>OX493396.1:24394152-25611744 GCA_950371165.1 Lacanobia oleracea
GTTTAGATAGCAGAGAAGATAGTCAGAATATTTGAGATTGTAGATACACATAATGATCCTGCAAAGAAACAAAAGAAATTTAGGAAAGCAAGTACCGATCATGAGATAGACAACAACTTTTAGAACGAGGTAGAAAATAATGTACAACATTATTGAAGCTTCGCCAAAAGCGGTAGCCGAGAGCGCCAAATTGCGTTCAGTACGTTAGAGAGTATAACATAATTATTTTCTTAAGTCTCGGAATAACCTGTATCACACGTGTTGGGGTGAACGAGGCGGAATACTCCGGTAAGGCTTGGGATCTTAATTAGAAAGGCTTAAGTTTGTTTTGTTGTTATCTTTGTGTATTGCTTTACAAGAAACTTGGAGGTCAAAACAAACAATGTTTTAGACAAACAGTACTTTGAAATTGAGACGATAAAATATTGATCTCGTGATTTTTTTACCGGGTTAACAATCTTGGCACGTACTCAAACACGTGTTACATGGGTAACACGTAATAATATTTAGACAAATCCGTGGAAATGTTAGTGAGTCTTGTTATTAACAATCTTAGTATTCTCTTGTTGACTGCATTTTTATTTTACGAGATTTCTTGTGGGTGGTGGTGGGTCATTGTTGTCGTAGTTGTTTGACTTTTTATTTTCCCTATGAACAAACGACTAGAAGAATTTAATGTAGGTATCGTTACGATGATTATTAAACCGTAGTTTAATTTCTGAACAAAAAATAGATTCAACACTACTTACTGAAATTTTGCGAAAATGATATTAACGACTTTTAATTTATATCTAGTAAACCAAAATGGAGCAATTAATTTGCTTACTGGCTTGATCTATCTCATGTAGTGAGACAATAAGTCGGCAATTTCTAAGAATTTCGTGGCAACTGTGTAAATACCTATACACATTGAAATACGATCTCAACTTACTGCGAGGATTCTGTTTCAATTACCAAGAGCTAAATAATAAATGTTGCTTGTCTAAAATGCTCGTCTGACATGTAATTTGGTAAAACGTTTCTATTTACTTTAAACGATGTTTGAAGTAACTGAAGTACTGAAATGGTGCTAATTTGCATAATACCTTTGATAAGTGTCAATATTGTCAGTTTTATTAAATTCTTATAACCGTATGGCTATGGTATGGCTACGTTTAAAGCAGTATCAGTGGGATTAATTGCAGGTGTAACGGCTGTTTGCTAATGTCGAATACTAACGAAGGCTCCTATGAATTTGGGAACTTACTTAACTTTTTTTTTATACAGTTTTGACAAGAGGTCAGCAGACTTGGAGGCGGACGCGGATGAATGCCACGTCATCCCCAACGACAAGTCCACGGAGTTCATGCTAGCGACTGTCGCGGAGGAGACAGCTAAGTATGAATGTTCACTAAAACATATCACTTTTTTATATGAGACCATAATAGACACGGTGCGATTTCAGTCATCTTACAAAAGCAGTCCACTTCATCAATTCAATGACTCATTCATAAAAGAAAAATTATATTTATGAACGTATGAATAAAAAAAAAAAAATACGCATGACGAAGTTTGAAACAATCAGGAGAGAGCGTAGTTCAAGCCTTGTGTTCCAAGGACAGCGTGGAATGGAATGGTGATATTTTTTTGATACGTAAATATTATTAAAAGAGTGTTTCATAATTCTAATGCATTATTTATTTTTATTGTACCTAATGTCAAACCATGCCAGAGGCCCTCGAGGCGATTTAAAAACTCTGACACTAGGGCGTGTGCAGTCGTTAGACCTTACTGCCCACACGATAAGAAGAAGAAGAATTGAACATAATATCCTATTTTTAGGGTTTCGAACAAAAAACGGAACCCTTATAAGATCACTCGGGTGTCTGTCTGTCCGTCTGTCACAGCCAGTTTTCTCCGGATCCACTAGACCGATTCTGTTGAGATTTGGTACACATATGTACCTCCGTGACCCAAATACGGAAGCGTTACGGAAATCTTTATTTTTTTAGTAAAGGGGTCACTTTTGGGAGTCAAACTAAAACAAATAAAAAATAAGTTTTTTGAAAAATATTGTGTGACATATCAAATTAAAGGGCTTACTACGAAGGTTTTAAATATATATTTTCATAATTTTAAAATTAATGATTTTAATGTTATTCAAAAAATTAGACGAAAAATGAAAAAAAATGGAGATAATAGATCTATACCTATATATTACAGGAAAATCTATAAGAATTCTATCATTACCTAACGAATATGGTCAAAAAAAAAATTCGTTCAGAACCCTTCGCACGCGACTCCGACTCGCACTCGTTTTATTTTAATTTTAAAGATAATTGCGCCTAGGGGTAGTTTATGTCAGTCACATTAACTGGGGTGCCTTTGTAAGACGATATACCGCCTACCTATATATGGCACCGTGTGTATGAGACCATATCTCATATAAAAAAATTGGTGCCATCCCTGAAAATACATGGCGAGGCAGACCACGTTGGAGATTGCGAAACAACTAGGATATCTTCGTTAGAAATTGGCAAGAAGTCACACAGAACCGGTTATAGTGAAAGGACCGCATGAAAATTATGAATGGTTTGAGTTACATTTTTAGACAGGAGTGGGACAGTCTGTTGCAAACGTAAAAGAAAGCAAGTCTTTGAAACTGAAGTCCCCTGTGATCATGCCGGGAACCATAGCATGATCATTTAAATATGTAGACTCGCATATTATATCAAAATTATGATCAGTTAGGCACAGTTATGTGCCTAATTGATAATTTAGGTAGGTATCTCAGACCATAATTAGGCTACCTAATTATAAACTGAAATAAAGGTCATTAGCTAGACTAAATACTAGTCCACAGGTCTCGTCATGTTTTTTCGAATTTTCATAATTCATTTTCACGTCTGTTGCGGACATTTTTCATTTTGTCCATCATTATTTAAATTATATCAGTCATTAATCATTCAGCATTCGGTTTATTATTGCTCCCAAGTTCTGTCAACATTTCATCACTCAAAAGCTTCTAAAATGAAGAGTTACCTGTTTTTTGTTGGTTTCATTACATGAACTTGTGGAAATTATAACAGCCGCACGGTCGATCTTATAGGTAAAGCAACACTTGCCGAGGTTGTTCTGTGGATTGGCCCGTCTTAACATACTTAAACTCCTCCGTGCTTCGGTAAACATGTTAAACTGTTGGTCCCGGCTGTCATTTGTAGAATTTAGACAGTTGTTACGGATTTTCAGAAGCCAGACAAAGGGAATAGAACTTCTGTGGCATACCTAGCCCCCCGATGCTATTTTGTTTATCTTTTCAAATTTGCGGTGTACTTCAAAAACAAAAAATGTCATGAGCATTACGCCCTTAAGTGTCACGTTGCCGAGATATTCGAGGTAAAGTCGCCAGTGGAGTCTGCCATCGGGAGTCACAGGGCGATTTCCGACCACCGTAGGCGTGGGCCTGTGGTTGGCAAGTATTGGGTGGCCGTCCGATCAGAACCAGACCCGGGTCGACGGCGCGTTGTGTTCCACGCGCGCCTCAAAGAGATGTCAGCATAGTAGACGGGGCCCGCTGGGGCCAGTTCCTGCAAGGGTTGTGGAATTTGTTCGAAAGAGTCTCCGCGGCCCTGTAAAGCAAAGGGCAGTAGGAGGAACACGGATGGGTTTTAGTCAGTAAGAGTCTGACACTTTCTTCTGCTCCGCCCAGAGCGGGAGGAGTCATATTATAATAATTTCCCAACCTAAAAAAATTAGGTTCTGCCAGCTCCCATAGAAAAATCATCCGACCCCTTTGACATCAGTCTTGCCAAGAAGTAAGTAGCGTGGTACCCAGTTACTGGGTTGAGGAGATCAGATAGGCAGTCGCTTTATATAAAATACTGGTGTTCAGCTGAATCCGGTTTGATGGCTTCCAGCCGAACCCAGAATAGTTGCGAAAAAGCTTGGCAGACGATGTTCATTTAATACAATCTGTTAGCAAAATTAATTTTCTTGCCAAAATGATATCTCGGAGCAAAACATGTGGCTTTTCACATAATTAGGTTACTGTAATCAATATTGTTGTTGAATTACAACTTGCTTTGACTGAAATATTTACTTATGAAACAATTATAGACAAACAAAGCTCTCAGATACCTAGAACCTGATAATGTAAGGACTAAAGTTTCAAAGGCATTTATTTATCTAAAATGTCGGTGGCTCTATTTTAATCAAGACGTTAATTAGGATTCTAAGTTGATCGTAATTATTTTCTCCCACAATACGCTTAGACCCGGGTCCAGTCATTTATGGCCTTCGTTTGAGGTAATATATTTTATTGTTAGAAGGTAGATTTTATCTGTATGTATAGTATTCAAATGAAACTATTATAGTTGAAACTATCTCCCTATTAAAATACAGGACTTCTAGAAGTACTTGGTTATATTTAAAAAAATGATGAATCAAGATTGATCAAATTTGAAATACCGTAAAAAAAATTACTTTGTAAAAATACCCGACAGCTAAAAATGACTAAAAAGTTCGAAACAAGTCGCTTTTCAAGCATTTTGATGCAGTTGGTAGCATCAGATCACTGATTGAACTGCATGTTTTTTTTTATTTCCTACATTTTAGTGACTTACATTTTGGAATCGTCTCCTCAAGCCCTTTATCTTGATACTCGATAGGTTTTAAAAAATTTAAAAATTATTAAAGGCATAATATGGCGCCAATAATCAGCCATTTTAATTTTTACATCTCTCAAACTAAAATCCATCGAGCCGTTCAGGCCGCAGAGCGTGCCAAACAATTATACATTATATACTCTTCAAAAACAAAAACCTCCTTTTGGCGCAGTCGGATAAAAAATACTTGTTTCACCCTGAAATATGACCACGTATTTCTGAAACACCCATTTTGTGTAGACACCTTCGAATACGTACGATGTAGGCGGAGAGGTTTTCTATGTTTCAAATGTTTGCCAGCTTGGCAACGGAATGCAGTTGACATCCTTTTATTCTATTCCATGCAACCTACGAGTTACATGTCATTTTTTATGGGTGGAATATCATCAAATGACACCTCCCGCTGTGGGTGGAGCAGAAGGGAGTGTCAGACTCTTTTATTTTTTTATTTTTTTTCTTGGGACAAGCCCGCCACACATTCCCAACCACTGCAACTCCTGAAAGCCAGAATCAACAGTGGCGACCACCAGAAAAACGCCGAGCCAATGAAACCCGACGAGTCCCGGAGAAACGATTCAACTGTCTTGGATCCTGCAACGAAATTAATCAGAAAAGTACAGCGGAGGAGTAGGAAAAAAAAATATATATAATTTCCACTTCCCTCCGTATCAAGCAGGAGACAGAATAGAACTAGGCCAATAGGCACCAAGGGACAAATACAACTGGGTTAAGCCCAGTTGCCAAGCACCACGGATTATATTTTACCACTTAAACTAATGGGTCCTAAATTGTGAGCTACTTTTGATTCCAGTAATAGGTATGGCAAAATCGCTTGAACGCACGGAAATTTGTTCTGGTTTCAACAAGGTCCGTATAGTAAACTACCCCAGATGTAACCTTAATACTATCTAACATAATATTGCGTTCAGTTTGCCAAAGACTACACTCCCATAAGATGTGATGTGCGGATTGTTCGTATTCATGGTCAGCTGTAGAACATTGACATAAAGGCGAGGCCACAAGCTTAAAGGAAAATAATTTACTCTTAAAATTGCCATGACCTGTGAGAAATTGGGCAACACAGTGATCCACCTCCAGCCATGTCCTGTCCAGCCGCTCACGAACAGATGGAAAAAATTGGTGGAGGTGACGGCCTTTGATGGAATTTTCCCACCTACATTGCCACTCGGATAAAAGTTCCTCCCAGACATCAGTCTGGGGTTTTAGTAATCTAGAGATCTTAGCACGGCCGCGTTGCGGTAAGAACTCTGGGTCCGTAATCTTTCTAGCGTAGTAGTACATTGCAGCACGCCGCTGCACTTCTAGATCGACTGGGAGAACACCCGCCAGCACTGGTAAGGCTTCAGTACTAACCGTCCTATACGCCTTGCATAAGAATATCAAAGCCAAACGCTGGCTTTGAAGCAATTTACGTCGTACCGCACCTATGGTGGCCCTATCGGCCCAGACAGGTGCCCCGTAGCACATACAACCCAAGTAGGTGTCAGACTCTTACTGACTAAAATCCATCCATGTTCCTCCTAATTCCCTTTGCGTTCCACTGATTGGAGGTGGTTCTTTTGAACAAATTCCACAACCCTGGCAGGCCAGTGCGTGCTCGAGTTATTTTCCTACAAAGTTAAGTTTACCTCACCCACCAAATCTAACGTTCGCTTCTCTCATCAGCACACCAAAACGAAACATCAAAGCCCAGCCGATCCCTGACCCGAACGGGAACAACGACTCGGGGTATGCGCCATCCAACCTCGAGGACACCATCAGAGAGCACGTGTCCCCACCCGGGTCCCCGGGTCTGAGGGACGCCACCGTGCTCAAGAACATGGGTTGCGATGGCAAGTGGAAGAAGAATGGGAAGACTTCTAAGTTGACGACGGATTCGAGGTAATAATTGTTATTCTATAAGTGAATTTGCCACGAAGTAGCCCAAAACCAGCAAAGTTAACAAAGAGTAAAAAGATTAAAAGGACCAGTGCAGGTTTTAATACATTTAAAACTGGTTTGGCCAGCTAAAAAATAATCTTCTGATGCTTCAATTAGTCTGCAGTTAATTCACATTGACCGTGTGACATCTAAGGAGTGGGAAAAGCAATTTATTTAATAGCAACGATTGAAAACCAATAACAGTAACTAAAATATTATTTTATGGGTATTAAATGCTATATGAATCCCATTGTCTGAAATAAAAATTTTGGATTTAGAACTTTTTATCAACTTTATTTTTATTTATGATGCGCAAGACTAGAGTCAAGAGCAAACCGCTCTCTGCTCTAGTCTAGGTCAGAGTCGTCATCGCCCAGCAGTGAGATAGGACGAGGCTAGCACAGGACATAGGGATCGGCACAAGAAAATAAAGGTCATTGCTCAGCAGTGAGCGAAGTCGCGAAGTGAACGTAGATGATGATGAAACACACATTTTCTGAAAAAAGTTTTAGTTTGAAACTTAGAAACAACAAAATCAAAACAATATCTAACAATACTGGTAATGCTTCCATGCATAATTCTAGATGAAAGTGCAGTTTAATTTTGTGTGTAGTTTAATTCAAGTTAGACAAAACTATTTCCACTTTATAATTCATTCTCGTTTCGTTAGGCAAGTACCACGTTGTACTAAACATCGCGGAACAACGGGCACAATTTAAAGAAATAAAGTACAGTTGCGAATTGCAGTAGTTACAAACTATGTTGTAGTTTTCAGCGCACCTCCGCAACTTTTACGTATTTTTTCCGGTACCTAGTTGTTGTACAAACTTTTTCCTATTTATTCGAGCCACTGTCGTTTTTCGTTGTTCTTACTTGTGTCAAAGAGCTGTGCAAATTTTGAATCGGAAGCGGCAGAAAATCTCCGAATCGAAACGTAAATAGTAACTTTTATGAAGAGTTAGATAAAAGCTTAACATGGCACATTTTTTTTTAGTTTCTGTAGATAATAATCGCATAAATATGGAAAATGAAAAAAAAAGACTATCGATTTACGCAGTCATCACTTATTGACTCCATAACATAAATAACTTAGTTAGTCAGTGTCATGTCAATGGATCAAAACTCTCCAGACGTGCTACATAAAATGTCATTCTATCAGCAAAAACGATTAAAGAAATCTCAACTAAATGGATATACCATACGCAACAGAAATGTCACGACGTCAGTCTCACATATTTTAGAATCCGACTACAAAACCAAAACTTTGAGATAAAAAAAGTCATGAGTTAACAATTCAATCACCTATTTGTCCTTGTTTTAGAAACGTCTCCTTAGCTCTGCGATCAGACGACGAGGTCACAGCCAGTCAGTTTGACCTGCGAGACGGGTCCAGCTCTAAGAAGGAGAGGAAAGCCAGTGCAGCAACAGCCCGCTTCACAATATACAAAGCTAATAAAGCGAGTAAGAAAAAGCGGGAGAAGTCTTCTGCGAAGAAAGAGAGAAAAGCCACGAAGACGCTGGCGATAGTATTAGGTAAGTTTATGGGCTGGTAATAAAAGACGGTAATCACACGACGTCTTGCAACTGGACCACCAGCACCCCGGCTCCGCTGCCGCAGTCTGACTGTCGCTGAAAACCAGCGCTGTGGCTCTGGCGCGCTCGCTGCCGAGCGGTGGCCGTTTTGCACCAATGTAATGCAAAACTTCCCAACTTTAATAAATTGTGTTTTTTTTTTGTTATGCGTCATGCTTGGCGCAAATAAATTATGTTTCTTTCTTTTAGCAGCTATAATTAATCATGTCGTCAATGATAATCTGACTTGTCTTGTATATGCAAGTTAAATGAGAGCACATAACAGAGCAGCAAATCTGTGCTCGTAACCATGAAAGCTAAGGGATGCTGTCGCTGTGGCCAAAATCAGATTGATAGCATTTTGTTAAAAAATCCAGACTCGCTAATATCATCATTTATCTTAACATACCTTTGTAAACAGAATGTACAACTGGACAAAGAACATTAATAACCTCCTTGCATTTTCATCTATCTTAAGATCGTATTACTAACACAGCTCCATCTCTCCAGGTGTCTTCCTCTTCTGCTGGGCTCCATTCTTCACCTGCTCAGTCCTCGGCGCCATCTGCGACAAGA
Source organism: Lacanobia oleracea (assembly GCA_950371165.1). Lineage (NCBI taxonomy): Eukaryota > Metazoa > Arthropoda > Insecta > Lepidoptera > Noctuidae > Lacanobia > Lacanobia oleracea. The sequence continues at coordinate 24,402,885 of OX493396.1, forward strand.
TCGGCCTCTCCTTCGACCCTGGAGTCACGGTGTTCATCCTGACCACGTGGCTGGGCTACATCAACTCGTTCCTCAACCCCGTCATCTATACCATCTTCAACCCTGAGTTCAGGAAGGCGTTCAGGAAGATACTCCACTGCGGCACCTAGCCCGCGGAGTATTTGGTCGTCTTCACTCAGTAGATCTTGTTTTGTGGAGAGGTTTTTGGATACTTGTTATTATGTTGGAAAGTTGAAAATAAAATGGCGTTTGAGTATCAATCAAATCGAATCGGGAAGGAAGCTGACCGTACGGTTGATTTAAGTGAACTGAGCAGCACAAGGCAATCTGTAGAGAATTACATGCGCTGAGCAGAAGGCTTCTAAAAATCTGTTCTCATACATCCACATTGCTCAAATTGTGCTTTAGTCAGCATGAATGTGCCAAGAGTGGGCGAACTTTCCAGAATAATTGTATTTGTATCAAAAAACCTGCAATACAATCTATGTTCTTCTCTTTGAAATTTTCTAAGAGATCTACCGGACGGCCAAATTGTACAAAGTACACTCACATACAAAATAATGTTTATACTTAATGTGATAAACCAATAAATTGAACGTCGTGTGTTAGCGGTAGAAACATAGCATATCAAAATGTATTTAAAATTGTAATTTATAAAATTATAACTTACTGTAAAATGTATTGGTATTGTATAGCTTGCTTAGAGCTCATGATATTCTAGTCAACAGTATTATATGCCAAAGAACTTTAGAAGCGATATTAATAAGCTTTAGTTATTTTTAAGGTTGTGATTATTTTAATTTTTGAATTTTATCGTTAATCATTTTTCTTCTAACTGTACCATAGTGTAAATGTACAATCGACAAAAAAAGTGTTAGTTGTATAAAAATAGAAAAAAAGACATGTATCTATAGCACAAAAGAAGACAATGTAGTGAAATAATTAAGAAAACCAAAGATTTTATTTTAAGTATGTACAAAATGTTATTCTGCAAAATCTGTACGTCATTATTTACAAGTGTCACATTGCTCAAAGATTTGCTTAGTTCTCAGCAAAAACTTAAATAAATTGGAAATCAAGTGCAAAAATGACTTAATCTAAAACTAAACTATTTCTCTTTCAAATTTTAACTTCATAAATTAATTTTCTCTTGCCTTTCCGTCCACGCGTTTCTCCCATTATTTCACCCTTCTTAGTTATTTAGCTCTAATAGATATTAATAAAATAAGATAATCTTAGCTGTACGAATGACAATGTCGAAGGAAGACAATGCACTGCGAGATTTGACAAGGTAGTATTATGTAAATAACTTGCCAAATAATTTATATGAAAATATTAGGAAAACTGTAGCAAAAAGGTAATGATTGAGCAAAAAAAAAAAAACTCATTTTCTTATAACTCTTATTTTCGATAAACTGTTAATTAGTCAATTTTATAGCTTACAGAACTGAAGATATTTCTAACTAGCGAAAATGACAAAGTTATACAATGTGTTTATGAATAGAAAAACACCTAACAGAATCTATTGCCAAAACTTTGCCCAATCACTACTTTATTGTTCAAAATATAACAGATTTTAATATCATATCAAAAATTGTTTTGTAGGTGATAACTAGCTCATTATTTTGTAGAATAAAATATTATAAATAAAACAGTATAGAAATAAATGCGGCAATCGATGATCTTCCAAGAAAGTATGTTTCAATCAGTTTCAAAATATTTTGTTAATTTCATGAACATATTGAATACATCTTTTTTGCCATTTAATATTACATTTTTTAGACGATTTTGAAAGGGCTTTCAAATATATTTTTTGAATCCTAGTATTAAATTCTCTATTTTAATTATCTCAAAATTAATTAATAGCAATATTTTCTGAATTAAATAAAACAATGGTGCCATAAAGCAAAAGCAAAAAATAAAACTTGTGATTAAATGATATCAGACGATTTCGCAATGACGCTGTTGACATTATTCGTAGTACCAAGTGCAAAAGTCTTTAGTTTTAATTGATATTATATACTTGTATTCTTTGAAAAAAACATTTAAGACAATCACCTGTTCTGTTCTAAGTAGGTAAACACTCAAATAAGGTTAATAATTCCAAAAAAAAAATTAACAACAAAAATGTTTACCTTGGTGTTATTAAATATGTCACCAATATTTGAAGTCATGATTCTTAATTTATGACAAGAATCATATTTTGATAGATACATAAATTAGTTCTAAAAATATTCTCAATACCTAAAGTTATCTCGATGAGTTTGTCTCCTTCAAAAACTTTATCTACTCGTAGATTAAAACGTACCAAAAATAAAAATTGTATGTAAGTTGCAAATTGATTTATTCGTAAAATAATACTCACGCGTGAAGATTAGAACAAAGTGTTAAGTAATTTTAAGTTGCTCAACTAAGTCTTGTGTCTTTCGGCTCAATGTAAATTTGTTTAAGCAATACTCATAAATAACGAAACAATAATATTAGTTGTCTGTCTATATAATCTTTTAAGATAATAAATTGTAAAATTGTACATAAAAACAACAGGGTTCCTTATAAGAATCCATGTATTTAATCGTTTTATCATATTGTTAATTAAAAACTTTAAATAATTTACGATATTGTATAAGACGTTTTGTCTATAGATTATCTGTATTGTAGATAGAGGGATATTTATAAAATAATGAAATGTTATCCAAAGTCGGGCTTAATAGAACGTTTTAGTACTTGCAAAGTAGACGGTATTCTATTAAACCAATCTCTTTTTCCTTTAAACAGTTCCCTTTATTAAAAGAATCTACGTTACGTTGAAGTGTAAATATTGCAATAAGGATTAGTGAAATAAATAATTTTAAACGTTTTTGTTGATCTATTTTTATTCGCAATGCGGGTGGAGTCAATAACAATGTTTACATTAATTCTTATTTGTAAAAAATTGCATGAAATGTTTGAAAATTTCACGTTAAAATACGATGCAATCGAAATAAAAAGTAATTTTGAAAGCCGTTATAAATTGTCACGTAAAAAGCTTATCAAATAGACTTGATTTGAATAACTATTGCATTTGGTAATATTAAATATTGAATTTGCATTAATATATTGTTCGGAACCTTTTTTATTTTCATATCGATCGTAACTTAACTATATAAAATGCTTTGTATATAAATGAGCATTAAATATTTTACTCGTAACATAAACAATACAATACGTAGCAAATAATTAAATGAAGCAATATTAAAAGATATAAAAACACGAATAGTTGAACGATATTGTTATTGACTGTACTCGCAGTGAAGTCTATGTATTTCATGGGATAATTCCTGTGAGGTAGCGTTTTATCTTTCTATGCGAAAATGTGATGATGATTTAAATATATTCTGTTTTTACATGCATTTTTTTTATTTAAGACTAGTTTCTACCCACGACTTCGTACGCACATAACCCGTTTATCTCCCCAAGGAAACTACATGCCTAATTTCAGCTTTCAGCTGTGCGTTATCTGTCAGTCACTCGGTCACTCAGTTATCATGATTGATTGATTGAAGAATTTTGTATAATAGGATTTAGGATTTATAATTTCATGCAATTATGATCTACTACTGAATAAAAGCTTTAGGATATAATATCCTATTGGCGTGACATTAGAAAACATAATCATCACACCTACATTCCCTGAAAGGTAAGGCAGAAGTGTACATGTGCTAGAAAGGTAAACAATCTTGGTTTAATTTTTTTCACAAACACATTACACAAATAAACAACTGCTAAAACTAATGGTGTAAGTGATTTAGTCGGATCGGGATCGGTTTGTGTTTACTTGTTGTTCTTGTTGTACTACAAATACTTTGCATTTTTTAATTATTTTCTGAGTTTATAAATAAACACACATCAAGATTATTAACCTTTATTAGCTACCTACACTTTTCTTTTATACTACAACTATATTTCGCCTACGGAAGGGAGCGTGACTACCGACGAACTACTTTCAAAGACAATTTTCTCGAAAATTACCAATTTTGTTGTTGGAACACTAATTAGTACCAATTTAGTACTAATTATTCATCAAATATGGAATCGATTAGCGTTGGTGGTCCTGCGGTAGTCACGGACATCACTTTGCTTGACCCAGGATTCGCACCCTGCACCTCATATTCAGCGGTAGAGCTTGTGACTACAGCAAAAGAAAGCATTTTCCTAAGTATTTATTATGCGGAAATCAGTAAAGACTACCAAGACAAAAGAAACCTTTCATTTTAGCCTATTCAGTAAAACACTGATTACTAACCACAGTACATACTACATACATAGTAATTTCTATAAATGAATCCCTTGGGAAAACTAATGAATCCTTGCCAGGAAGGAAAATAGAGAAAGCTTATTTATTCTCACCACAATATTCTTACATAAGAACCAACACAAACATTGACGAACCGTGTGTATTACACCTACACGCACCTCTACGGGAATTACAAACATAGTCATGTACCTAATCTAAATATTTTGTCTGTAAAAGATATGTTTGAATCTCTTGAAAGTACTGAATTGATCACAAAAATTCTTTCGAAGGAGAAGCGAACTTGCGGGGAAAATCTAGTAATCCCAACTGATGTGATTAGTGCGTAAGTTAGTCTGTTTGTTTGTAAGGCTTCCACGCCTAAACTGCTGAACCGAATTTGCTTTGTTTTGGTACAGAGAATGATGAGACGCTTTTCTTGGATGTAAAATCATTAAATGACTCCTTTAGCTCTGGGCGGAGCGGAACGGAATGTCTCTCTTTCTCTTACTGACTAAAATCCAACCGTGTTCTGCCTATATACCCTTTGCGTTCCTGGGCCACGGTAATTCCTTCGAACAATTTCAAAACCCTGGGAGACAGTCATAGGCATATTTTTTTGACGCTTTTATAGCGAAATTCTATAATAACGCAAACGAAGCCGCAACTAGTGGATGAATACCTAAGTTAATGAAAGCAAAAAAAAGAAGTCACCAATTTTCTTTCACAACCCACAGAATTCTCCTGACTATCATAGATCGAAAGAATAATGTAAAATGCGTGAAAAACTGACACCCGCAGCCATTCTTTGAACTAAAGTAAATGGGTCTCAGAGGTGCTTCAAAATCATCAATAGAGACGTAAGTTGTAGTTTGATGTCTCAAATTATATTCCCAAGGAACACATCTGTCATAATTACGGAGTAATCTGTAGTGATGACACGTCGTGCCCTAATGGAGCCATTTCGTTAGGGGATCATAGCTAAATGAGACTTTATTTAAATGACACTAAAGATAAGGGTCGCTCGCAGCTATATTATATCACGCCTTAGTTTTCAGAACGGTATTTTTCGGTCGCCAACATAACCTACGGTAGGAAACTTGGTCCCTGACCGTGTTTCAAAAGTCCAAATTCCAGGTGTGCCAAAAAGCGATGAAGCGTAGCGTTCAAAGCAAGCTCAGCGACCGAATACGTAATACCACGATTTGCTCCAACGAATTGCCGATGTAGGCAACAAATCTGACAGGCTAAAGTGGTGTTAGACAGATCATATTGGTACATAGTTATGTAGAATGCATCAGGACAGATAGGTCGTTACGCAATAGGATCCAGAGGCCGGGTGTCGTTGCCGGGGGACGCCTAGGGAACGCTGGCGCGATGACTGAAATGTGTTGTAATAATACTGGCTTTATAATTGTATTTAAAATTTCTAATTCTATGTAACTAGGCTACCAGAGACTTAAGTAAAAAACAAACATGATTATAGAAAATTACAACAAAAGACATTCATTACTGACTGATTGGGAAAGGCATCGAGTAGAGTAAATGGCTATGGGGATACCTTTACTCAGCAGTGAGACATTGAGACAGTGAGACAGTGAGACAGCAGTGAGGTTGATAAAAAAGAGTTACTAGTAAGTATATGTAGAATTAGTAAGGTATGAGGAGCTCGTGGCTAAATAAAAACAGCCGCACGGATCGATCTTGAAGGTTAAGCAACGCTTGCCAAGGTTGGTCTGTGGATGGGTGACCATCTTAACATAGCGAGTTTCCTCCGTGCCTCGGAAAGCACGTTAAGCTGTTGGTCCCGGCTGTCATTTGTAGATCTTTGGCAGTCGTTACGGATTGTCAGAAGCCAGTAAATCTGACTCCAGTCTTGCCAAGATGTACCGTGTAACCCAGTTAATGGGTTGTGGAGGTCTGGTAGGCAGCCGCTCCACGTAAAACACTGGTATTCAGCTGAATCCGGTTTGACTGGAAGCCGACCCCAATGTAGCTGGGAAAAGGCTAGGCAGATGAGTAAGGTATGAGAACGAACAAGCACAGTATCAATGATCTGACACAAATCCAGCTAACCTTATTTATTTATTTCATACTTCATGCACACAAATGTACAGAGGTGGACTTAATGCCAGAGGCATTTTCTACCAGTCAACCCTTGGGTGATGCAGAGACAAGTAGTGGTAGGTGCAATTTTGAGCAAGAAACGCGATTATAAGATTCAAAGTCTTTGGTAACATAGCTAATCTTTTACTTTTTTATTTTTTTTTATTACTTTTTAGAGTTGTACGCACCTTTATTAATCAGCCACATTTACATTCACATTGTTGCCATCTACTCATTTCTTATTTATTACATTTTACCCTTATGTATTTATTTTTTCTGTTTACTTATCACGTTTTAATTACTTTTATGCCGCTCCGATCGACGTCATGCTTAACGCCGGCTGTCGCTGATAACCAGCGCTGTGGCTCTGTCTCGCACACGAGCCCCAGCATTATGCTGAGCGATGGCCGTTTTGAGCGAATATGACGCATATCTTCCCAATTTTTTATAATTAAGTATTATTTAATTTCTATTTTAGTTTTTTTTTATGCCGCTCCGATCGACGTCATGCTTAACGCCGGCTGTCGCTGAAAACCAGCGCTGTGGCTCTGTCTCGCACACGAGCCCCAGCATTATGCTGAGCGATGGCCGTTTTGCGCGAATATGACGCATATCTTCCCAATTTTTTATAATTAAGTATTATTTAATTTCTATTTTAGTTTTTTGGTATACGTTATGCTTGGCGCAAATAAACGCTTTTTCTTTCTTTCTATTTAATAAATACAAAGATTTATATATATGAACTATACATACAATAGGTACTATAATAGATATACTCAATGAACAAACAAATACACGAACGCAGAGTCCAAGTCCAGCAGTTGTACTTTCGAAGAACACTTTTTGACAAATTATGAAACAAAAAATATATTTTTCATTTACAAGTTTGCAATATAATCTATCTACTTTGTTGGTAAGAACAACATTAGCATAGTATAAAGAGAACCCAGTAGGTTATCTTCATACAAACGCACCGCGCGCGGCTTGTATGTGTGCGCCATAGTATCTATGCCACAGAGTACATTGAATATACTGAGATCTATGCATCGACGCACGCACACTTTAACAAAATCTCGACCCGTTTCTCAGTGCGCCAGTCGGGGCTAACACTGCACGAGGTTCGCGCGTCGCGGCTTTTCGGCACCGCTAAATAAAACCAAAATGTCTGATAATCGCAGGAGAACGTATTTGGGTGTCTTAATAATTCATCGATTCCAGGATTGTCTCTGTTCAGATTACCTATTGAACAGGAAAGGTAAGCTAGTTACTTATTCTAGTAGATATATAATTTTTACTTGATGATGAGATACCTACTTACTTATTTTTTGTTGTATTAGTTTTCTATCACACAGAGGAAGTAGGTAGGTAGGCCTAATTTCCTACTAGAATGTATTAGGTACTTTTGATCTGTCAATTGATTTGCCGCTATTGCTTTGTTTACGTTTAGTTATGCTGATTTCTCAGTATTGTAGGTATAGTAACTAAGTACCTACCTACAGTTATAAAATCGTAATTCAAAATAAGTAATTGACTAATTGTAAATCAGATATACATATAAAGCAAAGTTCGAATCATAACAACAAATTCGATTATAGTCTAAGAGACAGTCGTTAGTTTTTTTAATGTTGTTTTGTATTTACAGTGATTCTTTTAATTATTCTTGATTATTAATGATTCTGTTTCTTTCATCGTTTAGATAAAATCGGCCTCACAAACTCTGTACCCGGACAATACAATAATATAAATTAAAATTTATCTAAAAGTGACAACCCTAAGACAGAAGGCAATTGTATCGCGGATTGGGCCGGAGATAACCTACTTGGTTCTCTTTATACTATGACATTAGTCTGAACCATAAACTTACAAAGTCACTTTGATGAAAGTCGAGAAACTTAAAACAAGTATTTATAAGTTCTTATTTTTGGATACATTTGATCAGTCACCCGTGGCTAATCGTTTATTAACTTTTTCTACTTCATTTAGTAGTCGATAGACTTGGCCTGAAGTAATCTCTTTCTGATCTATTACTCGTTAATCTTTTAGATTGATTACACAATCTCCTAGATCCTGATATACTTTTTATGTTTGTCTTGGGATCGGTGTGAAGGTCGCACAACTCCCACATTATTGATAGTAAATAGACACAATTTATGTAGGCCCATGATCAGGTTTATTGGTACTTACGAATTTAATATTACGGATTTATTGAGCTTTGGGGATTATTGGAATAGGATGGGCAGCGGAGTTATTTTTAAATTGAGCTCTTGTGACAACTCTGGATGTTATTGCTGGTGTTTGGTTTATTAATTAACATTAGCAATACGAGTGCTCAATGAATGATTACTTATGTTATGCCTGCCTACGCCCTACCACGACGTGCCAAAGCCAGATAAAGAGACAGAGCTACACAGGATGAATATCCCTTATTCACAGAGAAATCATGATTCCATTGCCACATCATAGTAGGGGGCTGCACAATATAGCAATAATGAGAACGTCTAATCAACTAGAACTTTTCTTCTGGTAGAGATAATATCATGACTTGATGAAGGAAAACAAAGAAGGAATGAAACAGAAGGCTTTGTGCGAGTTATTTAACGTATTCGATCACGTTTACGTAATCGTTCGCTTATGTCAAATTGTATGGAAAATAAAAGGCTTTCCGTTATTGTCACCAGATGGCGCTTATTCAGTTGACGTTCACAAATTGACGATTACGATAACACAATTGAGAATCTCCCAAAACTCGCACTCAAGCTGCCTGTCCACTGACGCGGAGCATAAAATGGAATTGCATAAGATGTCGGTAACTGAACTTTTAAGCAATTCCATTGGTTAATATTTCTCCATTTCTCTGCTCCGCTGCTTCGCTCCACGTCAATGGTCAGGCAGCCTTAGGCCACAGGACGCTGCTGTACCGAGACCGCTCGCCCTATGTCGTTCCTGCCTATCAAAATATAGGAGCGCTATTCAAATCTTCATCCGGGGAATAAAGACCTAACATTATATTTATTTACATAGGCTATCCCAAATGGGCTGAAAAATCTGAGGAAAATCTTGACAAGGTAAAAAAAAAAACTTAAGTACACACAAGTTACACTCAACAAAACTTATTTCGTTGGCCATAAAAATCCCCTAAACAGCCACTATAGAGCGACTGTAATACCGAATGTATGTGATTGCGCAGGTGTAATACGAGGGTAGGCAGAGGCTCAGCTAATACGCCTCAGCATTGTACGGGAACAAAGCGACTCGCACCACCAATACACTTTTATATTTTATGGTGGTGCAAGTTACAAGAGTAAGCGTGAATAGCTTTTGTAGTGAATTATATATTTCACGGCGGCAACTTTTTATTATTAAGTTATCTTTCTTAAATTATTGATGTTTGTAATACTGCTATAAATTTACAAACTGCGGACTAAGTATTGAACGATTGGGTTCATGAAATAATTATTGAAGCACTTGTTCGGTTGAAAGCTAATACAAGACTGACTATCAAGAAAACAAATCTACTTTTCAAGTTCTATTGTTTAAATTCTATTCTTATTTATCTTTTTCATTAAACCTTACAAAGTTTCATCGATCGGCCCGATTCAATGGTTTAACGTGGTTTTTGAAGCACAAAAGTATTTCGGTTCTATGTCACAGATCATATTTTTAATACCAGCGTCCTATATTACAAATGGTCAGACCGACCTCAGCAAGTGTCCTAACTTAACACACACACACATACACACACACAGAAGCGGCCATTATTTAGACACGAGCTCAAAAAAGATGACAAATATCACCAACGAAAATTAGATTGTGGTATTATTATTTTCGGCGAATTCTTTCAGCCTCGGATTTTCACACAAACCAAAATTACTAAACAAGAAGCAAACAACTGTTGGCTAAAGCATTTCAAAATAGCACATGTCTCTCATGGAGCCTCAAATACACACGGACAAATGCAACCTATATTAGACTTGAAATGCACAGACACAAAACTCGCTCCAATTTTGTTGTTGTGTCTTTCTTTGCTCGACGTTTCCAATCACACCCACTCACCGCTACTTACTTGCGCCACACCACAACACGGATAATGGTCGAGTTGTCTCGAATCCCGAAGTCAATTCCCGGCGTATTGTCCCGCGTCCCGGCATAAAGGGCAGAGCCGATCCCCCGGGATGGCCGCTAAATGTAGTTTTAGACAATTTTATTAGAAAATGTCTCCAAGTGGCTCTATTTAACTTTGGAGTGATATAGTTGGGAAGCAGACGTGCTTTTAAGATGGACATGTATTTACTGTGATGTGAGGAGCTCGTGGCTAGACAATAACAGCCGCACGGGTCGATCTTAAAGGTTAAGCAACGCTTGCCAAGGTTGGTCTGTGGATGGGTGACCATCTTAACATAGCGAGTTTCCTCCGTGCCTCGGAAAGCACGTTAAGCTGTTGGTCCCGGCTGTCAATTGTAGATCTTTGGCAGTCGTTACGGATTGTCAGAAGCCAGTAAATCTGACTCCAGTCTTGCCAAGAAATACCGTGTTACCCAGTTAATGGGTTGCGGAGGTCTGGTAGGCAGCCGCTCCACGTAAAACACTGGTATTCAGCTGAATCCGGTTTGACTGGAAGCCGACCCCAAAATGGTTGGGAAAGGGCTAGGCAGATGATGATGTATTTACTGTGATGTAGAATTTTATTGTAGACGATGAATTTGTATAAAGTGTGGCAAATGGACTTCCGTTTTACGGACGTTATGTAACTACTTAGTAAATTTTGACAGAGTTGTTAGAAGCACAATAATCATCAGCGTCTGTTTAAGAGCTTTATCAAATGAGCCGAGATCTTTCGGCGACATAGGGAAGTCAAACTAAACAGACTGCGAACTAAATTTTCGTCCATAACGATGATTATGAAAACCCCTTGTAAACGGGCTGCGGATTACATTTTAGAAGCGTTATTAAAAGTCTTTATTTGAGCAATCTTAAAAGTTGCATTAAATAATTCTGCTAAGTGGTTTTAAAGTGTCTACATAATTATATAATCAAATAAACAATTTTCGGTTCGATATAATTATTCATTTGCCTAAGATCGGTAAATTAATGGATAACACGCCACGATTTACTACTGAAAACTACAATCACAAGTACAGCTCTAAGAAAAACTGAAACAAAAGCTACTAACCACATAATTTACGTGCAAAAATTTAAACACTTCACTTAGTAAACAAACAATTTATTAAACTCAAGCGGAAATAACAGAGCGCTCCTAAAAATACTCAACCATAAATATTCCTCATCTGCACGTAAGAAAAAAAAACAACTGCATTGTCACGACCAACTCAACTTTCCACAAATTTAACTTTCATCCAGCCTCAGTGAGCATTCGAAATAAAGCGCGCTTATTCAACGAGAGATGCAATTTAAAGTACTGCACAATTCCTTTAAACTATTCTTCAACTCCCATCACAGAATATAACAATCGTATCTGGTATAACACCATCCATTGCCGGCACTTCATCTAAATCTCTCCTCGCTTCTCGTAATGAACGCGCAATAGATAGTGTTCTGCAGTTTCCAGTCGAGTTATGAGGTAAATGAGCAGAAGTGCCAGTTTCACGCAGCGTAGGTATAAAACGAAGGAGCCACAGAATAAACTCGGAGTTAAATCGCCCTAAGGATAAGTAGGCAAAGAATAAAATTAAGTTATAGTCGTGAATAAAACTGTTAGTTTAAGTTGGACCGTATTAACTTGAAGAGTAACTGGGTTTATACGTTTTTCTTATTATAGCGGTCCGTTGGAGTCTAGACTATTTTCTTGGAAAAGATTCAAAGTATTTTAAGTGCACTGTTTTTGTCTTAATGGTATGCAAGTTTGCGTAAATCGAAATGTCTACATTCTTTGTTCGTTTCAAACTAAACTTGTTTACAACCGAACGTAGACTGATTATGGGGGCGTGAAGTTATAATAATAAAATCTTTATTCTCTGAAGGAATAGGTCTGCCTATTCCATTAGGCGGCTAAGGGACTCACCAGAGAATGGGCAGCAGAGTTTTCTGTAAAACTCAAAACCATACCCTGCGATCGCCAACCTGCCTGCCAATCGTGGTGATTATAATAAACTGGGGAGTTGTATATAGGCCTTCCCAAAGGGGGGCCTTTGGGGAGGCCTATATCTAGCAGTGGACGTCCTCCGGCTGTTATGATCATGAGGATTCCTTAGGAATAGGTAGATCTATTTCCCTATACCAGCTATGCCAGTGCAAAGTACACCCTCATTTAATGTTTGAAGTACCAGTAAATGGAGACTCAAATGAAGTAGAAAACGTGCTGCCCTAGTAACTGGGGACAAAGTGCAGGAGGATGATAAATACTAGGCTAGCCTTTGACCAACCATCTGGTCCACATCCAGACTCCTGGAAGAACAAAGCAATTCCAAATGGAAAATAGCTATAACTCTTTACAAAACCCAGGAAATGAATCTACAAAACTTCATGCTTAGCAGTAGCACGTGCAAATACTAGACCATTTTTCATAATAGACACAGACGTCACCTTTCAACGTTTTTGTTATGCACTTCAGTACTTCATTTGCTCGTCTACACAATGAGACAATATAAAAATATTTTGTATGAATTGCCGTGGATTTTCCCACTGGTTCTTCTTCACAGAAAACAACCTATTGGAACCGTGCACTTGCTTCTGACTTCAGACAAGTATCCATGTAAGAACTGTGTGAATATATTTTTAATATGGATTCCTACCATAGAATTGAAATAATTCTCCTAGAAGAACCACAGCAATAGGCACAATAATCAATTCAGCGTCTTATTCCATGTCTCCTTGACAATGCGCCTCTAACAAAGAGCTATGAAAGGGCCGCGTCTCCGCTTGATTTGAACCGAGGCGCGGAGAATCGCGCCTTTTCTTCAGCTATGCAGATAATAATCAGTATTGAAGGCTTTTGAAATTCCACTGCCTTTTGCCTTTTTAAAGTTCTTCAGCTCTTTCGATGTTTGCTGGAGGCTGGTTTTAATTGTCGATTGTCTTGGAGCGTATTTAGATTTTTTGAAGTAGCACTTTTCATGAGACGTCAGTTTCCGAATTCTCTCAGAAGCTCTTTGCTTTAAAAAAATAATTATAGTTCTTCATTTCGTATCGATTTACTACAACTCTTCAGAGCTAAGCACACACTGGACAAACTGAACTGTAATATACCGGACTGTTATTCGCCTAATTTAAGTATTGAAGTGTGCGGGTGATTTTGAAGATTGACAGGAGCGAAGGCGAGGCAGGTCCTGTGAGGAGGCTCCAGGCAGACAATGTGGCTGGCAAGGGTCAATACCACTTTTTAGCAGAGTATTTTTGCTTTTATCAGTTTAATACACTTCCAACGCCTTGAAAATACGTAAAACTGTTTTAGAAGGACAGCTGTGGACTTGGAACTTTGAGGAACACAGATTATTCCCTGCTACCTGTAAAACAAAAAAGTGCTGCGATATAAAATAGACTGCCCGCAATTGTTGAGCATGTTTAAACTCCGTGTGCCTACAAAAAGAATTCCCCCGAACTCCTATAACCCCATTACGTCCTCCCTTGCGCAGAACCGTTCTAGGTGCTAACTCTGATGTACCCCGTCTGTGCAAATTATTAAATAACTGCAGTAGTCTGGTCGACGTGCACTCTGACTCACTTAGTAGGTTCAGAAGAAGTATTATGGACATGTGAAATCTTTCTGTGAATTCTTTTTGGTGACATGTTGGTTTTTATTTTTAATTTATATTTCAATCTTGTTCATGATTTTGATCATGATTGTGTTTGATTTGATTTTTGATTATGTTTCTGTCTAATTTTAATCTCGATCGTGATTTTAATTCAATTTGGTTATGTGATCCGTATAAATTTAGTTCGGTTATGTGTTTTTAATTATGATTCTGTTTAATTTATTTTGATTATATTTCTGTTGGATTTTAATTTTGTTATGTTTTAATTATTTTGAATTTATTTAATTTTATTATGATTTTAATTCGATTTTAATTTTATTTATTTCTTAATTTTGTTTCTGCCTATGATTTTTAATGTTTTATTTCAATTTTTAGTTTTCAATTTGACTTGAGGAGCCTGATTGTTCTTTGTGTATTTAAATACTCTCTAATTGTTAGTAGCCTTTATATAATTTCAATTTAACCAGTATGTAATGCATGATGTGCTTACCTGTAAGGGATTGATACACTAGACCCGAATTTGATTGTATGTAACCCATAATTGTATGAGTGTACTCAATTGTTGGTGAGCCAAATAAATAAAATAAAAAATAAAATAAAGATACATACAAACATGATTTTTTTGCAGCCTAACTTGTTCGATAAATAATACTAATTAAAATAATTGCTTAATCTATAAATAAGTACTCTTTTATCATAACACTGTTCACATTTTGATATAAAAAAGCAGTCTCTGGAATCACAAACACAAAAGAATATTTGTATTCCTTTGGTTAAAAATTAAAATAATAACATTGTAAAGGTCGCGGCACACTGGCACTGCTGCGATACATCACTGCCGTCAATTGGCCGCGCGCTCCGCAATCCTGGTGAAATATCGCGCAGTGCTCGCGAACGCTCGGGTTATATTTCGTGCATTAACATGGACTCCGTGTGTGGTGTGATGGATGGGAGTGCGCTGATTGGGAGAGAAAAGGTGCCAGAAGAGGGTGTAATTAACTTAAATTATAAGGCTTTGCGATGAGACAGAACGAATTTGTTTAATACTTGGCACGCGGGTGGACTAAGTCCTGAAATAGGTTTGTAGAGTATTTTTAGTTCGTTAAATCTTGTTTCCTTAAAATGCTCGTAACTTTATACTTCTAAATAAATATCGACGCTTAGTGCTTTAACAAACACATACCAGACGCGCTACAGAATCAGGACCACCTCACCAAAGGCACCTTTTCTTTATTTGTAATGGATTTGCTCTTGACTCCAGTCTATGACCTTGGCGTGCTTACCTAAAAAATATTTAATTTTACCAATCTTCAATTCAAAGTTAACAACTATAATACTCCATGAACTTTACTGAATTCTCTTACCTGTTGTAAGATCTGATGAATCCTGGTGCCAACGAATGCCGTATTATGCGAAAAATTCATCAGGCTTAAGTGGATAGCAGCGTCTGTCGCCTCAATCGAGAACTGAATGGTGGAAGGAAAAAGAAAAAATGGAGAATTCCTACTTGGACGTATTTCTACGATAATATTCAGTGTGTCGGATCTAGTTAAGATTTTATTTTCAAGAATTAAGCTAGAGGAGAAATGCAGTAGACCGGACTTTGGAGAGTTTATTTGACTGAAATGTCGTTTTTTTTCACGAAGATCTTGTGCAACATCATTGCTATTAAAACAATTTTACTAACAGTCGCATAAATAAATTTTCATTTCACACAAGAAATCTCCATTTCGACATAAGAACGTATTCCGGCCACAACTAGTTGCTAAAAAATCGGACTTAAAACTAACTTCAATTTCGGAAGTCAGTGTTTTTGGTTATTTCGTTTTTTGACACCGACTTCAGAAATTAAAGTTATCTTATACTTTGTAGTGTTTTGTTTTTGGAAGTTAGATGTATTTTTTTGTAATAAGGAATCACAAACACAGCGTACCGGCGTGATGTTATGTTATGAACTGGTGCAAACAATCAACAGACATGCGATTTCAGAAATCCCGATCAATTTGCTATCATTTATTGAAGAGTTCCGTTGCCAACCTCCGAAGTATTCATCAGATCTTCACCAAATCGAAAGAGAAGAATCATCCAAATTGGTTAACAATTGGCGAAAATATCACTGAACAAACATTTTTCATGGGATCCCATCGTCAAATCCGGACTTATACCTTCCATCATCAGCTCAGCAACATGAGATGATGCACAAATATCTGAATTGCGTTAGAAAGTTTATGAAAAACATCAAAGTGCCTATAAAATTTGAGGGTTTCCCTCGATTTTCATGGGATTCCATCATCAGATTCTGACTTGGTGACAATGGAACCACCTCTGGAGCTAAAATTCACATTAAGAATTTGCCTATCAATATTTAATCGAATCATATGTTATTTTTTTTTTATAAACGTGGCTGTATTAAGTGTATTCTTTTTAAGTTTTAAGTTACCTGCAACAAGAATACAATAAACCAATGCGAGCAATCAGTTCTTCTTTCTTTTCTAAATCCTTCGTCGTCTTTTTTTTCTTCGTTCTTCTTTTCTAAATCCTTAACATTTCAAGTCTGTTTCAATAAAATAAAACTTCACTTCAATAATCTCTTGTCACATCAAATGCGTCAGGTTCTGCTCGCGCGAATTGAATCAATTTTGTTCATGTCAAATGCTAAATAGATATGTTTGAACGTAATCTGTTACTAAGGCTCGAAGTGACGTGCAGGAGATTAGGTAAGCTTTCACCTTTCTGGCAAAGAATTGGTCGCTGTTTGAGATTGCTTCTAGAGAAATGTAACAGGCCCTAGGTGGGTGTGGTGTGTGTGTGTGTGTGTGTGTGCTATTAGAGATAAAAAATGACGAAAATTCAAATTTAAAGTACTTCACGTGAAAACTTCGCAGGTTTTGTTTTTATTATTGGTAGGGTCGCGTTAAACCACTATCTCAACAGGTAGTCTAAGAAAAATACCGCAGCCCTGAAACGCAAAGCAGCACTAAAGCTTTAATGGACGACGTAATACAGCTTTGAGAGTTATAATGGCGCTAGTAGCAGCAAGTATACTTAATTAGTTATAGCTTTAACCTCTTTGTGACACTCAAGTCTTTATAAAAGTGTTCGCCGACACCTTTTAACACTTATTGTTGTATAGTTATTGCAATGAACTCTTTCATACCACCTAAGGTGCCACATTGACTGTGATTGCAGACATAAACGAGACACAAACACGTGAAACTAATGGTGTCAAACAACTCCTCTATCTAGGTTTAACCTGCTATAAACGGTTTAACTAAAGCTTATTGTGTTAGGCAGTACTCTTTTACAGACGGTCTAAAGGTATTTATGTCTAACAACGCAAGTATGGGTCGTTATTAACACTAATCTCACTTTTGTAAAGTTCGCCATTGTTTTGGTAACCTAACAATTAATTTTAGTTCGAGTTAATCAACATTTGACTACAATAAACAAAATTTCTTACATATTTGAAGCATTCCATGAATGCCACTTAATTTTACATGCTCAGGAAGCTGGAATGAAATTAAATCTTTTAAATTTATTAAATCTTTTATAAATCCTAGGCGCGTTAAAATTGAGATGAGGAACATGGTATACATTTACCGTGAAATCATAAGGGCAGTCATTTTCACTTCACATACTTAAATAACATAATTTCCATAATATTATTCTGCTGTGTTGAATAATGGATGACATAACACTTCCATTACGAACAGATTTAATTTTAGTAAGGTTACAGGCTTTTTCATCTTGACGTGCACTTTTTACCACCTGTAGTGCTCACTAACGCGGTAATACTGATTAAAGTAGTAGCTGACGATGAATAACCGCTTTTGTGCAGCTTTAAGATCTTTTGGACACCTTACTGTAGGATTTATACAACCTGTAGCGTTTACCAACTCTATTTTACAACGGTAATACAGATTAAAGTAGTAGCTGACGATGAATAAGCGCTTTTGTGCAGCTTTAATATCTTTGTGACACCGTACTATAGGCTTTCTATAATTTTTACCTGTAAAACTGTGGGCCCCTTTCGTGGTTATAAGTGAGTTAGAGCATGCTCTAACTCAGTTGCACAGGTATGCGTTAACACTTTTATACTCAAATGGAACTGATATACGAGTCTTATATAGGTTTTTTTAATGCTTTAGTATTAGTTGGGGCCCCGCCCAGAGCGGGAGGAGTCATTTGATGATATTACCAACAAAAAAACTGGCACTAGACCAGTAACATTCTATTGCGATTGACAAAACGTTAAAAATGTATGGGTTTGACACATGCTGTCGAAATGCTACGAGATTAATCCCCTATATTTTCACAATTAAATCGCTGATAGGATGGCTGATACTTTACAGGGCTGGATGTCTCACCATAGTTAGCGACCGAAATTCGGTAGGGCCACCTTTACACAGTCAATTTCAAACGCAATCTACGATCAAAATCAATGATCCTGATCCATGGATCGTGTTTGAAATTGACTGTGGTCGGGTATCCGTACCGAATTTCGATCGCTAGGCTATCGGTTACAACATAGTTACTAGATTCCCGCCCAGGTCATCTGGTACACATATTTTGGACTTTTTGCCAAACTTTACACTGATTGAATGTCTTTATACCTTTCTTTTTTTTAAGGGTGGGATATCATTAAATGACTCCTTCCGCTCTGGGCAGGGTGGAAGGGAGTGTCAGACTCTTACTGACTAAAACCCATCCGTGTTCTTCCTAATGCCCTTTGCGTTCCAGGGCCGCGGCGTCTCTTTCGAACGGATTCCGCACCCCGGCAGGCACTGACCCTAGCAGGCCCCGTCTCCCATGCTGACAGTTCCTTGAGGCGCGCGTGAAACACAGCGCACCGCCGACCCGGGCCTGGTTCTGATCGGAAGGCGAGCCACCCAATGCTCGCCGTCCGCAGGCCCGCGCCTGCGGTGGCCGGAAATCGCCCTGCGACTCCCGACGCCTGGGGCGTCTTCTTCTGTTGCGGCGGCTGGGTCTTGAGGTTTCCCTCTCTCTCACACGTTCGCTATCCTCCGTAGCTGGCATTACTGCTTCGCAGAAGGAGGTAACCGCTTCCCATGCCTCCTCATAGATTGGACCAAGGCCGGCCGCGAGAGGTCACCGCCGCCGATCGCCTCAACGAGGACCCGGGGGTTCTCCGGTTTTATCTAGAGTAAGCATTCTGTTTCTTAATAACAACGACTTATAATTAGTGATCCAAATAGTGGCACAAACATAACAATATTGTTTTGACTAATTAGGGCACGTCTCTGTTAAAGAAGTGGTTATCTTTCACCAAAATAGATAATGCTTTTCGAAATTAACACCCAAGACCTAAATCTTGTATGTCAGAACCAAACAGTGTCAGCTCAAAACATAATCGTTAGTAAAAATGAAAGGACAATTTAGAAATATTCATTATTAATATATTCATTGTTCAACAAAAACCATAATTCTGCTCACACAACTCAAATAAATGTCATGATGAATGAGTAATGAGCTCCATATCTATTTAGGGTCCCATTTGTACCCAAGAGAGTTAATGGCTCCTCAAATAAAGTTATCAAACTAACTTTCGGGATGGTGAGGGATTTAATCGGTTTTAATGGCGAACTAATTGCGAATATTAAAATATTGGACTAGCGAAAATACTATTGGACATTTGTAATATTAGAGCTTTATGAAATACTAGCTGACTCGCGCAAGTTCGTCTGTGTCACAATTTTCTTTAATGCTCCGCTTCTGTTGATCGTAGCGTGATGTTATATTGTCTACAGCCTTTCTTGATAAATGGGTTATCCAACACTTAAACCATTTTTCGATTGGAACCAGTGGTTCCTGAGATTAGCGCATTCAACCAAACAAACAAACTCATCAGCTTTGTAAGATTAGTATAGATGGCTTAAATTAAACATACCTAGCCATGCAATCTCATGCGCCAAGCCTTGAAAATAGTAGAGGACTGGTGCAAAGAATATCAACTAGCAGTGAACCCTACCAAAACTGCACTTGTTCTCTTTACCAAAAAAAAAGAAGTTGCCAACATTAGAACTACCACGCTTCTTTGGAACCACCCTAAACCTTTCAACGGAAACCAAATACCTGGGCATATATCTGGACAAGCAACTGAACTGGGCGAAAGACACTGAATACACCACCACAAAAGACAGTATATGCATGTGGCAATGCAAACGCATGCTAGGTAGGAATTGAGGCATCAGTCCCGGTACAACACACCACAGTCATCAGACCAGTAATCACATATGGATCCCTAGTCTGGTGGCCCAGGACCGTCTTGAGTACAGCACAGAAAGGCCTCGAAAAACTGCAACGACTTGCCTGTGTGGCAATCACTAGCTGTATGAAAACTGCTCCAATCCTGCTTATCCAATGCTGAACATTGGCCTTTCTTTAAGTGTCACCACATGGGCCCAGCTATATTATGTGCTTTTTAGATACGATTAGAAACATTCTTGCGGCTTTCACCAGGTCATCTGACAACCTTGTAGGAGGCCTTCCATCAAAACACCATCGTATTGTTGCGTTTTATTCACTTTTCTTATCACAGTCTTTTCAATGAAATTTTTAAAAGGCTGGTTGACACTTCTCTTGACCAAATCACTGGCTTTTACTTTGGGCAGATGCTAGGCATTGCTAACGTGGCAACGCCGTCAATCCCTTGGGCATATTACCAGCTGAAAGCGTTGATGGCGATTTTTTGCTGCTGTATTTTAGTTCGTATAACTACGAACTAAAATAAAGTTTAGAGTGTTTTATTTTGTTAATTATTATATTTTATAGTACATTACTTTATTAAATAATTTAAATTATATGGCATAACTTTTTAAAAATATCAAATCTCCCTGATTTATCTGCAATGAATGTTTTTCCAAACAATTTAACATCAATCCTTTTCAATCAAGGAAAAAGCAACACAAAACATTCACTACGAAACATAAAACACTTCACAGTAACGCCACGATTAATTTGTGTTCTCCATCACAACCACGCAACAGGTGGGGCTCAAACCTTCAAAAACCTTCTAACGATATCACCATTTAGCTGTTGAGTTCCATTAAACATGATAAGTACGTCCTGATCCCTTAATACCAGCTCCTTCTTGCATTTAATTCACCCCGGATCATCCCAGAATATATCTGCGCAATATTTTAGCCGGAAAGCAAGCACGCTTGATATTTTAAAAGCTATATACATTTGTGTACATAAATTTTTAGAAAGGCCTACTCGTTCCGTCCATTATGAATCCCAACTAGGCTCTTTCATAATTTATGAATATTTCTGTAGAAACCCTCGCCCATTATCGAAGAGAGGTCAATTTTGAAGGTTTGTGTGTCAAAAAGCCCATCTCTTACTGTCGTAGAATTTTATATTTTGTTTAATGTACGTCTGGTACATTTTCCTGGAAATTTTTCCTTGTGGAAAACCCAAAATGTAAATATATGAGCTGACTGTGAAATTCCTGGTTTTTACCACAAAAATAATTAAGATTTTTCCTGCTGAGAAACGACCATCATTGGCACACTGAACTAAGTCCTGAGTTGAGCCACTCGAAAACTGAAAAATGCTTTGAATGCAGATCCACTGAAATCGGTGTGGTGTTTTCTTTAAAATAACTCTTAAAACACCTACATGGTTTTTGTATGATCTGACCATATCATTTCAAGATACTTTTATGGTATTTCTTTTCAGAGTAGTCAGCTAGGAAACACTGGCCTAATGTAGCAAAATTTGTCAAAAAATATTAGAGATTATTTTTTAAATTTGCTATATTAAATCAATCATTATCAATCAATTTCGTTTCCATGACTTCATTTGCTGACCATGTTTAACCGACTTCAAAAAAGGAGGAGGTTCTCAATTCGGTTGTATTTTTTTTTATTTTTGTTACCTCCGTTATTTATGAACCGATTTGAAAAAAAATTGTTTCATCTGAAAGGGTATATTTCTCGATTGGTCCTATTGTCACCACGTCAGAATCTTATGATGGGATCCCACGAAAAATTAGGCCAGCCCTAAAATTTTATAGGCACATACAATGTTTTTCATGAACTTTCTTTTGATTTTTGAATTGATATTTGTGCCTGGTAATCATCATCTCATGTTGCTGAGCTGATGATGAAAGGTATAAATTAGAATCTGATGACAAGATCCCATGAAAAATGTTTGTTCAGCGATATTTTCGCCAATTGTCAGCCGATTTGGATGATTCTTTTTTTGTTTGAAAGAGTATTTTCCTGGACTGGTCCTGTTTCAAATTGGCGAAGATCTGACAAAGAACTTTGGAGGTAGGCAACGGAATTCTTCAATAAATGATAGCAAAGGGATCGGGATTGCTGAAATCGCATGATTTTTTAGTGTTTACACCAGTTCTTAACAAAAAAGGGAAAAATAAAAAACTTTTTACAAAAAATACAACCGACTTCCAAAAACAAAACACTACAAGGTACAAAATAACTTCGGAAGAAAGAAAAGAACTTTAATTTTGGAAGTCGGTGTTTTTGGTTAATTTTTCGTTTTTGACACCGACTTCCGAAATTAAGTCGGTTGTATTTTTTGTAAAAAAGTCTTTTATCTTAACGTTAGGGACTACTATTCCAGTACAACGTATTTCAATATTTTTTTTAAAGATCTTTAATAGTTAAACTTGGAAAAGCTTCCATGTCTCTCGTCGGAGTCCACGTGCCATAATAAATTCATAATCTGGATTAAAATCTATAAGACTGGTGAAGTGGACTGTATTGGTTGGTGATAATTGTTCAGGGTGTCGTCAGGAATCTCCAAAAGAAAAATACTACTTGTGATCTCGATGCTTGTATTTCTCTATGATGTTATTCGTAGGAGATCTGGAGGCCGAATGTGCTCTGAACCACATCTCCATCTCTTTTATATTATTCCGGGTTAGCGTGGGTAA
The DNA here is from genome assembly GCA_950371165.1 of Lacanobia oleracea. Lineage (NCBI taxonomy): Eukaryota > Metazoa > Arthropoda > Insecta > Lepidoptera > Noctuidae > Lacanobia > Lacanobia oleracea. The sequence continues at coordinate 24,425,893 of OX493396.1, forward strand.
CCCAGGTAGCGGGGGCGCAGAGCGCGGCTCGATGGACTTGCCCACGCTATGTGCCCTCTTATAGTGATTTTTACTTATATACTTAAATCTAGGGAAGTAAAAATAAACCTTATCTCGATCTTATATGAAACCCTACCTAGAAACCATAACTAATTATGTGTAAACCCTTAACAATAGTACTTTTAATGCACGTGGTATTTTATACCTACATCTAAGCTGAATTTATACAATTGCTATATTTTCTTAAAGTAATTCCCTAATTCTACCTAAGAAAGCTATACAAAGTACACAATCCAACCTAGATATTAGCCTTATCTACTATACATGATTTATCAGCTACGTGCCTATTAGCCTATTTATCCTTATTACACATTTCTTAGTTACTTTCAGGTTTTATCCCGGTACTACTTTGGAATAAAACACTGAAACCTACTTTTATGAAGAACTAAGAAACTTATGTCTATCCTACTTGCATCTGACTATGTTTATTATAGATTTCTTAGTTATTTTCAGGTTTTATTCCGTTCCTACTTTGGAATAAAACACTGAAACCTATCAAACTAATCAAACTAAGAAACCTACGTCCATCAAACTTAGTTCTAATTATGTACCTACTTATTTTAAAATACCACGCTACACTTCTCTTAAAACATTGCGCGATATCCCGTTAGGTACTCTCTTTGTTTCTAAAATCACCACGCGCAGGCGCGCTATGCCATTTGCCACATCTGTTGACCAAATGTGGGGACCCTTGTCTCGCTCGAATAAATCCCACGTGGTGATTCCTACTTTCTAATACGAGATACTTTATTTACCTAATTTAAAAATACCTCGTGTTATCCTATTATATTTACATAACTTATTCCTAGTTTAAGCTATTCTCGGCGTCCGCTACAGTTCTCCCCCCGGCGCAGCTCGCGTAGCCTCCTTTTCCGTTGACAGGACGACGAGCTTGCTCACGGGGCGTCGGAATATGCCGCCGGTCCTGGTGCGCACCTCGACGATCCTGATGCCGCCGTCCGTACCGCGATGCGTGCGCTCGACGACTCCCATCGGCCAGGTATTCCGGGGCAGCGTGCTGTCGACCACGAGGACTACGTCGCCGGTTTGTACTGGGCGCGTGTTGTTGCGTGGCTCGCCGCGAGGTACCAGGGTTGGAAGGTACTCGCGTAGCCACCGTCGCCAGAAGTGGTCGGCGAGCGTCTGACTGGCTCGCTAAGTCCTCCTGTCCGCCTCGTCGCAGGGTCCCGTTGATGGTAGACCCTCTCATGACCCCAACAGGAATAGGTTTGGGGTAAGGGCCTCGGGGTCGCGGGATGTGGCGGTGCTTCATCTTCGTTGCTCTCCGCCGGCAGAGGTCGGTGAAAGTGATTGCCCGAGCGGTGGCTCTCACCAACACTTCATACTTTGAGATGCGGGCCGGGTTCGGTAGCCAGCTATCTCGTTCTACCCTCACACTGCCGTGGAGCACTTCTTCCTCCTCTGGATGGTATTTCGACGTTGCGTGTGCGAACTGTGTGTCTGCGTCCATCTTCTGCTCGATTTTCTTGAGACGACGGAACGCCTGGCTGTAGCTAGGTGGCAGAGTGACGTCCTCTCGTCGCCACGGCAGCCCAACCTCGTACCCGGAGTCGATCTCCTTCTTAGTTTGCTCGACTATGTTGATGGCCCGTTGATCAGACGCCTTGACTCTCGGCTCCCCTTGTAAGCCGAGCGCGTCGATTCTGGACTGGACCTCGACGAGATCGTTGAGCTCCTGGCTGCCTGTGCCCGTGGTTCGTTCGGGCTCGTATATGTGCAGCACGTTCTCTTGTCGATAGATGGCTTCTCGTGGTGCGGTTCCGTGTACCACCCATCCCAGTTGCGTGCGTGATGCGGCCGGTTGATTAGGGCCGCCGACTCTGAGCTCGCGGGACACGATGCACTCCCAGTGGTCTGTTCCCACTAGGAGTCGGGGGCGCGCCAGATCGTAGCACACCTCCTCCGGTGTCAGGTCCCTCAGGTGCTCGTAGCTCAGCAGAGTGTTGGGAATGGACTGCTGGTGAAGACAGAGATCCTTTATGGTCCTCGCTCTGACCTTGTGTGTCTCGTCGCTCTTCAGTCCCCTGACATTATTGATGTTCACCAGTTGACTCCCCATTTCATGCTGCGACATGTTGACCCCGCTCAGGTGAAGAGGCTGCGTTAGTCCTTCCACCCCGATGCTCACCGCCAGTTCTTCGTCCACGAGGGTGATGGTAGCTCCTTCGTCTAGGAGCGCGTAGGTCTTCACCTCCCCCCGTGGACCGGATACGATTACTGGGCACATCTTCAGCAGGACGGCTCGCGGTCCGGTAGCTGTTCGTGTAGCTACGGACAGGACCGCTTCCTTGGTTGGTGGTTCAGCCCTCTCCGGTTTGTCTGTCTTCACGTCGCGCACTTGATGTAGAGTCGCATGATGTGGGCGGCGACATTGATCCACGCCGCACAGCTTTGCTTTGCAACTCATGCGCCTATGTTGCTTCTGGGCGCACTTGAAACAAATCCTTTTTTCCTTTAAAAACGCCCAACGCTCATCCACTGTGAGTGCCTTGTACTTAGGGCACTCGGTTAGGACGTGAGCTTCCTCGCATTTAGGGCACTTTTCCTTATCCTCCACGGTGGTGTACACTATTGCCCTATTCTTACTTGCTACCGGAGGACGCACTTCTCTGTTCTGATTTGAGGAGTACGTCACAGGAGCGTAGATGTAGCGAAGCGCTCGATCCGCTTCTCTCATCAGAAAACGCGATAACATGACTTTATCCGGATCCGCCGTGCCTTCTTGATCATACTCGTAGTCGCACCATCTGGACTTTAAGTGTGGACTGAGCTTCTCCAATACCTCCCGACTTAGCGTTGGGTTGTGGAGGTATCCTCGTCGGTCGATTGTTTTCAGTACGCAGACGACGTTTTGTACTTTAATCGCAAAGCTGTTTAGGTCTGCTGCCGCTGCGCCGGGTTTGGGTAATTTCCTGAGCTCGTCCAACGCCCTATCAATTATTACCTCCGGCCGCCCGAAACATTGCTCCAAAGTCTTTATGATCTCCTCTGGATCCGTGGCGGTGTGTAGCAGCGCAGCGACGGCGTCTCTAGCTTCACCTTTGAGGCAGCTTCGTAATCGTAGGAGGTTTTCGGCAGCGGTGATTTCATGCATTTTGCTGGACTCCCGGTACGACGCAAAGAATAGCAGCCACTCGTTGACAGCGCCGGCGAACGTAGGCAAGTCGACGTGACGTAACCTCGGTCGCGCTATTCTCTCTAAAATGGCCGCCAGTTGCTCGATGTTGTCTTTCGGCCGCGTCGGCGTCGGTGACCTCGCTCGTGGAGCTTCGAAGCGCAGCTGTTTATGTTCTTCTTGTCGGGGCTCTTCCTCCCCCCGTGCATTTGCAGGATGCTGCCTTAGCCACTCGTCGACCTTTTGCCGTGGCTCTTCGCTTGGGTGGGGCTCCGCTAGCTGCTCTTCGTAGACGCTGTCGTCGTCCTGTATTGCCGACATTTCCACCGCCAAACGCTTCTTTACTAGGTCCGCCTCGAGCTCCAGTTCCCGCCTCTTTATTGCGGCCAGTTTCTCTGCCGCCACCAACTCTGCTATTCGTCGCCTCGTGGTGATGCTGGTGGTCGAACGCTGTGACTTTACTGATTTGGCTGGCGATCGCACTCGTTTTCTCTCCTCTGTCGTTTGGAGCTCCAATGGACCCGTGGTACTTATTTCCGCCAACCTTGAGGAAGGTGACGCCGACGGGTCTAGTGAGATTCTCCTCACTAACTCCTCTTCAATTCGTGCCGCTTCTTGTTGCTGAGCACAGCGTTGTTCCTCCACGTCTGCTGCGCCTCCTTGGCTTCTTGTAACTACCATCTTGCAGCACGTTTAAAAGCTCGAACAACGTCCCGGCGGTGCTTTGACAGGTCTGACGGTTCTTTCAGTACCGCCTCTTAAATGCCGCCCGATGATTTCAATCTTCTCTCTTGAGCGACGACCTTGAAAATCGCGTTCTGTTTCTAGGACCGGACGGGCTTCAATAATTCACCTCCAACGGGGCCTCCGTTCTGTGAGACCGGTGAATTCTTGACTTGTCAGCACGTGTCCTTTTTTCTACACGCAGCACGCGATATTTCTGTGTCTCTTCACACGTCGGAGTTTGTTTCTTCCTTCTTTGACGAGACGGCTCCGTGTTACGACGACCGCTGATTGTTGATTTTGATCTGGCGAACGATGGACCAGGCTGAACGTTGATCTAGATCCGGCGAACGAAGGACCAGACTGAAGTGGACTGTATTGGTTGGTGATAATTGTTCAGGGTGTCGTCAGGAATCTCCAAAAGAAAAATACTACTTGTGATCTCGATGCTTGTATTTCTCTATGATGTTATTCGTAGGAGATCTGGAGGCCGAATGTGCTCTGAACCACATCTCCATCTCTTTTATATTATTCCGGGTTAGCGTGGGTAACCCAGGTAGCGGGGGCGCAGAGCGCGGCTCGATGGACTTGCCCACGCTATGTGCCCTCTTATAGTGATTTTTACTTATATACTTAAATCTAGGGAAGTAAAAATAAACCTTATCTCGATCTTATATGAAACCCTACCTAGAAACCATAACTAATTATGTGTAAACCCTTAACAATAGTACTTTTAATGCACGTGGTATTTTATACCTACATCTAAGCTGAATTTATACAATTGCTATATTTTCTTAAAGTAATTCCCTAATTCTACCTAAGAAAGCTATACAAAGTACACAATCCAACCTAGATATTAGCCTTATCTACTATACATGATTTATCAGCTACGTGCCTATTAGCCTATTTATCCTTATTACACATTTCTTAGTTACTTTCAGGTTTTATCCCGGTACTACTTTGGAATAAAACACTGAAACCTACTTTTATGAAGAACTAAGAAACTTATGTCTATCCTACTTGCATCTGACTATGTTTATTATAGATTTCTTAGTTATTTTCAGGTTTTATTCCGTTCCTACTTTGGAATAAAACACTGAAACCTATCAAACTAATCAAACTAAGAAACCTACGTCCATCAAACTTAGTTCTAATTATGTACCTACTTATTTTAAAATACCACGCTACACTTCTCTTAAAACATTGCGCGATATCCCGTTAGGTACTCTCTTTGTTTCTAAAATCACCACGCGCAGGCGCGCTATGCCATTTGCCACATCTGTTGACCAAATGTGGGGACCCTTGTCTCGCTCGAATAAATCCCACGTGGTGATTCCTACTTTCTAATACGAGATACTTTATTTACCTAATTTAAAAATACCTCGTGTTATCCTATTATATTTACATAACTTATTCCTAGTTTAAGCTATTCTCGGCGTCCGCTACAACTGGCATTGAGCGTTTGTCAGCTGGGATTAAATGCATTCACAGGAACTATCGTAGATTGCCCAGTGAGCACGCGTTTACCACGGATGTGAGAAAGAAAACTTATAAGAAATCGGACAGTAAACTGTTGTTTTATTATAATTAATTAGCAACAGAAATACACACTCTGTGAAAGTTTCTATTTCACATCAAATAATAAAAATATATTCAAAATTAAAGGGGCTCCCCTAAAGTATTTAAAACGTAAATGGTGTGAAATCTTCTACGATGAATTTCATTTAAATCTTCTCATGCGTGAGTCCGACTCGCACTTAACCGTTTTTTTTTTCTTTTGGGCGGGTCAAGCTGACGTCTTTTAAATTCGTTCAAACTAAACTGCGTAAATCTGTTCGCCTCAAAATCAACAACATTCTTTAAAAAGTGGTGGCGGTGGCGACGGCGGCGGAACTTAACGGCGGCAGAGTTTAACGGCGGTGGAATTTAACGGCGTCGGAACTTAACGCCGCCGCTAATTTCGTGTCCGCGACCTTAGGCCTTCTTCCTCTTGAACCATGGGCAATCAAACAGTCAATGAAGTTACTTTTTCTAAATGCCAATGGCACTTCTATACCTTCGTACCTCCCCTGACCATCCGAGTTGAAAGTGGCGCCATCTTGCGTTCAGTCGGGCACAATTTATTCTTCGGGTAGCTTTATACCTACTATGAGTAGGATTTCCTTCGCTAAGAGACCTACGATTATAAGAGAATAATCGGTTTTACTTTGGAAGAGGTTTCGGACAAAAGCTACGATAGGAGAATCGTGTGAACGTAAAAGTCAGTTTTGTTTGTGTGGATGAAGAATTTTCATACATTTTTGACATGGCTACTGTGAATTTGCATCACAGTAAGAGGTTCTTCGAGGTTTGGCTCTCGCCTGTTTCCTCCTCCAATATTGGACCAATTTTAAAGATAATTTTGTTTAGGAAGATGTATACTGTGTCAATATGATTTTCTTTTTTCATTAATGGTTGCCAAATAACAATGACCAGAATTGCCCTGTAACACGCCACAGTATCGGACATACACGTCATGTCGTGTCGAAAAAGATTAGGAATGAATCGATAAAATGAGCTCAAGTCCAGCCTGCAGTCCGATTAAAATAAAATCTTAAAGGAATTTAGTAATAATCAACAATACAACTCTTAATTTTCTAATGCTCCTGGTTCCAAGGCGAACAATGTATGGGCGCAGAGCAATGTCCTTTGTACACTAGGGCTCTTATGACAGCGGTTTATCGGACAATTTTGAGTATTTTTTGATGGTTCTAGTGTTTATACGGTTAATATATCATCAAAAAAGAAAACATAAAAACACAGTTTATGTCCTTTTTATTCAGTTTATGAAATATCTTTTAAATCAGTTCAATAATGGAAGAGGAAACAAGCGAGAGCCAAACCTAAAATGATGACTTTTACATACGAAGTCTCTCCGCCCGCATTTCCTCTTAGATGAGTAGAATTGGCCCTCTGAAGTTCGTAATGTTTCGTTACTATTTATGCAGGTTTATATCAATCTGGATTCATAAACAGCGCTGGGTACGGAAAACTCTTCGTTTGTTTCATTTCAGTTCTAAGCTTGTTGGCTAACAATTCCTCTCATGTCGTTTGGAACGAGAATTCATACTGTTACAGTTGATTTCTATTGGACAATTTAATATAAATACCCAAAAAATTATTCGCTTTTGCAAAACTATTTTTACAGAGGCCGTCTTTAATACTAAAAGAGAATATTTTTCTTGGGCTTAGAGTCGGTCCCGGGGCCGATTTTAATATGGGGCTCTATTTTCAGCTTTGCGCCCCTTACTGAAACAAAAACCACAAAAATTGCGCTCTTCAGCAAACCTAGAAAGAACCCCTTGGGCACACGACTCCCTTCCTTTTCATTATCAATTACTGAGCCTAAGGGAGGTCCCACAGCCTCCTGTGGGACGGCTAAACAAACCAGTTCGGCCAAGAGTGCCGCTAAATTACTGAGGACTGACCCTCCAGTATATTACGTGCAAACGGAGGTTCGATTGAATATTTTCTGTTCTTAGTAACGAGTGGAAGATTTTATGGGGCTTGAGATAGTGTCCTGCCGTGGTTTGATATAAATGTTTCGAATTTGCATTTTGGTTGGGAGCCATCCAATAAAATTGGCAGTAGATGTTTAGTTGAAAGCAGTAAATTATTCTTAATCTGTTCAAAAGTCATTGTAAAACACAATTTCAGAACACATTCATAGTGCGTACAGCTAAGGAGTGAGTTCCCTGCCAGAGTCTGTGTTTCCTAATAGCTTCAACCTGAGAATCTTTACGTCAAGAGTGAATAGGTTACTTTTTAACAAACATCTTCAAAAAGGAGGACGTTCTATGTTCGGCTGTATGTATTTTTTATTTTTTGAATGTTCACCGATTTTGAATTAGAATTTTTGACCGAAATAAATAAAAAAATATTTTTTATTCGAAAGCTTACACTCCTGAGGTGGTCCCATTGTCACCAAGTCAGAATATGATGATGGGATCCCCTGGAAATCGTGAGAAAACCTCAAATATTTATAGGCAAATACAAAATTTTTCATGAAATTTCTAACGCAATTCAGATATTTGTGCCTGATAATCATCATCTGACTAACAGCCTCAAAAAACAGATAGAAAGAAGTCAATGGATATCCACTAGAATACACAGACAAATATATCTATCTAGGAAAAACAATCAGCTTTGAAAAAGAAAATAACGAACTAGAGATTGAAAGAAGAGTTCAGCGAACATGGAATAAATTCTGGAGTCTGAAAGAAATTTTCAAAAGTAACATGTCAATAAAACTGAAAACTAGGACAATGAACTCTAGCCTCTTACCACGCTTGACATATGGATGTCAAACATGGAAATTTACGTCAAAATTTAAGCAAAAAATAACATCCTGTCAGCGCGGAATGGAGAGAAGCATGCTTAAAATAAAATAAAAAAACTAGATAAGATTAGACACGTAAAGATAAGAGAAATAACAAAAGCCAATAATGCCTTTAAACTACGCACAAAAGTTAAAGTGGAAATGGGCCGGTCATATAGCGAGGCTTAGAGACAGAAGATGGACCTACGAACAACACAACCATATGGAGAGGACCTCAATAAAAAAGAAAAAGAGGAAGGCCCTCTACACTATGGGAGGACGAAATAAAAAAGTCGTTGGCCCATTGTGGTGGCAAATAGCACAGGATAGAGAGAAATGGACATCATTGGAGGAGGCCTTTACCCAACCTGGGGACCTTGCTAATAATTAATCATAGTGTTATAGTATATACCTAAACAGTAAATTAAGAAGTATTGTAGCAGGATAAAATAAAGCCTTTTTTTATTTTATATAATTATCATCTCATATTGCTGAGCTGATGATGGAAGGTATAAGTCAGGATCTGATGATGGGATCCCATGAAAAATGTTTGTTCAGCGATATTTTCGCCAATTTTTAACAGATTTTGATAATTCTTTTTTTGTTTGGAAGAGTATTTTCCCGGACTGGTTCCATTTTAATTTGGTGAAGAGCTGATAAAAAACTTCAGAGGTAGGCTACAGAACTCTTCAAACAATGATAGCAAATGGATAGGGCTTTCTAAAATCGCATGTCTGTTGATTGTTTACACCAGTTCATAACATAACATCAGACCGGTCGCTGTGTTTATGGTTTCATTTTTTAGTTTTACGCAGATACCACTAAAAAGTGAAAAAAAGCATATTTACAAAAAAATAAAACCGACTTCAAAAAACAAAACACTACAAAGTATAAAATAACTTTAATTCCGGAAGTCGGTGTCAAAAACGAAGGCAGGCGTGTTTTTTAATTATTTATTTTTTATTACATACCTTTTAGTGATAAAACGATACATTGATTGAATAAGTAATACGAAACTAAATCAATTCCTGATTGGTACTATATGAATACAAAAATATCGGAGGTGATTTAATACATGAAGAGACTTTTTATAACGTAGCTCGTGACGACTTCACTAGAAAAATCGTTTACGACGAATGGTACCAAAGTGATCTGTAAACGAGTCAAATCGCCACCGCCTCTGCCGTTGTGTTAGCAGATGCGATTGTTTGACCGGGGATGGCATCCAACTGAGACGCGATGGTGGATTTTATCTAACAGGCGACGTGTGAACCTTGCTTCTCGCATTGGTCGTGTAGCAGTTCCATGTGGGATGTTTGGCATTGAGATCGTCTACTCATATAACGGAGTCATGAAATGATATTGTAGCGGCATTGATGCCGCCACAAGAAAAACCAACGTAGCGAAATCTAAATCATAACAAAAAAAAAAACGCAACGCCATCTATCCAATTAGCAATTTTTTCCGCACCAGATTACTAACGTAATCCTGCAACACGGTATCAAAGTTCTTCTTGCTTTTTGAACATAATATACAACAGTCCGAATATCAACTATTAGGCAGTTGCCTACAAAGGTCCAGTCGGAGTATCCTCCCTTTTCAATGGTGGTTTGCAAGACACACTTTGTTCCGCATACCTCTATACTGGTGACAATCGACTCCCTTCGAGAAACTACTTCATCATAACGTCATTATTACTTCTACTCATCGTGACTTTAAGCTCTCAAGCAGCTAGTCATACAGCCAGCCAGTACCCAGGCTTTTATGGGAATCCTGACCACCAGCATGCAGTTGGCGCGCATTCCTGGATCCTCAGTCTCTATCATCACCACCCTCAACCTCATCAGCGATCTTGGCTTCCACAAAGCTCTGTAGGGTTATCTGTCATGGGAAACGAAGCCTAGGAAATGAGCCGAAACACAGTCACACAAGTCACACCCAGCCCACAGGTACAGTACTCAAGGTTCCCACCTTGAGTACAAAGGCTTGGTAAGGTGCAGAGAGGCATGATGCAGATGCCAATAGCATTGAAGAAACCTTGTTTAAAGGTTCGGGTTTTGTAACAGCTAAACAATTTTTGATCCATTGAATCAAATATACACAGGATCCTAAATCCAGATCATGCGCAATTGAGGGCTACGCGACGAAAATGCTCCAGAACAATATGAGATTGAGCTTGCCTACTGAATCCCGGAGCTCACTAGCCATGGGTTTGGTGGCGAGTATGAGACACTAAGTCGTTGCCCTAGGGCAGAGAGAAGTGAGAGGGTGGCGCGGGTTTGCACTGGCCCCAGCCGCGCGCAAACCCTCATGTGCTGGAAATTGCGATGTAAGGCTAAATGTCCAATGGAGCGAAATGAAGAAGAGTAGAACGGAGCTCCGTTTCAGTGGACAGAGATTTTCAAAATAGTTATAAAATCATTAAAAAGCCGGGAACTGACGAGAGGAAGCGGAGCGGGGAATTTCGTGTATTACTGAACTCACACACTACCTCGCTCCGCATCAATGGACAGACACAGTCCGCAACTCGGTTTTGCATTTCTCCCTCGCATCAATGGACAGGCAGCTTAATGGAGTTAGCCATCATCTGACATCTCTTTGTGGAATAACACTGTTGTGTACTTGAGCGGATGGGATCCTCACAGATTGACTTCCTCTTTGTTGATGAGCGTTGGCATGCTAAACCAGTTTGAGAACGAGTTTGGGGGCTTTAGAGCAGCCGCAGTAGTTAGCTGGGTGCCCAAACTGTCCGCACAGAACACAATTTCGAATGGTTCTGTGTATTGGGCGCAGTCCTGGAGACGGGGGCAATTCGCAGTGCCATGCGCGCTCCTTGACGTATAGTAGGAGTTACATAGCGAGTTACAAATGGCGTTCTAAATGGCCGTATAGTTCGCAGCTCGGTGATACTGTCTTTCAACTATGGCGGGTCGAAATGGTAGTGTACTTATGTACTCAGTCGGACCCATGGCTACCCTATTATATATTTTTTTAGTTTTTACTAGCCTATGGTTATCCGGGATCGTTTCTAACGATAATAATATAATAATAATATTCCACACAACTATCACACAACGCCATCTAGTCCCAAGCTAAGCAGAGCTTGTGTTATGGGTACTAGACAACTGATAAACATACTTATATATTTCTAAATACATACATATTATAGATAAACTACACCCAGACACAGAACAAATGATCATGCTCATCACACAAACATTTGTCCTGGGTGGGAATCGAACCCACAACCTCAGGCATAGCAGTCAGGGTCACTAACCACTAGACCAACAGGTCAGTCAAAACGATACCACATACATCGAAATCGGTTAAAGCGTTTAGAAGTGATGGTGGAATACAGAAACTCACAAACATACATACATACATGCACCCTGAAAACATAACACTCCTTTTTTTAGGCAGTCGTGTAAAAAAAAACCAAAAACACCGACTTCCGAAATTAAAGTTTTTTTGCTAAAAAATTTTTTTAGGCAAGCGTGTTCCATCTTCAACCGCATCATCGATTACCATCAGGTGAGAAAGTGGTCAAACATACGTTTTTTTTTTTACTATTGGTAGGCATACGCCCCTACACCTATCAATAGTAAAAAAATACGTCTTTTGTAAAATGTGCAATCATCATTGAATCATATCCTTTTTTTCACTATCAACGTCAGTCGTCTTAGGCAACAATAAAACTACCGACATGTCATTCAAAACCTAAAGTTTTTCACAAGAAATTGTCCAGATATACGAGAACAGTTTCTTTTAGACACATTAAAAAACTACTTCAGTTAATACCTTTATTAAAACTCAACTTTAATGCTAATTTCCTTTGATAGTTTTAGCGTCTGCGACGCATCATTCTCCCCAGCACATCCAGATGGCTTTCACTCTTCCACTTCTCAAGAAATAAAAATCAAAAGAACAATCCCAAGCTTATGCTGAAAAGATGAGAAAGTTAGCGAAGTGTTGTGCCCTGAACCGTCCCAGACAAATTCCCGGAAGCGGTCCGCGCTCCATGTCCCGGGCCCGGAAATTTAGTTGCTCCTATAAATATTGTACGTAGGTCTCCCGCTTATGTACATCTTATAAAGCTCAGTTGTATGACAGAACTTGCTCTCTGAGTTATAGAGCTGTGTTTTAAGCTGATATGTAAAATTATGTTAGCTTGATGCATGGGCATTGAATTCATCGTCACATCAGCCGAAAGACCTCCACTGCTGGACATAAGCCTCCCCTAGTGTCGTCACAACAACCGGGCCTGTGCGTCTCGCATCCATCGGCTACCCGCAACCCTCACCAGGTCATTGGTCCACCTTGTGGGATGCCTTCGTACGGTGCGTCTTCCAGTATGCACGTTAAATTCGTTTCACATATTTATGAATAATTTCCACACTGCCAGTAACTTTTTAGATACTCAACATTATCCACTTCGCAGATTAATTGGCTCTGTTTGGTGGTTAAATAGAGTCTATGCATCTTCTTGGTCTTGCGATTATCCATTATTTTACCATTTAGAATTCAACGAGAAACCTATTGGATATTGAATGCTAAAGTTTTAAGAGCACCATCACACATTTTCAATGAAAAAGAACACAAAACGTTCCGTTCTAAATGTTGCCAGCTTAACTGTTTCTGTATATGTTTACCCAATTTTTTCAACATAAAAGCAGAATGTTCGGGTATTTTACGACTGGCAGTACTTTACCAGTTTTGTTTTCTATTGGATCACTCTACTTTTATCATGGAAACATGTGAAAAGACAACCCTAATATATGAAATTCTTCCGTTACTGAATGATTGAGTTACTACGTGACTGACAGATAACGCACAGCCAAAACTACTCGTACTGACTGTAGAAAGCTGAAAAGTTTTCCTTGGAACGTGTAGGGAAGCACTAAAAAAAGGATTAAAAACGAGATATGCGCATTCGAAGTCGCGGGCAAAAGTTAGTATAATATAAAGTTCTTTAAAAGTTTGACTATTCCAGAATTAACCTGAACGTAGGTCCCATGAAGATAAGTAATGCCTGGAATATTCAAAAAAAATTTACCGCAAAATTTTTTCGTGGTATCGAGATTTTTCGTAAAAATAAAAAGCATTGTAAACCGCCAACATCTCAGCCACTTTACTGCAGGGTCGCGTTTTTTCTGTAATTCTGTAACTATAAGCGAGGCACGCTTTAGTCGTTTTCTTTTTAAAATTATACTTTTTATAGGTAACAAGATTTTGGCCGCGTCGCCCGCATAAATATAAATAGGTACTGCGTACTGCGAAATATTTGTATAAATATGCAAAATAGTGCGAAATTAAGCGTTACGCAGAGTGCGAGCTTTGAATAAAAACTTGAAAAATATTTCACGAAATATTATTTTCATAGCGAGTAGGTACTTATGTTCATAAGTTTACTTGTGTTACGTGTAAAGATTGGGTTATTCTAAAACCAAGTTTTTAGTGACAGATAGTTAGGCTGTGTTGCTCATGACTTAGTGGTCGCAAACACTACTATTGAGCTTGAAGTACTTGACTTCAACTCTTGGGATGTGCAAAGTATTATTGGGTTTATAACTAACTAACTTTTGCCCGCGAATTCGCACGCGCTTAGGAATTTTGAGAAATCTCTTAGTGCTCTTAGTGTATTGAGTGTAGGGAAGCTACAGGTCAAATTTTAGCTTCCTATGACCAGTACATAGTTTTGGATGAGCGCTGTCTGTTAATCACTCACTCAGTCAGTAACGGAAGAATTATATATATATAGATTGATGATTGATAATGATAATTTTTCAGTAGCATCTTACTTGGTCGGTTTGTACATTAGGGTCGATGTTCGTCCCGGAGGACACAGTGGAACATACGGTTGAGATCTGCCCTGCTTGGGCGGAGCACCGCCGTATCCTCGCCGAGGCTATCGGCGAAGGCGGTCTCTCACGTCCGGCCCTGGTTCAAGCCGGAGCGAGGAGACATGGGAAGCGGTCACCTCCTTCTGCGAAGCAGTAATGCTAGCAAAGGAGGAAGCCGAATGTGTGAGAGAAAGGGAAACCTCAGGCCCCAGCCGCCGCAACAGAAGAAGACGCCCCGGGCGTCGAGAGTCGCAGGGCAATTCTCGGCTACCGTATGCGCGAGCCTGCGGACGGCGAGCACTGGGTGGCTCGCCATCTGATCAGAACAAGGCCCGGGAGGACGGCGCGCTGTGTTCTACGTGCGCCTCAAAGAGCTGTCAACGTAAAAGACGGGGCCTGCTAGGGCCAGTGCCTGCTAGGGCTGCGGACTTCGTTCGAAAGAGGCACCGTACCCTGGAACGCAAAGGGCACTAGGAGGAACGCGGATGGGTTTTAGTCAGTTAGAGTCTGACACTCCCTTCTGCTTCACCCAAAGCGGGAGGAGTAGTATTTTAAACACAAACTACATTACATTATTTTTTCTAACTTTATTAGGTATACACAGTGTTCACTAACATTATAATTGTGGTCGTTATCCAAACACTAGGGAATTATGTAAGTATGATACATCAGTACCCACTTATTTATTTTTCAAATCTTCCACTGATAGCTGAATCAAAGCCCACACATTCACTTACGATCCTCCACACTAAACCACTCATGTATTCCCCCAGCAAATAGCATTACTGGCCAGGAACGGCCAATTAGCGTACAAAAATGACGGAGACAAAGCTCATCTGATCTGTTACGCAGATTGCGCCCTGCATTTTTGAAATGGACGGGGACACTTTACGGCGGTCGTGAAAAAGTGTGCGACTGTTCGCGCGAATATTGTTGTGTTTTTACGATTGTGGCGTGATGTTGGTACTAAGGAATTGTGAGTTTTTAATGACTAATGCTGTGACCCACGATACGGTATTATTGGAATGTTAAAATGCCATCATCATTCTAGAGCGAAAGAGAGACGGAGCTATATGAGGTGTAATGGACAGGTATGGCCGTATATTTAAACTGCTTGTGCCCATTTGGTGCGGGAATTGGCTATGATTTCCTTGAAGAAAGTAGTTACCCTGTATGGGATGGTGTCATCGATCACTTACAGAATATCACCCTTTCCAGGTGGCATAAATACTACCCTAAAAGATGACATACTATAAGACTTTTAAATATCGTTAATTAGATTATTCTCAATGGGTTTTATTTCAATACTTTATATTCTTGTAGTACCTAAGTCTCCCGAAATTGAAACTTTCCGCGATTCTTTAGACCTAACTTTGTCTCCTTAACATAATTCCATCAGGACTTTAAGTTCTTTAATATCCCACTTAACCGCTCTATTTCATCAAAATTTATTATCTCTTCAATTTTGGTATTATAAGAACGACTTCTAAGTCCAATGAATTAGGTAAGTATGACCTAACTCTTACATAATTGATTTTGCTCGTGAGTAACAACTACTAAAATCGATAATGTCAACACTATATAAATCTACTAACCTCAGATTATGATAAAATTCCATATGAATATTGGGTACCTCAAAATGCAGTACAAAAATAATGAATTTTCGTCGAACTGCTAACAGTTATTTTGTAAAACGTAAGTGAATTTTGAATGTGAAAAATAACAACCCCATAGTATTTTGGTTTAATTATATGGGACATACACAATTTATATCATTAAAAAATATGATTGTAGTCATCTGCCTAGCCTTTTCCCGTCTATATTGGGGTCGGCTTCCAGTCAAGCCGGATTCAGCTGAATACCAGTATTTTACGCAAAGCGGCTGCCTACCAGACCTCCACAACCCATTAACTGGGTAACACGATACTTCATGGCAAGACTGGAGTCAGATTTACTGGCTTCTGACAATCCGTAACGACTGCCAAAGATCTACAAATGACAGCCGGGACCAACGGCTTAACGTGCTTTCCGAGGCACGGAGGAAACTCGTTATGTTAAGATGGTCACCCATCCACAGACCAACCTTGGGAAGCGTTGCTTAACCTTGAAGATCGACCCGTGCGGCTGTTATTATCTAGCCACGAGCTCCTCAAAAATATGATTGTAGTATCTAAATCAAATAAATATTATGTGCGAAACGACTATTGTAGCTATGGCCAAATTTTACGTTACGTTACTATACGTCAATAATAACCGTGCTAGGCCCTCTGAACGTTTATAACAATGTAAGTTAAAAAATCCTATATAAATTAAACTTGCACTTTCTTTTCCCCTCTCTGCAATACCACTGTCATAATGTACGACGCAAAGCGTTATCACCACGCATAGGGGCACAAAGGAGGATTAGCATAACCAACGTGCGGAAAAACGCCGCTTGTAACCAGCCACAGGGTGTATTCCCACCTGAGGGGTGCAAACGATGATACTGCTTGTTTGAAACAATGTTATCCCACGGTTCTGGTCTTTGAAGATCTTTTGTTAACGTATGGTTTGGGTTCGTGTAGTGATAAAGGGTATATTTTTATGAATAGACATGCGATGAAAGAAGATAAAGGTCGTCATATCAGTTTTGAGTATGATGGTAATGCCTTTGTGGAAAAGAAAAAACACGATGGATGGATTGTGTGAAAGATGCGATAGATATCAGCCGATGGAGTGGGAGAGATGGGAGAGATAGAGTGGAAGAAAGAAAGGAAGAAGAAGGCGAGTGCGACGGTCCAACAACAATCTTAATGAACCCTAATGATACCTTAGCAGACGGGAGTACTTGATATTTTGGCCACAATTTGACTGAAGCAAAAAACCCACTTTAAAAAATCTGCCCAAAAAGCAGTTTTAAAAGTTTAAATAACACCGTATTATTAAAATAAATACGAAATTGTCCCGTCACGCCACTTAATTAGTCCGTGCAAACAAACTATGAACTCAATTAACTGTCATAATTAATATGAATTTTATTCACGTCGGGGCGTGGCGGAAAAATGTCGCGCGACGCACGAAATAATGAAGAGAAAATATGCCTCATAATGAGTTTAAAGTACTCCTGTTTTAGGAGGGAGAGAATTTAAATTAAGTTTTAGGTAGAATGGCGTGAGTGGACTAAAAACTCAGGGTTTTTTTGACTAAGTAGGCCACTGCAAGCAGAAATGATAGTGGTCGTAGATTTTTTTAATCTCATGGGTCTTTTGCGAGAATATATGAGGAGTATCATTGCAAGCGTACCGGGAGACACAACGTTGGAAGGCCTCCCACAAGGTGAACCGAAGGTTTGGTGATGGTCGCGGGTAGCCGATGGATGCGAGACGCACAGAACCAGTCGTTGTGGTGACGCTTGGGGGAGGCCTATGTCGAGCAGTGGACGTCTTTCGGCTGATATGATGATAATAATAATAATAATAATGATTGTTGATATAGCAGCCCCTCATGACGAGAACCTCGTGAAGTCAGAGAAAGATAAACAAACGAAGTATCTTGACTTGGCTCGCGAGGTTGTCGACATGTGGGATGTGAACACCAAAGTCAAAAACGTTTATTTCAATTAGGCCATTAAACGGCACTTTTGAACGTCATCATTACATTTAAAATAACATAGTGACTCTACTGTCCATTCGGAAGGGTAGATTCTTATGGAGAAGAACGGACAAGAAACTCCATAGTTACTATTTTCAAATCAATGTTTTACATGTGCTGTGGTATACATAACTTCTGGTAATACATGTGAGGACCATGAACCTAGAGTGTGCCGAGGTAGACTTATTTTTTTTTTAAATAAGTACATGATACTCACATTTCTACATAAGTACATGGTACTCACATATTTACAAATATTGGAACCATAATTTAGCAGAGTGAAGAGAAAAATAAATACCCAAAAATGAAACAGTAGGTATAAAAGCAACCAACCAACCAACCAGCCAAACCTACCAGTTTGATCTTGTCACCACCATTGATTGTCCTATGGAGCAGGATCAGCATGTTTCCAAGCATTCTTATTCTGAATGTAATCATATAATTTGTAATATGCTTGTTTACAAAGTGTTTTTTTAATGTAGGTTTTAAATTTTCTTTCATTTAATTCTAATATGTCACAAGGTATTTTATTGTAACATTTAACACAGTACCCCATGAAAGATGTGTTTACTTTAGCTAATATATAAAATGGTTGATCTGTTTTATCTTTATTTCTAGTATTAATATTATGTCTATCACTAACTTTACTAAAAAAATGACGATTTTTCCGTACATACATAATGTTTTCATATATGAATTGGCAAGGGACTGTCATAACATTAATCTTTTTAAAAAGTTCCCTTAGAGAATCGCGACGCAGATTATAAAAGGCTCTGACAGCTCTCTTTTGTAAAATAAATAAGAAATTAATGTCAGCAGCCCGATTCCACAGCAAAATACCGTACGACATAATGCTGTGGAAGTAGCTATAATAGACCAAACGTGCGGTTTCTACGTCTGTTAGCTGTTTTATCTTCCTAACAGCATAAGCGGCTAAGCTTAAACGCCCCGCTAGAGATGTTATATGAGGTCCCCATTGTAATTTCTCGTCTAAAGTGATTCCCAGGAAAACCGTGTGATTAATATTCTCCAGTTTTTCTTCATTCAATATAATGTCGCATTCGCTACTTCTAACATTTGGTAAAGTAAATCTTATACATTTGGTTTTTTTTTTTCATTTAATACCAAGTTATTTGCCGTAAACCAATTTTGGACCTGAAGAATAGAGTTATTAACGACGTCAAGATTTTGTGACCGTCGCTCTATTTTAAATATTCAATGATGTGTCATCCGCAAATAACATCATCTTTGGGTGATTTTGAAATAATTCACAGCAGTCATTGTGCCTATAGTCGTGACGGTCAATGGCATAATTGCCAAGAGCCTCGACCAACATCTCAACAGGCTCTCGTTGGGCAGGTGGATCAAGGGCTTGATCCAGAAAGCAGTTCTCCCGGACACGGCGCGCATCGTTAAGAGGTTCCTCTCTTAGGAGCCCTGACCACCGGTAGCTTGGACCCTGTTCCCGATACCGGTGGGCTACTATTTTTTATATTTTTAAATGTTTTTTTTTTTAATATACATATATTTAATATTTAATGAAATATTTCAAAATGTAAAATATATGTGTATAGAAAGAATAAATGAAATAATAATAATATAATATCTTTTATTCATTCCCAAATTAGTACAACACATATACACAAAACAATTTCAGAAAACTTAGGCACTAAAAAAACTATACATATCTGGCCCCCACACTAGGATTCCCTGTTTCGTGGGGGTCCAGTCCTTCCGCACAATTATAAAAAAATATATAAAAGTAATGCCTTTGATGCGTATAATTATTAAACTATTATAATTATACAACATTATATCATTGTAACACAACTAATAAGAAACAAGAATAAAAAAATAAAAAACATACAAAAAGAACAACATAAAATAATACTTAAAAGAAAAATTGAAGTGCATGTCTCCGAGGGTGTCTTAGTGTGTGTTAATGTGTATATGTGTGCTTGCGTTTTGTGTGTAGGTCTGGGTGTGTGTTTGTATACAAGTGTATATTAGTCAGTATAGGTGTGACTTCGTGTGCATGATGATCATTACAAGTAAGTATCGTAGCAGTTGGCGGTCTATAGTTTTTATACAACGTTGATACGACAGAGGGGCTTTCCTATAAACTGCCTATACTAGGTACCATTTTCAAGCTCTGTACCAAAAATAAATTAATTAGGAGCAGTAGTTTAGTCGCAAATGATTTTTAAAGTTTTTGCACGGTTTGAACACGATGTATCTTTTCTAACAGTTGATTATCGTCTAAGCATAGGTCATGCACCTTACAACGATAAATCTACGATGCGTTGTTGCCGCTCTGACGCATGTCGAAGGACATTCACTAAAAATTGGCAATGCAAACAAGGAAGCAATCAATACACACCCACTTGCACTTTCACTACGAAAGCGACTAACATAAAGCGAGCGAAAGAAATAGAGATAGGTCAGTTTGTTGCATCCTGGTTTTTTGCGATCGGTAAGTCCCTCAGTGCGCCGACGCTTGTTTTTCGAAACGTACGGCTTGTGGAATTCGCGCGCAAACAATTGTAATTTTATTTTGTTATTGTGAGAGGACACGTAACTTGGGATTATTATTATTTAGTATTAGTGTTTTTTTTGTGATTGACTGTTTTTTATGGTGATAGGACACGTAACTTGGGATTATTATTATTAGTATTAGTATCTCCGGACCTCACTCCCATGGATTTCTTTTTGTGGGGTTACATTAAGGGTGAAGTGTATGCCTCAGAGGTAAATACAATTGATGAGTTAAAAAATAGGATTATTTTAGCATTTCACAAATTAAAGTGCTTAGCGACGGACAGTGATCTAATTAGAAAAATAAATAACAATATTCTCCGTCGGTATAATTTGTGCATCAATGTGAATGGAGGACACATCGAAAATTTAAAAATTTAGTGTGTTTGTTTTTGTGCGCGTACTTCGAAACGTTACCTAAGTCGCTGGCGGCCACCCCGGCCC
Source organism: Lacanobia oleracea (assembly GCA_950371165.1). NCBI lineage: Eukaryota > Metazoa > Arthropoda > Insecta > Lepidoptera > Noctuidae > Lacanobia > Lacanobia oleracea. The sequence goes on from OX493396.1 coordinate 24,446,618, forward strand.
GGCCCCCGCCGAGCACACAAGATACCGCACACCGCGCTCCAAGGCGCGCGCGACGTTGCCGCTTTGTTGCCTAGCGGTATCTAAGGTCAGTGTCTTTTTTTACAAAGGGTGGTTGCGTTTTATTCGGATTTGCAAGCTATTTAGTTTGTTTGAAAATTTTTTTTTTTCATTTATGGCGCTTTTTGTTTTTGTACCGTATCGAATTAATACTGAACACGTATAGTATACGTAGTTTAATTTAATGCCCCTCTGTCGTATCAACTCTGTATATAGACTATTAATAAGGTCCCATTTATCAATTTTAAGATGTTATGAGAAAGAATTACTTACTTTACTACAAAAACAATTCTTTGGATAGCTGACCAAAATGAATCGCTCCAAAACTATCCATAAATCCAATTGAATCTATCAATCAATACAAAGCCATATTGTACAACATAATAAAATAAAAGATACGCTTTTGTAGGAACAAAGAAACTTTATCCGCCATTTTTATTACCGCTCAACTTTTAGATCCGAGTATCCGACCCGTATTTATTTCATTTATGAAATAACTTTGAGCTGGCAACACTTAAAGTAAATATAAAGTTTGATGGCAACCTTTATTCAAATACTTGTGCTCTTTGCAGGCTGTTGAGCTCATCCGTCCAGATAAAACTCAGTCTAGTAATTTTATTTATGAATCGAATGAATATTATAAGGTCATAATTATTTGGTTAAGCAATCACCAGGAAACTAATTCTCATAAGAAGTACTCGTTTCGAGATCAAGATCTCGTGATAGTGTAGCGTGAAGAGAGAGAGCCCCTATTATTTTCTGCTTTTAATTTGTTCGTTTTAAAATGAGAAATCATAAGCACATCACTACTGACCCCTTGTATGTCAAATAGATAGTTTTTAGAGTAATAAATAAGACCAAGAGCAAACACGTTGCAAATACCTAAACTTGATTTGAAGCATATTTTATGCATTGAAGAGCATTAAGAGCTTTGCTTGCCTTGTGATACCCACTTACGATCATCATTGCTTTCAAAACCATGAAAAAAAATCATCGTAAGTAAAACAGTATGTTCTAGAACCAAATAATTATTTGAAGGCATGTACACCCAGCCACTATACACACACAGCGGGCGAATTCTACAAATTTTAAACAGCGTTCACATTGCATGTTCGTTTACGTTCCACATTTTATGCAAATAAAATTGATTGATTGATTGATTGATTCACATGGCTGTCAAAATTGTATGAAAAAGGAGGTTTTTTTGACAAATTGCGACCAAGATGCGAATGTTACTTAAAAATTAGTAGAATTGGCACTAACATCTGTGCTCCAAAAGTGGGAACATCATTAACAGACACTGCTGATGCATTTGTAAAGAAGGCACAAAGTCATCCCTTTAGTCAGACCTTTGGCCCAGTACCGTCAGAAACCTTTCAGTACGGTATTTCAGTTCCAAAATATTATTCCGTACACTTCGCTTGCTTACTTAGAATATAAATACGACATGGGTATTCAACAGTATTGCCAAAGCGAATGCAAAGTATTTGACAGCAATGCTAATGAAGCCGTGTCCGAGAGTGGCCATTGCATTAATATTCCGAATTTGTTTAGCCTTCACGATATGAATATTCAGAATAGGGCTGAGGTCATACCTGTGCGCAGCCTGTATAGTTCGAGGGATGAAGTTTTAGGGTTTAAACAGGGATGATATTCAAGAGTTATCTCTCTTAGTAGTGGATTTATTAAATAATGTATTTTTGTCAGGTTTCAAGAATCTTGGCTCTGCCTCAAAAATATGTCTGTTTTAAGACTGCTTAGGTTGTGAAAACACATCCAGTATATTAAACGATTCTATTGGATTGCCAATGTAACTTTCCTATAAGACATGAAAATTCTTTCATGATAACTTAAAAGCATTTGTTATTGTAGTGTTAAAAAAATCCGCCCTAAACGTTCCTTCTTGGTTGGGTATTCAATTAACCAAGACTTTTGGAACCCTAAACAATTATATTTAGGTGTTTTTAATATTTTTTGGCTTTTTGATACCGATTTCCAAAATTAAAGTTATTTTATACATTGTAGTGTTTTGTTTTTGGAAGTCGGTTTTTTTTTTTGTAAAAAAGTTTTCTATTTTTCACTTTTTAGTGGCACCTGCGTACCATTAAAAAGTGAAACCACAAACACAGCGTACAGCCGTGATGTTATATTGTGTTATGGTGTAAACAATCAACAGACATGCGATTTCAGAAATCCCGATCTACCTATTTGCTATTATTGATTGAAGAGTTCCGTTGCCTACCTCCGAAGTTCTTCATCACATGTTCACCAAATTAAAATGAAACCAGTTCTTAAAAATATTCTTCCAAACAAAAAAAAGAATCATCCAAATCGGTTAACAATTGGTGAAAATATCGCTGAACATACATTTTTCATGGGATCCCACTATCAGATCCTGACTTATGCCTTTCATCATCAGCTCAGCAACATGAGATGATGATTACCAGCCACAAATATCTGAATTGGGGTAGAAATGTCATAAAAAAAACATTGTGTGTGCCTATAAAATTTGATGGTTTCCCTCGACTTTCATGGGATCCCATTATCAGATTCTGACTTGGTGACAAAGGGACCGCCTTAGGAGTATAGGTTTTCGAATAAAGAAAGAATTTTTTAAATCGGTCTACAATTGGCGGAGAAATCGGTGAACATACATAAAAAACAATAAAAAAAATACATACAGCCGAACATAGAACCTCCTCCTTTTTGAAGAAGTCGGTTAAAAACACGCGCGCGGTTTGGGTTACTACTACTTTATTTTCCTAATTGTCTTGTTCAAAATAATGCTGATTCTTAGCCTAATTTACATAAATGACTCACATCTACAGCCAATCCCACAGCTGCTACTCTAACGAGGCATCTATCCTTAATAACATTTTCTACTCATTATGTCCTGTTCATTCTGCAATAATTAGAGCCGACTCACGAAGTGTTTCTCCGACTCATTGAGCAGAGAGCTCAGCTGGCTGTTATTTATTTAATACAGGCTGCAACTTAATAAGGTTTTGAAGTAATTGTTTGTCTTCAAGCTGTTTCATTTCTTTGGGGTGGTTTGAGTTTTAAATATTAAAATGTAATGTGCTGTTTCTTCACAATTGACTATCTCAAAAAATAACAGCAGTGTTTAGAAACGAACGCTATTTGGACAATTCTTTTTAAATGTTGTTTTCATATGCCTAAATTTTATAAATTACTTCACATCTGTAGCCAATTCCACAACCGCTACTCAAATGAGGCATCTTCTTCTTAATAACATGTTCTACTCATTATGTCCAGTTCATTCTGCAGCAATTAGACCCGACTCATGAAGTGTATCGCCGACTCAGTGAGCAGAGATTTAAACTGGCTGTTATTTATTTAGTGCAAGCTCCAACTTAATACGGTTCGGAAATACTTGTTTGTCTTCAAGCTGTTTAATTTCTTTGGGGTGGGTTGTACTTTAAGTATCAGGTGATTTATTGAAATGTCATTTGTTCTCTATTCACAATTAACTGTCTCAAGTAGATTTGTGTTGACCAGTATTTTAAAGGAAGATATTTCAAAGATAACAAAAGAATTAAAATTACTACTAATAAAGCTAATGGAAATATTGTGATGAAGATACTTATTTCTGGTAACATTGATGAAAAATTAGGTTGTGTACGTTTTTGAAATTAGCGATTAAATTTGTAGTGCTTGCCTTTTTTTAAGTATAGGAAAACATCAAATAACTTCGCGCGCTCTGGGCGAAACAGAAGGTAGCTTCAGGCTCTTATTGACAAAAACCCATCCGTGTTCCTCCTAATGCCCTGTGCATTCCGTGCAGACTATTTCGAACAAAACTTCGACTCTGGTTCTAGTGCCTACCTACCTGAACTATTTTCTACTTTCATATTCATAACATCATTTTGTTCGGCAACATCTCCTTAGTTTTAAATTCAACGACACAAAATGAAGGTAAACTCAAAGGCAGCTTCTCCTACTATCCTACTTATTACTCTATAAAACTTAAAAATGTGAATTCCTGGATTTTTGGATGTCGGGTAATCATTCACGCCCCAACAGCTGAACAGTTTTAGGTGAAACTTGGCACTTTTAGACTATGACCATGGGTTAAGACAAAATAAATTTATCAAGGAAGTTCATTCCCATGGGCTAATTTCTAACTTCCACGCAGGCAAAACCACTGGCCAAATCTAGTCGTATAATAATGAAGCTACCAAGCTGGTATTAGGCGAAATAACTGGCGGAATTACTGAAATATCTGCCTTAGAGCAGTCGCCGCAACTATTCCGCCGCGGCCGGGCTCGGAAGCGCCCACATTGTCACGAGATTGGCTGTAAATCATCTGATTATTATATTATATACCTACCTGGAAGGTCGTGGTGGTTAGTAAGGGTCGCCAGTGACGAGAATAATTTGTTTTAATTAGTCGGATCTACGTAGGAACAGGCGGAGTTTGGCAGCATGGAGATTGTGAAGGTTACCGGTAATTTAAATACGGGTCATAGAACACCTAAGACTACCTAACAGTGAGTACTTTTTCGTTTCCTCTTTAAAATCCATCCAAAGGTTGTCTTGAAAAGATCACTTTTAGCCATAAGGCCGCCCATTGTGTCACCCTATGTAATGTTTTCTTTATCTATTTTTTCTCTGACTCATATGGAAACATAATTCTATTCTATTCACATCAATCTTTATCGCATTATTACTTAAGATTGTTTTTTTTTTTAATTTTGCAGCAAAATAGAGTAACATGAGAATGCATATCTGTAAAGTTGTATTATTGGTATTACTAGTTGACCCTCGCAACTTCGTTTCCGTCACAATTTTCATTACTGCTCCGCTCCTATTGCCCTTAGCGTTTATGATTTATAGCCTATAACATCCTCGATAAATTGGCTATCTAACATTAAAAGATTTTTTTTTTAATTGAACCAGTAGTTCCTGAGATTAGCGCGTTCATGCAAACAAACAAATTCTTTAGCTTTGTATATTAGTATAGATTTGTCTTGGATCACCTGCAAGTATCCGACTGAACAATGCAATGAGTGACATAAAAAAAAAACATTTTTTTTTTCAACTAAAAAATTACCTCAACCCAAGGCCTTGTTCTTATCTGCCACTGCCATGAAAAGCTCAAAGGAACACAGAGTCATATGTCAAACATTAAAACCATCCCAAAAGGGACGGAAAGTATCAATATAATTAAGCAATGATTGAAGAAAGGAAATAAAAGTGCGATCATCAAATCTCTTAGCAGATTAACCAACTGAATTAAAACGAAGTCTCGGCTAATACGACGTATTATAACGCTCTAAACGATACTAACCACTCATTCTACAGAGAAATTTTAGTCTTTCACCTTTAAAACAAAGTTCAATTCACCTTGTAGTACTAAGTAAAGTGGCTTTTACAGTAAAAGAGCTTTTATTACATCAATATAAATGCTAGAGTCGCGTGCAAGCCGCGAGTAAAGTTTTACTTCTATCCACAAAAAGGTGGTCTGAGGATACCGCCAAATACGTGAGGTATAAAACTTTGATGGGACTGTGTTTGTTTTATGCGATCTTTTTAATATTATACATGGCGCTATTTTAGTCGTCTTAAAACTTAATGTACCCGACATCAACTACCTCTAGGCGCGACCTTATATTCATAACTGAAGTTAGGGATATTTATTTACCTATACTTTATGTCATATATACCTATACCCGCACGGGTCGATCTTTCGAAGCAACGCTTTCCAAGGTTGGTCTGTGGATGGGTGACCATCTTATCATAGCGAGTTTCATCCGTGTCTCGGAAAGCACGTTAAGCCGTTGGTCCCGGCTGTTATTAGTAGATCTTGGGCAATCGTTACGGATACTCAGAAGTCAATAAATCAGACGGAGAGTCAGATTCGTGTGATTTCGTGTTACCCAGTTACTGGGTTTTAAGGTCTGGTAGGCAGCCGTTCCGCGTAAAATACTGGTGTTCAGCTAAATCCGGTTTGACTGGAAGCCAACCCCAATATAGTTTGGAAAAGGCTAGGCAGATTATGATGTTGACTTTATGTCATCACTAGCTTCTGCCAGCGGCTTCGCCCGCATGATCCCTAGGGAACATACTCCCGGGATAAAAAGTAGCCTATTTGCTATTCCAGACTATTTATCACTGTTCCAAACATCTAGAACCGTTCAATCATTCGGGCGTGAAATAAAGAGTAACAAACATCCATCCTCACAAACTTTCGCATTGATAAAATATTAGTAGGGTGACAGTTAGATATTCGGTTAGCCTCACTCATCTGTTTTGTGGCCCAGCTTCATGCAATTTCAGAAATGCCTTGACATGGCCTTTTCATCGAAACCATAATAAAATTAAGCTACAAACCTAAATTCAATAATTGCTATGCTATTTTCAACTAAACTTTCTTGTAAAGTTAACGAAATAATAAAAAAATATTGTTAACATTAAGTGCAGCTCTACCTGAATTATTTCACTGGAATCTTACAGATAGTTTATTTCCAAAACTTAGTTTACTACACTAGTTAACAATGCTAAACTTACTAGTTCACAATGGTAATGTGGCAACAATTTCAATTTAGGCAAAGAGATTAGCGTCTGTAACCGAACTAGGCATAGCCTGTATTTCGGCTATCAGCACCTTTCCCCTCGAGTATTTATAATACGAGAATAGGTGCCAGCAATAGAGACATAATTATATAATTAAAACAGTACTACAGAATATAGTTGATAAATACTCTTTTAATATAAGTAATTAGTAAATAGGTAAGTGCATAACATTAATCCAATTAAATAAATGGACCGCCCCTAAGACGACCCACTGACCAGATTGAGTGTGTGTGTGTTCATGTGTGTGAGTTTGTGGTGTGTGTCGTGTGTGTGTGATATATATGTAAATTATGAGAGTGTGTAGGTGTGTGTGTGCGGTGTATGTATATGAGTACATGTAAGTGTGTGTGAGAATAATAATGTGGTGAATGTGTGGTGTGACCATGCATGAGTGAATGTGAGTGTAGGTGAAATGTGTAGTGAGTGTATCTTTGTGTTCTGTGTTCTTAGCCATATACTTAGCGTGGTATGGATAGTAGTTGTTCCGTCTCCTCGTAGCTTAATTTCTGCAAATATTGGCATACTTTTAATTTACATTGATTTCTAGTTAAAGGGTATATATGTATTGATTTGTTAAGCTTATTATAAAGGTAAGGGCCTAGAAAACTTACATACTTATAACTTAACTTACTTACTTATCTTTTACCAAAGGTTGTTTTATATGTGGTTTGATTGTAACATACACGATGTCTACGACGTCTCTGTAATAACATTGGGTTGTAGGGCTGTTTTTTATGTTCTTGCAGGATAATTTTAAGTATAAATAACTGTCTTACTGTCAAAACCTCGCACAACTGGAACAGTGTAAAAGTAGGAAAACGCATCGGTTTAAACGTGATGACCTTCAGTATAGCTCTCTGGGTGACCTCGACTGTCTTTAGCGTGGTTTTACAAACACCACCCCAGGATGAAATGCAGTAGGTGAGAAGTGACTGACACAGGGCCTGATATATTTGCTTCAGGAGTACAGGGTCCGCGACATGGCGTAGGTTTTTAAATACATAGATTAATTTTCGTACTCTATTACAAAGAATTTTGACATGTTCTTTAAAGTTGAGGTTATTGTCTATTGTAATACCAAGGTACTTTAAAGTGTTAACGCGTTCCAGAGGTGGACATGCGCAACTAACCGCTGAATTGCATTCATGTGAAACAATTCGTAGGTCGCCGCGAATATTCACCACCTGCCTAATGCTGTAACAAATATACTTGGTTTTATCTACGTTTAAAGTAAGTATATTGTTCTGTAGCCATCCCCTAGTCGTATCAAAGCCATTTTGTGCGACAGAGAAGACCTCCTCCCAACTATCACCCGCAAACATCAACACGGTGTCATCCGCGAAAGAGATAATTTCACCTTTGGTAAGTTGAAGACGAGTAAGCTCATTTATGTACACGAGGAATAGGGTGGGCCCCAGTATACTTCCCTGTGGCACGCCATGTGTAACTGGAAGGTGTGTACTTTTGTGTTTATCCACTCGTACACACTGAGTTCGCCCAGAGAGGTAGCTTTTGAAAAGTTCCAGCTGAGTGCCCCTGATGCCCAGTGATTCCAATTTGTTGAGTAAGAGAGAGACAGAAATCGTATCAAATGCCTTTGCCAGGTCAAGAAAAATAGAAAGACATTTTTTCCCTTTGTCCAGATTAGATCTAACAAATTCTAGAAGTTGGTTCACTGCCATTTCTGTAGATTTTCCGTGCCTAAACTCGTATTGGTTTACTGAAAGCAGTTTGTTTTTTTCCAGATATTTTACTAGACGGATGTTTATAATTTTTTCCAGAATTTTGGATATTGCGGGTAGTATGGATATCGGTCTATAGTTGTTTATACGGTTTCTGTCTCCATTCTTGTAGATTGGGCACACTTCTGATCGTTTTAGGAAATCGGGAAACACTCCAGTTTTTAAACAATCGTTGAAATTTTTTTCCAGGGGATGTACGAGAATATTTTTATGTTGTTTTAGGAATCTACTGCTGATATTGTCACATCCTGGTGCACTATCTGTTTTTAGACCCATGATAAGATGTCCAATCGCGTATTTGTCTGTCTCAATTAAGACAAAAGAATTAGGGACGTTTAGTACTTTATCTTGGGTATTATTTAGTAATGGTAGATTCCGGTAATTTATATTTTGTTGAGTGATTTTATCCGCCAGTGAGCTACCCACATTTGTAAAATAGCTGTTTGCTTCGTGAAGTGATTGGTCAGGAGAAGATGAGAGAGTTAGAAGATCGTTATGGTGTTGTGTTGTTTTAGTTGTTTGTGTGATGTTTTTGATGACTTTCCATAATTTTTTATTGTCGTTCTGTGCTTCCAGGATTTTACTTCTTTCGTACGCTCTTTTTAACCTTCGTAATAAATTATTACAGAAATTTCTGTATCGTTTGTAGGTAATTTTCAAAACTTCGTTATCCGGATCAATGCTTGCCTTTTTGTGTAGTTGGTCTCTGTTTCGCATGCAACGTAGTAGTCCTGGAGTTATCCAGGGCTTGATAATTTTTTGGCGTCTAGAAAGTGTTACGATTTTTGTATTTTTTTCTATTACTTTTTGTAAGCATTATGTACACGAGGAATAGGGTGGGCCCCAGTATACTTCCCTGTGGCACGCCATGTGTAACTGGAAGGTGTGTACTTTTGTGTTTATCCACTCGTACACACTGAGTTCGCCCAGAGAGGTAGCTTTTGAAAAGTTCCAGCTGAGTGCCCCTGATGCCCAGTGATTCCAATTTGTTGAGTAAGAGAGAGACAGAAATCGTATCAAATGCCTTTGCCAGGTCAAGAAAAATAGAAAGACATTTTTTCCCTTTGTCCAGATTAGATCTAACAAATTCTAGAAGTTGGTTCACTGCCATTTCTGTAGATTTTCCGTGCCTAAACCCGTATTGGTTTACTGAAAGCAGTTTGTTTTTTTCCAGATATTTTACTAGACGGATGTTTATAATTTTTTCCAGAATTTTGGATATTGCGGGTAGTATGGATATCGGTCTATAGTTGTTTATACGGTTTCTGTCTCCATTCTTGTAGATTGGGCACACTTCTGATCGTTTTAGGAAATCGGGAAACACTCCAGTTTTTAAACAATCGTTGAAATTTTTTTCCAGGGGATGTACGAGAATATTTTTATGTTGTTTTAGGAATCTACTGCTGATATTGTCACATCCTGGTGCACTATCTGTTTTTAGACCCATGATAAGATGTCCAATCTCGTATTTGTCTGTCTCAATTAAGACAAAAGAATTAGGGACGTTTAGTACTTTATCTTGGGTATTATTTAGTAATGGTAGATTCCGGTAATTTATATTTTGTTGAGTGATTTTATCCGCCAGTGAGCTACCCACATTTGTAAAATAGCTGTTTGCTTCGTGAAGTGATTGGTCAGGAGAAGATGAGAGAGTTAGAAGATCGTTATGGTGTTGTGTTGTTTTAGTTGTTTGTGTGATGTTTTTGATGACTTTCCATAATTTTTTATTGTCGTTCTGTGCTTCCAGGATTTTACTTCTTTCGTACGCTCTTTTTAACCTTCGTAATAAATTATTACAGAAATTTCTGTATCGTTTGTAGGTAATTTTCAAAACTTCGTTATCCGGATCAATGCTTGCCTTTTTGTGTAGTTGGTCTCTGTTTCGCATGCAACGTAGTAGTCCTGGAGTTATCCAGGGCTTGATAATTTTTTGGCGTCTAGAAAGTGTTACGATTTTTGTATTTTTTTCTATTACTTTTTGTAAGCATTGTGTTAGATAAATTAAACTAGTGTTTGGGTTTTCAGTTTGATAAATGGGATCAAAATTAATATCTGAAATGTCTTGTGCTAATGTTTTATCGTTAATTATGGCCTTTGTTGTAGTTGCATGTTGACGTGGTTTTTTTAAATTTAAACAAAATAAAACAGGATGGTGGTCTGTTAATGTTGCATTAGGGACTATGGTGATGGAGGAGAATTTAGTTTTTAAAAGGACATGGTCTATGCATGTTTGGTGAGCGCTGCGTGTAACTAAAGTGTGCGCTGGCAGTAGGCCATGCGACGCAGCTAAGGTTAGATAGCGTTCCCCTTCGAATTTAATTTTATTAGGATTTATTTCTAGATTCATGTCGCCTATCACAACGATGTGCTCGAAAGAAGACACTGATTGTAACAGGTTATCCAACGACAAGAGGAACGGCTCCAACTTAGTGTAAGAAGGCGACCTGTAGAGGGCCATTATGGCAACTTGTTTTCCAACGGTTGCTAGTAGGCAATTACATTCGTGGAATTCAGGTTCTATTATAGTTAGGTTAATGTTTTCTTTGTAGTAGATAACTACTCCGTCGTTTTGTATGGGGTTTATATTTGTTGCTACATGAGAGTAGCCAGACAGCTGAGGGATTACTGTTGCACTTTTGAGCCAACACTCTGTTAAAATTAGTATATCGCATTTAAGTTTCAGTCTTTGTAGTAAAACCTCTAGTCCGGGGAGATTTCGATTTATGCTTCGTATATTTTGTGTCAATATAATTAGGTTGTCCTTAGTAGAAGTAATAATATTTTGACAATTCTCTAGGTCCGCGGATTGTGAGTGTGATACGGATAACTGGTCAATATTTTCAGATAAATTAGTTACGTCGTCGAATGATTAACAAGAGAGTAGGTATAGACAAGATTTGTGGTCAAGGTAGGAACACTGATTATGGAAAGAGTTTGTAGGTAAATAGTTAAACAGTGTTTATGAGTATGTTTTAGGTGTTGAGTGTTTGCGATTGTAATTTGATGAGTGGGTGAGTTGTGTAATCGGAGTGTGTTTGAAAAATAGCTTGTGTGTATTACTAAAGTAGTGTTCAGTTGGGCTATGGTTATGCTTAAGAAGTATTTTAATAGATTTTGGGATTCCCTGAGTGAATGTGAGAGGTTAGTGTGGCCGTTGTTGTGATGTATTTTGTAAGTGTAGAAATTATTTAAAGATTTAAACTTGTACTTAAAATTAGCATGCAATCTTATAGTTAATGTTACAATGAGATAAAAGTATACTAGAGCAACAGCTAGTCACAGCGGTGTTCCATTTCTTCGTAATTTTTCTAAATCAGCGTCGTTGTTTATCCGAATATGTGAGGACTCTTCGTTGTTTTTTAGGTAAACAATGCCATTTGCTGTCCAACAGAAACTGTACCCATGACTCTTCCGGAATTGACGGGCTAAGTAATACAGTCTCTGGGTTTTATGAGTGAGGGCCTCGGATATGTAAATCGGTTTTTGACTATAACTTGGGTTTAGATGGGTCGTGTTTAATTTGTTACCTTTTTGTTTAATTTTATTGAAGGTTTTCACAGATTTGAGGACCTTTTCTTTCAAGAGCACAGTGGTGAAATCGACCACGATGGGGTCTGAAGAGTCTTTTGATTTTAATCTGTATATATCTTTTATATTACTGGTGTTTATATCCACATTTAATATTTCTCCCAATTTGGAAATTTCACTAACAAGAGTATCTTTAGATTCTCCAGATTGTTTTGGAATGTTTCTAATTTCTACCCCAACCCCACGAGCTTTCCGTTCCAAAGTTTCCAGTTTGTCCTCCAGTTCTTTAATAATTAATTTGTCTGACTGTCTTTCTCTCTCAAGATATGCTATTTTCGATAAGAACTGGTCATATTTACTTGACATTAGGTCTATACTTGCTTGCAGGTCTTGAAAGCGTTTTTCTTGTTCGTTCGAGAAAGAAGAGAACATTTTTTTTATTATTTCTAATAGATTGGATTCCCCGTCATATTTCCGCTTTTTTCTTTCCGTTATGTTTGCCGCTATGGTATGAAGATCTGGTTCTGACTCGCAGTGTAGTAGGGAGGGCGCACCTTGTTCCTTTGTCGACGAAAACATTATTGCACTACTAGTGCTTTCCGTAGGCGTTAACGGGACGGGTGAAACTGGTGGAGTGCGATTTAGCGGCATCCTTCCTCTTGTATAGTACCTACTAGGGCAACAAACTGAGGCAGGAGTATAACATATACTTCCTGTGGTGTGTCGTCTACTCTTACGACACTCTGTTATGTTATTATGATCACTCTGTTATTAGATAATGTATTGCAATGGTCTTTTAGTACTAGGCGCCCAAAAATGCAGATAGCTTTCTTCCCGGGGCAGCACGCAGACGCACCCCGCTGTCACGCGTAGAGTAGTTGCGAACAGCGTGTACGCGCCGATGCGATGTATGATGCGAGATAGCGAGTACTAGGAGCGCAGTCAACAAGCGGAGTGGTCGGAACGTTGCTAGCGACTCGGAGCGTCACGTGCGTATGACAGAGATAGTACTATACCTCTCGGTTGCGCTGCAGATGGGTGGGGCTTCTGAGCTTACGCTGCGCCGATAACTTGTTCGCTGAAGTTGAATCCGCTGACTCCTTGGAGATATGCACTCCTATTTTCTTGATAGATATTAATTTTGAATTTTGATTTAAATGATAATAAGAATAAAACTGCGTAGATCTATGGCACGTCTGCTCGTGTTCGAGGTCCGGGGGGAAGGGATAGAAGTGTTTTGTTCCGGAGGTGTGAACATACTTCCTGATTACACATATGTCTATGTTTTATCAAATTCAGTCAAGAACACTTTTCCTGAAATTAGTACCAGCTCGACTTGCATCAAAATTCACCTAGTCACGTAACTTCGGGGGAGTGTTACGTTACGCCTATTATTTAAACGATGTAACGCGTAAAACAGCGGTCACCCTAAATCCACGAAACATAAAAAGATCCCTTAAAGTAGAAAAGTCGTTGACCCACTGACCCCGGTAAGTACTAATAGTGACATTTTGACAAGAGTCCACTCATTTTACATGGAAACTAGGTATCCAACTTTTGTTTACACTTTGTTTACGTCGTTGGTGCGTGACGGTCTCAACTGTTTGTAAACAAACTGTATCCCCTATTGGGGAAACTGAGTAAAATTGATATTATGAGAAGAAATATGCAACTCCATTTGAACAAAAGTTGTTATGAATTATGAAAATAGATTGGCACCAAATGTGTAAAGTTTCGACAATTTATTCCTTTGAATTTATTTAAGGGTATTACTTGGAAGCGTAGTGGGTCTAAAAGGCTACTTTAGCCGAATCAGAGAGCACATCACGCTACCCGTCACTGTCAAATTTTCCCAATCAATCTTGAACCTAATGCTTAAGCAATAAAGATACAAATGAAAGACAGATTGTTGTGTGATTTATATTATAATTCTAATTATGATGCTACTAAAGTGGTATTTTTAAAATGATTTTTCAGTTTAATAAGCTAAAACCTAAAAATAAAAAACTGATTTTCACCTTAGAAAAGTGGTTGGTGATGATGAGATTTTGAATTCATCTAAGTTAATGGTGTAGCGCATTAACTTGTCTATCCTCTATATCACTTATTCAGTTAGTATTCTAATATTATGTAAATATTGTAAAAAAAATATATTGTTTTAGCCCTTGTTCTACCTATATTTATTATTATCAAAGATGTATTTACCAATAAGAATTTTGAATAAAGATTTATTATTAATTTGTCAATCAAGTGACCTAACTTAACTTGTACCTACTCTAAACGGTCTGCCAAAATAAAACTTACAAAATCAAAATCTCCGCAATACAAAAGCGAATTAAACCACAAAAGCGGATTCAAAATCAATGCGTAACCTGTTTCGTCCTCTTAAACTCAACGAAACTAATTTAAAACAAGCTCAAAGTATAGAACAGTATAGCATCACTCGGTCGAACCCTGGTTCGATGTCATTGGAACGTGCCGGGACTAACCATCGACTCATTTCGCTTTCTTTCAATGAGAATGAAAATCAAATAAATTCCAATCCAGGCGGGCCTTGGGCGAATCCTTCACAAATCAAATTCATCAAAATAATAAGGACGGTTTAAATGTGGGTGTATTGGTTTTTGGTAGGACGCAATACTTTCTGATTATTATTTGACTTTTTAACCGACTTCAAAAAAAGGAAGAGATTTTCAATTTGGTTAAAATCTCGTCATTTTTGAACCGATTTGAAAAAAAAAGATGATGCAAATACAAAATTTATGAGAATGTTGTTAATAAAATAAAAAAAAAGTATAAAATAAAGGCTATTGCAACGTTTTTGTTTTAGTTGAAATTGATTTTTAATAAAAAATATGAATTTAAAATAACGTGAACCGGAACGTATCTAAAAACAACAGTCAGCGTTTTTGACGTCAACGCTGTTATGACAACGAAAAGGCACCCTTATGTCTTTGAGTTAGGACAGTTCATGACAAGTGTCAGACAGGAGTGACTCAACTTTCTTATTCGGGCGAAATGACAAATTGTCAGTTTAAAACCGCAATTTTGAAAATAAATTAAAGCGCTTTATTTTTTTAAATGTATGTATGGTCTTTTCACATAGAATTCTTTAAAGATTCAAAGCATTTTACTTAAAATAAACCATGTTATGAACGGACACTCTTTTAAATCATGTTATCTTTTACAAAATTCTAAGTTACAATTTCTTGTTTCTTCTGCAAGTGAGGACAATGTAAAGGATTAAAAAAAACTACTACAAGAATTTAAAATTTAAAGATTAAAAATAATCTAATAGCAGATAGAAGATGGCAACTGACGGCGCCCGTTCAAAAACATGACGCGAACTGGACTCCTTTCGTCAAAATCGGTTTAGTGGTTTGGCTTTTAAATCAAATTTCCTGGAAATCGTTTGCTTGGATGACGTAAGTGGTCAACCAAGTAAACGAAATTGCGTATTATAACTGTTGTATTTTTTTGTAAAAAAGTTTTTCACTAAATGATAATTTTAAGGCAAAAACTAGGGCTCATCAGAATGGAAGCAGGAACGACTGAAAAGCTTAAATATTTCGGATATGAATTATGCCAGTCACGAAAGAAGCCAAAGAATAGACGGCCTCAAACAAAACAAACTTTATTGAAAGCAGGTACAAGAATGATCATAAAATTAAATCTATAGAAGGTAATGTGTAACCCAGGAAACCCGTAGTATTTACAAAGGTGTAGTACCTATTAAGGCAGAAAGTGTATAAAAAATCACCAATACTTTATCAATAGTAATATAGACTAGTAAAACTTGAAATCTGCAATATTAGTTGAGCAAAGCAGAGCATTTCTTTCGACGGTATAGGGCCCATCTGTAATAATAAAAATAGGTATTAAAGGAAATGCAATGAAGAAAGCAAGTTCTTTTGTTCTAATTCACTGCTTACCTTCTTGGTACCACTGCGTTTTAGGAATGCCTGACTCTAGTCTAGCTGCAGTGATAGCTTCCCTCAATGCGAAGGCAACGGCCACCGCCATACATATTGGAGGCTCACCGACACCTACAAGAGACAAGTAATGTCTTACATAAGCTAAGATATAAGACAGATTAGAGAGGGCAGTAAAACATCTGGTAAATGTCATCGAAATGAAAAGAAAAAAAGAAAATTTAGAAAAAAAAAAAATTAATGTAAAAAAAAAAAAAACTCCACTATCTGTATTGTTGTATACTGCAAGATTGCAGTGGCGTACATTCTTATCTATAACTAATGGCCAAAACAGATTTCGAGAAATTAAAAGAAAAGAAAGAAAAAGAGAGATAAAAAGTAAAATTAATTAAAAACTTAAAAAAGGGGACTGGTAAAACCGGGGTATGCGCATATAAAGTCGCGGGTAAAAGGTAGTTAATGAACAAAAGCTATAATAACAACATGAATTTTATCTATGCGAGGCTAAAGAACAATAATTATGCTGCAATATTTAAAACAAATAACACAGCGCTGGTGCATGAATTGCTATCTATTGAACAATCAATAGAAGATAGCAATATTAGGTAAAATATAACGTACTCTAGTTGTTAAAACTAAAGAGCTAAAGGAATAATTCTCGATCTCACATTTAGTTCCAAAAATAATATCAGCACTGTATGAATTCTTCCTGAAGTAGACCCTCCAGTCCTGGGGAATGTCTCTGGCTAGGGGCACATGGTAGTTCCAGGTTCGGTCAGTGAGGAGTTCTCCCGTCGGAGCGTACACCAGATTCTCACTCGTCCAGTAGCCAAGACCCATAATAAAGGCTCCTTCCACCTATAGGTATTATTTAATATACTTTTGTATTTTTAACGTTCAGCACAAATTGTTGCATTAAAAAGATATTTTCAACCAGTTTACAGTCCCATGTGCCACATGCGGTGTGCACTGATTGTTTAACTACTGTTGTATCTGCTATGCGGACAGTGAACCTGTTGAAATTGTTTGTATCCATGGTTCCATAAGTTTTCATGGATGTTTATTCAATGACCCACATGTGCTGATATTAATGTTTAAGATTATCTATAATACTTTTTTTAAACACATGCCATATTGTTATGAATAAAATGATGTGATTATGAAAGTAAATGCTAAAATAACAAGTCATAGTATATGTATCCTAATTAATAAACTAATATTAAACTAAACTATTATAATAACACAAACGATTATTTTAACTATTTAACATATACTTTTGTTATATTTTTGATAGCATAAGTATCCAAATTGCCAGTAAAATTCTGAAAATAAACCGTTACGAACAAAAATTCTTCGCCAAAATCAAATATGGAAATGGAATTAAATGAATGTTATCACTGCTAGTCAACAAGTTGTCAGGCCGTTCTTCCAGGCGGATTCGTATGTGCCCGGAATACCCTCGAGACGCCTAGACCAGGCATAAAATGTAAATGAACTTGATTTCACATTCATTTCGACTAACTTTTGTTTCAATAAATTAAGAGAAGACAGTTTTTAACATATTTAACGCTTGCCTTGATAACATCATAATATTAGATTTAAATTAATATTTCACAAGAACTGTACTAACCTGACCAATATCAATTTCAGGACTGACACTTTGTCC
Organism: Lacanobia oleracea; assembly: GCA_950371165.1. Taxonomy (NCBI): domain Eukaryota; kingdom Metazoa; phylum Arthropoda; class Insecta; order Lepidoptera; family Noctuidae; genus Lacanobia; species Lacanobia oleracea. The sequence continues at coordinate 24,464,140 of OX493396.1, forward strand.
AACATCTTCACAAAGGTCTACTCTCACCAAATTAAACTGTCCAGTCAACAGATCTAGTTCTACTTCAGCTAGAGTAACTCCGTAAACATCAAAATTATATTCCTCATCAGTCCTCGTGAACCCATGAGCTTGCAGGTCTACATTATCATTATAAGCTTTTGTTATCAACTCTTCCCAAGTAGGATCATCCATTTGTTCTCTGATTGGTCTCAATCTATCCAAAAGTTGTTGACAAGCTCTTCGAACTCCTACAATAACATCCTGATTTACAATGCTACCCCCAGATTCAGAGGCGTTCGGAACTACCACCGTATTGTTTCCTTTGACTACGATTTTATCAATTGGAATGCTTAGCATATAAGCGGCGACCTGAGCAGCTTTTGTGTTTATGCCTTGCCCCATTTCTATACCTCCGTGTGTTATAGCTATGGAGCCATCTCCACGATACACTGACATATTTACGTAAAAATTGTGTCCTCCAATGGGAGTCCATCTCAGAAGTGAGAATCTCAGCCCTCGTTTCTTCCACCTGTTTTCAAAATTAAAGTTATTGACATACTCTCGTCTTCTAACGTAATCTGATTTAATGATAACATTATCAAGCATTTCTTTCATCTCACTAGCGTGTGCTACATCTAAGTTCGCTAGTCTGACATCAAGAGGATCGAGATCCATCACATATGCAGTTTGTTCCATTACAAGTTCTGCCATCGCTACGTGTTCTAATGTACCTGTCGAAAATATATTAAAGGTGTTACTTTCAGAATAAATATTCGTCACTCCTGCTCACAGTATTTATTTTTTAATTATTCTCATGTTAGCATGCTCACAATATTAAGTATCACCGGTGACGGTGAACTTACTTGGTGCTCTTATCCAAGTATTCTTAGCAGTGTCTGTTACAGAATCAAAACTTGAATAGGTCCAACGGGATCTGTTGTATGCGTTATTATATTGACCGATGCCAAACACATTGACTATCTGTCCATTAACCATGTACCCAGCGTCTTGGTAGACGTTATAATTTATATACTGAATTGTTCCAGAACTGTTCACACCAGCCTGAAATGTATATGGAATACCAAAATCGCATTTTTATTGATTCTGAGTTTTTTGGTGACACAAGAAATGAGTATGCAGTGAATAAATAAAAAATACCTCGAACTCTGTATTACCTCAAACTCTGTAATGCAAGGCAGTCTCTTGCCTACGACTCTTGTGTTACTAGTCAACGATTGAACAATACGGCAAGGTCTGTTCAGTTTTTGTACAACCAATGAAGCAGCAATCGCCCCCTGAATACCGCGAGATACCTTGATACCGTATGCACCACCGACAAGACGAATGTGCACATCAATTCTGAAAACATTTTTATTTTTTGATGATTTTCCTAGATGTTTGATTTACCATACTGCAACTTTTAATGGAGTAAGTTATCACAAAACATTATATCAATCAAAAGACATCTATACTGAATTGGCTAGCAGTTTAATAGACGTTAATTTTATAGGCAGGATAGTGCAACTGGCTGAGATGGAATACCGTCTACCTTGCTGAAGGTTTGCGGGGTCATTCTACATTTAGGGCAAAAAAATAATAAAAAAAACATTGATTTTTGTATGTTTATTAAATTTACTGTGTTTAGTAACATAAATAGTCAACAAAATAATTAGTAACAGAGGTCATTTATGTTTTAATTACGAGAAAATCAACCTAAAGTAAAAAAACATGATAACAGATGTGACGCGATACGTAACCGAAATGATGTTAATCAGAATAATTTTGATTTACAAAAAACCAAGAAGTTGTTATTAACGATAACAGTAAACCTGCATTGTTATCTATTAAACCAAAATATAATTATTCTTTAACGCAACAAAAAGACACAGAAAAAAAAATCTTAAATTAAGTTCACAGAAGTGACGTCTTCATCGTCACGTTCTATTAACAAATAACTTGCTAATTTGAGATCCATTAATATAAAGGCATACTTGCTTGGAATAATTATTAATCAGGTACAATTTTTTAACACTTATAATTATTATAATCTTATATATAAAATATATATATGCAAAAATGTCTCAAAAATGAACCGCACAATGATATTCTAAAAATTACTTATATCCGTTACAGGAACTACTGCAATAATCGTATCAAAAAACTTAAACGAAAACATCAAAAAGAACTTCTCGCTAAAACGGTCAATAACAATAAACTACTTTGGAAAAATATAAAAACTATAACTTATTCTAGCAAACCTAAAAATGACAATTGTAAACTGCTGAACTTAAAATCATCCCCGATCGATTCAGTTAACTTTATAAACGACTTTTTTGTAAACATTGGTGAACAGTTAGGTCGGAATATTCAATTAAATGCAAACCTCCATAGATCAGAACCTCCGACTGGTAAGTTGTCTTCTCAGCCCAATTCATTCGCACTCTATGAGACGGACTTCTTTGAAGTTAACGAAATCTTAGCTGGTCTAAAATCTTCAAGTGCCCCTGGCTGGGATAACTTAACGACTGGTTTTCTTAAGTATATACGTAGGGAGGTAGTTCCGATTATTACTCATCTTGCTTATTTATGTTTTAGATCAGGCTTATTCCCGGAACCGCTTAAACAATCAATTATTACACCTGTACACAAGGGCGGAAACAGAGACGATGTCAATAATTATAGACCCATATCCGTTTTACCCATCATTTCAAAAATAATAGAGAAGCTTATAAATAATAGACTACTTAAATATTTAAACAAATTTGACCTACTATCACACTCTCAGTATGGATTCCGACAAGGTTTATCTACTGAGGATGCAGTAACTGCTCTTACAAATCTAGTAGTTGACAGTCTTGACAATGGAAATAAATGTATTACAATATTCCTAGATCTGAAAAAAGCATTTGACACCGTCTCTGTTCCGATCCTTGTGAACAAATTAGAACAGGAATTCGGCATAAGAGGTATCCCACTAGAACTCCTCCGTAACTATCTTTCAAACAGAAAACAGAGAGTAAGAGTTGGTGACTATATTAGTGAAGACGCACAAGTATCATTCGGCGTGCCTCAAGGAAGCGTACTAGGTCCAACATTATTTTTGACCTATATTAATGACCTCTGCAACTTGACCATCAAAAATGCTAAAATTTTCACTTACGCTGATGATACAGCTGTTGTATTTTCTGGGAAATCCTGGAAAGAGGTCGAAGACTATGCTGAGTTGGGTATGGCTATAATAGCCAAATGGTTAAAATGTAATTTACTCACATTGAACACCTCAAAAACCAACTTTATATGTTTTAGTATAAATAACCGTACTCAGCCAAACGAACACTTTGCATTAAAAATTCATCAATGTGACTGTATAAATAATCTAAATTGCAAATGTCCTACAATATATAAAGTAACTCATACGAAATACTTAGGAGTGGTTGTTGACCAAAGGCTATCTTGGTACCAACATCTCGAACAAGTTACAAACAGAGTCAGAAAGCTTAGCTGGTTATTTAACTCTTTGCGTCATGTTGTCCCAAAATCTTTCCATACTCGCCACAATTCAAAAAGAAACCTTCTGAATGAAATATATATTAGTCTAGTACAGTCAGTTTCGACGTACTGCATCCCTGTTTGGGGAGGGGCTAGTAAATCAAAATTCATAGATGTTGAACGGGCACAACGCGCTCTAATAAAAATTATGTATTTTAAGAAATTGAGATTCCACACTGACGAACTATTTCAGATCAGTGATCTGCTGTCTGTAAGAAAATTATATATAATACAGACTATCTTGAAAATGCACAAAACTTTACCGTTCGACTCTTCCAAATTAACAAAAAGACGAAAGGACAATATTGCACAAATTCCCCAATCACGTACTCGGTTTACTAGGATTCAATTACAAAAACGTTCAGCCCATTTATATAATAAGATAAATAAGGAAATAAACATATATACAAAACAATACTATGAATGCAAAAATTCTTTAATTAATTGGATAAAACTTTTAAACTATGATGAAACAGAAGCACTGTTGACACTTGTATCATGATGCACGGTTGCTTTTACTTGCAATTGAGTGCAATCGTTTAAGTATTGTTGGGATAGTGGTGGATTGCACTCACCTCACATCACATGTAGGCACACTCATTTTACACACACATAAACCTGCTCACACATTGACACATATACACAATTACACAAACATTATACTCACACACACACACACACACACACACACACACACACACACACACACACACACACACACCCTCACACACACACACACACAAATATTGTTTGTTAATATAAATATATAAATATTGAAAGTTGATTGTGAAAGAGCGGAGTCTCCCAATACAGGCATTACTTTTCTTAAAGGGAGGCTCCAATCTCAATTCTGTTTATGTTATTTAGCTGAAGAAATAAATGTATGTATTTTGATTATCAGTTTCAGCTCTCACTTTCATGATTTTAAAATATGTCTTCATCAGACGAATCAGATGCGAAAATATTAAAACGAATTGATTTTGTAAAGTCGGAAGCTTCATTAAACACCTGATCTATTGATTGTTTCTCCTTAATTTCTTCATTTGTAATCTCTTTAGATGAAGAACCATTGACAGATTTGAAATAGAAGTTACGGCTTCGTTTTGTTGGAATTGTAACCGTAACCGAATCTTCGTCATCAGTATCTACGCAGCGTGCTGAAGATTCATTTTCAGTATGTGAAAAAAGTCCCGATGGACCGAGTTCTTCGGATATTTCTTGATCAGATTGTGGTTGTGACGGGGGATCAGTAAAGATTTGATTGTACTCTGTATTAACCACACCCATTTCATAATGAGAACAAATTTCATCAGGGCGACATTCGACGCAGCTAAGTTTTCGCGCATGCAAAAAACCGGGGCTGTCTTTATACCACGTCAATTGATGGATACTAAGAGTGCCTTTAAATGCTGGTGTTAAGCTTTTTGCCAATAAATTTTCAATTGTGATAACATTGTCTTCGTCTATAGGTATGTCTTTCCTTCTTCTCTCTTCTAGTTGTTCTTCTGTTAACTTCTGTCGATGTCGTCTCATTGCCATTTTGACTTGCTCCCTACGTTTTTGAAGTTTTTTTACCTCTGACCTACTGTCCTTTTTGGGTGGTTGGCGTGTACGCGGTGCCATGATACAGCTAAAATAAAATAAAAAAATATTATGAACTTAAATGCTTCAAAGTGGCATATTATTTAATCTACGTTCATAATATTACATTATTTAAGTATCCTGGTCAATTTTGTTTTTAATTTAGCTATAAATTACAATAAAACATAAATCTCCTCACTTCGGTGATTTTACATCACATCTGTTATCATACAGATAACAGGTGTGATGATCACAGAAATGACGAACATTAATATTTGGGGCCATATTGTTTTGCTGTTCAAGTTTAGACTTGTTTCTGCACTCAATCACAAGACTGACATGATAATATATAGAGGCTAAGCAGTTTTATGATTTTATTAATATGTCTTACCTTAATACAGCTTAAATAGATGTGATGTGTTCTACACGACGAAAACACCAATCAAAACTGTTTTTCACAAAAAACAAAGACGAACTTTTCCTAATTTGAAGCCGGCATGCGAATGGCAGTTATGTGGTGTTGCAATATAATAAAAATTAACCAAACTAAACGAATATTGCTAGATATTTCTTTCTGATTTCCACTAGATGACAGAAGTAACGATGATTTTGTAACAAAAGTAGAATCAAGAGCTGTGACGAATATACTTTACTGGATTTAATTTGCTTTACGGGACAGAAAAAGGACAATATTTGAAAGATACTAAGGGATAAATAAGTCATTTTCGTCCATTAATAGTATTTTTTAGTACGTCTGAAGTCAACGGTGTGTAAATTACACAGATAACAGAACGTGATAGAAGCCACTTAAAATAAGTTTTTAGACAATTATTTCATAATGTATTACATAATGTGATATAGCCAATTATACTTGAGAACTATAAATGAAACTCTGATTTCCATTCGATTAAAATATACTCAATGCACACTATTTTGGCTGTAGAATAAAATGACCCCGGAACACCCTTGTCCCTCTATTAACACATATTATTCACATTTCTATTGGAAAAAGTGTATTCCCAGAACCTTTCAAGAGGGCCCTAGTTCGCCCTATACACAAGAGCGGCGCCAGAGACTGTGTCAACAATTATAGACCCATATCAGTATTCTCTGCTCTTTCTAAAGTAATGAAAAAGTTGATTAATGGTACATTAGTAAATTATCTAAACAGATACAAAAATATTGCATCCAACCAGTATGGATTTAAAAAAGAATTTCTACTGAAGACGCACTTATCAGCCTAACTCAGTTTGTAGCAAATAAACTAGACGAGCAACAGAAATGCGTCAGTATTTTCCTGGATCTAAAAAAAGCGTTCGACACAGTATCTGTTCCCTCTGCAAACTGGAGTGTATAGGTATTCGTGGCAAATCGCTTGAGCCCTTCAAGGATTACCTTCAAAACCTAAAATTGGCTGTTAAAATTAATTCATGCCTAAGTGACTAAGAAACTGTCTCGTACGGAGTCCCGCAAGGCAGCGTGTTGGGACCTACACTTTTCCAGATCTACATAAATGACATATGCACGCTGCCTTTACACAAAGCACAAATCTTCACTTATGCTGATGACACCGCAATTGTAGTCTACGGTAACAGTTGGAGTGAGGTAAAGAATATTATGGAGTAGACTTTAAAAACAGTTGTGAACTGGTTGCTATTCAACCTACTCACCCTACACTTGGCCAAAACAAACTTCAGTCCCTTCTTTTTAAATTTTAGGAACAAAGCTAAACCAGACTTTGTAATCACGGCACATACGTGCTCTGATTTGAGTTCTTGCTCATGTACGACGCTTAGCCGATTTAATCACACGAAATACCTGGGTGTAGTAATTGATGACGGACTGAAATGGTATAACCAAATAGATAACACGACCTCAAAAGTCAGAAGAAATATCTATATTTTTAAATCTCTTAGACACTGCGCAGACATTAACATTTTAAAAATGGTTTACCTAGCACTCTGTCAGTCCGTTATAACCTACTGCATCCCGGTATGGGGAGGTGTTGCTAAAACCAAGTTTATTGTAGTGGAGCAGGCACAGAGAGCTGTCCTTAAGGAGATGCTTGGCTGACCATTTAGATTTCCTACTTCTAAATTATATGCGAACTGCAAATTATTTACTGTGAGACAGCTTTCTGTTCTTCGAGCCACTATTTACAATATTTCTAAATAATACTTTACTTAATACCTTGTAACCTACAATGTCAATGACTACTTTAGTAATGTCAGAACATAACACAAAAGGTTATTGGTATCACAGTGACAGCAGAACACTGACTCATAAGTCACAGGATCACCTAGTTTAGGAGCCAGGGTTTACCTTATCCGTATGACCTTAAGTTAACCAAGCTATGTATCCTAGTCTTAAGTCTCAAAGGTTTTTGTATCAATAAAGAGAATAGAGAGATTATTTTTATTATTATAATTTATTAATTGTTAATACCAAGTTCAATTCAGTAAAATTGAAATGATGTATGTATATATTACTTACCGATTTTGATCCACTCCCAGAGCCCTCGAAATCATCAATTGTGCACCTTCCATCCATTGTGTTGCACAGTACACATCTAGTCCCTCATCAGACGGCCTCACGACGGTAGTCAGGGTCTCCAACATAAAAGCGTACTGTCCTTTAATCGAATTCATCCCATTTATTACTCTAGTTACATCAGTTCCTCTGTCTGTCGCTTCCACTGTTGTAAATTTTACCGTTCTGTTTGTATCATGTATTACATCTTTTAGTTCCAATACGGGTTCTTAAATATTTGCATATGTAGCTTTTACCAATTTAGCAGCTCTGTCTGCAATATAACGGGTTTTAGCTACAATTATGCCAATTGCCTGATTAAAATATTTGACGGAAATACTGGCTAAGACTTCTTCGTTGGTTGAGTATATGATGGAGTCTGGAGGTGTATAAGAGTTTATTCCAGGTATGTCTTTGGCTGTGAAGAAGGCTATGACACCTGGATAGGCCTAGAAGAGAGTTTTTGATGTATATTTGGTGATACTCAATGATTGGTTCAGAGTTTATATATCTTCCCGTGTACTTACCAAAGCTTCACTAGCATCAATTGGCACAATATCCCCCCTTGCGACCGTACTTAGTGCAAACGCACAAAAAACCTCGTCGGGATGCAGTGGTTGATCTTCAGTGTATGCAGCCTCTCCCGCACATTGTATCTACGATCAAAAATGTATATACCTATTCTATTTATCTATTGAGATTTGGTTTCCACACTTAGTCTTGATGTTGGACTGTTATGCGTGAGCCATGGTGGCCATTAATCCAACCAGCCAACCTCCTTTCAGAAACAGATCAGTTTGCCCGGTATGTTCAAGATATCGATGATCGAGTTCAGTGTCCCTATTGTTTGACTTTATGTTTAGGCAACGCCTGTGCAGTCAAGGAGTGCGAGCGATACCGTTTCTTTGTCCTCCATGCATGCTCTGCATAAAGGACTGTCCGTAATACCTATCGTGTGTAAGTGTTTGTTTAATGAGCAGTGCCCGGTGATGGTCCCCACCACCATTCGCAAGCTGCCCCTGTTTAGGGATGGCATAGCCTCCCTGGACTGCCTGCAGCCTGGTGCCAAGGCCCAACAGCGTTCCGCTTGTTTGTGTGTGTGTGTTATTGTATCCATAAGCGCAGCTGAGTGAAAGGGACTGGTACTATGGGTTCGGGTCCAACCGCTATAGTCATAATTTCTTAGTGATCCGTTGTGTCTTTTTATCCACTGCAGCGTCAGTGTTGCGTTTGGTCACCATGATGCGTTCCAATAATATGGTACACCTTATTATTTCACTATTATTTAATCACATACTTCACTAAAATTGTATTCCTAATTCAGTAGTTAATATTCTATCACCATTGTTAAATGAATCTAACCATTGTTCAGCACTTACCAATGCTTCCTGTTTCTGAATGGGTTGCGTCACCGGCCACACGGTTTGGTTTGTTTCAAACACCTGAACACTTCTGGAAACTGGACGTGTGTCTGACAAGACAGTGGTTCCGGATCGGTAGCGAGAGTGAAGATTCGTCTCTGGAGATAGCTTCAGCAGACCCTAGAGTTGTAGGTTTTACTGTTAATAATCATTTTTAAAACCAATGCCAAATATATAGTTGTAACCAATGACAGGTTTTTTTTTTGGAATCGTTTATTTCTTACTTTGTAAAATAATGCTAAAGCAGTTTTTTTTCTATACTCCACTGAAGGTGCTGGTGGATGCTCTTCAACTACCAGTTCTTCCTCCAATATCTTCAAAGCCGTAGTCAGAGTCTCATTGGTAAACAAGTCCTTCCCTTTAAGGAACTGCTCCGTCGAGCAAGCTCTAATGAATGATGGAGAAAGAGCTCCAAAGACTATTCTTGCGCATTTGACAACATTGTTTGGACCCAGTTTGTACAAAAATCCTGCATTTATTAAAGCTGAAGCATTCTGGGAACGCGGCATTACCTGAAAATACATTTACATTTAGTTATTATACAGAGAGCTTTATATCTTTTTTCGAATAGACATAGTCTTCATTTTAATTTGATTTAGCTCTTTTTTTTACTTACTTTTAAAGTGACCACGTGATCCTCTTTACAAAGGGGCGGTAACATCACATTCCAAATAACGCTTCCTTTCATATTCACTTTGAGAAACTGTTGCATCGTCAATGTTCGCTTTCCACTCATTCTGTTCTCTAAAATTAATCGATAATTAGGTGTTTGTTGCCATTCTATTGTATTTATTCAAACCCGTTTAGTGGGTCGTTACTTTTATTGCATTAATAAATAAACTTACGGATTGTGACTTGAGCTCCAATCGTTTCTAAAAGCAAGAAGATATCCGACGCGAACCAGTGGTGACGGTTCTTGATCATAAGATTCCCTGCAATCGATGCCACCTAGAAAGACATAATTAATTTATGTCAGAACTGAAAATCTCCACAGTAATTCAGTGCTCAAAAGCTCAGAACTTACATTTCGTATAGGAATATGCGCAACATTGAGGATATGTTCGTATATTTTCTTTAAATATCCAAAGTCTTCTTCGTTAGCTACAGTTTTTAGTATCTTCAAAAACTCAGTGAGAGTTGTTCCAGCATTTACTATTAGATTCTGGTCAACCGTGTACCCTTTCAGTTCTTGAACTCCAGTTATGTCCATGAGAACTCGAGGGTTCTCATCAATGGGAAATACTCCTGCAATTAGAATTCTTTGGTGAATGTTTGTTACGGCATTAAATTTTTGTAATGTTTTCAACACCGAACGGTAATTTACTGTTATAATGTAATTCGACTTAATATTTTTATTCTCTCTTTGTTTAATTTATTTCAGTGCAGCAAAGTTAAAATAATGATTGATTGTAAAACAAAAGAATATACCAACCTCTTGCAGAATTTCCACACACAAGCATGTAAGAATCATCTCCCTCTCTTTCAAAAATTGAAAATATATCTTTGACTTCTTGTACTCGCACCCAAAGTCTGTTATCCTTTAACTTGATTTCTATAGTATGTCCTGTTCCAATCTCTTGGTCAACAATGCACCATTCACTTTCCTCACAATTACTTTTATCACAAGCCTCTCCAGTTTTCTTGCAGATTTGAAGATCTTCAATGTCTTGGAGCTTGATTTGCCGTGGCGCGTCTGTAGCGAACTTTTTGAAAGCATCCATGATTGGTCTGTAGCCGGTGCAGCGGCAGATATTGCTAGCTAGTGACTTTTCAACTTCTAGCATTGTTATTTTTGGATTTCCTTGAAGGAGACTGAAAATAACATCATGTCACAGAAACTGTCTGAATTCATGTAAGTGTATTTTTTATTTATACTTAACATAAATTCAGTGTTTACCGTTTTTGACAATAGTAAATACAATCAACAAATTAATACTTATCAATTATAATTTCACATATAATTCATCTACAACAATATAATTTTATATAGTAGTAGACAATGCATACAATTTTTTTCTTTATTTAACCTCCGAAAATACAAATAATTCGTTTAATCATTAATTGAAAAATTCAACCCGTAAATGGACCAGTTGATTGTGGAGCTGAGTAGCACCAGAGTCGGATGTTATATTGATGGCATGTGTGTCAACAACATAAGCTACGCGGATGACTTGGTGCTGCTCAGTGCTTCAGTCTGTGGCCTGAGGAAGCTTGTGAGTGTGTGTGAGAGATACGCCAGTGCTCATGGCCTGTTGTACAATATACAAAAGAGTGTCGTTATGGTTATTGGGGCTAGTGGGAAATATCCAGAAACGCTACCCCCAATAAAGTTGAATTGTGTACCGTTATCGAGAATGCACTCTTTCAAATACCTTGGGCATGTCTTGACCACTACCCTTAAGGACGATGAAGACATTGAGAGGGAGTGAAGGGCGCTGTCGGTCAGAGCGAATATGATTGCCCGATGGTTTAAGCGTGCTTCTACGGAGGTTAAAAAAACACTTTTAAGAACCTTCTGTTCCTCGTTTTACACCTGTAGCCTGTGGGTACATTTTACGCAAAGATCGTACAGTGCCCTTTGCGTTCAGTATAACAATGCATTCAGGGTGTTGATGGGGCTGCCTCGCTTCTGTAGCGCATCAGGGATGTTTGCGGAAATGCGCGTCGATTGCTTTTATGCATTGTGCGCAGGGTGCGAGTTAGTTCCAACAGCATCCTGGGCATGATTGCTGACAGGCTGGACTGCAGTACTATAAATCATTGCTCCAGTATCTCAGCTGGGATGCTGAAGCGGTGATAATTATGTTGTGTGTGTTCATATAGTTGTTATTGTATTGGGTCACTAACATAGTTGTAAGTTTCTTTATTGTTGTAACACTATGATTCGTTGCTGCTCGCAATAAATAATTTGATATGATTTGATTTTGATTTGATTAATTCAAGAAAATGTCACTGTAGGTAATTTAACATTCACTTTTTATAAACCAACATGAGCAACCGGTTTTACTGAAAGAGCATAATTTAAACTTTGACTGAATTTTGCTTACCCATACATTGCCATGACCCATGCAGGTGAACAGTACCCACACTGGGAACCATGTTCGTTGGCGAGCGTGGTCTGCAGTTCATGGTAACCCTTCTGCCTGTTGCCCAACCCTTCGATGGTGATGATCTCGAGACCGTGACATGACGTGACTGGCATCATGCACTGCCAAATTCAATATAATTTAAATTTCCCAGACGTTTGGTTATATTCTGAACCCAGTTCAATCTAAAACTAGCTTAGATCAAAACTAGCATCGGAACAGCAATCAGATCGGAAACTAGGATCGAGATGGAGTCGAGTTGGAAGATATGGCTTAACAGCCCGTTCCTACTTATCGGTTGTAGGGCCCGAATTTTAGTCGGATGTCGGCGCCTTTGTCAAATCGAATTATCATCAGTTCAAGACAAGTAGTCAATCTCTATACCACCAACATCCGATAAAAATCAGGAGCCGACAGCTGACAAGTAAGTATTCGTAATCGTAGTTCGTTATGGCAAGTACTCGTAGGTATTCGTAAGTGTTTGAAATCTCTACTAAATCTACAGCTTTGAATATCCTCAGGCTAAATGAAGAGATATATTAGCAAGGTAACTGAAAGTAGTAGAGAAAGTGGACAAGGACCACAAGACATTGTGTATTTGAAGACGACTAAATCCAGCAGATGATGAAGACGATGATGTTAGCATGTAATCAGTACTGACCGCGTTGACAGCATATGGAGTGGCAGAAGGTCGGCGGACGCTGACGATGCAGGCGCCACAGCCGCCTTCACGACACATGTACTTGGTGCCATGGAGCCCTATATATAGCCTCACGTAGTCTAGCAGCGTTGTTTGCGAGCTGACATCGCATTCCGATACTGCACAAAGATAGAAAAAAATGGACTATTTATCGAGATTTGCAACGGAGTTGATGACTGTGCATAATGAAATGGTTTTCTTTCTTGGTTTTCATACATTGAGTTTTGATTAAAATAAACTTAAAAGTTTATAGATATTATGAAAGGGCTGGCTTTTACCTCGGACAGAAGATTAGCATTGCCATACAACGTGGCAATGCCGCCAGTCTTTTGGGTTCACTTCCAGTGAACAGCGATGTGGATATATTTTTTGACGTCTTATATTAGTTAGGATTTCTTATTTTAAGTGTATATATTTTGTTTTAATAAAGGTTCGTTGATATCTACACTAATATTATAAAGAGGAAAGATTTGTTTGTTTGTTTGAATTGAATAGGCTCCGAAACTACAGGACCGATTTGAAAAATTCTTTTACCATTAAAATCCTACAGTATCCCTGATGAACGCGAGCTATAGAATATTTAAAAAAAGTTAGGGATCCGTATGAAAACTTCGATAACCCAAGGTGTGAAAAAATACCAAAAAAGATCTTTATAGCGTACGCTGTGGAAACTATTAATAATACAGCAAAGTGATGTGCTACAGTTTTATAGAAAAAATTAATATCTACAAAAAAGTCCGCGCGGGTATATATCTAACTATTATTATGGTTAAGTCACAATGACCGCTTTTTGTTAAAATTATTCAATCAAAATCCGTTTGAAATGGAATAGTGTTGATTTTAGTATCATGATGTTAATCCTTATCTATTTAAATCTACACTAATATTATAAAGAGGAAAGATTTTTTTGTTTTTTTGTTTGTTTGAATTGAATAGGCTCCAAAACAACTGGACCGATTTGTAAAATTCTTTCTTTCACCATTAGAATCCTACAGTATCCCTGATGAACATGGGCTATAGAATATTTAAAAAAAGTTAGGGATCCGTATGAAAACTTCGATAATGTAACCCAAGGTGTGAAAAAAATACCAAAAAGATCCTTTTATCGCGTACTCTGTGGAAATTATTACTACTAAACCCAATGTAGATAACTTTTACACATAAACCGGATAGGAATTGTGGCAATGTACCTACATGCCTACAAGAAACCAACATTACGTAATGCAGATACCCTCTATATAATGCCATCTATTGACTCAAATAGTACTCAACACAGCATGAGAATTACATCAAAACATATTTTTTAGTTATTAGTGGTACTTTTACGTCTTAAAACAAAGTGATTCTTTAAATTCCTTTAAAATATCGTTTTGAATGAATTCCTATTAATAAAAATAAGGCAACATCCGGAATAATATTTAAATAGCTCAACTTCAGATTCCATAGATGGCGTTATGCATTTGATCTCATTTTTTGAATTGTCAACAGACGTGCGCCTACATTTGCTAAGCTTAGGGAACTAGAGTTGCTCAAGATTGAAAATATTAATTTTTGGGCAAACGAGTCATCGGTCACGTCATTCCACCCGCGAGCAGCTGGCGAAGTCCCACGATAGAGGAGTCGCGAAAAGAGTTGAATTAGATTGGTTAACCGGATTGCTAACTGTGTTCTAAAAACTTAAAACGTTTCGAAATGCGTTCCTGATTCGAAATAAATTGAGAATTAGCTTGATTCATCAAGTAGTTTCTTAACTTTGTAGTTTGAAGAATAGCACCATTCATACAGCGCCAAATATCAGCATACTAAATATCAAAAATGTAAACGTATTATTATGGCCCGACGCTGTCAAAGAACAGAGCGGTCCACGCAGCAGAAGACCGCATGGATACGCGTCGTGTGTGGTCGCGATCCTTGGCATTGAAGAAACGACGGAGAAGCAGAAAAACGCGAACTTGATTTAAGAAGGCCACTCAAATGCACATTATTTTATGAATATTGTTAAAAATTGACGATGACATACATCACAATCAAGAGATGGTTAGGTTATTTTATAAGATAGCCTGCGTTGTGCCGTTGCTTTAGTATTAATTCATTACTTCTGTGAACGGGGAGCCCGCCGACCAAGCAGACCATAGCCTGCGTTGTGCCGTTGCTTTAGTATTAATTCATTACTTCTGTGAACGGGGAGCCCGCCGACCAAGCAGACCATCAATACGGATAATATTGACAATTGTTTTTGGGAAAAATAAGGAAATTATTTCCATGAAAACGCAAAGGAAGAAAATGAAAGATACTATCCGATTAAATTTTATGATTTCTATTTAAATATGTAATTTCCAAAAAAACTTTGAAAAGGCACTCGGTTGAAAGTCGCACATATCCAACAAACTGTCATAGTACCTGAAATAAGATTTCAGCCGATTACTCCGGCATGGCTAAAATCTGTTCAATTCCCAGTGAAGCAACAGCTCAAGGCCAAAAATGATCTGTTGCGGGTTTCACCCTCCAGTGGATCATGGGAAACTGTAGATCCCCAAAACAGGCAATGACGCCAGAGACGAGCTCGGGAAGAGAGTTTCCGAAACGTTACCTATCTCACTGATTCGTACATGAATTTGCCAGAGATCAACTGAACTTCAAGACAGCAAGTGATCACGGGCTACAAATTACAGGCAGTCAAAAATGGAAATGTTAAGCCTATACATGCAACCAACTAAGCGACTTCTCAACCCAAGTACCCTCCAAATAATAATAGGTATAATTGCGGGTCATTGCCCCCTGAAGCAATATGTTTTCAATATAAGCACTGCGGCACGATGGATCGATGATTTAAAAAAGGTGGCTGGCAACGGATGGACGCGGACTGCACAAGACTGGGATGGATGGCGCTTTTTGTGAGGCTTACATTCAACAGTGGACGGCAATTGGCAAATGATGATGATGATAGTTCTCATAGACAGCCCAATGTACTTGTTCAGTTCGGTCGTAACATTGGTGGTGATCGGACGCGTGTTGCTGGCCCTAGTGATCTTTTTTCTGATTGGCTCTCACGCTAACAGTTTGATTCCTTGTTACTCCTATAGACTTTATACCTGTTGTTCCCTCCCAGTTGGCAGTCCTAGACAGAGATAGTACTAATTTCGTCAGTTTTAACTCAATTAATTGAAAAAATACGAACTTTGATTCGACGTGATTTGAACCGGACAGTGTCTGCGTGGGAGACCGCGCTCTAAACCACTGCGTCACGGAACGAGTGACGTATCTCGTCAAAAACAAAAACCACTACGAACAAGGACGCCAGCGGATCGGCTAAGAGCTGTGCACTGACATCTGCTACGAGCTACGCACCGAATATATCTGCTACGAACAACAACTCCGCACTCAAGCTACGTCACAACCTACACTTATTGTTCCTGCGCCTTCGCTACGTTTGAGTAAGGAATTACTTACGAGTATATCTAATTTTCGTAGCACGGTAAAGTTTACCCTCTTTTAAATATTCTTCCTCGATATGTCGTTGCAACGCACTCCGCCAAATCCTGCTTCCTCTACTATTGAGCACACGCAATCGGATACAGATTTAAATCTACTTAGTGAGGTTTCCTACGTAAATACGACTAGACATAAACGCCTCCGATCTGTGAGTGTGTGAGTCATCCCAGCTAGCAAACCCCGCACAAAGTGGTGGTTGCTTGATGGTCCTAGGCAGTCGGACTTCATCGCGGAGCTCGAGCATCTCGAGATCAGTGCTCCGCATGAGTCCGCTCAAGAGATCTGGAGTAGGATCCATTTAGCATTCACCGATACGGGTAAGTGCGTCCTTGGCACTTCTCGTGGTGGCCGCACCATAGAAAAGGAGACGTGGTGGTGGGATGACGGGGTGCAGGAGGCGACTCGGAAGAAGAAGGTTTTATTTAAACAGTGGCAAGGGGAACTCTCCGGATGACAGGGAGGCATATGGAGCGGCTAAGCGCGCTTGCAAAAAAGCTGTAGCCAGAGCCCGCAGCAAAAGTCTGGCTCCCTTGTACGACAAGCTGGAAACTGCGGAGGGGCAAAAGCTTATTTTTAAGCTGGCGCGTGCCCGGGAGAAATCTACACGGGACATTAGCAAATGTCTCTGTGTAAGGGACGCCCAGGGTAAGCTGCTCTACGATGGCCCCTCTGTTAAGGAGAGATGGTGCACATACTTCGCGGAGCTGTCTAACAAACAGCATCCCCATAACCTTCCTCCCGAACCGCCTCCTAACCTTGGACTTATTTCCCCTATTTCCCCCGACGAAACCCGCATTGCTCTTCGCCACATGAAGAACCGGAAAGCGGTCGGGCCTGACAATGTGCCAATTGAAGTGTGGAAGGCGATGGGCCCACATGGCGTGGACCTTCTGACGGATCTTTTTAACCGCATCCTGATCACCAAGGAAATGCCGAACCAGTGGCGATTTAGCCTGATTATCCCTGTATACAAAGGCAAAGGTAGCGTACAGGATTGTAGTAGCTACCGTGGAATCAAGATCATGTGCCACACCATGAAGCTCTTCGAGCGCATCATTGACACACGGCTCCGTCGCGAGTGTACTGTCTTTGAGTGTCAATATGGCTTCCGGGCGGGTAACAGCACCATGGACGCAGTATTCGCCTTACGGAATCTGGCTGAGGCTTACAGAGAGAGAAGGAGAGCTTTGCATATGGCCTTTTTAGACCTGCAGAAGGCCTTCGACTGTATACCTCGGCAGTCCATCTGGTGGGCACTGCGCTTCAAGGGCGTTCCCGAGGCCTATATTGACATTATCAGAGACATGTACCGCGATTCCGTGTCCTCTGTCCAGACCGCTGTTGGCGAATCGAATGGCTTCCCAATATCTGTTGGCGTTCACCAAGGCTCGGCTCTTAGCCCGTTCTTGTTTAACGTAGTGCTCGATGTAGTTACGGCAAACATCCAAGATAAGCCCCCATGGCTAATGCTGTATGCCGATGACATCGCCCTCGTTAATCAGAACAAAGCCCATCTTGAGCGCAAAGTCAACATTTGGAAGAACACGCTTGAAAACGGTGGTCTGAGACTAAATGTGGCGAAGACTGAGTGCATGTCCTGTGGCGGCACGGATTCAAATAGGTTCATCCGAATAGGTTCGGACCTGATCAGAAAGTCCGATACGTTCAGGTACCTTGGATCCGTGCTGCACGAGTCTGACAACGTGGACGACGATGTCCACGCACGTATAGGCGCGGCTTGGGCGAAGTGGCGCGAGGTAACGGGCGTTGTATGCGACCGCAAAATGCCTCCGAAGCTCAGGGGGCAGATATATAAATGCATCATTCGGCCTGTCCTACTGTACGGCGGTGAATGTTGGCCAGCACTAAGCAGACACACCCAGGAGCTTCGCGTCACGGAGATGAAGATGCTGAGGTGGATGGCATAACGCAATCCGATCGCATACGCAACTCTTTCATCAGAGGTAGTCTTGGTGTCCGTGGCGTGGGGGAAAAACTGCAAGAGTGTCGTCTGCGATGGTATGGCCACATCATGCGCCGCCCTATGGAGTACGTTGGTCGGGGATGCATGAATATGGCTGTTCTTGGGGCTAGGTCCCGTGGTCGCCCTCGCAAACGCTGGTTGGACGTCGTTAAGTCCGACATGAGAGCCAATGGCCTAACTGAGAAGGATGTTCAAGATCGGGCAAAGTGGAGGAAGCTAAGTAGGAAGGCGGACCCTGGCAATAGCCGGGATTAACGCCAGGTAGAAGAAAAAGAAGAAGAAGATAAACGCGTCCAATCTGATTTGTCACCAAGAACGCATAATCTAGATTTCAAAGAAGAAATTATGGGCATGCTGGATAATTTTAAAACTGAGTTAGATGCGAAGCTAAACGAAATATGTGATAAACAAAACTCGCTTATCACAAAAATTTCTACAGATATCCGTGAATTAAAGTCACAAACGAGTAAATTTCAGACCTCGAATGACGAAATTGTTCAATCTATGGCTTTCATAAACAATCAATATGATGAAATTAGGATGGGACTAGAAAACTTACAAAAGGAGCGTTTAGAACAACGCAAATGCATTGAAAATCTGGAAAAGAAAGTACAGGATCTGCAACTCAAGTCAAGATCTTCATGCATTGAAATAAGAAACATTCCGCTCATCGAAAAGGAGACCAGTGCGGACCTCACAAACACAATCTGTGCCATCGGCCAGGTTGTTGGTTCAGGAATCACACCAGTTCAACTTCGGGACATTTACCGCATACCCGGCAAACCAGGACTGACACGACCCATTGTCGCAGAGTTTGAATCGGTCCAAATGAAGCAAAAAATCATATCAGCCGTGCGGGACTATAATAACAGCAAAAAAACTTTGGAGGAAAAACTGAACACGGAACAACTAAACATCGCCGGTAAGAGGCAGGCAGTTTATATAGCCGATCATGTCCCGGCAAGTTTGAAAAAATTGTTCTACCAGTCTCGTGAATTTGCTAAGCAGCATGGCTACCAGTTCTGCTGGACCTCTAACGGCAACATCTTCATTCGAAAATCTCATGGTGAAAAGCAAATACTAATTTCCTCTGAACAATCTCTGCTGGCCCTGAAACCAAAACAGTGACTAGAGTTTAGAATCTTCACCAATCACTAGTATACGCTTTTATTTGTCTAAACTTATACACTGTTTCCATATATTAATGCAAGGATTTTATATTACTAATGCACACAAACACCTCAAAAATGTAATTACAATTAAATCTCTACACTTACATTCATCACACACACACTATGTACAGAAAAACACACAATGCCTTTTATACTCTTATGCTATCCACATTTGCAGTCGGCTTTTCATATACTCCATCATGTTTCCACTTTCTTCTACAAAGAGATCACTTCGTAGGTCGCTAAGATTTTGGGTTTCTCTAACTTATAAATGGCTAACATAAATAACGTTAATACTGACCTGGATTCGTTGGAGGTAACGACGTCTTACAACTGTCTCCCGAAAGACTGTAAACTGTTTATTAATACTAGAGGAGGCATTACACTACTTCATTTAAATATCAGAAGTATAACTAAAAATTTTGACCAACTCTGCATGTTAATATCCGACATGAACATCAATTTAGACATAATACTTACGGAATGCTGGCTTAAGAAATCTAATAACTTACCTATCCTTGCAGGATATACGGGTCATTATACCAGACTAAATCAAAACCAGAATGACGGCATCATCATCTATACCAAATTAGATCTAACGTGTAAAGTAAACGAACCAATATTCAAGGAAGGAAACTGTCTCGTTTGTCAAATAGATCGCAGTATCAGTGTGGTAGCCATATACCGATCCCCTTCTTCATCTACCAAAGAAAAAATTAATAACTTTATTAACAGCCTAAATGACGTATACGCCAATATAAAAACTCAAAACATTATTTGGGGGGGGGGGGGGGGGTAATATCGACATAAGCATGACTTCAACTGATCCATTTCGTGAAGAATACCTTACGCTTAATGCCTCACATGGCTTATTTCCCTCGCATACTCAGCTTACTAGAGCTAATTCGTGCCTCGACCACTTTTTCATTAAATCAGAATTTCCTTCTACAACACTCATTTTGGAATCCCACATAACCGACCATCAGCCCATTACTTTATGTCTTAATAAAAACATCTCTCACAATCGACACCATAACACTAGAACATGTACGTGCTATGATAGTATCAAAACCGATTTATAAAACACCAACTTCTCTGAAATTCTAGCAGTTACCGACGCAAACGTTGCATCTAATATGCTTGTCACACTCCTCACAGACACAATTGCGAAACACACTAGGACATTAACAGTCTCCAGAAGCAAACGAGTTCTAAAACCTTGGATGTCACCGGGTCTCCTAAAATGCATTAGAAACCGCGATAGACTCCACTCAAAGTCCAAAAAAGCACCTGATAATATGATCCTAAAACTAACATATACGCGATACCGTAACTTCTGCAATAACCTCCTTTGAAAATAAAGCTTGATTTAAAAAAATCCCAAATTCAAAATGCCGGTAATGACCCAAAAGCCCTGTGGAAAGCCATTGTACGGGTCAACCACCGTACAGCACGTTTACCTGGGTCATCATTATTACGCCACCCGCTCAGTATGTTTCCATCATTTATATTATTGCACTTACATCGCAATAGTTCAGTACGTAATTCGGCGACATACCGTGCGCGTGACTCATAATCCCATAGCGATCACCATTCATCCTAGCATAAATTAATCTTAATCTTACATTTGTGGAAACAGACAATACAGTGAATTTATTAACCTTGAACTGACTTTCATCTCTTATCTCATCCTTTATCTCTATCTTAATCCAACCCCGAACATTGGTCCTTCGAGCACGTTAGCGGGACCGAAACGCGTGTGCAAAACTTTGTGCTTTGTTCTTTTGTGCGTGCGTTTTACCGGTTTCGTTATACGCAATTAGAAACTTTGGAATATACAGTGTGCGTTATCTCGTGATCCTGTTCAATCCCGGTGCCTAGGAAGGCGCCACTTTGCTTCATCTCATAATCCTGTTGAATCCCGGTGCCTAGGAAGGCGCCACTTTGCCTCATCTCGTGATCCTGTTGAATCCCGGTGCCTAGAAAGGTGCCACTTTGCCTCATCTCGTGATCCTGTTGAATCCCGGTGCCTAGAAAGGCGCCACTTTGCCTCATCTCGTGATCCTGTTGAATCCCGGTGCCTAGGAAGGCGCCACTTCGCCTCATCTCGTGATCCTGTTGAATCCCGGTGCCTAGGAAGGCGCCACTTTGTCTCATCTCGTGATCCTGGTTAATCCCGGTACCTAGGAGGGCGCCACTCATCTCATCTTGCGATCCTGTTCGACCCCGAAGAAACCCTACAAGTAAGGTATCTTTCTTCTCACTTACTATGGCTACAATGGAAGACATTTTAGCTACTCAACAGCAAATCATTGAAGGCATAGATAGACTTTACTCCAACTTCAAGAAAGATGGAGCAGAGCGGAAGACCCCCGACTACCTACGTCGACGATTAGAAAGCCTAGAGCAATATTTTACGGAGTTTCATAACAATCATATGAATTTGTTATCCTTTGGAGATCGATCTCATGCGTATTTTACTACCGATCAGTATGATCAAATGAAGGTGAAATATAGCAATATTAAAACAGCCATTCAGAATTATAAGCCTTCCACAGACAGACCTCAAACCCCTGTTTTGAAACCCCCTACTTTTCAACCATCTTCAATATCTCAAACCTCGAACCTCTCATCCCAAAATAATCCTCCTAAAGATAGCGTAAATATAGAAGACCTCTTGAAGAAACTAGCTACTAATTTTAGGGCTTAGTCAAGAGAAGCTGCTGACATTGATCTCAATCTTATCTCTGAAAAGTAGGAGTTTGAAGACATCCAAAAACTTTAAAAACTCGTTGGGCAGCTATTGACACCCTACACTGGGAACTGGACAACGAACTCAACGGCTCCAACGCCCAGTACGACGAGCAATTCTCGAACTACGAGAAATATTATAAAACACTGAAAAGGGATATTAACCGAAAGATGTGGTCGGTGGCTCATATTGAGAAATCAACCCCAAAAATGGAAATAACTACTTTTGAAGGAAGTTATACGTCCTGGATATCTTTCAAAGATCTTTTTACATAAACTGTACATAATAATCCATCTTTATCGAACGCCCAAAAAATGCAGTTCCTGAAAAGTAAGATCAAGGGCGAGCCGGAAAAATTAATCCAACATCTTCAAATAAGTTCAGACAACTACCCCGTTTGTTGGAATATCCTTACGCATCGCTATGACAATAAGCGTCGTATTTTTGTATCTCATCTCAAAAACCTCCTAAATATCCCGACATCTCAGCAAAAATCAGCAAGTCACCTCAAACGGATCCACGATACAACGTACGAAAGCGTAAACGCTATAAAAAATCTCGGAATCAATGTATTTACTTGGGATCCCTTCCTCGTATGTATCCTAGCAGAGAAATTAGACTCCAAAACCAACGATGACTATATAGATTCGTTGAAATCTCCAAAGGAGTTGCCAGTATTGGAAGAATTTCTTCGGTTTTTGGAGAATAAGTTTACGTCACTGGAAACTTCACGGAAGAAACAAGAACCCTTTATTCAAAGGTCATCTCAATCCAAACGCGCATCTTTATCATCTAAAGGGTATCTTAATAACCAACAATCTCATTCGAAAGGATTTAATTCTCGTTTCAAACAAAATAACAACACCTCAAATCATACCTATTCGACAAACCAGGTCATTTCGCAATCGTCAAAGTCCGATTGGAAAAATAACGAAAGACTTAAACAATGTGGTATTTGCAATGCAAGCGATCATCGCATACAAAACTGCCAAAAGCTGGAAAAAATGCATCCATCGGCTCGTAGAAACGCAATCGCAAATTTGAACCTTTGTATCAACTGTTTGCACTATCACGAAGGTAGAAAATGCCTTTCGGAAGTAAAGTGTAAAGAGTGCAATAAAGACCACAATACGATTCTACATGAGTGTTTTACGTCAAGAAATGCTAATTCGGATGCTTTGCGATCGGGGCCGAATGCGGTCACTATTACGAAATCTCCACCTCAGCAAGGTATGAACACCTTAGTATCTATGCAAAATGATCCTACAGAAATACTCCTCGCGACAGCAATTATCAAGATTCAAGCAGCTGACGGATCTTACGAAAGAATGAGAGCTCTTCTAGACCAGGGATCTCAGACCTCAATCTTTTTTTTTTTTTTTTACTAAACATAGACACGCGTTTGACCACTATCTCACCTGATGGTAAGTGATGATGTGGTCGTCGAAGATGGAGCACGCTTGCCTAGAAATAACCTATTCACTCTTGATTTAAAGACTCTTAGGTTGTAGCTATCAGGAAACACAGACTCCGGCAGGGAATTCCACTCCTTAGCTGTACGCATTATGAATGTGTTACCAAAACGTTTTGTGCGTATGGGTGGGATATCCACCGTGTACCGGTGGCGCTTCGCCGTTCGTCTTGTGGTCCGATGATGGAACGGGCTTGGCGGAATTAAATTATGCAATTCCGTCGCACATTCCCCAAAATGCAACCGGTAGAAAACCGACAGGCTAGCAACTCGTCGTCGATGTTCCAGACTTTGGAGCTTCGTCGCGACAAGCCTCTCATTGCCGATGATCCTCTTGGCTCGTTTCTCAATTGACTCAAGGGCATCAAGTTGGTATCTGGCAGATCCATCCCAAAGATGAGAGCAGTACTCCATACACGATCGAACTTGCGCTTGATAGAGTTTAAGCAACTGTTCCGGCGTGAAGTATCGTCTCACCTTTGCCAGAATCCCCAACTTCTTTGCAGCCACTTGGGCTTTTGCCTCTATGTAAGGGCCAAAATTGAGAGTAGATGTTAATGTTACCCCAAGAAGCTCAAGTTGGTCGGTTATCGGCACGGTTAAACCTCGGAAAGATGGAGCTGGGTGGAATTGGCTCCTTTTGGCGGAAAATAGACACGCTTGGGTCTTAGCAGCATTGAACTTGACCAGATTGGCATCGCCCCATTCAGAGACTGCCTGTAAGGACACGTTCAAGCGGTCAACCATTGCCTCCCGGAGAGACCGGATCTGCGACCCGCCAGCTCGTGCGTCGGACACGTATCTCTCAGCAACAGTGCTGTCGTCTGCATACCCAAAGGTACCGGGTTTAAGCAGATCATTAATATGCAGCAAGAACAGTGTTGCCGAAAGCACCGAACCCTGAGGAACCCCGGCATTAATATCCAGCAGTCCAGACGAGCAGCCATCAATGACCACTCGGATAGACCGATCCCTCAGGAAATCTGCGATCCAATCACACAAACCGGCGGGCAGACCGAAGGAAGGAAGCTTACTAATAAGGCTATCGTGCCAGACCCTGTCGAAGGCCTTCGAGATGTCAAGGGAGACCGCTAGTGCCTCCCCGTGCTTCTCTATGGCCTCACTCCAGATGTGGATGGCATACGCTAGAAGATCCCCAGTTGACCGATTTCGGCGGAACCCGTATTGACGGTCACTAAGAATATCATTCGCTTCTAGGTACGCCAGGAGCTTATGATTCAGCACGCGTTCCATAGTCTTACAGAGTATGGACGTTACCGAGATGGGTCTATAATTCGACGGGTCAGCTCGACTACCCTTCTTGGGCACTGGCTGCACGTTAGCTTGCTTCCAAGCCTTCGGCACTTTTCCAGTCTCAAACGAAAGGCGAAATAGGCGTGTCAATATCGGAGACAACTCAGGCGCACAAGTCTTCAGAACAATTGCCGGTATCCCGTCGGGACCACTAGCCTTGTTCACGTCTAGGTTACGCAGTACCCTACGGACGTCCTTCTGATGAATGCGAATGTTTGCCATACTCGACTCGCATCCACCAGGAGAAGCAGGGGGCGTCGCGCCCCCAGGATCCAGACGTGAAGATTCCGCAAACAAAGAAGCAAACAAGTTCGCTTTCTCCTCAGCGGAGTGGGCCAGCGTCCCGTCGGGTCTCAGCAGTGGTGGTAGTGAGGGGCGGCAGAAGTTCGATTCGACCGACTTAGCCAGGGACCAAAAAGCCTTACTACCTGCTGGGTATGAAGCAAGTTTGTTCCCTATTCGGCTAATGTGGTCAAACCGAGCCCTCCGCAACACTTTCTTGCAGGACTTAGCAGCCCTGTTGAAGGCTCTCTTCCTCTGACTCACGTCATTTGCTTTGCGCTTACGAGCGTCGACCCATGCCAGGTACGCCGCGTGCTTAAGCGCATCAGCGCGATTGCACTCGGCACCAAACCAAGGACGAGCTTCGCCAGATTTCGCTATGTCAGAGAACGGAATGTAGTACTCCATTCCCCTCCGCAACACATCCGACACGGCGTCCGCGCACGACGAAGCATCAGTGGAAGAAAAGCAAGTAGGCTGCCAAGGGTAACATGCGAAAAAAGATCGCATGCCATCCCAATCTGCTGACCTGTATCGCCATACCCGCCGGGTACCTCTTGGGCTAGGATCGGGCGGGGAGTAGACGGATACAGACTTCACCAGACAGTGGTCGGAACTACCCAGTGGTGCAATCATTACTGAACGAGCTGCACAGCTCCTAAACCTGCGTCGGCAAAAATGCACTGGACTTATCTCTGGAATCGGAAACAATGAAAATAGCTGTAAGGGCATGAGCTCTATTAAGTGTATATCGTTAATTAATAACTACACTTTCGAATCCGACGTATTTATAATGAAAAGACTAGTCAAGAATTTGCCTACGCATACGTTCACTAAACCCAACTGGCCAACTCTTAACCAAATAACCCTAGCTGATCCTGAATTCTACAAAAGTAGGCCAGTTGATATCTTATTCGGCGCTGATGTTTATTCCCAAATCCTATTGGATGGTATCTGCCGTTCCGAGGGAATGTTACCCATCGCCCAGCAGACACAGCTGGGATGGATCCTAAGCGGTAACTGTAAAACATTTCAGTGCAATGTGATCCTAAACAATCTCACCGATATCCAACAGTTCTGGGAAATGGAGGACATTCGCGAACCCTTATCAATATCTCAAGAAGATCAAGCTTGCATTGACTTCTTTCAATCCTCAACCTCAAGGCCCGAAGACGGCAGCTATGTCGTGAAAATACCTTTTAAAGAAAATTTTGAAGAAAAGTTGGGTGAATCTAAAAATAAATCCATTGCGCAATTCTTTCAAATAGAAAGGAAATTAATTAAGCAACCAGACTTGGCACGTGATTATAAATTGTTTATGTCCGTGTACTTAGAGCTCGGACATATGATCCCCGTTGCGACACATGTAAACGTAACCCCAGATTGCTACCTTTCGCATCATGGCGTACGTCGAGCTGAGTCATTAACTACAAAATTACGAGTTGTTTTTAATGCCTCTGCAAAAACTTCCACAGGCCACAGTCTCAACGATCTTATGTGCAGGGGGCCGAACCTACAGCAGGATCTCTTAAGTCTCATCCTAAAATGGAGACAGTTTAAATACGCATTCACGGCTGATATTGAAAAAATGTTCCGTAACATTTGGCTACATCCTGATCATCAAAAGTTCCAGAAAATTATTTGGAGAAATCATCAATCCCAACCTTTGCAAGAATATCAGCTAGCGACTGTCACCTACGGTACAAAAGCTGCACCTTTCCTGGCCATGATGACACTGAAACAACTTGCCATCGATGAAAGGCCAATTAATTATCCCAATAGCAGCGCTCCTGATATCTTATAAACCTCTTTTTACATGGATGACCTCATGCATGGAGCTCATACCGCGACAGCTGCTAAACATCTCAAAGCAGAGATGATAAACCTTCTTAAGTCAGGCGGCCTCAATCTTAGAAAATGGCGCTCGAACTTGCCGGAACTGTTAGACGATCATATTAATCCTCAAGATGAAGAATTTCATTTTAAACAGCCAGAATCTACAAAGGCTTTAGGCCTTCGCTGGAATCCAAAAGAAGACTATTTTATCTTTCATCCAATACAAATTACCACAGAAAGCATCCCAACAAAACGACAATTCTTGTCTGAAATCTCAAAAATCTTTGACCCCTTGGGCTGGTTGTCACCAGTCACAATAAAACTCAAAATATTATTTCAAGAAACTTGGAAAACGGAATTAGGTTGGGATCAACCGATTCCTCATAATATTGTCCAAGAATGGAACAAAATAAAGGCCGACTTACCTTATATATCCCAATTTAAAATACCACGATGGATACAAACCAAAGATAATGATATAATTGAGCTTCATAGGTTTTGTGATGCCAGCACAAAAGCCTACGCTTGTGTAGTTTATTGCAAAATTACAAGAAACCACAAGACATACGTAACCCTTGTCGCTGGAAAATCTAAAGTGATACCTCTGAAAAATCTCAATCTATACCTCGCTTGGAACTTAGCGGAGCTCTTTTATTATCAAAACTTATGGCCAAAATAATCTCATCTCTATCTGATCTCAAAATCCGCGCTTATGGCTGGGTAGATTCCATGGCAGTACTAGGATGGATAAATGGTGAACCAGAAAAATGGAAACCCTTTGTTGCCAATCGAGTAAAAATGATTTGCGAAATTATCCCAAAAAATAGGTGGCAGTATGTGAAATCCCAAGAGAATCCCGCAGATTGCGCTAGCCGTAGTCTGACTGCATCCCATTTAGCAAATCATTTACTTTGGTGGCACGGACCCGATTGGTTACCTCAATACAATCCTGAAAACAATCCTGAACCCATCTTATATAAAACAACCGAAGATCTCAGAAAGAAAAAGCTAGTAAACACTATTACTGCTGACTCTAGCAATTCCATTATAAAACAATTATTAGAGAAACACAGCAGTTACAAGAAAATCATCCGAGTTTTAGCCTATGTAAACAAATTCAACGACATCTTAATTTACAAAAAGAAGCGTGAAAACTATCTTAGTCTGCATGACATCAAACGAGCGACGGAAATGTTAATAAAACATGTGCAACAAGAATACTATTTCAAGGAAATATCTCAATTTGAAAAAGGTGAACCATTAAGCAAAAAAAGCCAGATCTTGAATCTCAATCCTATCTTAGACAGCCACGGAGTACTTCGTGTCGGTGGACGGCTAAAACATTCGAGTTTACATCCCGAAATGAAGCATCCCATTATCATGCCAAATCAAACTAAATTAGCTGATCTTATAATAGACGAATCCCATAAATTAGTATTCCATGGCGGAGTGAAAATGACGAGTGGATTTATACGACAAAAATACTGGATAATTGGAGGAAACCGCGCTACAAAAAAACGATTAAGAATGTGCGTAAAGTGTAGAAAACACGATCCCATTCTAAAACATCAACTCATGGGTGACTTGCCTTCATCCAGATTAAATCCTAGTCGACCCTTTTATCATACCGGTATTGACTACACTGGACACGTTTTGGTGAAAGCGAACAAAGGTGGCGGCATCAAAACAGATAAAGGATACGTTGCAGTATTCATATGTATGGTTACAAAGGCCATACATTTAGAACTCGTATCTGATCTCACAGCGTCGGCTTTTCTTGCAGCGCTCAGACGTATGTCAGCCAGAAGAGGAGCTCCGTCATGGCCTTCTGCTGGCGGACTATGGGAAGCTGCGGTTAAAAGTTTAAAACATCATCTTAAGCGTGTTGTTGGTGAGCAAAAACTCACCTACGAAGAATATAGCACCCTCCTGTCTCAACTCGAAGGTTGTTTAAACTCTCGACCACTTTGTCCTTTGAAGGAGGATCCCGAGGATATAGACTTTTTAACCCCGGCACACTTTCTTGCAAGTGGGCCTACCTTAACGATCTTTGAAACAGAAAATGATCTTAGGACTCGGTGGCACTTGGTACAAAAATCTATAGAGATATTTGGGCCCAGTGGAAAAATGAATATCTCTCACAGTTATACATTAGAGCAAAATGGAGACAATCTCAAAAGAATCTCAATCTCAACGATATTGTTATCATCAAAGATGAAAACCTCCCGCCTGGGAAGTGGGCTCTAGGGCGTGTCGTAGAACTGCATCCTGGATCTAACGGACACGTTAGAGTCGGTACCCTTAAAACCAAAAATGGGTTCCTAAAACGGCCTGTTGTTAAGCTATCTCTATTACCAGCAGACAGAGACAATAATCTTTCTAGTGACACGAAGGTTAAGGAAGAAGCACCAAGGAAGAAAAATCCCAAGCATATCTCCTTCTCGACTATAGCTCTGTCAGTAACGCTATTCTTACTGTCACTAATAAACCTATCTCAAGCATCTTATAGTTTTACCCCTTTGACCAACAACAGCGTTTATTTAGATAAAATCTCCAACATGCATCTTATTAGAGACGATTGGCGTTTAATTGTTTATTATGAAACATATCCCTACAAAGAAGGCACGTTGGCACTCGAGAAGTATATCAATTATCTTGAAACATTATCCACTATTAAAGAACATACACCTTGCGACAATATCATCTTACAACTCGGGCACGAGTTCGAAGAAATCAAACATTATGATAGTATGTTGACAATGAATGAATCATTTGTAACTGGAGACGAGCGGCGGCGCCGGCGTCGTGGTCTAATAGACGGAGTAGGCTACGTCGCAAACAGCCTGTTTGGCGTGCTAGATCAGCGTTTCGCGGAAAAATATGCTCAAGACATCGACCTTTTGAAAGAAAATGATAAACATTTGTATAACCTCTGGAAAAACCAAACCTCAATCGTGGAAGCCGAACTTAATCTCATGAAAAGAATGGAGAAAGCTGCGAACAAACATCATAAATCGATAAATCAAAGATTTAATTACCTTAAAGAATCCTATCAAGATCTTCAACGCCATGTACAGAACATGACTTTAGTTACCGATTTCTTAGCATCTGCTATGACGGCGAATAACTTACTGTATAGCCTCAGGAAAATACAAGACTCTATTCTTGATATGGTAACCAATATTTACAATGGAAAATTGGACTTCCATCTGATATCTCCTAAACAGCTGAGAACGGAATTAAGTTCTCTATCAGCACATATCCCTAGAGACATGGCACTTCCTGTCAACCATTTGAATCTCAAGGATCTCTACAACTTGATAAAAGTGCGGACAAAGTACTATAGTAAGTACTTGATCATTGAAATAAGAATACCCCTCATAGAAAGAGACCTTTACGAAATCTTTAATCTCATTCCAGTCCCACGATTGTTGAACCACGACATGATACATGTGAAAGTTATCTCAATTTTTGCTGCCATTAACCTCAGAAAAGACTCATACGTAACCCTTACTGATGCTGATTTCCAGTCTTGTATAAGACAAAATCCTGGGATGATTTTATGTCATACAAAAAACCCTATAAATATCTTAAAAGATGACCACAGCTTGTGTGAAACGATCCCACACACAATAATCTGTGAAACTATTAGAACCCCTTGTAAAAATATTTGGAAGGAATTAACAGCGGATAACAAATATTTTTATTTTTGTTGCAATGAATGCAACTTTAAACTTCTCTGTGACGGCGAAAATACCGCCGTTAAATTGATGAATGCAGGTCTGTTGAATGTGGAGGAAGGCTGTATGATAAAGACGGACAATTTCATTGTCCATTCTAATAAAAGGCTGTCAAGCAAAATTAGTATTGGTGCAAGAATTATTGCGCCACAAATATCACCTATTAATCATATGTTCAACATATCTATCCCTGAAACCCCTGTAATTAATCCTAATAATTCTGAAATATTGCGACAATTTGAAGAAATACAGAAAAAGATTGAGATCATGAAACAAACTGAACCATGGAGTGATAAAATATCCTATCACGACGTACATATTTATAGCGTCTTTTATGCTCTAATCTTTGGAATCCTGATAACTACGGCGGTATACTTTTGGCGGCGTCACAGGCGGTCAACACATCGAGAACCCTTGGTGCCTGCTGGATCTACTGCGATCTCTTCACATCCCGGAAATGAGAGTGTTATAAGTGAGTGTAGTGCGGTTAGGGAAAAAAGGCAATCTTTAATCAAACTAAAAAGTGCATTGAGTGAGTGTTGTGATCTTAGGGAAAAAGGTCAATTTAGTCAATCCGTGAAAAGCGATCCCAAAAATCTTATTAAATCTAGCAAGTGTTTACAAACAGAAGATAGGGCCTCGTCCCCTGTTTTTCGCGTATTGTCCCTTCCCGATCTTAGATAAATAGTTGCTGGACTACTTTTAACTGTTCGAAATATTGTTAATCACTCACTACTAATCCTTATCCCTGTCATATAGTTGATAAGTTGAATATTGTTTATCATCTTGTAAATCTCATCTCCATCTTTATCCTACTAACCCCTATCGTTGCCCCCGGGAGCATGTACGGGTCAACCACCGTACAGCACGTTTACCTGGGTCATCATTATTACGCCACCCGCTCAGTATGTTTCCATCATTTATATTATTGCACTTACATCGCAATAGTTCAGTACGTAATTCGGCGACATACCGTGCGCGTGACTCATAATCCCATATCGATCACCATTCATCCTAGCATAAATTAATCTTAATCTTACATTTGTGGAAACAGACAATACAGTGAATTTATTAACCTTGAACTGACTTTCATCTCTTATCTCAACCTTTATCTCTATCTTAATCCAACCCCGAACAGCCATTAAGGATATAACAAATACTCAGAAGACCAAAAATAGTGCAAAAGAATTATTGAAATTATCCGACAACCCGAAAATGTCTACTAACCATGTCTGTACCTACTTTAAAGAGATCGGTAAGAATTTAGCTGAGAAAATTTGTAACACCGCCAACATTCATATAAAAACTACCTCTCCACAAGAACTCGAACAAAACAGCCCATCCGATTCATTGGTCATCCTGGAAGTTACAAACGCCGATATAGAAGCATTAATCTTGGAACTTCGTTCTGACAGCGCTACAGGGTGGGACAACTTTCCCTCTCAAGTCCTTCGACAAAATTACCAGGTACTAACACCTATAATAACTCACATTTGTAATCTTGCCATAAGTAGCGGCGTTTTTCCAGAAGTCTTTAAGAAATCGCTTATACATCCTATTATTAAAAATGGTAAAAGGGATTGCCTTAACAATTATCGCCCTATTTCAGTACTCTCAGCCTTATCTAAGATCTTAGAGAAAATATTGAATCGACCGCTGAAAACGTTTCTAAAAAAATTTAGTATATTAGCACCAAATCAATATGGCTTTCGCCCTGGTTTATCCACAGAAGACGCTGTAACGGATTTGACAAATACCGTTGTTGACAACTTAGATGCAAAAAATAGATGCTTATGCATCTTTCTAGACCTCTCAAAGGCATTCGACACGGTATTTGTCCCTACCCTACTGGAAAAGCTACAAAAGCTAGTAGTAAGAGACTTAGCCCATAAAATGTTTAAAGACGACCTCACAAATAGGAGACAACGAGTCAAAATTGAGAGCTATATTAGTGAGGAAGAAACAGTGAGTTACGGTGTGCCCCAGGGTAGTGTTTTAGGCCCCACGCTATTCCTCCTATACATAAACGATCTCTGCTCACTCCAATTACCGTGTACTAACATCTTTACCTACGCAGATGATACTGCTATCCTTGTTTGGGGTCAAAATTGGCAAACTGTTAAGGAGCGTGCCGAATACTCATTATCCAGAGTTATGAACTGGCTAAAAAATAACCTACTAACACTAAATCTAAAAAAAACCAACTATATCGCATTTTCCCTCAGCAAAATTACCGACCCTGGCGAAAACTTCTATATTAAAGCTCACACTTGATCTAATTGCAACGGATGTGACTGTCTTGAACTTACGCGGGTCGAAGAGGTAAAATACTTGGGCGTACAGATTGACCACAGACTGAAATGGAATAAACAGATAGATTTAGTCACAACAAGAGTGAGGCGATTGATACACGTCTTTAAATCCCTACGAGATGCCCTAACACATGACAAGCTAAAACTAGTCTATCTGTCTCTATGCCAGTCTGTGATACAATACTGCATCACAATCTGGGGTGGAGCTGCTAAAACGCACCTTGTTAAATTGGAAAGGGCTCAACGAGCCGTCCTAAAGGTAACCTTACAGATACCCGACTGTGAGCCTTTATTCAAACTGCAAGGTCCTAACAGTTCGTCAGCTGTTCTCAAAAAGCATCGAGATGTGCCAATCCCAAACTCAAATAAACGCAGTTTATCATCTGTCTGCCCTCGTGTGGTTTGTAGAAAATCTTTCGCAAAAAGGCAAACACGTAGCACAAGCGCTAAACTATACAACGATTTAAACAAGAAACTTAACATCATTTCATTATGTAGACGCAAAGTTAAATCGAAAATTACTGAATGGCTTCAACTACTTGACTATCAAACAACCGAAGACCTTCTTAGCTATCTAATATAAAATACGAGATAGTTAAGTTTTTATTTATTCCCTTATTATTTTGTGTTTCGTGCGTCGCTTTTGGGGAAATAAACGTCTTTTCTTCTTCTTCTTCTTTTAATTCAATTTATCCACTCATACACATAAACACATACACTCCCTCACACACACAGACACAAACACATACCACGATACACTATCAATCACATACTCACATACTACTCTGTCAAGAAAGTACCGGGAAAAGATCAATAATACACAAAATGTCTGTTATTCATCCAAATTTATTTTATCACCTTCAAAGTATGCTCCTTTAGAAACGATACACTTGCGCCAGCAAATAATCCATTCATCAAAACATTTTTTAAACGCTGCTTCCAGAATTGAGTTCAGTTCTCGCCGCGAATTCTCCTTTATGTCTTCTATCGATTGAAAACGGGTGCCACGAAGTGGTAATTTGAGTTTAGGAAAAAGAAAAAAGTCAGCAGGAGCCATATCTGGTGAATATGGTGGTTGCTGGATGGTATTTGTTGAGTGTTTGGTTAAAAATTCGTTCACAATGATAGCCTTGTGCGAAGGCGCATTGTCGTGGTGCAAAATCCAAGAATTTTCTTTCCACAAATCTGGCCTTTTTCGTCGAATTTGCTTTCTTAAACGCCGCATAACACTCAAATAATATTCTTTATTTACCGTTAGACCTTCCGGTAAGAATTCAGAGTGCACAACACCGCGATAGTCAAAGAAAACAGTCAACATGACTTTGACTTTTGATCGACTTTGGCGTGGTTTTTTCGGTTTCGGTTCAGTTGGAAGGCGCCACTCCGAAGCTTGTTGACTAGTTTGCATGTCAAACTCGTAAACCCACGTCTCGTCACCAGTAACAATGCGATTCATGAATGTTGGGTCCGAACTGACTCGTTCTAGCATGTCCTCAGCGACTTTCATGCGATTGAGTTTTTGGAGAAAATTCAGATCTTTTGGGACTAGCCGAGCAGCAACATGTTTCATACCCAAATGATTAGTAAAATGGTACGGATCGACTCGTGAGATACAGAAAGTCCGGCGGCTATCTCTCTCAGAGTTGAATGGGGATTTTCAGTCACTATTTCCTTCACTTTTGCGATGTTAACTTCAGTTGCAGACGTTGACGGCCTACCAGAGCGAGTCAAATCTTCCATCACATCTCGACCGCTTTGAACCACTCATAAGCACGAGTTTTTGATAAAGTTGATTCACCGTAAGCCTTCTGTAACATTTTCAGTGACTCCGAACACGAAATTCCATTGGCGATGCAAAATTTAAGACAAACTCTTTGTTCGATATTTTTGTCCATTATGAAATTCGCAATACACACCATATATAATATTACTAAAACCAGCACTGTATTTAATATAAATAACAGATGCAACTCAAACTCCGCGCCAAAATGGAAAACAGTTGTGCCAACTACAAAAAAACAAAAATTTGAATTTGCAACCATAAACAAATCATCCATTCCCGATACGTTTTTGACTGAATGTATACTAACGCAAATTTAAAATTTATAGCGTAATTAACATAATAATCAGCAACCTTATGTACAAACAGTTTTGTGTACCTTTTGCTGCGACTGAACACTGCCTCCCAAGATACAGGCTCCTGGCCTAGTTTGGGATTCAGTATCAGTACACATATATTGTTACAAACATCCTAAGACTGTCCATACTTAAGTACCATTGTTGTAATTTTTGTGTCAATAAACAATTTTTTTTTTTTTTTATTTTTTTTTTTATTTATTACTCGTACACGGGTTGCTTTGATACCGAGAAATCAGTCGCTGACTTCATTCTGGAAATGAGACTTTTGCTACCCGACGTGCAAAAATCCTTGAAACGATGCGGACGCTTAGTGAAACCTATATGCGTAGCTTCGCTGGCTAACCTTGCCAGGACTCCTAAGCACAAAGGCGCGAATGGGAGTCTAAGTGCGGATGACGGAATCTCAAATGTACTCTCTCCGTTGCGACGGTAGTCTTTCCTTCGGGATAGAGTTTCCTATTTCAACTTTATGTAGCTCTATCGCGTGTTAACAACCCTAGCAACTTTCTTCAACATCGTGTATAGAAAAGCGTTTCATTAAAACGTTGCTCATTACGAAAAATTACTAAGGTTTGTCGGTATTTTGAATAGAAGAGGTGATACAGCCAATGCCTTGCATTCTAAGGCGGTCAAGCAATGCTAGAAGTTGACTGTTCGTATATCTTATCTCACAATGGTTGCTGGTCGCTCACAAAGGGCCTCATCAGAAGGCAAAAAGTCACTCAAAGGGCAATGGAGAGGGCAATGCTTGGAATTTCCTTGCGTGATCGAATCAGGAATAATGATATTTGTAGAGAACCAAGGGTACCAACATAGCCCGAAGGATCGCCAAACTAAAGTGGCAGTAGGCAAGACTTATTGCTCGCAGAACAGACGGACGGTGGGGCCGAAAAGTTCTGGAGTGGTGACCGCGTACCGGAAGAAGCAACGTTGAAAAGCCTCCCACAAACGATGCAAGATGCGCAGAACCGGTCGTTGTGGCGACGCTTGGGGGAGGCCTATGTCCAGCAGTGGAGGTCTTTCGGCTGATATGATGATATCTTATCTTAGTGATCTTACCTAGCGACATCATACTATACGACATACATGCAAACGAAGTCGCGTGCAACAGCAATCTATCTTTTTCTAATCTTCTTATGTTTAAAAATCTCGAATCACAGTGTTTACACACTTTATTGTACACCAAAACAGCTTATTCAAAACACAGTAATGAAAGTTCATGTACAAAGGCGAGCTTAACTCAGAAAGGAGTTTTCTCCCAGCAAACCTTTGAGTGATAGAGAAAGATGACAATGGAGGGTAGGATCCAGTGTGTTTATGTATATGGCAAAACAACGTTTGCTGGGTTAGCTAGTAATAAATACGAGTTGACATCAGAACCTCTTCGTTATTTATCTTCAGTTGATATAAGAAACTATTTAATTTACATACCACAATATTCCGCGCCATTCACTTTAAATTTTATAACTTCCATGGTTGAAAATCGACTAACTTTGTTGCCTCGATTTGAAAAAAATATACAGCTATCCTAGACAGCTGCAATATCAATTATGCACTGTACTTACTTTCAGTATTTGATACAGAATTCAAAAGTGAAATACATAGACTATCTTAATGACTATGTAAGTACCTACACTTGACGTATAAGTTATACAGTAGAATTGTTATAATGTAGAAAAAACTAAGATAAAATAAACAGGTCCTAGTGTAAGCGACCGATAGCAAAAAGGAGACAGCGATTTCAAAAAAGTAAAAATGAGAGTTAAAATTTATGTTGATAAAGCAACAAAGAAAAACTAATTCAAGGTGAGACTAATATAGTTTGTAGCAATCAACCAACGATGGGTTTCTAAAAGTGCAGATAATTTCCGCTATACTGTTTTTTCAGAGCAAATCAATGTAAACTGACTCAAAATCAATAAGATCTGAGCCTCTTAGCACTTTTTGACGCCCCACTTGTTCTTGCCAGTTCATAGAAATTAATTAATATGTTAGCAATTCATCGTTTGTGAGTTCTGGCACATCGAAGCCACCAGTTAACAGCTTTTTCAAATTAAACTATACACGAACTAAGTATACTGAACTATATGGCTGAGGTATACATATGAACTTGTGACCCAAACATAAACGCGTTACGTAAATAAATACATTTTTCGTATGGACTCGCTTTAGGGGGTCAAACGAGATTATTAAAAAAAAAAGTTTTTGGAATAGTATTGTGGGACATATGAAATAAAAGGGCCTACTCTTAAGGTAATAATTTTTTTACAAAATTTTGAAGTAATTCAAGAAAGCCCTTGATCCAGCTGCCCAAGGAGAGCCTCTTGAGATGTTGGTCGAGGCTCTTGGCAACTATACCATTGGCCGTCACGACTATCGGCACAATGACTGCTGTGTTCACATCCCACATGTCGACAACCTCGCGAGCCAAGTCGTTTGTTTATCTTTCTCTGACTTTACGAGGTTCTCGTCATGAGGGACTGCTATATCAACAATCATTGCGCGACGCTCTAGTCGATCTATCACCACTATATCAGGCTTATTGGGAACAATAGTCCTGTCAGTGATGATAGACCGATCCCAATACAATGTGCAACTACCACTTTCGAGAACTGAGTCGGGCACATACCTATAGTACGGTACTTCCGATTCCACAAGATTGTATTTAAGAGCAAGTTGCTGGTGGATAACCCTGGCTACAAGGTTGTGCCTGTGCAAATAGTCTCCGTTAGCCAGACTAGAACAACCGGAAATAATGTGGCGGATAAATTCCCCGGGCCGGTGACATGCCCGACATATGTCAACCGTACCGTCCTTCACAATGTATTTCCGGTAGTTATTAGTCATCATAACTTCGTCCATAATTGCACAGACAAAACCTTCGGTTTCCCCGAAGAGATCACTAAAACGCAGCCAGGCTACGGACGCTACAATTCTATCGCTATTCGCGAGAAGTCTACATTGGGCCCATGTAGGACCCGATAAGAGCGTCCGTGAAGCTCCTTGCTCTGCCATACCTCCCTGCGGTCGTTAGTATCTAATACCACAGGTTTGCGCCAGTTCTCGTTAGCCAGGGAGAGTGCGGTGAGGTCTTTGTCCACCGCTATCACTCGCGGTTATGCAGGGTCTTAGCATTTAAGAAGCCACGACCCCCGCACTTCCGCGGGATATACAGCCTCATCACCGATGACCGTGGGTGATGCATCCGATTTGCGGTAAGCAGTGAACGTACCCTCCTTTCCAGGGCGTCAAGTTCCGTCTGAGTTCATTTATTATTATCTCCTATATTATTATTATTTTTACTGCGATCGCAAGCGTGGCGATTATGGCAAAACCCTAGCTCGGTGGAGGCCTATGTCCAGGACGTCTTTCGGCTAATATGATGATAAAATGTGGGTATTGGCAGCGGCGTGCACACAGATTTAAGACAGGGTAGGCAGAAAATTGTACTCACCAAAAATACTACACGTTGGTTTTGGTTCGTCGTCTTGTCGATTGATGATGTAGGTAATTGCCAAATGCCAACTCAAATATCCATAGATTGACTGATTTTATAGACATATCAATTTACGGATATTCGAAGTGGCCTTTCGGCGCGTTTGTTTGATGTTTTGTAATGTTTGTGTCATTTGCAAAATTTAAATAAAATCATTGAAAAGATGGTGGTGTGAGTATAATAAGTATATAGGATTGTTTTATTTGTATATTAAATCTACACGCCTATCTTTCTGTAAGAATATCTGCAATATGGAATCGTAAAAGTTAGGAAGGCGTTTTATTTCCGTAAGAAGGTTTTTTTCTATTGAAATCGTGGAAAGATCTGTAAGTCGTTGCTGGCCTTGTGTATTTCTTAAGTAGGTGTGTATACGTTTTAGCGACGAGAATGAGCTTTCGGTTGAAGCACTGCTCGCGGGAACTGTAACAATTAATTTTACCAAACGCAGTACTTCGGGAAAAACTGTATTAATGTTATTTTCGTAAAAATGTTCTATAATTTTGTAAATACTAAGGTTTTTGAATTCGGCACATTTGTAAACACATTTGAGCTCATTGATAAGGCGGTCTAAGTTAAAGTCTTATAATTTATAAACATTGACGAATTGCGATACTAATTCAACCGGAAAATTGTCATTATATTTATTGAAATTTTCGCATGAAAGTAGTCCAAAAAATTTTAACTCTTTCAAATTTTCATATCGGTCGCGACACTCGATGGATATATTGTCTATAATTTCAATAAAAATCCGCTTAAAATTTTTTTTCGCGTCCACAACATTACGTTTTTGTTTTGGCGGCCCTGTGATTATTTTTACGCCTTCAAAAATTAATTCAAACCCAGATCTGAATGATTCCAAAAACGATTCAAAGTTCCTAATTTTTTTAATGCAATAAGTCACATCTGATGTCTTTCTTTGCATAATTTCGTAAAGCACATCAGTTTCTGCGAATATTTCGTTAAACACATGAAGTAAAAACTGGAATTGAAAGTCTTTTAAATTGTGTAACAAATACGAAACTTGACTTACGTCTCACCATCCCAAGAGTCTTCGTTTTCAGCCATATCCTTGTTCATGTTTTCTCGCGGCGGCGGTAGGAAAATTATGAATATCAGCGTAACCGATGTCGTTCCAGACGGTTTTATTATTTGAAAATAGTAGACAAACGAAACAAAATAACCGATTACTGTGTATGCAACCTGTCAGCCAATGATATGAATCATATTGTTTTGTATTGAATTTACGATTGACTTTACCGTGAGTTTGTATTAATTGCAAATCCGGTGTAGGACGACCTATCTCGATAACTTGTTTTTTTTCACTAAAAGATAGTTTTGAAAACGCGTCATATTTTATTTTATCAATACACACACCATCTGAACAACTTTCACAGACAATATTATCCATTTTTCACTCTAATCACAATGTTAAAATCCTAAATATCTGATAGCGTAAGTCTCAAACACTGTTCCATCACAAAACACATCAAACAATATGGCTACTATTGAATATTGAAATTACGTATTAAAAAGGAAAATTAATACGACAAAAAAATGATGGCCATCTAAATATATAAAATTCAATGAAACAATGTTACTTCTTAAAATATTCGCATTGCATAGCAAACTTTCGTCGGAAATGTTCGGCAAGGATCGTAATTTTTCGTGTTAGCTTTAAGAATAACTAGAACAAGCCACTGGATTTTCATGCAGTTGTGTGCGTGATTTTTGTCATTGTGTGTCAGCAAAGCCCACGTAGCTATAGGAACACTACACACACATAAAAATACGCATGACCATGAGTTTCCACGGAGCACACATACAAAACATTCAGAGATAAATAGTTTGTGGCTTTGCCGTGGCCAAGGCGAGGTGGCGCTAGTGCAGTAAACTGTATCGATCTTAATGATAACACCGGCACTCGATAGATGGAGCTGATTTATGATTTAAGATTTTTATGTTGTTTTGTTTATTGATAAAATAATATTAGATCTATTATCAGAACTAGGGTAGGCAGTGTCTTTCTGTCTTTATGAAAGGCACGCCGCTGGATATTGGTTTTTGGCAGTATGCAATACTTTCTGATTATTATTTGACTTTTTAACCGACTTCAAAAAACGAGGAAGTTTTCGATTCGGTTGCATATATTTTTTTATGTTTGTTACCTCATAACTACCTCATTTATGAACCGATTTAATAAAATATTTTATGTGAAAGGATTTACTTTCCGATTGGTCCTATAAAAATTTCATTAAAATCGGTTTAGTGGTTTGGCATTCAAATCAAAATAGCTGGAAGTCATTAGTTTTAAAGTCAACGAAATGGCGTAGTATGCTTTGCAGCGACTATCCAGTGGTGTTGTTAGGTATCCTACCACTAAAAATTCAAAAATAAAATACTTTTTTACCAAAAAAGTACAACCGACTTCCAAATAAATAAAGAACTCTATTATCTTGTGTAAAATAACTTTCTAAAAAACTTCAAAGTTTTCCATTGAATATTAATTTTAAGGCACAAACCCTAGTTTAGGCCTCAAAATTATCATTCAATGTAAAACTTCCAGTCCGGTCCTGCTTCCAACACGTTTTGCTTTTACGATTTGCAGACTGGAAGCAGAAACGACTGAAACCCTTAAATATTCAGGATATAAATTGTGTCAGTCACGAAATAGGTCAAAGAACAGACGGTCTCAAGCAAAATAAACTTTATTGAAAGTAGAAACAAGAATTTTCAGAGCATTCAATCTATAGAAGGTAATGTACCCACACCCGGAAACCCGTTGTATTTTCTAAACTGTAGTATTTAGGTAGACAGTATATCAAAAAGCCACCTTAACCAAATAGGTCCTAAAAATTCAACTTAAAGTCATATAAACTAGTAAAACTTGAAATCTGCAACATTAGTTGAGCAAAGTAGAGCATTTCTTTCGACAGTATATGGCCCATCTGTAAACAATAAATTGAGATTGAAGGAGATGCGATGAAACAAGCAAGTCATTTTGATCTAATTCACTGCTTACCTTCTTGGTACCACTGCGTTTTAGGAATGCCTGACTCCAGCCTAGCTGCAGCGATAGCTTCCCTCAATGCGAAGGGAACGGCCACCGCCATACATATTGGAGGCTCACCGACACCTACAAGAGATTAGTAAAGTATTCTATAAGCTAAGATATAAGACAGATTAGAGAGGGCAGTAAAACATATGGTAAATGTAATCGAAATGATAAGAAAAAAAAAATGTTCACACAAGTCAAACAAAACAGTAAAATAAATTAAAAACTAACAGTATTAATCATCCTAGTGTAGAAGTGACTCAGTCATTTACTGACAGAAAACGGATACTTAAAACTACTGGCCGTAAAAAACTGAAATGTTTCATGTAGGTTCCTTTAAACCCGCGGAGTACTAAGAGTGAATTTCCCGAAATTCTTAAAGTGACTGGAAACACGGGGATATGCACAAATGAAATCGCGGGCAAAAGGTAGTCAATGAAAAAACGCTGTAATAACAACATGAATTTTATCCGTGCGAGATTGCTATCTATTGAACAATCAAAAGAAGATAGCAATATTTGGTAAAAATAAAACATATCATAGTTGTTAAAACTAAAGAGCTAAAGGAATAATTCTCGAACTCACACTTAGTTCCAAAAATAATATCAGCACTGTATGAATTCTTCCTGAAGTAGACCCTCCAGTCCTGGGGAATGTCCCTGGCTAGGGGCACATGGTAGTTCCAGGTTCGGTCAGTAAGGAGTTCTCCCGTCGGAGCGTACACCAGATTCTCACTCGTCCAGTAGCCAAGACCCATGATAAAGGCTCCTTCCACCTGCATGTATTATATATTATACTTTGTATATTTTCAGGTTAAGCACAAATTGTTACATTGAGTAGATATTTGTATGAAATTGTTTGTATTCTTGGTTTTATAAGTTTTCATGGGTGTATAGTTAATGTTTAAGTTTATCTATTATACTTTTCTTTTAACTACATGCCATATTGCTATTAATAAAATGATATGATTACGAAAATAAATGTTAAAGTAACAAGTCATAGTCTATGTAAGTATCTATACTTATTAATATACTAATTCAAAACTAATCTATATTAGTATAGTTTAGTGTTTAATAGTACAAGTGTTTAGTAGTAACACATAAATTTTTATTGTAACTACTTAACATGTACTTTTTTATATTTTTGGTAGCATGAGTACCCAAGTTGCTAGTAAAATTTTGAACAAAAAAATGTTAAGTACAAAACTCCTACAATAATATTTTACGCCAAAATCAAATAACAAGAATTAAATGAATGTAAACACTGCAAGTCTAACAAGCTGTAAGGCGGGTTTTCCTTTTTTTTAAGAGTGGGAAAAATCCTCTCCTGCTCTGGGTGAAACAAGAGGGAGTGTCAGACTCTAACTGGCTAAAACCTAGTGTCCTTTGCGTTCCAGGGCTACGGTGCCTCTTTCGAACAGATTCCGCAGCCCTAGCAGGCACTTGCCCTAGTGGCCCCGTCTTCGGTGCTGACATCTCTTTGAGGCGCACGGGGATCGCAGCGCGCCGCCGACCCAGGCCTGGTTCTGATCAGACGGCAAGCCACTCAACGCTCGCAGTCCGCAGGCCCGCGCCTACGGCGGCAGGGAATCGTCCTGCGACTCCCGACGCCTTGGGCGTCTTCTTCTGTTGCGGCAGCTGGGGCGTGAGGTTTCCATCTCTTTTAAACGTCCGGCCTCCTCCTTTGCTAACATTACTGCTTTGCAGAAAGAGGTGACCGCTTCCCATGCCTCCTCGCTCCGGACCGTAGATAGATAGGGCCATAGGGTATATTTCACAAGTACTGTACTAACCTGACCAATATCAATTTCAGGACTGACACTTTGTCCAACATCTTCACAAAGGTCTACTCTCACCAAATTAAACTGTCCAGTCAACACATCTAGTTCTACTTCAGCTAAAGTAACTCCATAAACAACAAAATTATATTCCTCATCAGTCCTCGTGAACCCATGAGCTTGCAGGTCTACATTATCATTATATGCTTTTGTTACCAACTCTTCCCAAGTAGGATCATCCATTTGTTCTCTGATTGGTCTCAATCTATCCAAAAGTTGTTGACAAGCTCTTTGAACTCCTACAATAACATCCTGATTTACAATGCTACCCCCAGATAATGAAGCGTTTGGAGCTACCACCGTATTGTTTCCTTTGACTACAATTTTATCAATTGGAATGTTTAGCATATAAGCGGCGACCTGAGCAGCTTTTGTGTTTATACCTTGCCCCATTTCTATACCTCCGTGTGTTATGGCTATGGAGCCATCTCCACGGTACACTGACATATTTACGTAAAAATTGTGTCCTCCAATGGGAGTCCATCTCAGAAATGAGAATCTCAGCCCTCGTTTCTTCCACCTGTTTTCAGAATTAAACTTATTGACATACTCTCGTCTTCTAACGTAGTCGGATTTAATGATAACATTATCAAGCATTTCTTTCATCTCACTGGCGTATGCTACATCGAGGTTCGCTAGTCTGACATCTAGAGGATCGAGATCCATCACATATGCAGTTTGTTCCATTACAAGTTCTGCCATCGCTACGTGTTCTAATGTACCTGTCGAAAATATATTAAAGGTGTTACTATCAGAACAAATATTTGTCACTTCTGCTCACAGTATTTATTTTTTAATTATTCCCATGTTAACATGTTCACAATATTAAGTATCACCGGTAACGGTGGACTTACCTGGTGCTCTCACCCAAGTATTTTTAGCAGTGTCTGTTACAGAATCAAAGCTCGTGTAGGTCCAACGGGATCTGTTATAAGCGTTATTATATTGACCGATGCTCACCAAATTGATTAACTGACCATTAACCATGTACCCAGCGTCTTGGTATACGTTATAATTTATATACTGAATCGTTCCAGAACTGTTCACACCTGCCTGAAATATATTTAACAC
This sequence comes from Lacanobia oleracea, assembly GCA_950371165.1. Lineage (NCBI taxonomy): Eukaryota > Metazoa > Arthropoda > Insecta > Lepidoptera > Noctuidae > Lacanobia > Lacanobia oleracea. The sequence continues at coordinate 24,508,956 of OX493396.1, forward strand.
CGAAATTCAATTTTTATTGATTTTGGTGACACAAATAATGGGAATGCAGTCAAACAATAAAATTACCTCAAACTCTGTAATGCAAGGCAGTCTCTTGCCTACGACTCTTGTGTTACTAGTCAACGATTGAACGATACGACAAGGTCTGTTCAGTTTTTGTACAACCAATGAAGCAGCAATCGCCCCCTGAATACCACGAGATAGCTTGATACCGTATGCACCACCGACAAGACGGATGTGCACGTCAATTCTGAAAACATGTTAGTTTTTTTACGATTTTCCTAGATGTTTTAGTTACTGGTCTACAACAACACAATACATCAATCAAAAGGCATGTATTTTTAATAGGCTAGTTCTATTTAATAAAATTTAAATGATGAATGAATATAATACCTACCGATTTTGGTCCATTCCCAGAGCCCTTGAAATCATCAATTGTGCACCTTCCATCCATTGTGTTGCACAGTACACATCTAGTCCCTCATCAGACGGCCTCACGACGGTAGTCAGGGTCTCCAACATAAAAGTGTATTGTCCTTTAATTGAATTCATCCCATTTATTACTCTAGCTACATCAGTTCCTCTGTCTGTCGCTTCCACTGTTATAAATGTTGACGTTCTGCTTGTATCATGTATTACATCTTTTAATTCCAATACGGGTTCTCTGATATCTGTATATGTAGCTTTTACCAATTTAGCAGCTCTGTCGGCAATATAACGGGTTTTAGCTACAATTATGCCAATTGCTTGGTTAAAATATTTGACGGAAATACTGGCTAAGACTTCTTCGTTGGTTGTGTATATGATGGAGTCTGGAGGTGTATAAGAATTTATTCCGGGTATGTCTTTAGCTGTGTAGAAAGCTATGACACCTGGATAGGCCTGGAAGAGAGTATTGAATGTATATTTGGTGGTACTCAATGATTGGTTCAGAGTTTATATATCTTCCCGTATAGGTACTTACCAAAGCTTCACTAGCATCAATTGATACAATATCCCCCCTTGCGACCGTACTTAGTGCAAAAGCACAAAAAACCTCGTCGGGATGCAGTGGTTGATCTTCAGTGTATGCAGCCTCTCCAGCACATTGTATCTACGATCAAAAACGTATATACCTATTCTATCTATCTATCTATTGGGATTTGGTTTCCACACTTAGTCTTGATGTTGGACTGTTATGCGTGAGCGATGGCGGCCATTAATCCAACCAGCCAACCTCCTTTCAAAAACAGATCAGTTTACTCGGTATGTTCGAGATATTGGTGATCGAGTTCTGTGTCCCTATTGTTTGACTCCATGTTTAGACAACGCCTGTGCACTCAAGGAGTCCTTGCGATACCGTTGTCCTCCATGCATGCTCTGCATAAAGGACTGACCGTAATATCTATCGTGTGTAAGTGTTTGTTTAATGAGCAGTGCCCGGTGATGGTCCCTACCACCATTCGCAAGCTGCCCTTGTAGCCTCCCTGGACTGCCTGCAGCCTGGTGCCAAGGCCCACCAACGTTCCGCTTGTTTGTGTGTGTGTTATTGTATCCATAAGTGCAGCTGGGTGAAAGGGAATGGTACTATGGGTTCGGGTCCAACCGCCATAGTCATCATTTTTTAGTGATCCGTTGTCTTTTATCCACTGCAGCGTCAGTGTTGCGTTTGGTCACCGTGATGCGTTCCAATAAATATGTTATACCTAATTATTTCACTATTATTTAATCACATACTTCACTAAAATTGTATTTCTAATTCAGTAGTTAATATTCTATCACCATTGTTAAATGAATTCTAACCATTGTTCAGCAGACACAGTTTGACTTACCAATGCTTCCTGTTTCTGAATGGGTTGCGTCACCGGCCACATGGTTTGGTTTGTTTCAAATACCTGAACACCTCTGGAAACTGGACGTGTGTCTGACAAGACAGTGGCCCCGGATCGATAGCGAGAGTGAAGATTCGTCTCTGGAAATAGCTTCAGCAGACCCTGGAGTTGTAAATTTTACTGTTAATAATCATTTTAAAAACCAATGCCAAACATTAAGTTAACCAATAACAGGTTTTTTTTCTGGAATCGTTTATTTCTTACTTTGTAAAATAATGCTAAAGCAGTTTTTTTTCTATACTCCACTGAAGGTGCTGGTGGATGCTCTTCAACTACCAGTTCTTCCTCCAAGATCTTCAAAGCCGAAGTTAGAGTCTCATTGGTAAACAAGTTCTTCCCTTTAAGGAACTGCTCAGTCGAGCAAGCCCTAAAGCATGATGGAGAAAGAGCTCCGAAGACTATTCTTGCGCATTTGACAACATTGTTTGGACCCAGTTTGTACAAAAATCCTGCATTTATTAAAGCTGAAGCATTCTGGGAACGCGGCATTACCTGAAAATACATTTACATCTAATTATTATACAGAGAGCTTCGTATATTTTTTCGAATAGACATAGTCTTCTTTATAATTTGATTTAGGGTTTTTTTTCACTTACTTTAAAAGTGACCACGTGATCCTCTTTACAAAGGGGCGGTAACATCACATTCCAAATAACGCTTCCTTTCATATTCACTTTGAGAAACTGTTGCATCGTCAATGTTCGCTTTCCACTCATTCTGTTCTCTAAAATTAAACGATAATTAGGTGTTTGTTGCCATTCTATTGTATTTATTCAAACCCGTTTTGAGAGTCGTTACTTATATTGCATTAATAAATAAACTTACGGATTGTGACTTGAGCTCCAATCATTTCTAAAAGCAAGAAGATATCCGACGCGAACCAGTGGTGACGGTTCTTGATCATAAGATTCCCTGCAATCGACGCCACCTAGAAAGACATAATTTATGTCAGAACTGAAATTCTTCACAGTAACTCAGTGCTCAAAAGCTCAGAACTTACATTTCGTATAGGAATATGCGCAACATTGTGGATATGTTCGTATATCTTCTTTAAATATCCAAAGTCTTCTTCGTTAGCTACAGTTTTTAGTATCTTCAAAAACTCAGTGAGAGTTGTTCCAGCATTTACTATTAGATTCTGGTCAACCGTGTACCCTTTCAGTTCTTGAACTCCAGTTATGTCCATGAGAACTCGAGGGTTCTCATCAATAGGAAATACTCCTGCAATTATAATTCTTTGGTGAATCTTTATTACGACATTACATTTTTGTTATGTTTCTCAACACCAAACCAATTTACTGGAATAATGTAATTCGACTTAATATTTTTAGTCTCTCCTTGTTTTATTTATTTCAGTGCAGCAAAGTTAAAATAATGATTGATTGTCAAACAAAAGAATATACCAACCTCTTGCAGTATTTCCACACACAAGCATGTAAGAATCATCTCCCTCTCTTTCAAAAATCGTAAATATATCTTTGACTTCTTGTACTCGCACCCAAAGTCTGTTATCCTTTAATTTGATTTCTATAGGATGTTCTTTTCCAATCTCTTGGTCAACAATGCACCATTCACTTTCCTCACAGTTAATTTTATCACAAGCCTCTCCACTTTTCTTGCAGATTTGAAGATCTTCAATGTCTTGGAGCTTGATTTGCCGTGGCGCGTCTGAAGCGAACTTTTTGAAAGCATCCATGATTGGTCTGTAGCCGGTGCAGCGGCAGATATTGCTAGCTAGTGACTTTTCAACTTCTAGCATTGTGATTTTTGGATTTCCTTGAAGGAGACTGAAAATAACATCATGTCACAGAAACTGTTTTGTAGCGGCATCAAGGACGCCACAAGAAAAACCTATGGAGCAAATTTACATCGCAACAAAAAGAACCGCGACGCCATCTATCCGACTAGCAGCGAACTACAACGTTGAATTCCTGCATCGCGCAAGCAGAGTTTACCGTGCGATTTGAACATATACATCAGCCCGAATATCAACTATTGGGCAGTAGCCCGCCAGGCGCAACAGCCGCCTGGTCGGAGGATCCTCCTTTTCAAATGAGGTATGCGGGACTTTACTCTCTGTACCGCTACCCCCAAACTGGTGACCCTCGACATTGAACGTCAGCGCAGCCTTCGTGCAACTACTTCAGCGTGACGTCATCATCACTTCTCCTCATCGTGACCTCAAGCTCTCGAGCAGCGAGTCATACAGCCAGCCAGTACCCACGGCTTCTACGGATATCCTGACCACCAGCATGCAGCAGCCGCGCATTCCTGTTCAGCATCCTCAGCCTCTATCTTCACCCCGACTCACTGGGGCATCGCATACAGTTCCGACTCACTGTGAACTCTGCGACTACCGGTTCCGACTCACTGGAGCCAACAGCAGCACCACTCCGACTCACTGGAGCCTGCAGCATCATCCCGACTCACTGGGATCTCATCACCCCGACTCACTGGGGCACCGCATATAGTTCCGACTTACCGAGAACTCTGCGACTTCCGGTTCCGACTCACTGGAATCAATCTTCAACTGGCTTGGCAAGCATCTCAAGATGCATGGACGACTCATCCACTATCGACCTCCGGTCTCCGGAGGGGAGTGATGTAGCGGCATCAAGGCCGCCACAAGAAAAACCTACGGAGCAAATCTACATCGCAACAAAAAGAACCGCGACGCCATCTATCCGACTAGCAGCGAACTACAACGTTGAATTCCTGCATCGCGCAAGCAGAGTTTACCGTGCGATTTGAACATATACATCAGCCCGAATATCAACTATTGGGCAGTAGCCCGCCAGGCGCAACAGCCGCCTGGTCGGAGGATCCTCCTTTTCAAATGAGGTATGCGGGACTTTACTCTCTGTACCGCTACCTCCCAAAGTTTGAATTCATGTAAGTGTATATTTAATTTATAAAAGAAATTTAGTGTACCGTTTTTGACAACAGTAAATACAATCAACAAATTAATACTTATCAATTAAAATTTCACATATAATTTATCTACAACAATAAAATTTTAAATAGTAGTAGACAATGCATACAATTTTTTTCTTTATTTAACCTCCGAAAAATACAAATAATTCGCTTAATCATTAATTCAAGAAAGTGTCATTGCCGGTAATTTAACATTCACTTTTTAAAAACCGACACGGGCAACCGGTTTTACTGAAAGAGCATAATTTAAACTTTGACTAAATTTCCCTTACCCATACATTGCCATGACCCATGCAGGTGAACAGTACCCACACTGGGAACCATGTTCGTTTGCAAGCGTAGTCTGCAGCTCATGGTAACCCTTCTGCCTGTTGCCCAAACCTTCGATGGTGGTGATCTCGAGACCGTGACATGACGTAACTGGCATCATGCACTGCCAAATTCAATATTATTTAAATTTCCCTGTCCCGACATAGTTTGACGTTTGGTAATATTCTGAACCCAGTACAATCTTACACTGGCTTAGATCAAAACGAGCATCGGAACAGCAATCAGATCGGAAACTAGGATCAAGATGCAGTCGAGTTGGAAGATATGGCTTAACACACATTGTGTATTTGAAGACGACTAAATCCAGCAGATGATGGAGACGATGATGTTAGCATGTAATCAGTACTGACCGCGTTGACAGCATATGGAGTGGCAGAGGGTCGACGGACGCTGACGATGCAGGCACCACAGCCGCCTTCACGACACATGTACTTGGTGCCATGGAGCCCTATATCCCTCACGTAGTCCAGCAGCGTCGTTTGCGAGCTTACATCGCATTCCGATACTGCACAAAGATAGAAGAAATTGGATTATTTATTGAGATTTGCAACGGAGTTGATAACTGTGCATAATGAAATGGTTTTCTTGCTTGGTTTTCATAGATTGAGTAAAGATTAAAATAAACTGAAAATTTTATAGACATTAAAATACGTGTTGACCGCAGAACCTTTCCTTATTCATCTTCAGTTAATATAAGAAACTATTTAATTTACATACCACAATATTCCACGCCATTCACTTTAAATTTTATAACTCCCATGTTTGAACATCGACTGACTTTGCTGCCTCGATTTTATATAATTAAACAACTATCCTAGACAGCTGCAGTATTAATAATGAAATGTACTAAATTATTTGATAAACATTTATTACAATAAAAAAAATGGAATATATAGACTATCTTAACGACTTTGTAAGTATCTGCACCTGACGTATAAGTTATACAGTAGAACTGTTTTGAAGTAGAAAAAACCTAGATAAAATAAACAAGTCCTAATGTAAGCGACCGATAGCAGAAAGCAGACAGCAATTACAAAATGGTAAAAATATATATGAGATATTAAAATTATGACACATGTGGGATGCTAAAAAGTACCTTTTGATGAAGTAAAAAAGAAAACTGGCCAAGTGCGAGTCGGACTCGCGTGCAAAGGGTTCCGGACGAATTTAATATTTTACATGTTATTTCAAAACTATAGAATTGTTATTGATTTTTCTGTAATCTATACGTAAAGATCTATTATCTCCATTTATTCAAAATTTTAGATTCAGAATTTTTGTAGATAAGGGGATAATGGTAATTTTTCGTCTAATTTCTTGAATAACTTCAAAACCATATATTTTAAAATTATAAAAAAAATATATTTAAAACTCTCACAGTAAGCCCTTTCATTTGGTACGTCACAAGATATTGCATTTTTTTTTCTTTTTCTAATTTCAGCCCCAAAAGTGATCTCCAGACTAAAAATTTAATCGTTTACGTAAAAAGTTCGTGTTTGGGTCACAAAAGTCCATATGTGTACCAAATTTAAACAAACGGAAAAAACTGGTTGTGACAGACGGACAGACAGACTCCCGAGTGATCCTATAATAGTTCCGTTTTTTGTTTGGAACCCTTAAAACCAATAATATAGTTCGTAGCAATCCACCAGCGGCGGGGATACAGGCACAAAACTGTCACCATACCGGTTTGTCAGTGCGAATCACTACTTGATGCCAAATAAATAAGATCTAAACCTACTAATCAAAATGTACAAGTAGGTGCAGCGGTGAGGTTTGTGAAAACTTAGGTTTAATATTTGACTGTGTTGAGGATTATTTAGAAATAAAAAACGATGCGTTAGGTTAACGAGCAAATTCTGTATTCGCCATCTTTTTTATTACAAGATCCAAGGAGAGGCTGTGAGGGAACAATAATTTAGATTCACATCAATCACAATCGAAGGCTTCAGAGACGTAATATATAATTTTGCTCCTCGCCTCGAGATGTTGCTATCAGTTGCTTCGTGAATATGTAGTATGAATTCACAACATGCCCCCGGCCTTGAAAGCAGTGGTTTCCAAGGTCTTTAGTCGCTACAACAGTGTCAATCACGTCCTGTTTTAGAGGACAAATCTTGGTGTATGCACGTCTCACCTCCGAAAGTCTATGACCAGTGCGTGTTGCAAGTGATGACATATGGAACTGAAACGTTGTCGCTCACAATGGGCCTAATCAAAACGCTCAAATTCACTCAAAAGGCAATGGAGAAGGGAATGCTTGGAGTTTCTTTGCGTGATCTACTCAGGAGTGATGACATCCGTAAAAGAACCAAAGTTCCCGACATAGCCCGAAGGGCACATTCCGGGCACATTGCTCACAGAACAGATGGTCGATGGGGCCGAAAAGTTCTCGAGTGGCGACCTCGTACCGGAAGACGCAACGTTGGAAGGCCTCCCACAAGGTGGACCGATGAACTGGTGAAGGTCGCGGGTAGCAGATGGATGCGAGACGCGCAGGAGTGGTCGTTGTGGCGGCGTTTGGGGAGGCCTATGTCGGCTGATATGATGAGCCTCTTAGCACTTGTTGGGGCTGAACTGGTTTATAGAACAAAATCAAAACGTTTACAATTCATCGTTTGTAAGTCTAACTAATAGGTAGCTTTTAAATCGCATCAAGCAATTTTTGCTATCAACTTTACACGGTGCCATTTTATTAGTCTTATAAAAGCGACCCACTTAGTGTTCCTGACATAAACTACTTCTACACTTTTTTCAATAATTCAATAGTTTATTTATATTTTTTTTATGATTTTTTTTGTCTTTTTTTTTTATTTGTAATGGGTTTGCTCTTAACTCTAGTCTATGTCAGAGATGACAGAGACAAAGTCTACGATGGAGCAAGCCTACCCAGAAGGAGGCTTTCGGAAACACAGACGCAGGCAGAGAGTTCCACTCCTTTGCTGTGTGCATTATAAAAGACCTTTAAAAACGCTTAGTGCGAATTGGTGCAATAGCCACAAGGTAGGGATGGTAAGATGCAGTGCGTCTGGATGTCCGATGGTAGAAGGGGGCCGGTGGGATGAGGTCGTGGAGTTTTTGGGCACACTCACCGAAGTACAATCTGACCGACAAGCAGGCAACCTTACGGCGATGAGCCAAGCTATGTAGCTTGGCATCCACCAGTTTTACGTCGCCGATGAGCCTCTTAGCTCTGCATTCCACCGAGTCAAGCGCGGCAAGCTGATACTTAGCTGAGCCATCCCAAAGGTGGCTACAATACTCCATGCAGGATCGGACTTGTGCTTTGTATAGTGTTAAAAGCTGTCCAGGCCAAAAGTATCGCTTCACCTTATTTAGGATGCCCAGCTTTTTGGCCGCAGTTTGGGCTTTGTACTCGATGGTAGCGCCGAAGTTGAGACTGGATGTCAACTCCATGTCTAGGAGCTCGAGCCAATCAGTCACAGGAACAGATGCACCCCGAAAAGTAGGAGCTTGGTCAAAACGACTCCTTTTTGCGGTAAAAAGACACGCCTGTGTTTTGGTGGCGTTAAAAGTGACCAAATTTCTTTTTCTTCCACATGGCGTTAATCCCGGCCATTGCCAGGGTCCGCCTTCCGATTGAGCTTCCTCCACTTTGCCCGATCTTGAACATCCTTCTCAGTCAGGCCATTGGCTCTCATGTTGGACTTGACGACGTCCAGCCAACGCTTGCGAGGGCGACCATGGGACCTAGCCCCAAGGACAGCCATATTCATATATCTCCGATCAACGTACTCCATAGGGCGGCGCATGATGTGGCCATACCATCGCAGACGACACTCTTGCAGTTTTTCCCCCACGTCACGGTCACCAAGACTACCTCGGATGAAAGAATTGCGTATGCGATCGGATCGCGTTACGCCGAATTCAATGTCTTTGTAAGACGACTAAAATGGCACCTTGTATAACGGTTCCTATTCTTCTTCGTCGTTTCACTCTTGACAGAGTGGTCGTGGTCGTCTTTAAAATTGTGTAGCACGTTTGACAATGCGTCGCCACTTTTTGTGCACCTTTGCCTTTCTGGTGCACTCATTCAAGAGACCATTTTCCAATGCTACTTAATTTGGTCGGTCCAGCGCATATGCAATCTACCACGTGCTCGTTAACCCTCGACGTTTCCTTGTATCATTATGCGCTCTATGGACACAACTTTAAGTCTTGATAGTCCCCGAAGAAAGTGAGAATTCGAGCTTGATACCTAGATTTTGTAAAATGGACCAGTTGGTTCTTATGCTGGGTCCAAGAATCTTAAGCATTCTCCTCTAACACCACATTTCGAGAGCATATTCTTTTCTCACTCTCTCTCAATGTCTGAAAGACAAATATGGGAAACACTAGCGCTCAGACTGACCGAATTTTGGCTTTTGTGAGCATATACCAATAGCCAAGTGTATAAAGTCAGACTCTGAAAAAACATCAAAACTTTATCATAGTTGTGTCTGTATTTTTGTTACCTGTTCTTGGAACACGGGTAGACTATAGCCAGAAACAGTGTATAAGATATTTTTTTATCATGGGAGTACATTCCCTTGTACTTTTTTACGCTAGTGGAACTTTTTTACGTTTACTGGAAGTAGTAAACCCATATATTTTGCGCTGCTGGAATAAAGGCCTCCTCTTTGTGTGACGTGACTCACCACGCATGCTCAGTGTGGACTGTACAATTTGTTTTTTTTTTTTTTGTTCTTTTCCGCATAATATAACGTAGGCCATTCAACGGTGGGAGATATGGACGCACGGGTGAAGAGTTTGTCCTCCACGGAGGTAAACGGAGCGGAATTGGAAAAAAAATAAAACATAATACGAGGTAAAGTGCCAGCATAATATTTAGTTGATCAAAGTTGTTGCTAAAGAAAAAATTAAAAATACAATGATTAACTCATTTCATTTAACAATAAAACAAAAAGTGATAATCTTTCCCATTACTTTAGGTATTATTCAAATAGCTGAATATTAAACAACACGATGATACTGTTTATTTATACTTTAAAATAGTGGTACATGTGTGGACTTAATACAACAAGGCATTCTCTAACAGTCAACCCTTTATTTAAAAAGACTACATCGTGGAAGGAGCACAACAAAAAAGTAAAATTTAAATTAGAATTTTGTTTTGGATTTTGTTTCAAAATGATACCAACTAAATAATACCAAAGTAATTAATAAAATAAGTATAGAAAAATGTTTTCCTTTAAAGTAATTTTGGATAATCTGCAGCATAGAACAGTATTGAAATGAAATGATAAAAATACAATGGAAACCGTAAAAATCTAATTGAACTTGAAGTCCGCAGGATTCGTCAACGATAGTAGGTAGTTTCTTTCTACAGTGTATGGTCCATCTGCAACATTACAATTTTTTTTTTAACGTATCTTTATAACCAAATGTCAAATGAAATTGAAAATTAAATATGACGTAATAGTTTTCTGCTTAATTTTGGTTGATTACAACCAAATGTTTCTTTGCAAGAAAAATTTTTTTATTGTTTACGAGGAAAGATCTAAGTGCCTAAAAGTCATTGGACCCATTACCTTCTTGGTACCATTGTGTTGTAGGCGTGCCCGACTCAAGCCGAGCAGCAACAATAGCTTCTCTCAGAGCAAAAGCCACCGCCACAGCCATGCATATCGGTGGCTCACCAATACCTAAGAGAAAGTCAAATTATTTTTTTCTTCTTCTTAAGATAATAAAACCTTTATCATTAAGCCTTACTTACACTTAGATCCGAAAATAATATCTTCAGTGTAAGAATTCTTCCTAAAGTAAACTCTCCAGTCCTGAGGAATGTCCCTCGCTAGTGGTACATGGTAGTTCCAAGTCCGGTCTGTCAAAAGTTCTCCAGTAGCAGCGTAGACTAGACGTTCACAAGTCCAATAGCCCATACCCATAATAAAGGCTCCTTCCACCTAAGAGAATAATTTTGGATCATTGTAGTTTTATGGGTGGCATAATAGTTTCTTAAAAACATAAAGTTATGAATGAAACTGCACACTCTTTTTGTTGGAAAATACTTACTTGACCTATATCAATTTCAGGACTAACACTCTGTCCAACATCTTCACAAAGATCTACTCTTACCAAATTAAACTGTCCAGTCAACAGATCTAGTTCTACTTCAGCTAAAGTAACTCCGTAAACAACAAAATTATATTCCTCATCAGTCCTCGTGAACCCATGAGCTTGCAGGTCTACATTGTCATTATAAGCTTTTGTAATCAACTCCTCCCAAGTAGGATTATCCATCTGTTCTCTGATTGGTCTCAATCTGTCCAAGAGTTGTTGGCATGCTCTTCTCACACCTACAATTACGTTTTGATTCATAATGCTTCCTCCACCTATCGAACAGTTTGGAGCAATCACTGTATTATTTTCTTTTATAAGGATTTTTTCCACAGGAATATTAAGCAAATAAGCTGCTACTTGGACTGCTTTAGTATTTATTCCTTGACCCATTTCTGTGGCACCGTGTGTTATAACTACAGAACCATCTCCACGATATACTGACAGATTTATGTAAAAATTAAGGCCACCAACGGGAGTCCATCTAAGAAAAGCGAATCTTAGTCCTCTTTTCTTCCATCTGTTTTCAAGATTGAATTTGTTAACAAATTCTCTTCGTTTCACATAATCAGATTTTATGATAATGTTGTCTACCATTTCTTTCAAGTCACTGCTGTATTGCGGGTCCAGATTAGCCAGTCTTACGTTTAAAGGATCTAGGTTCATCTCGTATGCAATCTGTTCCATCACAAGTTCTGCCATTGCAGCATGTTCCAGTGTACCTGTTGAATTTGAACAATATAATTAATCCCGACATCAAGGGTGGTTGTTTACGTAAAAGTTTCTAAATGCCTTACCTGGTGATCTAGCCCAAGTATTCTTTGCAGTATCAGTAGTAGAATCATAACTCGTGTAATTCCATCGAGTTTTGTTATATGCGTTATTGAATTGACCCTCACCAAGCAAAGTAAACTGTTCATTTGTCTTATACCCATTGTCTTCAAACACCCTGTAGTTTATGTATTGAATAACTCCGGATCTGTCCACGCCAGCCTAAAAACAAGACTAGATATTAAAGAGGTCCATGAGATGACCTCCAAGACGAATGTACAACTTATGTGAGGCATAATACTGAGCAGTCAAACATAAATAGCACAAACCTCAAACTCAGAACAGCATGGAAGTCTCTTGCCCACGGCTCTCGTGTTTGTGGTCAATGACTGGATGAACCGACAAGGTCTGTTAAGTTTCTTTACGGTCAACGCAGCTGCGATTGCTCCCTGAATATTGCGGGATAATTTGATGCCATACGACCCTCCCACTCGACGAGTGTGCACGTCAATCCTAGAAGTCAATCATGCGGAAGGCCAGTTTTTATACCATCAGATATATCTTAATACTTTGAAAGTTTAAGTTACAAACCTGTTCTGGTCCATATTCAAAGCCCTTGAAATCATCAACTGTACCCCTTCCATCCAGTGTGTGGAGCAGTGCACGTCCAGTCCCTCATCAGAAGGCTTGACGACGGTGGTCAAGGTTTCTAAAGTAAAATGGTACTGCCCGTATATTGAGTTAACCCCTTTTATTTTTTTAGCTATGTCTGTGCCTCTATCAGTAGCTTCAATGCTTGCAAATTGAGTGTTTCTGTTTGAGTCATGTATTGTCTGTCTTACATCCAAAAGCGGTTCTCTGACATTTGCGTATATAGCTTCAACCAATTTAGCAGCTCTGTCAGCAATATGACGTGTTTCAGCTACAACAAAGCCTATTGGCTGGTTGAAATATTTGACGGTTCCACTGGCTAAAACTTCTTCATTGGCAGAATACAAAAATGAATCTGGCGGAGTAAAGGAATTTATTCCTGGAATGTCTTCAGCTGTGTAAAATGCTATTACCCCTGGGTAGGCCTATACATAAAAGAGAGATTCAATTTTAAAGTCAGTTAGATTATAAGTGAAAAATACATTTACATCAATTTTAATACTTACCAAAGCCTTGCTGGCATCAATAGAAACAATATCTCCCAATGCGACGGTACTAAGTGCTAATGCACAAAATACCTCATTAGGATAGTGGGGTAGATCATCAACGTAGAAAGCCTCTCCTGCACATTGTATCTATAAAAACAAAGTATTTGAAAATGAAACAGACTATAAAGTAGAAAAATATTGCACTACTATAATTATCGGTGTACAATAAAGTATATAATAAATAAATAATAATGGTGACAAAACAGTAGCGATATTTAAAGCGAGCTCTTCTTACCAAAGCTTCCACTTTCATGATAGGTTGTGTCACAGGCCACACCGATCGGTTAGTTTCAAACACCTGAACACCTCTGGACACTGGGCGATTATCCGACAAAACAGTGACTGCGGATTTGTAGCGAGCGTGTAGATTCGTTTCAGGAGATAGCGACAATAGACCCTGGAAAAACATAAACATGAAAAATAACTTCAATTTACTGTTCACACCGATAAGTAAATTGAATTTTACTACCGCTTATTACCAGCAACAACAAAAAAATATGAGCAAAAAATTCCTTTGCTGAGTAACTCATTCGAAAATTTGCTTAGTAAATAAAAAAATATTTCTATTTTTTTTTTCTGTTTGAAAAAAAAACAGAAAAATAATTTAGCAGAAAATTATTTTAGACTTAAGTCGTATCTGTGAATAATACGAATTTTGGCGAAAAAATATATTATTACTGTGTTTCTTTCTGCTATCCACAAAGTAGGATATAAAAAATAAATTACTGTCTTATTTACTTAAAATTTTGTAATAACTTACACAGCGTATTATAACTTTTTTTACACTGTAGATACAGTTAAAAGTGTAATGAGAATTCTTACTTTATAAAACAATCCAAGAGCCACTTTCCGTCTATACTCCACTGAAGGTTCTGGTGGATTGTCTTCTACCACCAGCTCTTCCTGCAGGATTTTAATTGCTGCCGTCAAAGTCTCATTGGTAAACAACTTCTTCCCGATCAGAAACTTCTCCGTTGCATTTGCATGAATGAATTTTGGAGAGAGAGCACCGTAGACTATTGTTGCAGATTTGACAACATTGGTATTGGTCAATCTGTACAAAAATCCTGCGTGCACCATTGCGTGTGCGTTTTGAGAGCGTGGCATCACCTGTAAATATCATATCAATCTGAGTATACACAAATTCTGATAGACCACTATTTGCGTCAGTAACAGCGCAAAATTGTCTGATTGTGTTTACTTCTTACATATTTAAAAAAAATATGTGTAAGTACACGTAACATATTCACTGATTGAGGATATGTTTACCTTATAGGTGACTAAACGATGGTCGTCACATAGCGGAGGTAACATTATGTTCCAAATAACGTATCCTCTCATATTCACCCTGAGGAACTCTTGCATCGTCAGCGTCTGTTTTGCACTCATACTGTTCTCTAAAGTAAAAAAATATTAGTTTTGAATTAAACAAGTCTTCCTAAACATTTTTTTTTCTGTTATTATGCATGAAAAATCTATTGACTAGTATATGCTTACGTATGGTAACTTGGGCTCCAACTGTTTCTAAAAGCAGGAAAATATCAGATGCGAACCAGTTGTGTTGATTTTTAATGATGAGGTTTCCTGCAATCGTTGCCACCTAAAACACAAATATTTGATTAGGTCCACCTAATCAAATCAAATTCTGAGAATTGTTCGAGTCTAAAAGACTTGATTAAAAGATATACAAAACACACTCTACTTACATTTCTTATGGGAATATGTGCAACATTCAGCACGTGTTCGTATATCTTCTGCAGATATCCGAAGTATTCTTCTTTAGCTACAGTTTTCAGTATCTCCAGAAACTCTGTGAGCGTTGTCCCAGCGTTCACTATTAAGTTTTGATCGAGTGTGTACCCTTTCAGTTCTTTCACTCCACTAATGTCCATAAGCACACGTGAATACTCGTCTATAGGATATACTCCTGTAACATGAAGTTATCATAGTTAATCGAAATTTAATTAAAAAGGGGTTCGAACATTTTTCCTAGAGTTCTGGCATAGCTACTCGCCGCCATTTTGTATTTTTTTTTCAAAATCAAAACGCGCGACGATGAATTTTTAAAATTTGCTACGATGGCCAAATCCTAAACTAAGAGGAATATCAAAAAATCTGTATTTTTACGACTCGGACTCGTTTCAGTAAACGAGACCCGAGCACAATTTTGATGCAATTTGAATCTTTGGTTTTTTGTACCGAGTACCCTTAAAATGAAAATGAACCCACCTCTGGCAGTATTTCCATTAATAAGCATATAGGAATCATCGCCTTCTCTATTCAAAATTGAAAATACATCTCTAACTTCCAATACTCGATACCAGAGCCTCTTATCTTTCAATTTGATTTCAATAATGTTATATTTTCCAATTTCTTGATCTACAAAACACCACTCACTATCCTCACAATTATTTTTATTACAGGTTTCTCCCGTTTTCTTGCAGACATGAAGATCTTCTATGTCTTGCAATTTGATTTGTCTGGGTGCATCTATGGCAAACTTTTTGAAGGCCTCCAGAATTGGCCTGTATCCGGTACATCGGCAGGTGTTGCTGGCTAATGACTTTTCTACTTCTAGCATTGTAATCTTGGGATTGGTTTGTAGCAAGCTGCAAATGAAATAATAAATCTGTATGATCAATTTGTTTGGTTTATACAGAGAATGGTCTCTGGAAGATGCGGAAACACCCATCCTTTTTTTTCTAATACATTTTGGAGATAAAAGTGTTTTTCTTACCCATACATCGACATTACCCAAGATGGTGAACAATAGCCGCATTGAGTACCATTTTCCTTTGCCAGTGTGGTTTGCAGCTCATGATAGCCCTTTTTCCTGTTGCCCAAACCCTCGATGGTGGTGATCTCTAATCCATGGCATGATGTTACTGGTTTCATGCACTATAAAATCAAACAATATTTATTAAATACCTTACACCAAAACTGTGACGCTGAATAGATGCACACATTCTTGACACATAATAATTTGTTATTCGTGGTTGTTAGACCGGATATTGATATTTTCAAAGTTTCTCCTCGTTTTCCGTACCTACATTTAACAAGCTTTTAGCTAAACCACTTCACAAAACATTTCAGTAGATGTTTGCTGGATGACGAAAATACATTTGTATTGAATAGCAATTTAATTGATTGTTTCATTACTAACCGAGTTGATAGCATAGGGCTTGCTATTGGGTTTATTGACGCTGACGACACAGGCTCCGCAGCCACCCTCACGACACATGTACTTGGTGCCATGGAGCCCTATATACAGCCTCAAGTAGTCCACCAGCATCACGTCTGAACTCACATCGCATCCCACTGGTGAACACAAGAATTAGAATGTAAGAAACATTGTCAATGTTGTCGTCATTTGCCTAGCCTTTTTCCAACTATAGCGGTCGGCTTCCAGTACAACCGAATTCTATTGAATACCAGTATTTTACGCGGAGCGGCTACGTGATCTCCACAACCCACTAACCAGATGACAGCACTGTAACAGGCTCTACCGTGCTTTCGTCCGTTTATGTTCTAAGCTTAATGTGCGCATAAATACGGTAGTGGGGCGCGTTATTTCAACTTAGACGAACTCTACTTCTTCCTAACAGAACAACACAAAGATTTCTTGTAAAATTAAGGTTTCCAGTAATTAAAGTTTCCAGTGGGGCAAAAGGAGTGATCAGCAAATGTTATGCAGTGTACAGCATAGCCAACATTGGCGAAAGCTGATTCCAGCAATTAGAACTCTCAGACTGCTTTTTTACCAGAACTGCGTTGTTAAGAACCAATAGAATCGCTTCATTTACCTAGCCTCGGTCAGCGAAAACAATTGTATTGGTTCTGAACAAACACATCCTTCGCTACGCATCTTCGCTCATCTCTGGTGGAAACGCTGCCTTAATGACAATAAAACAACTAAAAAAGTAATTAATCTAAAAATGGATATGTAGATAATAATAATATGGATAAAATGTTTAATAATAGGTACAAGTTGGACAGGAAAAAATAAACTTTTACAAATTATTTAAAGCGCTCTGCCTCTCTCCTAATTATTTTAAGTTTTGCTGTGCCCGACAGGGACCATAGTTTTTTCTATTTATTTATTCATTTTACCACCTGTATGTGTACATTATGGATTGCAATAAACGATTTGAGATTTTATTTGAAGTAAAACTTCTTCTTTATCGTTCTTGTTGTCTACGTATAAAAGTTTTCAATTCATTTTCATCAAAGTCAATAGTCAAAGTCAAAAACGTTTATTTCAATTAGGCCATTAAACTGCACTTTTGAACGTCATCATTACATTTAAAATAACAGTGACTCAACTATCCATTCGGCAGGGTAGATTCTTATGGAGAAGAGCGGACAAGAAACTCCATAATTACTCTTTTCAAATCAATGTTTTACACGTGCTGTTGTATACAAAACTTTTGTTAATATATGTGAGGACCATGAACCTTGAGTATGCAGAGGTAGACTTATTAATTTTGTAAATAAGTACATGGGACTCACATATTTACAAATATTGAAACCATTAATTTCGCAGTGTGAGTGTACAGAAAAATTAAAACCAAAAAAAAACAAAAACCGGAAAATGAAACAGTAGGTACAACTATAAAGTAAATACATAAACCATATCCTGAATGAAATCTTCTAATGAATGTAGTCTTCTAAAATGCTTGTTTACAAAGTTTGCTTTTAATACCTATAGGTTTTAAATTTTCTTTCATTTAGTTTTGATATGTCACATTGTATTTTATTGTAACATTTAACACAGTACTCCATGAAAGATGTGTGTACTTTAGCTAATCTATAAAATGGTTAATCTAATTTATCAAAATCAAAATCAATAGTCGTTTATTCAAATTAGGCTGAGAGCCAGCACTTTTTGAACGTCAAGTTTTACAAAATACAGCCCCCAAAACGCCCGCCCGTCACCACTCCCTAGTGTTTTAGCTGTGGAGAAGAAGTGGCCAACAAACTCCCCAGCAACACATCTGTCTGATACGTTTCAAGAACCTGAATTTATACAATAAGTATGCAACGTAATCAATATTTAAAACGAAAAAACAAGATAACAATTAATCCGCAAGGCAGTTTTGTGGCGAACTGTTGGGCACTGGCGAACCCACGAACCTGATCTCCAGGGAGAATTCTTGTTTCTCATTTCCGGCTTGCCTTTATTGGCTGGCCGGGGTGAAAACTGACAAGGAACAGAGCTCCCACCTCTTTCTTGCCTTAATCGGCCGGTCTGAGTGGAGATTCGCAAGAGCAAACGTGCTCGGGAGAAGGATGTATAATCCAGTAAGGTGCTGGTAGGGATCTTGACCATACTTCCGGGATTGTCCTGATAGCCGTGGTGGCTCTCCACTCCTCTAGCTCCTCAGGATATGTTGCCCTCTTGGCGCTACGTTACTTTGTGCTTGCGACCCTTTTCGGGGGGGGGGGGGGGAGGGCATTTATTGAGTGTGCAATTTTAAAGTCGTTTTAATTGTCAATGGTCAGGCAGGGGCCAATAGTTCTTCAATAGTAAACGATTATTAGTCCACTAAACCAGCCAAACCCATAGCGTTTCATCTTTTGTTTCCATATTCTGCAATAGTCCTGCTCCAACCGGGGATTGTCCTTGGGTATACTTTCACAGTGCATACAGGGATAATCGTCGGTTGGTGTCCCATTTCAATTGAAACGTCTAAAGAGGCCTTTGCGAGTTGGCTTCGGCCACTCGTACGCCTACCAAAGGACCGGGTCTCTAGGAAGAGGGACCCGAGAAAGTAAAAAACATTAAATTAATAATATTAATATTATTTATTACTCGTTAGTTAAAAGTAAATAACTACTTTAAAAAAATGGATAAACCCACATAGTCAGATAAATAATAAAAAATAATAACAATATTAAAAGTAAATTAAAAAAAAAAACAATATTAAAGGAACGCATATAACATAAGCTAATTACTTATAGAGAAAGAACATGATAAATATGACATTGTCTTGCGCTTAACCCAGCAACCACCTATTGTTATCGTCTAAATAATCATTAATAGAATAGTATGCCTTCGAACAGAGGTTAGATTAGACTTTAGCTTTAAATCAGTTAAAAGGCAGGTCAAGAAAAGATATAGGAAGTTTATTGTATAAACGGATATCGAGCCCCACAAATGAGTCATGGACTTTACGAAGTTGGTTGGAAGGAGCATGTAGCTTGTGCTTGTTTCTAGTGTTGAAGTTGTGGATGTCGCACGTTTTACTGTATAAATGTATATTTTGCCTAATATATAAAATGTTTGCAAAAATAAATTGAGATATGCTACCGTGAGAATTCCAATCTCCTTGAAAATTTTTCTTAATGAAACTCTTGAACCTAGCTGATATATTGCTCGCACAGCACGTTTTTGTAAGACAAATATATTTTGTATATCAGCAGCTTTTCCCCACACTATACCGTAGGACATAAAGCTATGGAAATAACTAAAATAGACTAACCGAGCTGTGTCAACATCAGTTAAATTGTCTTACTTTCCTGACGGCGTATGCGGCAGAGCTGAGCCTTCCCAATAGGCTTGATATATAGTATGTGGGCCCCATTGTAGTTTGGAATCAACATTTATGCCCAAAAATACTGCCGTGTCTACAGTTTCAAGCACCTTGTCACATAAAATTACATTGGGTCCTAAATTTGTAAATTTGTATCTTTGTTTCTAGTCTATCACTAATTTTACAAAAAAGATGACGATTTTTCCGTACATACATAATGTTTTCATATATGAATTTTATTTTTAAAGGACTGTCATAGTTTTAATCTCTTTTAAAAGTTCCCTTAGAGAATCGCGGCGACGCAGATTATAAAGGGCTCTGACAGCTCTCTTTTGTAAAATAAATATTGATTCAATGTCAGCAGCCCGACCCCACACAGCAAAATACCGTACGACATAATGCTGTGGAAGTAGCTAAAATAAACCAAACGTGCGGTTTCTACGTCTGTTAGCTGTCTCATCCTCCTAACAGCATAAGCTGCTGAGGTTAGACGCCCCGCTAGAGATGTTATATTTAGTCCATTGTAATTAATTCTCGTCTAAAGTGATTCCCAGGAAAACCGTGTGATTAATAAACTCCAGTTTTTCTTCATTCAATAATGTCACATTCGCTACTTCTAACATTTGGTAAAGTAAATCTAATATTTTTTTTTTTTTCATTTAATACCAAGTTGTTTGCCGTAAACCAATTTTGGACCTGAAGAATATCGACGACGTCAATATTTTTTGACCGTCACTCTATTTTAAATAGGTATCAGTAATGTCATAATGTGTCATCCGCAAATAGCACCATCTTTGAGTAATTTTGAAATCAGTTCAGAAATCAGCGAATTTGTTTCAAAATTTTGCATTGGAGTACCTACACAAAATAAAAACCCATAAAGTAATACGACATTATGTGTCTCACGACTTTGCTTATCTTCATACACTAACAACCAATGATATTTAAGTTTTACAGTAATAGATAAGAATAATATTTACCGCAGTATTCCACTCCATTAACTTTAAACTTTATAACGCCCATGACTGAGTCGACCGACTACAACGGCTCGATTTCCAGTAAAAACATCAATATGGACGGATAACTTAGCATCAGCATATAAACCTTTGCCGCACCTACAGAAAGATAAGCTGTAATTGAAACAATTAAGAAATGTTAAAGTGACGCAATTATTGAACTCGTTTTTCAATTGACGTAAGGCCCTATGATATATTTCTGAGAAAAAATAACGTCAATTTTAAAGTAACGTTTGTAAGTGGGACTAAGTGTAGGTCCAAGAAGCAAATAGCTGGTGCCCTGACGTAGCTTCCGGCAAAACTACAAGGAGAAATCGCGGTTTCACGAAATGTAGCCTCCATAAAAAATAAAAAAACAGTTTACAAAAAAAGACAACCACCTTCCAAATAAAAAAAATCCTGTATTTTTTTATAAAAAAGTTTTTGATATATAAAAATAGAAGTGACTAAAGATTCAAAGAATCACTTACCACAGTGTAATCTTTTTAACTCAAAGGTTGACTGGTAGAGAATGCCTTGTGGCATTAGATCCTCCCATGTACCACTCATCATCTGCCTAGCCTTTTTCCAACTATATTGGGGTCGGCTTCCAGTAAAACCGGATTCAGCTGAATACCAGTGTTTTACGTGGAGCGGCTGCCTATCAGACCTCCACAATCCATTAACTGGCTAACACGGTACTTCTTGGCAAGACTGCAGTCAGATTTACTGGCTTCTGACAATCCGAAACGACTGCCAAAGATCTACAAATGACAGCCGGGGCCAACGGCTTAACGTGCTTTCTGAGGCACGGAGGAAACTCGGTATATTAAGAGGGTCACCCATCCACAGACCAACCTTGGCAAGCGTTGCTTAACCTTAAAATCCTCCCATGTACCACTAGTTTACAATAAATCATTCTAATCTAAATAAGCCCGTTATCTCCCACTGTTGGGCGTAGGCCTCCCTTTTCCTTTCCCACACACGTCAGTCTTCTGCCAATGCGGGCCAATCCTTCAAAGAATCAATGGGGAAGTATATGTACTTTTTTTTAAATTACATTGTCCTGTATAGGGTATTGGGTTGAAACAAAGTTCTTATCAATATTGACAGATTTATTTAAGAGTTCATTTAAATTATTCTCTTTTATTAAAGTTTGCTATGAAAATCTATTTTTTTTTTACTGTTTATAGGCAAGCGTTTGGCTAGTATCTAAACCGATGGATGGTGAGCAATGATGTGGACGATGGAGCACTCTTGTCTAGATGCAACCTATTCACTCTTGACTTAAAGACTCCCAGGTTGTAGCTACTTTGACTTTAGAGCTGAACTCTTACATTTTAGTTGTATTTTCCCATTTTAATTGTATTTTTACTTAATTTAATTAATTCGTTTTAATTGCATTCAACTGTTATTTTCTTATCTTATAATTGTAATTAGTGTTCCATCCATTTAAATTTTGCATGTCAAATCTTGGGCAGAATGCATGGCTCAACTTTTATACTTCACGACTTCATTTGTATACCTTCGTTCTACTCTGCGTTTCAAGGTATGTAATGGATATGGTGAAGCGGCTGCCTACCAGACCTCCACAACCCATTTGATGGGTAACACGGTAATCTTGGCAAGGCTGGAGTCAGATTTACTGGCTTCTGACAATCCGTAACGACTACCAAAGTTCTACAAATGACAGCCGGGACCAACGGCTTAACGTACTTTCCGAGGCATGGAGGAAACTCGGTATGTTAAGATAGTCACCCATCCACAGAACAACCTTGGCAAGCGTTGCATAACCTTGAAGACCGACCTGTCTGATCACGACTTCATTACTATTTACCAAAAATAACACACACGCTTGAAACTAAAGGTGTTTTATTAAAAAGTCATATTAATCTTAGTCATAAAACAAACAAAAACAGTAATTTGTTATGAAGCTTTTCTGGCAGACTAAAACAACTAGGCAGCTTGGGCAAGTAAATAAAAGCTTTGAAAAAAAAAAACCTTAAATCTATCAATTGTGTTTATGGGAAAGCCAAAGAGTAGCGTAATCCGCAGCCTAGATATTTGGATAACCTTTGTTAATTAAATTTAAAATCTTCTATATTCGTCGATGATAGCAGACAGTTTCTTTCAACAGTATAGGGTCCATCTGTAAATGAAAATGAATTCCTTAGAACCTTATTTTTAGGAAAAACTATCGCATGGATTATTTCAAACGTTCAAGCAGACATAACAAACAAATAAATTCATTTTCGAATTTGTGATATTAGTTACTATTTACGGGTAAATTTCAGCTACTAAACAGGTTTTATTAGGTTCTTAATAATTATAAATCAACATTTACCTTCTGCAAACCACTGCGTTTTAGGAATCCCAGAATCAAGCCTAGCTGCAGTAATGGCTTCCCTCATAGCAAAAGCTACAACAACTGCCATGCAGATTGGAGGCTCACCGATACCTTTTGTAAAGACAAATAATGCAATCAATTATAGTTCTCACAATACAATTAATATTAACACGCGAGTACACGCGCGGGCTACATATGTAGCCCAGGGTATCGTTTTTGTTCATTACTTCACGAAATCGTATGATTTAACTTTGAGCCTCTAGCTAAGCTCCAATTGGTTGTTGCTCGACGCGTTTAGTGTGGCGTGAGCACTCGACGCTGGCGTACGTGCGAGTAATAATGATTTAAAGTTGTTGGGCTGTGCGTTTTGTAGCAGAGTTCGCGATCGCAGCACAAGGAAAACTTGCTCAAAATGCTACAGGCGTATATGTAGTGATCACCAAATTTTAATTTGTCCTTCGTGTAATGAAAATTAATTTCTTTTTGTTTAGAAACTTAAAAATTTAACCAAAAGTTGATTGATCTCAAAAAAAGTAAAAATTATGTGATTTTTTAAGAAGTCTGAAGTTTTGTTAATATTTTTTAATTTAAGAAAGAGGAGATAGTTTTTTTTAATTTCAGTTTACTTAATAAATGTCATTAATAACAATAAATTTTGTTGTATTTTAAAATAGAAACATTATCTTTCATAATAAAGCAATTTAAAATGGGCTACAAGGGTAGCCCACGCGAGCACTCGTGGACCTTTTTGAGGCGCGTGTACTGTAGTGTAAATAGTCCTTCTTATTATTTCAATCGTTTTAGTAAAGCCATAGTATTCCTATCACTTTTGAAACAACATAAAAAAATCTGTTTAAAATAATATAGATAGATAGAATAACATAAAAAAAAGAAACAGAAATGCCATGACAGAACACAAAATTATCTAGAAGATTAAAATAAAATTCAAATGAAACACCATAAATTAAGGCAAATAATAGGCTCATAATGGAGCCCAATGATAAGAGTAACCCAAGGAAATAAATTACTACAGCTATCGTAGACAATGGGCCACCAATTACCATTTATATACAATCGTGATGCTAATGCTCCAAATAAATTTACAAAAATTGCATTGATTACGAGTTTAGTAAGTTTCAGATTGCCAACCCATCTTCCTTTCGAATTATTTGGGCTTTTAAAAACGCTTTTAAAAACCCAAATTTACAAAAGGTTTTACAAAAGTCTTATTTTAATGTTCAGTGCATCGGATACACGAGTGTTAATCAGAAAGTCTCAATCTGCTGATAGACTTGAGCAATCACTTCTATATAATGTTTTTTTTTTGTTTAAAATAAACAGGTGCGTTTTTGCGAGCATTCTAGCGAGCATTCTAGGAAACGGCATAAAATGCACTTGAAGCATTTAGCCGAGCCGACCAATTTAGTCATTTTTGTTTGAAAATTCCGTGAAGAAAACATTTTTTCACGAGCATTTACTAGAACGTTCACTAGAATGATCGTTAAAATGTTCGTATGCTCGTGCGTGACTGGCTCTATGCTCGGCTCTGTTTGTTGTTCGCTTCTTCGACAAGTGAACGCTCATGCATGTTTATCTGGACCTTTACGTTGACCATTGAATGGTGTTGCTGTGACAGAGTCACAAACTTACATTTAGATCCAAAAACGGAGTCAGCACTGTATGAATTCTTCCTGAAGTAAACTCTCCAGTCCTGAGGAATATCCCTGGCTAAGGGCACATGGTAGTTCCAAGACCGGTCGGTAAGGAGTTCACCCGTCGGAGCGTAGACCAAATTTTCACAAGTCCAGTAACCTACACCCATCAGAAAGGCTCCTTCCACCTGAAAAAGTCACGAATTCTTGAAAAAAAAAAATTGGTTGCCTGTAAAGTCGGTATACGGGCGAAAGTTTTACGTGACTACGACTTTTTATGTCTGTCTCTCTCGCTCTTAGGCGGGCTAACCATGCCCGAGTGGAAGGGCTCTCACTCGCTCTCATTGTGAGCGCATAACGTGAGCGGAGCGTAACGCAGTTTCTTGAAGTGTCACCCGGCAAACCAATTTATAAGACGTTGTCACGTCAAAAAACGGTTTTAGGCCACTTCAATTCAAAACGTAAAAATTGCAGTTGGAACAAAACAACAACGGTATTCTTACCTTGTTGGAAAATACTTACTTGACCTATATCGATTTCAGGACTGACACTCTGTCCAGCGTCTTCACAGAGATCAACCCTTAATAACTCAGACTGTCCTGTAAGTATGTCGACTTCCACTTCCGCTAAAGTTACTCCATAAACAACAAAAGGATATTCTTCATCAGTCCTCGTGAACCCATGAGCTTGCAAGTCTACATTTTCATTATAAGCCTTTGTGATCAATTCTTCCCAAGTAGGATTGTCCATGGCATCTCGTACGGGTTTTAATCTGTCTAGAAGTTGCTGGCAAGCTCTTTTAACTCCTAAAATTACATTCTGATTCATGATGCTTCCGCCAGATAAAGCACAGTTAGGAGCTATCACAGTGTTATTTTCCTTCACTATGATTTTTTCAATGGGTATTTTCAACATATAGGCTGCTACTTGAACGGCTTTCGTGTTTATTCCTTGACCCATTTCTATGGCACCGTGTGTTATCACTACGGAACCATCTCCACGGTAAACTGACAAATTAATATCAAGGTTGATTCCTCCTACAGGTGTCCATCTAAGAAAAGCAAATCTTAGTCCCCTTTTCTTCCATCTGTTTTCAGCGTTGAACTTGTTGACTGCTTCCCGTCTCTTAGGATAATCGGATTTTATCATGACGTAGTCGATCATTTCTTTCATATCATTACTATATTGTTCATCTAGGTTGGCCATTCTTACGTCTAAAGGATCTAGGTTCATCTCATAAGCGATCTGTTCCATAATAAATTCTGACATTGCGACGTGTTCTAATGTTCCTGTAAAATAAAATTAGCTGAATGAATTTTATTAAGGTAATTATTTCAAACGGTAATTACAAACGATTTCCAAAACTAGGTGTTCCACTAAGAATAAATTTGGATTTGATCATTTATAACCTACCGGGTGCTCTCGCCCAAGTATTCTTAGCCGTGTCTGTGACAGAATCAAAGCTGGTGTAGTTCCATCGAGCTCTCTTGTAGGCATTATTGAACTGACCGACACCTAGCAGAGTAAACTGTTCGTTTGTTTTATATCCATTGTCTTCAAATACTCTGTAGTTTATGTATTGTATAGCGCCGGTGCTACTAACGCCAGCCTAAAAATAATATTTGCCTTTAACATAAATGTGTTAATCAATTATTACAAAAGGGTCACAGTGATTCATAGAAAACATATCCTTAATCACTTGTACAACACAAAGGTACTTGGATCGGAAGTTTATTTTTTATTTGTTATGGGTTTGCTCTTGATTCTAGTCTATGTCAGAGATGAGAGAGACAAAGTCTACAATGGAGCCAGCCTATCCAAAAGGAGCCTGTTCACTATAACTTTGAAGAGATTAGGTTGTAAGCTTTTGGAAATACAGACGCAGGCAGATAGCTCCACCTCTTGGCTGTGCGCTCATAAAAGACGTTTGGAAACGCTTACTGCGAATTGAATAAAAAACGAATGTGTTATTGTCATATAAGAATGATATGAACTAACCTCAAAATCTGAACAGCATGGCAGTCTCTTACCCAGTGCCTTTGTATTAGAAGTTAATGACTGGATGAAACGACAGGGTCTATTCAATTTCTGCACTACCAACGCAGCGGCAACTGCACCCTGAGTGCTGCGAGATAATTTGATGCCATACGCACCTCCGACTCGACGGGTGTGCACGTCCACCCTGGGAGATAAAAAAGCAACCTCAGAATTTCAATTATTCAAGTTAAACTATTATGAAACAAGCAAGAAGCCGAGATAGGAAGCATTTTTTTCAATGAGCTCTATCTATGTTACTACTTAATCAGCAATGAGACAACTAAACTGTACGAACAGAAAACTACATACTGGTTTTGATTTATTTTCAATGCTCTTGATATCATCAACTGCACGCCTTCCATCCACTGCGTTGCGCAGTAGACGTCCAGTCCCTCATCAGATGGCTTAACCACTGTAGTCAGAGTTTCCATTGTATAGTGGTACTGACCATAAATTGAGTTAAGCCCTTTTATTACTTTATTTACATCTGAACCAGTTTCAGTAGCATCAACCTTTTGAAATTGAGTACTTCTGCTGTTATCATCTATAGTCTTTTTTACATCAATAAGGGGCTCTTTGACATTCTTATACGTAGCTTCTACTAATTTGGCAGCTTTATCAGCGAGATAACGGCTTTCAGCTACGACAATTCCGATTGGCTGGTTGAAATATTTGATAGTACCACTGGCTAAAACTTCTTCGTTAGCAGAATACAAGAACGAGTCGGGTGGAGTGAAAGAGTTTATTCCTGGTATATCATCTGCAGTGTAGAAAGCTATCACTCCTGGTAGTGCCTATAAATAAAATAGGATATTATTTGGTATCGGAAACTCTTTGTCAATTAAACAATATTGATTTTTATTAAAGTATTTACAATTCTTACCAAAGCTTTGCTGGCATCGATGGTTACAATTTCTCCTAAAGCAACTGTACTTAACACTAATGCACAATAAACTTCGTCAGGGAGATGAGGCAGATCTTCAGTGTAGAAAGCCTCACCCGCACATTGTATCTACAATCAAAGAACGTCATGACAAAAAAAAACATTTTCAACTTAATCTTGATGCGAAATATACTTCTTTTGAAAAAATATTTGTAGCTGTTTACCCATAAAATAACTTGATTCGTTTTCTTACCACAGCTTCCACTTTCTGAATGGGTTGGTTCAAGGGCCAGACTCTTTGATTAGTGTCGAACTCTTGAACGGCTCTAGACACAGGACGGGTATCAGCCAAGTTGGTGGCCCCGGATTTGTAGCGAGCGTTAAGATTCGTCTCAGGTGACAGAGATAACAGACCCTGAGTGAAATAAAAAGATTTTTCAATTTCTTATTTTGTAACGTGGAATTTAATTTCTATAACAAAATCGGATATTTAATCTTTACCATCACAATATTATTAATTGTGTAGTTGGTTTACATCAAGTCGCTAAAATTCACTAATTGAAATATCCTGTAGAAAAATTTTAAAAGAAAAATTTCATTTAGCGACAGCTCAGTACGAGCGACCAAAAAGCGATAGAAGCATTTCACGGAAGCCACGTCGATTAAGTTGCTCAACTTGCCGCGAAAATTGAAATTTTAAATTGTTCCGACTTTTTAGGTCAAGTCGAGCATATTGACCTGATTCTTTTTAGTTTGCTTGTCGAGTACCTACTGCCAATATGAGCAACGGTCTAACTGCTTGGAAAGACTTATTGGACAAATTATCTTCAAAAACAGTCTTCTTTCTATGAGCAACAAAATCTTTACTTTGTAAAACAATCCTAGAGCAACTTTCTTCCTATACTCCACTGAAGGATCCGGTGGATTGTCTTCAACTACCAGCTCAGCTTCCAAGATCTTCAGTGCTGACGTCAGAGTCTCATTGGTGAACAGCTTTTTTCCCTTTAGGAACTGTTCCGTTGCTGTAGCCCTGACGAATGATGGTGACAGAGCTCCGAAGACTATCCTTGCGCTTTCTACCACGTTACCAGTTTTCAATTTGTACATAAATCCCGCATTGACTAATGCATGGGCATTTTCTGAGCGTGGCATCACCTGTAACATTCACGAAAATATATTACTATTACTATATATTCTATTTGTATCTGCATGTCATCAAAACTGATAGCCCAATTCTTCGGTCTGATACTATATGTTCGTATTTTTTTACAACTCGATTAGATGCAAAACGCACTAAATGGGAGTCTCAAGTGCTGAAAACGGAGTCCCTACTTTAAGTCATCCAAACTATTAAGCAGTTTTTGTCTGCAGCATGATTGACTATAATGTTACTTGATCAAAAAGACATGTCGTTTGATTTTTAGCGTTCCAAACATACACCCCAAACCATCCCAAGGAAACCCTTATAGGATCGGGTGTTTGCCTATCTGTCTGTCTATCTGTCTGTCTGTCTATCTATTTGTCTATCCGTCTGTCACAGGCAGTTTTCATTTCATTCAATTCCGTTGTAATTCAGAACACGTATCGAGGGGTGAAAGGCTATTTGTTTAAAATTATATACATATTCGTAATAATATACTTATTCTAGTTCTGAATATGTATATAATTCAATATCGCCCAATATGTCGCTTCAAACAAATAGCCTTTCACCCCTCGATATGGACTTCTCTGACCCACACACGGACGCGTTGCGTAAATAAATAAATTTTGAAATATGCAGATAGGCAGAATAATTCTTTACCTAAAGATTACAGGAAAACCTATAAGAAGTCTATTGTGCTAAAATAACATGTTACGAAAAAGAAATTGGTTTGGAACCCTTTGGCCATTCCCACTTCACCAGTTTTTTACGACTGGTAATTCAAAATTCTTATGAAATAGTAATTTTATAATGATGTCTCAAACTGTTAATTTTCTTATCTGTTTCAATTGTATTAGTTTTTGGACACAAATGCAGCGAATTTGCATTAGTATCGACATGTCTGGCGATACCACATCGTACCACGTTTGACATTTATCTAAACGTTTATTTTGTTTAATGAATGCGTTATCCTCCACTATTTTGGGAATATTAATGAAACTTTAATAGTAATTTTAGTTAATTAGAATCAGTTACTTCTTAAACTTTATTGAACTCTTCTAACTATTATTGCATTATTAATATGGAAATGATTTATAACTTTGAAACGTATAATAAATTATGATAATACATAGGTACTGCAAAGTTTAATTTCTTTTGGTGATGCGAATTCCATAATTTTTAGCTAAATTTAATTTATTAACTCTTTATGAAAAAATCACTGTACAAAGGCGGACTTAATACCTTAGGCATTTTATACCAGTCAACTTTATTCTAATATCTGGAATTCGAAAACCTATGCTATATTCTTATCGTCGATTGTAAAGAGCAAGAACGGTATGATCATAGTGAAACTAACTTTATAAGTGAAAATGCGACAGTCATCTTCCAGTGGCGGTAACATCACATTCCAAATTACGGCCCCTTTCATATTCGCTTTGAGAAACTGCTGCATCGTCAGCGTTTCCTTAGCGTGCAGTCTCTTCTCTGAAATACAAATTATTTGATGTTAACTATTACTTTTCATAGTTCTTTGAACAAATTCTAGCATGAAATTGTTTGAAGATTTTATTTATACTTATAAAATGTGTTCATACCACAAAAAATAAGAACTACCAAATCAGTTATTTTAGTGATCTAAGAAATCAGTATTAGTTTTCATGGAAACCCTTTATCAATGTTTACTTACGTATAGTCACTTGTGCCCCAATCATTTCAAAAAGCAAGAAAATATCCGATGCGAACCATTTGTTTTGGTTCTTGATCATAAGGTTCCCTGCAATCGACGCCACCTAAAAATACATTAAACATGTCAGAGCTGCAAACCTCTCTGGCTTCTAGCTATTCAAATAACCTCACATCTAAATTACAAAACAGGCCAAATGCAAGGCAAACCTCTGTTAAGAGATTTCCATGCTGTAACTTTTGTAAGAACAAATAGTGCAAGAACTTCAAGGACTTGTTAAAATTTGTTAACTTAAAAACTAAGACGAGTCGTAATAGAATGTTTGATGATTGAATTAATTAAGGACGAGGATAAGGAATGGATGGGGTTGTTTCAGGATTATGGGGACTGGCACAAAAAAGATAAAGACCTATGTTCAGCAGTGAACGAAGTCGGGATTTGGATGATGATGAAATTAATCAATTGTGTTGAACTGAATAAAAATAGCTGATAGCTGAAATAGCTGAATGAATAAAAGGAGTAATTAAAATAATTATTGGAATTGTTAAAGTAATATTAATAAACAAAAAGAGGTTATTTCGGAAGTTGTTCAGATTGTATTTCAATTCATTAAAAAAGTGATACTTACATTCCTAACAGGGATATGTGCAACTTTTTGAATATGATCATAGATTTTCTGCAGATATCCAAAGTATTCTTCTTTAGCTACAGTATTCAGTATCTCCAGAAACTCTGTGAGTGTTGTTCCAGCATTCACTATTAAGTTTTGATCGAGTGTGTAACCTTTCAGTTCTTTGACCCAACTAACGTCTATGAGAACACGAGGGTATTCTTCAATAGGATAAACTCCTGGAAACATAAACTGTATCATATCTCAACATCTTTTTCTCATTCAATTTAAATGTGACACTAGTAAATCAAATCTGAAACATGTTTGGACTGCAACAACAACATTTTATGCCAGAGATCGGATCAACGCCTGTTCAAGCACTTTAGTCTCGAGTTATCTGCAGTCAAGTATTTGTTAGAGTTTTCGTGCAAAACTATTATTTCAAAAAAAATTTGTCAAGGAGCATAATTTTAATCATCTCCAAAGCAATAATGTAGTTTTACCTTTAGCGGTATTCCCACACACAAGCATATAGGAATCATCTCCTTCCCTTCCCAGAACCTCGAATATATCTTTGACTACTAATGCTCGGACCCAAAGTTTGTCATCTTTCAGTTGGATCTCAATAATGTCTTCTGTGCCTTCTTCTTCATCTACAAAACACCACTCACTATCCACACAATTACTTTTATCACAAGCTCCGCTATTCTTCTTGCAGATTTGAAGATCTTCAATGTCCTGAAGTTTTATTTGTCTTGGAGCATCTTTGGCAAAACTTTTGAAAGCCTCTAAGATCGGTCTGTAGCCCGTACAGCGGCAGGTTTGGCTTCCGAGTGACTTTTCTACTTCAAGCATTGTGATGTTTGAATTTGATTGAAGCAAACTGCAAAAATACTAGTGAATTTATCCTTACTCTCAATAACTGTCATAACTGGATGAATTGTGGAAAACATAATTTTGGACGACTATCTTTTTCAACTCTTAATAAAATTAAATGGTTATCATTATTTCTTAAAATTAGACACACACACAAATTGTTCAGCAGCCTCCGAAAATATTAGCAGGGACAAAATAATGGTGTTTACACAAGTGTTTTTCAAACCCAGAAATATTTTCACATTATTTATTTTGAACACTTCACAGAGGCCTTAATTTTATATGAAATTGGGTTTGTTGCTGATGTAAATATATTTGCAGCTTTTGCAGCCACTCGGAAACCCGCTGGAAGCCAGAAGCACTGGACCAGTCGATATGGGGACACTTGGAGAATGCCCATGTCCAGCAGTAGACATCTTTCGGTGTATGTATTTTTACCTGTACATCGCCATAACCCAGGAAGGTGAACAGTATCCACACTGAGAGCCGTTTTTTTCTGCCAACGTGGTCTGCAAAGCATGGTAGCCTTTCTTCCTGTTGCCTAACTCCTCGATGGTTGTGATCTCCCAACCATGGCATGATGTGACTGGTTTCATACACTGTAGAAGATGGCAGTATGTAAGATTATTTTCTGGGTGTAGTAGGAACAACACATTGCGGGGGTAGTCTCTCGCAATGTGCCGAAGACTACACTTTAGTAAGTATGGGTTTTTCCGACCACCAAGCAAGAGAACAATGTAATCAAGGATGTTTTAAAGGCAGTCCCTGTATGTTCAATACCGATACTGTTAATTTAGCTGATGGTTTAATACTTAACCTGACATGTTAAACAAAGATATTGTGGTTGATGACTTCTCAACTAACAGCTGAAGTACTGGCTTTATCGCGATTTACAAAAACAGGTAGACAAGCCTACCACACATTCCCAACCAATGCAACTTCTGAAAGTCAGAATCACTAGTAGCGACCACCAAGAAAACGCCGAGCCAATGAAGACCGACGAGTTCCGGAGGAACGATTCAACTGTCTTGGATACCGCAACGAAATTAATCAGAAAAGTATAGCGGAGGAGTAGTAAAAAAACCAGATACAGTTCTTCTTCTTCTTCATTTCGAGTCGATGGTGACCCTTAAATATTTTGTGCCCAGTAGGCCGCCACTTTCACAACTGCTTCAGTGGCGTTCATCAGGTCGTCAACGGTGTAGGTGTAAGGGCACTGATACAGTTAGTGATAAACACATGGTTACGATAATTACCGAATTGATAGCAAAAGGAACAGCAGAAGGTGACTGCGCGCTAACGACGCAGCCCCCACAGCCGCCCTCACGACACATATATTTGGTGCCGCGGAGCCCTATGCGGTCTCGTAGGTAGTCAAGTAGAGACACATCCGAGCTCACGTCGCATCCCACTGGTGAAGATAAAATACATTTTTTTGCAACAATTGTCATCATCATTATCATAACAGCTGAAAGACTTCAACTGTTGGACATAGGCCTCCCCCAAAGTGGGGGTTTGTAATAATCGCCACGCTAGGCAGGCGGGATGGCGATCGTAGTGTATGGTGTTGCGTTTTACATTCTCTGGTGAGTCCCTTAGTCGCCTCTTACGACACCCACGGGAAGTGAAGGGATGGTACTATTATTATTTTACGGTACCATACGACACCGGCGGACATCATACGATAATGGATGAAATATTTACGAGAATTTTATTGTATGTATTTGATAGTGTTGTACAAGTAGCATTCATTAATTTGCCGTGTGCCAAATTTTATCCAAATCCATTGAACCGTAAAGATTTGAAAGGTAAATAACAATCGGAGAAACATAGAGGTAGGTACTATCGCACTTATTATAAACTTTTAGCCACCCATTTGAATAAGAAATACGTTCTTTCAGTACCAGCCTGTTCCCACTTATTGGATGTCGGGCCCGGATTTTATTCGGATGTAGCAGTGGAAGAGCATTTTATACGAAGCTAGTCACACTTGTCGGACACCAATTTGATAGAGGGCATTGAGAACGAGCTGTTATTATTGCAATGACACTGGACGTTTAACTGATATTAGAAAATGATGACTAACAATAGAATAACAGTATGATTTCGATTAGTCGCTGAAAAAATTCTTTGTAATCACAAAAAATAAATATTCATAGTTTGTGTTTACTTTTACAGGCAATAACTTAAGTCACGATTTTCCGAGTGTTTTGAATGGAAAATTCTTTTGTTTTAACAGGTAGTGTAAGAAAATTTGCTCAATATTATTAACGTCGATCAGACCGAATAATTCGTGTGTCAAGATGAACATACTAAAAGTCCCCGAGGGTGGAAGACGAGCTGGCGGTGGGGGAGGGTGGAAAGTACAATTTTCAATGTTTATGCTTGTATCTCGAAAACCATTAGAAATACATATTTAGGTAGTCACTTCTACATTAATTGTCTACATTAAATTTTCTATAAAGTAACTATGTTAAACATTTTTACTGTAGGATCAATACTATGTATGTATGTAATGTATGTTCATCTGGATACCTCAAAGAATAATTGTACCAATTTTCAAAACTACATGAGTTATTCGGTCTGATTTCCTTAATTTAAACAGGATTAGGTACTTGTAACAAAGATTTTAATTTACCGGAATATTCCACGCCATTGACTTTAAATTTTATCTGCCCCATGGCTGAATGTCCACTTACTACACGAATGAGTTCTGAAGTGATAACAGCTATCCAACGGCAGGTGACAGCTAAAAGTAATGCCAATAAAGAAGTGCAAATATTAAGAATATGGTGATGTCATTAAATATTAATAATTGTTATGGTATGATGAATAAATTAACAAAATTATGTATGGTTTAAAAATGTGATATACAATACACTTAATTTCTATTAAGGGCGATCTTTTTTATACGTGTAGTTAACCAAAACTTGTATAAAATGTAGTACCATTTTCGAGAGAAATGTTTGTTATTAATGTATAGTTTTAATTTACCTACTAATTGGTCTAGCTAACTATTACTATTAATCGACGGACGCATTCGAACAACACAATATTTTTGACCAACTCCAAAACGGAGGAGGTTCTATATTCGATTGTAGGTTTTTTTTCTATTGATTTACTTAACGGCTTCAAAAAAAACGTTTCCTAAGTAAACTGCATCGATTGTAGTCCTTCTAATAACAAAATGTTTCATAAAACCATAAACAAATATTCGGTAAAAAGCCGCAGGGGTTCAAAGTTACAGAAGCCTTACGGTCCCCATTGAAAAGTTTTCCCATCAAGATTTAGCAATATCATCAATTATTCCCAAACGACATTAAACTTTCTGCTTGTGGTAGGAAACCCATGGCTAACTATATTTGTAAGATGTCTTGATCACTAGCCTTATTTTCACGTATAGGAAAACAGAAGAACAGCTTATCTCATGTAACTTGGGGTTCTGCGCAATATGTCTTTATCATGCCGTGCTGATTTGATATGAGTGGCCAGTTATAAAAACTCGCGATGACGATGACTTTCCAGGTTAGGCCATCGGGTCTAAAAAGGCTACTTTAGCAGAATCAAATTGTCAAATTTTCCCAATCAAAAGATGAAAATTAAAATTGACATTTTGCTGTGTGATTAATATCATGATTCAAATATGATTCTCCTAAAGTGGCATTTTTAGCCTCTATGATAAACTCGAAAGGTCTAAGCATAGTATAAAGAGAAGGAAGTAGGTTATCTCCGGCCCAATCCGCGATACAATTGCCTACTGTCTTAGGGTTGTCACTTTTAGATAAATTTTAATTTATATTATTGTATTGTCCGGGTACAGAGTTTGTGAGGCCGATTTTATCTAAACGATGAAAGAAACAGAATCATTAATAATCAAGAATAATTAAAAGAATCACTGTAAATACAAAACAACATTAAAAAAACTAACGACTGTCTCTTAGACTATAATCGAATTTGTTGTTATGATTCGAACTTTGCTTTATATGTATATCTGATTTACAATTAGTCAATTACTTATTTTGAATTACGATTTTATAACTGTAGGTAGGTACTTAGTTACTATACCTACAATACTGAGAAATCAGCATAACTAAACGTAAACAAAGCAATAGCGGCAAATCAATTGACAGATCAAAAGTACCTAATACATTCTAGTAGGAAATTAGGCCTACCTACCTACTTCCTCTGTGTGATAGAAAACTAATACAACAAAAAATAAGTAAGTAGGTATCTCATCATCAAGTAAAAATTATATATCTACTAGAATAAGTAACTAGCTTACCTTTCCTGTTCAATAGGTAATCTGAACAGAGACAATTCTGGAATCGATGAATTATTAAGACACCCAAACACACAGCAATACGTTCTCCTGCGATTATCAGACATTTTGGTTTTATTTAGCGGTGCCGAAAAGCCGCGACGCGCGAACCTCGTGCAGTGTTAGCCCCGACTGGCGCACTGAGAAACGGGTCGAGATTTTGTTAAAGTGTGCGTGCGTCGATGCATAGATACTATGGCGCACACATACAAGCCGCGCGCGGTGCGTTTGTATGAAGATAACCTACTACCTTCTCTTTATACTATGGTCTTAGGCTAGGCAATTAGTGATGGCGATATATATGCTGAAAAAAATATTTATTATCTATACAGTTCATCTAAAAATATACAAAATATAATACTAACAGTGAAACTAAATCAAAATTGCTCGAAAAACAAATGAGATACAATTATTTTAAACAAATATATCTGTCCCTCTCGTGAAAACTATGTTTTATACGGCAGCTGTATATGTGTCATGGACTTTGACGTGAAAGTTCATATCGGACTTCTCTTTCTAATTGTAATCTTTGAAGCCTTATAATTTTATCGCTGATGAAGGTATTTGAAAAAAAGTTCAATTAGTTTCTTAATTCAGTAAACTATACTATATTATAATTATATTTTTAAATATATCAGTAAAAGTAAAAAAAAAATGGTTGGACGTCGTTAAGTCCGACATGAGAGCCAATGGCCTAACTGAGAAGGATGTCCAAGGTCGGGCAAAGTGGAGGAAGCTAAGTAGGAAGGCGGACCCTGGCAATAGCCGGGATTAACGCCAGGTAGAAGAAGAAGAAGAGTAAAAGTAAAAAAAAAATATTTAAAAATATAAAAATAGTCTACCGGTATCGGGAACAGGGCCCAAGCTAATTATTTTATTAATAGTCCAATTATTAAATAATTGCATGTATATTCCCTAGTACGGAATATGTTTTAATTTTTTTTTTAAATGCCGAAAAGGAATTGGTCTTTTCGACAGCGTTTGTCAATCCTATACATTTTTGACGTTTTGACAATCGCCTTCGCTACACTGTCATTGACAGGATTTCACTTGTCTAGAACCTCTCAGTTGGTACAAATTAGGCAAAGCTGATAAAACAATTCCTACATAGAGAACCTAGGTACTTTAAATTTAAATTAAATTATTAATAAACCGCCGCAGATTGTAAATATTATGTAGTCTATTTAATAAATAATTATTGTTTGTTAGGGTTCCGTACCCAAAGGGTAACCAACGGAACCCTATTACTAAGCCTCCGCTGTCCGTCCATCCGTCCGTCCGTCCGTCTGTCTGTCAGTGGGCTGTGTCTCAAGAACCGTAATTGGTAGCCAGTTGAAATTTTCACAGCTTGCGTATTTCTATTTCCGCTATAACAACAAATACTAAAAATTCAAGTTTATGGTACGGAACCCTTTGTGTGCAAGTCCGGCTCGCAGTTGGCCGGCTTTTTTATTTAATGTAGTAAATTTTTCGTAGTAATAAAGTTAAAATACAGTACATTATTAACATTGACGTAAGAAAATAAAATGCTACAATATTTTGAAACTAGTTCTATTTGGGTGTTTTAAGACGCATAGTAATTGAACGTAATTTTTAAGAAAGTGGTAGATAAGTAAGTATTAACGTGCGTAATCGTATTTTTGAGAACCCAATAAGTATTATTTGGTAAAAAAAAAACAAACACGTAAGTACATTTTGGTTGACTTCAGGATTTTCAGGTGGAAACATGATTGTTTTGATTCAGTTCAGCACATTGTCAGATGCTGCTTGCCAGCTCTACTGCGATACTCACTCACAATTTTTTTTTTAAGTGTGGGAAATCACCAAAAGATTCCTCCCGCTCTGGGCGGAGCAAAAGGGACTGTCAGACTCTTACTGATTAAAACCCATCTCTGTTCATCCTAATACACTTTGCGTTCCAGTGCCGCGGTGACTCTTTCGAGCTCAATCAGTCAAGCAACTTTTTGTCGGCATTAACAGAGAAATTACATCTGAAAAAAATAGTAAGTAATCTACATGATATGATACGTAATTTGGTTTAGCCAAAATTTATCTATCGGTATCACATAATAAGAAAAAAAACCACCAAATCGGTGAGATGAAACCATTTTAGTCCTTCATTTTTTTTTTTCAAAAGAGTATAAAAAAATATATTTACTGCAGCTACGGAGGAGTCTCAGTATGTGATGGTTAATCACCCATCCACAGACCGACCTCGGCAAGCGCAGCTTATCCTCGAATATGGAATGTTGCGTGCGTGCGGATGTTATTATTTAACCTAGAACTCCTACTAATCGAATGCTAAAAAACATACTGAGAAATCTCTAAATATAATTATAAAATTACGACAGTGGCTAATACTTGTTCTCCACGATACAAACATCAAACATATTTAACCATAGTCTACGTCACCCAAATTTTTGACAAGTCATCTATGCTAACAATATGTTTTGCGTGACAATTCAGTTACAATTTCAATATTTGTCGACGGCCATGTTTTTTCATGGTCACCATACAGTGGATTATTTTTAAATGACTCCCCATTCGAGGCTTATTTTATTAGTAATTTGAAATAAAACAAAAAATCTATAAAATGCTCTACAGAGCTAGGCTGAAATCCTTCTGAAAAAGTTACAATAGTATGATAATAATTATCATACATTCCATTGCTGGCCGCTGCTACTATTGTTTATATTTCATCTGCCTAGCCTTTTCCCATCTATATTGGGGTCGGCTTTCAGTCAAACTGGACATAACTGGTTACCAGTATTTTACGTGGAGCGGCTGCTGCTATTATAGTTTATAAATATTTGTCAAAATTAGATTCTCAAAATTAAGAATTGAAATGAGATTAAAATTTGCCATATATCTACTAAATATGAATCTGCCATTAACTACATTAGTAGGTATTTAAGATAAATAGTTAGAATCATAGTCAAAACACACCTACCAGAACCACCATGCGTCATAGTTTTCAAAAATGAATACATTCACAGACACCTGAAAAAATGGCATTAAACAGATACGATAAATTCTGTCACGTTATGTAAAACGATGAATAATAAGCGTTCACATCGCCTCACTCGATTTCATCTGCTTATCCTACAGAACACGTAGCATGGTCATATTTCTTAGACTTTTGATCGCAGATTTCAAGAATGTAATTTCAGTTTTAAAGTCTTTGAAATCATTCAAATGCAGTAGACCGAGAACTCGAATTATAAACTATTTAAATAGAATCGGCGTTAGGTGTCTATGAGTGATATTTGCACACTGGAGATTTTACACCACTTTAATTTAGTTGGGGTTGGCACAGCATGATTGGCTTCTTCTTCCATTTAACCCCATTTGAAGTCAGCATATTAATAAAACATGCCTAGCATTTTCCCAATCGTCTTCCCAGTCTTTCAGTTCAACTGGATACAACTGAATGAGACAATCCTGTGGCTGAGTAGATACCATTTGCCAGGATACAATACAAGGACCCAGTGTCAAAAGAATTTCAGGTCCAAATCCAAATAACTTGGGATAAGGGCATGAGGTGGATGATGGTGCCAAGTTAAAAGACGTGTGAACAGAAGACACCAATATTATAATTCACTCGATAAATGAACTGGAAGACGCAGACGCAGCGTTGGAAGGCTCAAGATGGACCGATGACCTGGTGAATGCCCAGAAAAAAAAATGAATTTGAAATGAACATGACCGGTTAATGTGCTTGTGCAGACACTTGGGGGAGGTTTATGTCCAGCAGTGGACGTTTTTCTGCTGAAGTAGATGACATTAATGAAATTAACTTTATTGACAATCTCGATAGATTGACAAACTCCAAACATTGTTTTAACATTTAATTGCAGTATTTTTTACTTGCTAATGAAGCACATTTGCTCATTTTGAATTAGGTAAGTATTTGTTTTTAGTGTCACTGTAAACGTGACCGTGATAAAGTTTTATGTTTATGCATCCGTAACGATGCACTAGTATCTGAATGATATTGAAGGTGAATTATTATTAGGATTAGTTCTTATTGCACAAATAAATTACCGAGAAGTAGGAAAGAATTAAATTTGGCGTTGTTTAAAAAAACTCCGAAACTTTTTAGTAGCCAAAGCGTAATACAGCGTAGCGTAATTCTTAATGGAGAAAGGAATCTCTTGACTACTATTATTTTGACTAGAAATTAGACAAAGGTGACATTTAATTAAATATAATTATGAATTTGTAATCGTATATTGACATTGTTATCTTGTTACTTAGAATCATTCATGTATATTACAGTGTACTTTTACATGCCTTCTGGTAAAATATGGCTGTTCCTACTAATGTTCTTATATCACCGTGTTTTGTACCCATATTTGCAAAATAAATATCTTATCTTATCTTATCTTATCTTAAAAAAAAAAACAAATATTATAATTGCATTTTATCATACAGTAATTTCTAAATAAAATTGGTGGTATGACAAGATGACGATAAACATTGTGATACATTGCAACTGTGTTACGTACGACAAGCCCTCTATTTATTTATTTGTGCCTATAAAATGTACCCTATTTCAATCATCTATAAATGTAAAATTCTTCCGTGATTGAGTGATGAGTGACTGAGTGACAGACAGACAACGCACAGCCGAAACTACTGGTCGTAGAAACCTGACATTTGGCACGTAGGTTCCTTCGGGAGTGAAAGGGAGCACTAAGAGGATTTCCCGAAATTCTACGGGAACGGGAAAAACAGGACATGCGCGTACGAAGTTGCGGGAAAAAGCTAGTTTAATATAAGTAGGTAGCCATTGGAAAATCGCTGCACTATATTCCGAAATTCCCATATCCTCCGATCTTCCATTTCGATACATTTCACCCTGCAGGTACCATACTGTATAACGTTATAACGTGAACGTAAGCCAGGTAAGACAGGGGCTCACCCGCCCTATATTCCACTAAATAAAGTGACCGAGGCAATTCATCAACGGGACCTTACTTGCTAAACACGGAGGCGTGACAAAATAAAGTGTTCATTCACACACACAAACACATAGCACTTCATTCTATTAATATCAATGTATGCTAATAATTATAAGTGCAAAAGCAATTCTGTCTGTCTGCCTGTTACCTCTCCACGTCTTAAAACGTCTTCTGTTTTGGATAAAGCCATGTAGAACATGTCCTGGTTTAGGAGACCATCCAAAATCGTTTTCTCCGAAAGGCCACGGGCGCTCCGTGGTTCGTTAGGAATGACCGACTACATGTCGACCTCAAAGTCCCAACTATCAAGCAATTCATGAAGCGTCTTACTAAGCACTTCATCGAATCTGCAGAAAAGCACCAGAATCCCTTAATCGTATCGGCTACCCGATACGCTCCCTCCAAGATTAGTAAGATTCGCCGTCCTCGGCATACCCTCGTCGACCCTGACGACCCAATCACCGTCCTTCAAGAAAGCTGTAGGGAAACCAGCACTCTCAAGAAACACAAATACAGACCGCGATCCGTATTCCGACCTCGCCGCCGAGGTCCGTCGCGACGTCCCAGTAACGCTCCCCCCCGTCTTTTGCCAAACGAGCCAGCCCGCGAAGCTGAGCCAGTAGTGACAAATATCTCCCTAAATAATGACATGACCCAGCCAGTCTCTTGCTGCCCCCCCCAAAACGACGCCGCTGAGCCGAGGTCCGTACCCCACAGGGGGTGCCCTCAGCGAGCGGAGTTCTAATAAATATAATATTTGTAGCCTCGGCTGGGGGCCTTAAATTCTAGAGGCCCACACAGGCAAGTCCGGTTTAGTAGTTGACAACCCTCTAGGGTTGAAAACTGCGAGTGGCCATCGACAAAAAAAAAAAAAAAAAAAAAAAAAAAAAATCCTGGTTTAGGACTAAGAATACTTTTTATCCCACGAGTATCCCTTGGAATGTTTGGTATTGATGTGAGCTAGGCCTCAGGCAAAAGCTAGTTTATCAAAAAGTCTGTCAATCACTGAAGCATTTTACATTCCGATATTAAGGTGCATTATGTGATTTTGGTTATGATCAGAATACTGGTATTCAGCTAAATCCGGCTTGACTGGAAGCCGACCCCAATATAATTGAGAAAAGGCTAGGCAGATGATGGTTATGATCAGAATATTTTTCCTTTCCATTTGTCGTACTCATCATGCAATCGTTATTTTGCAAAAAAAAAAAACTTTGAATTGATCCAAAAAATGTATACGTTATCAATTTGTGAATGAGTAAGTACTCCATTTACTTACTACTCCTTGCCCTAAGCTACCGACTCAACCCTTTTAGTCCCCGCATGACAGAATATGAAATTTTAATTAAAAAATATCTGGCAGAAAGCGCATGTAAGATGCGTGGACGTATATTATGTATGTTATACCTATGTACGTTATATGTCCGCTATATGAACGTTATGTGAAGTATGTCGGGCTAATGGGTGTCGTGTAATAGGTCCTAGTGGAAGTTACAATTAGGACGGAATCTCTGTTATGAAATGTGAATTTTGTGTTCGGACTGTCGTCCATTTTTCGTCGAAATTCAGTGGATAATGGTCTTCTTGACTCGTTTCTTGTTCGTAAAAAGCTTTGTCCAGAAAGAAATAGTCCAATAGATTTAAAGCTGTATTCTATGTTTGTTTTATAACAGTATTAGTAGTATCCTCTAGAGAAAAACAGATCAACGAATATATTTGCATTTTAAAGTGACCCATCCCATCGTTTCCCAGGAGACTACCTACTTCTCATAGTTTGTACCCTACCAATACCGTTCTGTTATTCAAACAATATCTAGCACAAGCAAAATCGAAAACAGAAATACCAGACATGTAAACATTAAAACAAAAACACGTTGCCGAAAAAATGCTATGCACTTTAAACCCAATACGGTTGCGAGTCTAGTTTCAAACAAAATTGGTGTAGATTTTATTGACACGAACTAAAATCCTCCAATATTCGGCGGGGCGTCGAAGCTTACTGTTATATTCTGCGCTACGTTGCGTATTGAATGCAAAACGGTACAGCGACCACAGTTCACAGATGTTAATACGTGATTATTGCCAACGGCAATATACTAGCGATGGTGTTTGGCGGGTTTGAAGATAGCGAGGATCACTTTCGTGTTGAAGAATCAATGTAGTTTTTCCATTTGAAAACTTTAGCAGCACACAAGAGCGCAAGACCATGCGTTATTGTGACTTCCTTGGCGCCCACTTGGGACCACGCTGGCACCCGCTTGGGACTATGTTGACACCGCTGGGGACAACACACCTACTACGGACTAGCACTCATTTGTGATTGATTTTAGATGATAGTTTTTGTTCAGTATTTGTGCTCGAGAAAAATTTGAAAAACCCTATAATTTTGTTTGGTTGAAGTAGCAGACAAAAATTGTTGGAGGCCCATGACTGATCAAAATAGTATGCAATTGAAGAGACATAACTCAGCATTGGGTAGACACGAGTTAGAAGAGTGTGCTTAACTGTTGGGCTATTGTATGACTTCAAGACATCGTCTTTTAGATAATCATCTCTCTGAAAATCTCCTGGTACCCTGGAATCTACGCCTGTCTACAAACAGATTGCCGCCAAGAATTTGTTCCAACTGTTTGTATTTGTACACATTTGGAACGGATCACAGCGATTGAGCGGTTTTAAAGCGAGTTACTCTGTTTGTGGGTCTTATGTCTGTGTACATAAGGGTTTATGTATTTGGATATGTGTATACATGCACTTAAATACGTGTTCCTTGGGCTTTACGATTGTGACACTGGCCTTGAAGTCTATATTTAGTCGCTTTAATCGAAATGCTGTAATGCTATGAGTGATATTATTGAAAGTTTTTCTGTTGGATAGGTAGGTATTATGTTAACTGTTTATGCGTCATGCACTTTGACCTGATATTATATTAGCCACATTTTAGGCGGTTAGCTTGGTTCTTTTTACTTTTACACGTGGCATCATCATGTTCATTCCTGTCTTGCCTTTATAACAATTTATTTAGAGACGGTCCCAATGACTTGTAAACTAAAACGCCATAAGATGGCGCAACATTTTATTCTGAGGGCGTAGTGCGAGTTTTTTGACAGCTTAGTAGGCGTTTCATTAGTATTTTTGAGCGGTGTTTCGGCCAAATCCTTGTTTAGAGGTAAAGTAACAGTCAGAAACATAATTGAATAATACCTATTTTACTTCGAGGACACGAATAAATTATTAATATAAATAAATAAAACATTAATGAGTGATCTCTCACGGGTCAGTTTGTTTTTGACTTTTGGCATGTTGCACACCCATTGACATACAAACACAACAAAACAAACACTATCATTACAAAGTATTGCTGTCTCTTTCTTATATATGATTGATAAAAGGTCATAGAACTTTTGTTGTAAACTTTATTATTTTCAAACAATTCCCTGATTTTTACCTCAATAAAATATAACCCTTCCTAAAGTATTTCATTCTGACGTAGTGACGTCGAGACGTGAGTATCGTCCGAAACACCACTCA
Source organism: Lacanobia oleracea (assembly GCA_950371165.1). Classification (NCBI taxonomy): domain Eukaryota; kingdom Metazoa; phylum Arthropoda; class Insecta; order Lepidoptera; family Noctuidae; genus Lacanobia; species Lacanobia oleracea. The sequence continues at coordinate 24,553,713 of OX493396.1, forward strand.
AAAAATAAATAATAATGAAATTCCTGTTTCGACCGGATCGAACGAAACTCGGCGGCCAAATCGCCTACTAAGCCTTTTTAACGTACACGATCGCGTTAACGTAAACGTTCGCTTATGTCGAATTGTATAGAGAAATAAGGTTATAACGCTAGTACGCTTATTCAGCTTCAATATAAATGGAAGTTTACGCTAACGCGATTGAACTAAAGAATTCGAACTGAGCCTACTGTTCTAAAAGTCTCCATTGCTCATCGTCTTTCACATTAGAAACATAAGAAGTGATATGAATTAGTACGTAGCTACATCATCTATCATTATATAGTGCTTTTATGTTACAGAAATAATATCATTATGATTCTCGTACGGCCACCTATAAAATATTAACCAGCCCACACTACGGTTTGACATTGTGCTACTTTATAATGACAAAGGACGACCACCCTTAATTCTGTCAAACGACTACCTTATTTTAAAGGTACCTTACTTTGCCTGGCCTTTTCCTATTTTCACATAGGAAAAGGCCTCAGCCAGGAAACACCACTAAATCATACAGTCCCCGTGAATATTGTACGAGTCACCCATCCATCCTTACTGCGTGACAGGTACTCGTCCCATAGTTTATAGGTGACAGGGTTACCGCAAGGCCGGGCTAACTGGACTGAAGGTTACACCTTTATTAATTGGTGTTATACGTGGCTAGATAGTGTGTAGGATTTCTTAAGAAATGTGAGGATAATGTGATGAACAAAGGTATTGAGACGAAAAAGGGAAGGAAATTTTTTTTTAAATAAAAAGCTTTGCATTGGCATTAAAATTTCACCTACTTTGATTACTGAAAACTGTTATGTATCGTTAATATGGTAGATTTATTTATTATTTATTTATTTATGTTGTAACAATTGCTTACTATACTTACAGTCTTCACCAAAGCGAACAACATAAAATGTATCTTAGAAACTAAAAAAATGAATACATGCTTTGATCATCGAACTAGATTAAAACCATTACTATTAAGACATTGTAAAGAAAACAAGCACAAAATGACAGCAGCTTTTCAATATCAGAATCACACAAACAAACGAATCTTCGACTGCATAGCAGAAACCTTGCGACAATTCCACCGGCTACACAATTGGCCATAAAGATCAGCTCCTAACGACGCGACGACGTTCAGCAAAGAATTAAAGTGATCCCGATCGTAGTCCGGATCCTCATAGGAACGCTCAATCGACTAGAAATTGCTCTTGGCTCCATTGCCAAGTATTGCCCAAGATCTTTGAGCTCCCGTCTAAAGCTAGCCCGTCGTTTGGACCACTTCTTGGGCTATTCAGGTAAGGCTGAAAGCGTAATGCTGGCTTTGATAAATTGTTCGGTGAACACGTAAAAGCAATTCGAAGCCACTTGAAAAGTTCGTCTGAAAAATAACAAGCAGCACACGTCCTGCTGTGGGGCACGTGCGCTTTATGGATCTGGTGCCGTTTCTGTAGATCTGTATCAATCGAATGTCGATGCTAACTTCACACACATTTTTAGTTCCTACTATCTTAAAAAAGTTATAGTAGCTAAATTGTTTAAGGCTTACTATCTAACCAAAGAAAATTGCTCATCTTAACGCTAAAACTTCAATATCCCACGGAATACTCATCAAACAAAGTGAAAATCTTGTTTCAAATCAATTAAAAGTACACAAGAAAACTTTAAGTAAATTGAATTCCATCTCAAATGAAATAAACGCTGCAACATCACAAGGGAGCAGCAAAGAGACCGATTAATAGCCACATTACGGCGATACAATCTTCTGCTTGAAAAATATGATGGTTTTCTGGATTCCAGAGTGGTCCTTCCGACTGTAGGCTTCCCAGGGCGACCGTCCACTACTACCAAAGATATGCATGGAGATTCGGAAAGGTATATTAGCTGTGCAGTTCATTTGTTTGTCAGGTAAGAATGCATTCGTACCTAGCGCCAACATCTTCATCCAAAGCGAAGCTATCCATGCGTAGTTTAGCTAACAGCTGCTGTGGAATGACGCCTTGATTCCATTCTAGCCTTAAAACAAACCAGTGCCGACAACAAGATCTTGCACAAAGCTAATTTAGAGGCCACTGCATCCCTCGTTATTTATTACGTCCACTATTGCGGCCGCCAGTGTGGCGTGAATGATAAAATGGAGCGATATGGAAAGAAAAATGGTGGTGTTGCGAACGAAGAAAATTGCAGTTTCTCTGTCAGTTCGGTAAAAACTGAAGGATTTTATGGAGGAGGAACCATTAAGGAAGATACTGTTACAGCAGCAGGAACATTTTAAGGATATTTTGATCGTATTTATCCTAAGTTATACCTCAAGAATAATTTCAGCTATATTTAGCTGAAATTTATTAATCGACCTAAAACTATAAATCCGTATAGTTTGGCTAGTTTAGATTTAAGGTAATATAGCGAAAAAATAAAAATTGACTTTTCAAGGAATACCCAACATATCCTCTATACACCTCTACCTCTGCACATTTTTGTGCTGAAAGTGTTTAAATAAATAAATAAATCTTGCAATAAGTAGGTTTAGTTGGTTAAAACTAACTATTTAGATTGGTAGAGTACAAAATCGCTGACCTTTCGCCACATGAGCCATTCATAACTTTCAACATGAGCACCGAGGTCCCATAAATATTGCAATATGCACCTTATCATGACGGCAAATGGTCCAGTTTAGGTAATTGTCAGTATTTTATTAATACCTCAAGAGTTGTCCCCTTTGGCCCGGGTGATATTGTAACATGATTTAATTTTCACGAGACACATCGAAATTTTTTAAAAGAACTTGAGACAAAAGGTTTCGTGAAAAAGCGAAATACTTTCACGTACATTGCGCTGTTCGGTGTTTTTTTTTCGACTGCCAGTTCAACAAATATTTTTGTTCATCATATCAGACGAAATTCGTCCACTGCTGGACATAGGCCTCCCCCAAGCTTCGCCAGAACGACCTGTCCTGCTGGTGATATGCTTGTAACTTGTCCAAAAAAACTATAAAACATTAAAAGGAAAGATATAGGAAACAATCCTCTTTTAAGGAATATATTCTTATCAAGTTCAACAAAACACCATTATCTGAATGACTACATCACAATAATAATTATAAGTTACTGGATTATGAAGGATAATAACAAACACTAACACGCGCTTATTAGCGCCTGACGTATTTATATCAGTAATGTATGGTAACGCTCGTTGCAATGACCTATACTTCAGGCGCTTTTACCAACATCCGTCTGCTGGAATAATTAGCTGCGGATATTAAATGAGAGCGGAGTTCAGGAGTGGAGGTTTGTTACTGAGGAACTCGTGGCTAAATAATAACAGCCGCACGGGTCGATCTTCAAGGTTAAGCAACGCTTGCCAAGGTTGGTCTGTAGATGGGTGACCATCTTAACATAACGAGTTTCTTCCGTGCCTCGGAAAGCACGTTAAGCCGTTGGTCCCGGCTGTCATCTGTAGATCTTTGGCAGTCGTTACGGATAGTCAGAAGCCAGTAAATCTGACTCCAGTCTTGCCATGAAGTACCGTGTTACCCAGTAAATGGGTTGTGGAGGTCTGGTAGGCAGCCGCTCCTCGTAAAATACTGGTATTCAGCTAAATCTGGTTTGACTGGAAGCCGACCCCAATATAGTTGGGAAAAGGCTAGGCAGATGATGATGATTAAATGAGAGCGGAGAATATTCCCAATCCCAATACCTAGTACGTATTTTGATTTTCTATATCACTTAAATAAAAATATATTTGCATGCATGCATTATGTATGCATGTTCTTTGATCTAATAATCTAATTATCGGTACAGGCCCAATTTTACAATATAGGTAGGTATGATTAATATTATGAATGCGAATGTTTGAATGAATGGACACTGTGGTGGCGTTGGGTAGATTAGCACCCTGGGAGGTTTTGTATTGAGCATCACATGCTTACGAAACTTTATTTTACTAAAATACTTGATCTCATTATCAAGATCTTCCCTGTCTCTTGCAATTGATAAAATCGAAATGTTGTGTGTAGTTAGGTACAAGTAGGTAGTTATTTATTTATGTGTCTTTAAAGAAGGAGATTTTATGCGCCTTCTTTGGATGTACGAGTGAGTTGTCGTTGTCACCCCTTCTGCTTGGCACCCGGGGTGAACCTCCCCCCCCTTTACGCTGCCACTGAATGAACGTTTATTACTCAATACACCCCGGAACGGCAAAACAGATCTGGATGATTTTGTCACAGAAGTAGATTAGTCTGGAAAAGCACACAGGCTTTTTATCCCGGGAGTATGTTTTATTGGGATAGTTTTCGAGTGAAAGAATAAATAATAAACGTCCTGAACGCTCTTTAACAAGAAAACTGAAAAGAACGTCAAATACATTCGAAGACGATATTCTAAAAATATTTAGTCGGGAAGACATTTTTAACGTAGTTAACCGAGTTAAATTTAGTCCAAGTTTTTTCGTCTCGTCGACTTGAGCTTAATACAACAAACAGAGCGTGTTGGGTTCCGCAGATAAAGTGAAGCAACATTTTGAGAAGAATTTCAAATAATTTTCTTGGACCGCCTTTTATTTTTAACAGAATATAAGATGATATTGCAGATCTTAGGCTTCCTAATAATGGGTTATAATGAACGGTCCGGTTCAACTATTATAAGAACATATTTAAGACCCGTTGGTGATAGTAATTTGCAGTCATTATCAGAAAGAACCCACATTAGTCCCTACTCATTTTCGAGTAGGCCTTAATAGCTTTTTATGAAACCCAAACTTAAAGAGCAGGTGGTCAATTTTCTAGGGTCCACACAGATCGCTCTAACTTACACCTTTTTCCTAAAAGCATAAGGGTCTTATCATACTTAAAACAAAATATTTTAATATCTGAACCTTCCTATTTTTGGCGTCTATCGGGAACCCAGCCCTCCGGACGCGCCCTGCCCTCTTGCCTGTACATTAGCATAAATTAAGCGAAGGAAATTTCACTGTCGACGCAAAAAATGTGTGAGTTAAAAAATATGGCAATTTAGCTTGGCTTTAATTGCTTCGGGACCGAATTAATTGTAGCCCGACGATGCTCTCTTGTTTATTTTTTCTTTCTTTTTGAACTAAGCTCATAAGGAACGGACTAGATGTTTGAAGAAGGGTTCCATTTGTTTATTTTGTTAGCCGAAAGGTAATTGTGTTTAGTTTTTTTTTTTGGGGTTGGATTTAATTTGTGAAGGTACGGTTGGTCTAGGCTTAGGGCGAGTTTTTGATCCGTAGTAGACCAATGGTTGAGAATTATGAGTACGTACCTACATTTTTCATTAAAAGCTTTACTAAAGGTCAAATAAATAAATATCATTATGACTTAAAACAATTAGTTAGACAATACCTAACAATAATACGAAAAAAAAAATAGTAAATGAACAAAATAGTCATGATCAGAATTACTTAGTTAAAGTTAGAACATATATTTTGAAAACTTTACGCCTATTAGATTAGATTAGATTTCTTTATTTGTGCATTTGAGCATGCAAGATATTACACAGTTTAATTCCACTCATGTTTAGCCGTAATTAACAGCGTACAAATATTTTCATAACATTGAAAGAAATTACAATTAGAGAAAATCGAAAAATTACCTAGATTAGACACTTACAAGGATTACAATTATTTAGAAACCATATAAGTGATGATATATAATGTCAAAATAGTATTATGTTATAATGTCAAAGTAATAATAAGTTGTAATGTAAAAGTAGTTATCAATCTATGCTTACTAATATATAAAGCTGCAGAGTTTGTTTGTTTGTTTACTTGAACGCGCTAATCTCAGGAACTACTGGTCCGATTTGAAAAATTATTTCAGTGTTAGATAGACCATTTATCGAGGAAGGCTATAGGCTATATATCATCATGCTAAGATTAAATAAGACGAACTGGCGTGGGTCAACTAGTTAATAATAAAAATATTCCATTTGATAACGGTGTACAAAACTAGCCTAGACAGCTATGAACTGGGTAGTTCTATGAATCCTTTCAACATTTTAATCTGATATCATAGCGCGCCACAATCAGTGATACGTACTTCTACTTGGACATCAATCATGGCCGCCATTTAGGTATCATATGTTACGTCACAACACTGTATGGCATAGTGAGTGTGCCTACCAGTGCGCACGGGAAATGCCACGCCGCGCCGTGTCGTGCATACGGTAGCGATGGAAGAAAAATAAGGAAGCTTTTTTTCTTTCTTTTGTCTGTCTGTGTCTAAATAATAACAGTGTGAGGAGCTCGTGGCTAAATAATAACAGCCGCACGGGTCAATCTTTAAGGTTAAGCTACGCTTGCCAAGGTTGGTCTGTGGATGGGTGACCATCTTAATATACCGAGTTTCCTCCGTGCCTCGGAAAGCACGTTAAGCCGTTGGTCCTGGCTGTCATTTGTAGATCTTTGGCAGTCGTTACGGATTGTCAGAAAACAGTAAATCGGACTCCAGTCTTGCCAAGAAGTACTGTGTTACCCAGTTAATGGGTTGTGGAGGTCTGGTAGGCAGCCGCTCCACGTAAAACACTGGTATTCAGCTGAATCCGGTTTGACTGGAAGCCGACCCCAATATAGTTGGGACAAGGCTAGGCAGATGAGATGTCTGTCTGTGTCTATCTGTCATATAAATAGTGTCAACTCAGAACCGCTGAGAATGAAAGATTGAAAATAGTTGTACAAATATAAAATGGTATCTCCTGTCTAATATTTTTTATGAATTCAGATTTAAAAACAATTCTTTAGTACCTATCGTACAAAAGCTATCGCACAAATTAAAACAAACAATAACAAAAATAATACTTTAAACAATACTCCGTATCTACTTAAAAAGACAAGGAAAAAGATAAGAGAAAATCCAACCAGGTGATTAATTATCTTCTTTTTAAATAGCTGGCCCGGAATCAGCCCCAGTTAATGAAAAAGCCCGATACTAATTAACATAGTTCAACAACTTTGGATACATTGCCATGCAGAATTGGAATCGTGAGACAAATAGAAAGCCTGAGGAAATACGGAGCTTGCCTTTCTTCTAATGGAAGTAAACTATTGCATTCTAAGCAGGGGCCTTCAATTAGTCCAAGTTTTCTTATTAGTTTTCCGTGATTTTCATTGAAACTACTTGTTCTGCTTGCATGGCTGCCTTGAATGCGAAAGGATCTGCAACCTGATTGCGTAACGTAGCCACAAATGCAATAGCTTTGGAACAAAGTGCACGAGAAAAACTATATACCGTACTGAATAGATTAAACAATTATTATCTAGAATCTATATAATCTCTGATCTATTCAGAACAAGATGACATAGATTCGAGTCCATTCTTTAAGATTTTTTGGAATATTCGATTGGGTCAAAATATTTTAGTGCACCACTTTTGCTAACTGTATATCAGAAGTCAAAGAACATTACATTTCAAAGATCTAAAGTAAAACGTCAATTTATACTACAGCCACGACTGATCATTATGTTTAGCTACTAGTTGATACACGCAACTTTGTCGGCGTCACAATTTTAATTACTGCTCCGCTCCTATTGGTCTTAGCGTGATGATATATAGCCTATAGCCTTCCTCAATAAATGGGCTATCAAACACTGAAAGAATTTTTCAAATCGGACCAGTAGTTCCTGAGATTAGCGCGTTCAAGCAAACAAACAAACTCTTCAGCTATAAATATTAGTATAATAGTATAAGATATAGTTTAGAAAATGTAGTTACGTGTATGTACCTATAGTTCCAAAACCGGTTTCTTAGGTTTTATCGACAGCAATTGAAGGTAAATAAAACAGTAGAAGCCCAGCCTGAATTTCATTTAGGTCCTGCGTCTACAATCAACTAAACAAACAACAGGCTATATTATTCACAAAGCAATGATGATCCAGAGTGCTGCATAATTGTTCGTAAACCTTGAAAAATTGTTAAGTGAAAATAAATCGCATACTTTTATCCAACTTTAGAGCTTCCAATTTTGGAGAATTTCATACTAAATTGCAGGAAGCTTTATTGTATCCCTTCCAGGTGTACCCTCGCTTTGTACAGGCTGTGCACATACATCATTCCTCAGCTTTTCATTTGGTCGGTCGTAAATATAAGCCCAGCAGTGAGCACTACTTTTTAACGTGGACCGCTGCAGCGAAATGTCCCAGAGGTACCATAAGGACTGCGGTCCCGCAGATTAGACTGCACTGTACTAAGAATTTAATTTAGTCGCTTCTACAAGATTATTGTGTGGATTCATATAGTAGCCGCATTGCGAATGGCAAAGTATATGCCATGTTCTTGCTAGAAGGAAATTGACTTGCAGCTGCTTGATGATTAACAACTTATATCGTGTGTATCAGAATAGCGGGTGTATGATTACAAATACTCATGTTATATGCGTGCGAGAGAATGTACGAGCAAAGTACCGAATGCATGTAAAATATTAAGCAATGTACTTTTTAAAACCACAGTTATTAGAAAAAGTATGTGAACCGGCAAAGTAACGTCAGAATGGTGGGTCGATTCTAAATCTGAACAAATTACCAACTATTGAGTGTGAAATGCCTACCGTAGCCATGTACGAGCAATGTTTAATTACCTAGTCTCACCACATAACTAGTTCTGGGCTTAACAATAACAAAGACGGTCAAGGCTTTTACTAGTTTCTGCCCATCATTTATTCTCCATCTTTTATTGATCAAACAGGATTTCAGTCACCTTCCAGTTCCTAATCCATTTCAGCCTTCTCACCTTTTTAACAATATTTCTAATAGTCCTTTGAAAGAAATAGCCAGCACAAACCTCTCTTGTTTACTGAGTCTTTTGAAATTAACTTTATTAACGACTAAGAGTCACCAACAAAAAATATTACCACCATTTAATCTGCTATGCGTTCTCAATAAGACACGGTATTTAATTTATAAATACCGTGTCTTACATTGCTTCATATTTTGGCCGCCACTATCAGGCCTATATTCACCACGTCAATGTGACAAGTAAACATCAAACTCATATGACACATACCATTTATTACTCAAGTTTATTTCCCAGCCACTAAATAGTTACCTAACGTCTAGCGCGGCGTCTGTCACATGTCACAGTTTATAGTAAAACTATCTCTTATAGGTATCTCACAGTTCGCTGACCAATCCGAGTCATGTCGAGCGGTTAACGTTGCGAAACTTGCGAACTTCGCCAAGAATTCACTTGAAGTTGAGGGGATAATTAGGTCTCACCAACTTGTGTGGTGCACTTCACTAGATTTAGTTGAATTTTCCACTATTTACACCCACGTTCAGTATCTCCAAAAAGTGGCAGGGATTGCTTTAACTACTTTAAAAAGGATGACTTGTGTTTGCGGACCAAAGAAGAGTCGTGATATGTGTACGGGTCATCTCATCTGCCTAGCCTTTTCCCAACTACATATATTGGGGTCGGCTTCCAGTCAAGCCGAATTTAGCTGAATACCAGTATTTTACGAGGAACGGCTGCCTACCAGACCTACACAATCCATTAACTGGGTAACACGGTACTTCATGGCAAGACTGGAGTCAGATTTACTGGCTTATGACCGTATCCGTAACGACTGCTAAAGATCAACAAATGACAACCGGGACCAACGGCTTAGCGTGCTTTCCGAAGCATGAAGGAAACTCGGTATGTTAAGATGGTCACCCATCCACAGACCAACCTTGGCAAGCGTTGCTTAACCTTGAAGATCGACCCGTTCTGCTGTTATTATCTAGCCACGAGCTCCTTCAAGATTGTGTCCGGGTATTTAGACCTCATAAAGTCGCTTTCTGCCTTATAGGTATGCCCCTTTGTAATTGATCAATTGGGAAAATTGAATATACCTATCTATCTATCTATCATTAATTCGGATGTTACAACTACTGTCTAGAGCTTCACTTTTTTTTTTTGTTTTTTTTTTTTTTGTCGATGGCCACTCGCAGTTTCAACCCTCGAGGGTTGTCAACTACTGAACCGGACTTGCCTGTGTGGGCCTCAGAAATTTAAGGCCTCCAGCCGAGGCTACAAAATTTATATACATTCAGTCAAAAAAGTATCGGGAATGGATGATTTGTTTATGGTTCCAAATTCAAATTTTTGTTTTTTTTGTAGTTGTTAGATTGGCACAACTGTTTCCCATTTTGGCGCGGAGTTTGAGTTGCATCTGTTATTTATATTAAATACAGTGCTGGTTTTAGTAATATCATATATAGTGTGTATTGCGAATTTCATAATGGACAAAAATATCGAACAAAGAGTTTGTCTTAAATTTTGCATCGCCAATGGAATTTCGTGTTCGGAGTCACTGAAAATGTTACAGAAGGCTTACGGTGAATCGACTTTATCAAAAACTCGTGCTTATGAGTGGTTCAAAGCGTTCAAAAGCGGTCGAGATGTGATGGAAGATTTGCCTCGCTCTGGTAGGCCGTCAACGTCTGCAACTGAAGTTAACATCGCAAAAGTGAAGGAAATGTGACTGAAAATCCCCATTCAACTCTGAGAGAGATAGCTGCCGAACTTTCTGTATCTCTCGAGTCGATCCGTACCATTTTAACTAATCATTTGGATATGAAACATGTTGCTGCTCGGCTAGTCCCAAAAGATCTGAATTTTCTCCAAAAACTCAATCGCATGAAAGTCGCTGAGGACATGCTAGAACGAGTCAGTTCGGACCCAACATTCATGAAACGCATTGTTACTGGTGACGAGACGTGGGTTTACGAGTTTGACATGCAAACTAGTCAACAAGCTTCGGAGTGGCGCCTTCCAAATGAACCGTTTTCAATCGATAGAAGACATAAAGGAGAATTCGCGGCGAGAACTCAACTCAATTCCGGAAGCAGCGTTTAAAAAATATTTTGATGAATGGATTATTCGTTGGCGCAAGTGTATCGTTTCTAAAGGAGCATACTTTGAAGGTGATAAAATAAATTTGGATGAATAACAGACATTTTGTGTATTATTGATCTTTTCCCGGTACTTTCTTGACAGAGTAGTATATTAAAACTCCGCTCGCTGAGGGCACCCCCTGTGGGGTACGGACCTCGGCTCAACGGCGTCGTTTAGGGGGGGGGCAGCAAGAGACTGGCTGGGTCATGTCATTATTTAGGGAGATATTTGTCACTACTGGCTCAGCTTCGCGGGCTGGCTCGTTTGGCAAAAGACGGGGGGGATCTAGAGCTTCACATTTCCATAGGGATCTTATCAAGTTTTCTCCGTTCTTATTCGATTGGGGCTAGATTAAACGACATTCTATCATCGAAACATATTGTTGGATTGTTCAAAATGTATGAAACATTCGCTACGTGCACGTGGTTTTTAACTTTTCAACAGTCGTTTTGCTGACTGTACGCCACCTGAGGCTCTGGTGGACGGATGACCTGGGTCGCGGGTAGCCGATGGGTGCGAGATGCGCAGGACTTGGGGGAGCCTATGTCCAGCAGTGGACTGATGAGGCTCTAGACAAGTGACCTTCCGTCTGCGACAGAGTGACGAAGGCTATATTTTCAAAACGTCAAAAATTATAGGATTGACAAACACTGCCGTTGTCGAAATGTCACGTGATCAATCCCTTATATTTTGGCAATAGGGTATTTAACTGAAAAAAATTAATTAGGTAGGTAGTCCGTCAGATAGATTTGCTGGTAAAAATTGTACCATCATAGTGACGTCACGCGTGTTCAACGCACTTTATCGTCTTCATCTTTTGTTTACGTGAAAAAAAAAAAAATACGTGTCAAATATTTTCAGACGGACTAATTAAACTTTGTTTAGTAAAATTCTCTATTGTCTAGACTCTAGAGCTTTTGGTCTGTCATTTAATTCCGTTTGACTAGTAGAAACAAATGAGTAGCTATTGATTGAGCAGAGCATTGTTCATTAAACGGCATTACAGTCGCCGCGCAGTAGTGACTAGTGGGTCAAACTGAGCGAAACTATCCTTTGTCTCTGCGCGATTGGCTACCGCGATTGTCTATGATACATTTGTTTAGATACCGCTGGCTACTCTGCTACAATTGAGGGAACGATTGTTCTGCATTGTGATATGAATAAATGAATGATTTGAGGTCCGAGTTGAAGAACGTAACTTCCGTACACGAACGAAAGCCTCCGTATTAAAAACATCCTATTAGCAAAACTTCCTATTGGCAAATAACTTACTAAAAATAAGAGATTGGAAAAAGAAGTCTTATCTTATCACATATTTTTTTATTTTATAACTAAATACCGGCAGATTTTTTTTGGCGATCAAGTCATAAAATGGAGACGTTATGAAATACTCGTTTCTGCCAGCGACTTCATCAGCGTTGATTTCTCTAGAATTGGGTTCAAAGTGAAATTAAAAAATAAAATAAGACCGCTTAATAATAGGACCGCTTTGATACGGAGGTGAACGAAACTATTATTAGACAAATAATTATTGTGGCTGCGACAGAAACTGAAACACGTCGTTATCTCTATGACTCATTTATTGCAATGCATTATAATCGTTAATAGGTGTTAAAAATAAGCCACTCAGCCAGCGACAGTACCCCACGCTCCCCAGTAAAGGGCAGTGAACGATCATCGAGGGCTGATGGTAGACTACCATCACCATTCTCACGCTCAGGGCACCGCGCCACATATCATCAACGTGACTTGTGAGGACTCACATAGTGTGAAAGTCTCGCGAAGAGCTTACTATAGAAATGATCCTATGAAGTAAGGTCTTGATTAGAGCCAATGTTCCGCGGAGCGTCATTCGGTCGCGGAGAATCTTAACACCGCGATGTAGGAATGCGCGTCATCGGTACAGCGCCATCTAGTGACACGCTTGAGAGTTAGCAATGAGGATAAAAATAGAATGATGTTAGCAGTAGTGGCGATGATTGTGACTTTTGTTATATAATTATATTTATGTGACAGAGATACTCAGAGATATTATAGTTGGTTAATAATGTATAAAATAACATCTTCACGTATTGCATGCTGTCAGCCTTATTTACTTATATCAACGATTAGTATAATTTTTGACTTCCAAGTACGAAACGCGTGCCTATCTATAGTAAAAAAAAAAAACATAAATCAAGAGACTGAATATCAACCAATATAATATATTATTTTGTCTGTCTGAAAGTTTCACAAAGTATGTATTTCTATTGCAGCTATAACAACAAGTTCTTTACATTAATAACTTTGTAACATACCTACTTATATTTGAAAGTTTGGTGTCAAAAAACGAAGAAACCACACCAAAAACACCATAGAAACACCGAATTCCAAAACTAATGCTAATGATACCTAGTTTGTTTAAGTTTTTGATTGGAAGTCGGTTTTATTTTTCTTGTAAAAATATATAAACAAAAAAAGGGAATGAAAAGGACAAGCGAAAGTAATATTTACGTTTTTGAATTCGTAGCGTCCACAGAGGAAACGTGTTTTTTTTAACGATATAGTACGGAACCCTACGAGTCCGTTTCGTACTTGTCTTCTGTTAATTTTCGCAGTATTAATGGAACAAAGCAGGATGTCATTGCTACTCAAGCTAAGATTTCTAAATAAATCCTGGAGTTGCATAAATACGATCACATTTCACAATCGCAATATGTTTTTAAGAGTAGGAACACAGGTGGATGCTGCAATACTTCCAGGAACGTATGGCTCGATTCAGTACCTAATACAATCTTATTGCGTCCTTCAAGAAAATCTGAAATATGTAGGAAATATCCAGTAGGAAGGGTGATGTGTTCTGTGTTTATGATGTAAAGTATACAGTAAAGTAGTTTAATAAATAGGTTAATATGGTAGTGGAAGTAGCTTAGGTACATTATTACAGTAGCTTAATATACGTAAGCTACTTTTACAGCTACAATTAGGGTGACTCCAAACGAACGTTTGGGAGTTTTGAGTTGCGTAAACTGAGTCGGCGGAATTCGCGTTTCATACTAAAGTCTATCTCATTTTGCGTCGCCGTGAAGCACACACAGAGGGCTTAGTGTAAGTTTTTTAACGCATTCGAACGCGTTAACGTAAACGGTCGCTTATGTCAAATTGTATAGAAAAAAAAAGGTTTTCAGACGGCGCTTATCCAGTTTCAATACAAATTGACGGTTAAGCTAACGCGATCGAGAACGTTAAAAACTCGCACTAAGACCACAGGACTTTAGTATCACTACTCACAAAATTTGGTCAGTGTACTGCTCATAATCAACTAGCTACTTGAGATTACGATCAATTCGCTCGCTTAGTGTTATACCTAATTAGTCAGTACGATGGTTAAATAGTTTATTATTACGCGAATTAAAAATATTTATTACAAGTAAAAGGCTTGAATTCGTAGGATTGCTTGATACAGGGCATAAGTTAAGTACTATTAACACCAGAGGCTTTCAACATGCACAGCCTATAAGTAACTGAAGTTTAATACACCTCTATTTTTGCAGTCACTGCGTCATCCAAAAGGTAGATTGATAGAAAATTCCTAAAGCAGTCCACTTGTGTACATTCGTGTGCGTAATGTACTACCAATCATCATTTGCCTAGCCTTTTCCCAACTATATTGGGGTCGGCTTGTTTTACGTGGAGTGGCTGCCTACCAGACCTCCACAACCCATTAACTGGGTAACACGATACTTCATGACAAGACTGGAGTCAGATTTACTGGCTTCTGACAATTCGTAACGACTGCCAAAGATCTACAAATGACAGCCGGGACCAACGGCTTAACGTGCTTTTCGAGGCACGGAGGAAACTCGGTGTATTAAGATGGTCACCCATCCACAGACCAACCTTGGCAAGCGTTGCTTAACCTTAAAGATCGACCGTGCGGCTGTTATTATTTAGCCACGAGCTCCTCAAATGTCCTACCAATAATAATATAAATGCGAAAGTTTGTGAGGATGGATAGATGGATGTTAGTTACTCTTTTACGTCAGAACGCCTGAAAGGATCTTCATGAAATTTGGCACAGATTTAGACTATAGTCTAGAATAACACATAGGCTACTTTATATCCCGGAATATGTTCCCTAAGGATCACGCGGGTGCATTTCTGAAGCTAGTATTAAATAAATAAATAAACATTCTGCAAACTCATTGACTTAGGTATAGTTAGTGCAGATTATAGGAATGTCAAGTTTTCACTAATCAAACGATTGTGCTACTAAGTAGTACAATATGTAGGTATTATAAAAAGCTACTAATTTAAGATAAAACTATTGTATCGCTGTCACGTCCGGATGGTGCAGTAGCCGAGTAATTGGCTGCTGCGCTATGTCTCGCGGGTTTGATTCCTGCTAGGAAAAACAAATAGTCAACGTTTTTTTTTGTGTATGAAATATGTTTGTCTATTGAAGCTTAGTTTTAGACCTAACACATCGTTCTAACGGTATCATCCCACCCATTGGACCATCGTCATCTTCACACCGCACCATCGCAGTCCATTCTCACTTCTTCCCGTTCCATGGGAATAACGACATTATGATAATATCCATCACATAATTACCGAGGCGACTGCTACAAAGTACCCTGGAACGGCCCGTCTTGCTCTCAGAACATTACTCGCCATTTCCGTGATATTTTACAAAGTGGTATCAATTTAAATTGTGTTAAGTAGCTGCTGTTTCTTTTGATGACCTTGTTCGCAGGGAAAAAGTGGACGGACAAAATATGGCAACATTGCAAAAATGTCCTTAGTTTGTATTATTTTGAAAGTAGGTAAACACTTATTTAAAAATATTATTGAGTTTAAGAAGCATCTGAATTTAAAAACACAGCGGTAAGTAGCTAACCTAGATAGCTACGAATCGAGGCCTATTTCTGGTTTAAAAAACTTGTAACAAAAAATATAGCTAACCAACTTCCAAACAAAACACTTAAAAGTATAAAATAAATTACTGAATTACATTATTATTTTTTTACGTTTCACTTTTAAGTGGTGATACATGAACGACGTCTTCGTCTACGCAAAAATTTAAATAAGCAAAAATGCTTACAAAATAAAAACTACCGAACTAAACTGAATTCAATTTTTACGGGACCAAATGGCAAGTATTGCCATCGAACTAAAATAGAATTACCGAAATCGGATCAGAAAGCTGGGAGTAATCGGTGTACATTTATAAAAAAAAAATTATAGGTGGTATACCTATAATTTTTTTAACTTCGAATTGGATGTCGGCTAAAAAAACAAAATAATTGCCACAGAACAGACGTGCATCGGCGTGCATACATTGAAAAAGGTTAAGATAACTTCATTACCTAGAGAGAAGATCATTTCCAAGATCAGAATAGGAAGCTGAATGCAAGGTTATCCCAATAGGGAAGATGCAAATACAGAATCTGTGAGAATGTTGTTAGTAAAATGATTATCATCTGCCTAGCCTTTTCCCAACTATAGCCTACATATTGGGGTCGGCTTCCAGTCAAGCCAGATTTAGCTGAATACCACAGTATTTTACGAAGAGCGGCTGTCTACCAAACCTCCACAACCCATTAACTGAGTAACACGGTACTTCATGGCAAGACTGGAGTCAGATTTACTGGCTTCTGACTATCCGTAACGAATGCCAAAGATCTACAAATGACAGCCGGGACCAACAGGTTAACATGCTTTCCGTTACACGGAGGAAATTCGGTATGTTAAGATGGTCCCATCAGAAAGACCCATCCACAGACCAACCTTGGCAAGCCGACCCGTGCGGCTGTTATTATCTAGCCACGGGTTGTTACTAAAATGTTTTTATTTTATGTAGTTAATATTGATTTTTAACAAAAATAATGAATAAAGTAACGTGAAACGGAACGTATTTAAAAACAACATCACCGTTTAGTGACGTTACTGCTGTTATGACAGCGAAAAGGCAAAACTTCCTTTTCGGGCGAAACACTCAGCTTAAAACCACAATTTTGAAAATAAATTAAAGGGCTTTTTTTTTTATTTACCTATGTGTGGTCTATTTTACATAGAAATCTTTAAAATGGGAGCAAGTTGAAAATATTGCATGATCCCTATTCATTAAACTAACTGACATAAACTGCAGCCACCAATCATTCTACTAATTGCTGAAGTTTAATTAAAACAGATAGATTATCACGACGATCACCAGATCCTATCGTGACACATTCACACATTAGGCAGCGCCTAATCTCGGCACATCTCTCTATCAGGCGCATTGTCGTGCGCTAACGTGGATAGGGTCTTAGGGGAAACGGGCCTGACGGTAATAGGACGCGCCAAATTACGTATGAGCGTTATCTGTTGCTCAATAACTGTGATAACGATTGCACGAGTTATTGCTTTCGAGTTTATTGGGATTGGTTGGCTGAGTGACTGTACCTGGAGGTTAGAGAGAGAAGGAAGAAGTCGATATCAAGAGCACACAACTACTACTTACTACCTTTTAAGGTTTTCGTACTCAAATGGTTTCCAACGGAACCCTATTACTAAGCCTCCGCTGTCCGTCCGTCCGTCTGTCTTCCGCGGGTTGTATCTGAAGAACTGTAATAGGTACCTAGTCAATTAAAAATTTCACAGGGTGTGTATTTCTGTAGCCGCTATGAAAACAAATAATAAGAATAAAATAAAATAGTTAATTTAAGGGGGCTCCAATACAAGAAACGTGTTTTTTTTCGGTTTATGGTACGGAACCCTTCGTGTGCGAGTCGGC
The DNA here is from genome assembly GCA_950371165.1 of Lacanobia oleracea. Taxonomy (NCBI): domain Eukaryota; kingdom Metazoa; phylum Arthropoda; class Insecta; order Lepidoptera; family Noctuidae; genus Lacanobia; species Lacanobia oleracea. Next base: position 24,571,391 of record OX493396.1, read on the forward strand.
TTGGAATCCGTCAGTTAAAGATTAACAATAGACGCAATAGAAGTACCTACACATACTTCCATTGCCACTATAACAACAAATAATATAAATGGAGTTCCAGAGAATTGACTTTTGGCATTTTTTGCGATTTCTTTGTTTTTACTTTATTGTAAAAATATAGATAAATTAAAAACTCTAACTTTGTAAGCATACTTATAGTGCTAATACAAACAAACAACAAACACCAGTCAAGTGCGAGTCGGTCTCGCGCACCAAGATCACATTTTTTCGATTCTCACAAAAAAAGGTTACAAAAATACAAACAGTCTCCATATGATACGGAACCCGAACCCGAACCCATACACGAGTCCGATTCACACTTGAACGGTAATTATTAATTACTACAAAGAACTAAATAAGATTTTATCATAAAAGTTTACACACACACAATATTGTTGTTGTCACAATATTTAGCAACGCTGTCAAAGATGGTGTGAATTAACACTAATTTAATCGCCGTAATCACTGTTTTCGTGATTTTGTATCAACATGGTAATAAAACTTGATAAGTACGTACGTGAGGTGTGACCCAGATTACTATAGCAGTGAAAGGCAAGTCGATCTTACCGTTTCAAAGTTTTAGAACGGTTATTTCGGCATCTCTGACAGGTGGCTCGTTGGTCTAGGGGTATGATTTTCGCTTAGGGTGCGAGAGGTCCCGGGTTCAAATCCCGGACGAGCCCAAATCTTTTTGTATTTTTTTACTTTTTTCTAAGAAAGGTGCCATCATTTATTAGACCTTTGGTACCCTTATTTTATACATCCGGAGTTATTTCTTACACAATGAAATGCGATGTACATTTTTTTTTCATAAATCCTGATTTCAGTTTTGTTGTGAATTGTGATACGTGTTGAATAATATAGCAAAATACAACGCTTGACATTCGCACTCGCCAGTAAACAGGAAGTTGGGGTGTTGGGGGTGTCTGGAGGTGTCAGAGGGTGTCTGGGGGTGCCAGGGGGTGTTACAACGTGTTGTATTGAGACGCTACATTTGGATTTGCTTGATTTTTATAATTTATATCTTCCTCAAATGTCACGTTGTTTTTTCGTGAGAAGATTTAAAAAGAGATGATTCGTACATAATTTTACTCAACGTCTATGGAATAACAGAATAGCACAATAGATAAATTTATTGGTAAAGCATAAATATTAAGCATAATTATTCTTTGCGGTTTATATATATACTTTTATACAAGTGTAACAGAATAAACGCAATATCTATCTTTGTACTCATTATTATGAACAACTTTTATTAAGGCACTAATACAATGGGGAAAAAAAATGCTGTTCAGTACAATTTCGTCGAGTTATGAGCACAGAAATGTATGGGGCAGTTGATTTTGTTTTCGCTATTTCAGTGTTGGTCCATTAAATTTAATAATAATAATAGGGCTTGATTCAGAAAGCGGTACTTCTGGACACGGCTCACATTGTCAGGAAGTTCCTTTCTCTGGAGCCCTGACCACCGGTAGCTTGGACCCTGTTCCCGATATCGGTGGGCTACTATTTTTATATTTTTAAATGTTTTTTTTTATATATATATTGTATAAAAATATTTAAAAATTTAGAAATAAGCGAAAATGATGAATAAAGGAAATAATAACAAATTTATTCATTTCAATAACACATTGTACAATAGATAGACAATATTGCAATACATAAAAGCCTTAAGTGCTAGTTTTCTTCAGATACCCTGGATCCCACACTAGGATGTCCTGTGTCCTGGGGTGCAGTCCCTTCCCAAGTAAGGCGTATTTTATCTATTGATGAAACTAATAATTTGTTCGTTATGATGAGTACAATGACCCCTTAAAAGTTATTGAGTTTATTTTGTTACAATTTGTATTTATTTAAGGAAGGAACCGGATTATATTAGGATCTATTCATCCACTTGACGTCTGAAATGATTTGAAACTATTGGGTAACACTTATAATAGTTTATTATCACCACAGATTTTAACTACCTCCGTGGTCGAGTGGTTTATGCGTTTGCCTTGTGATCCGATGGTCGTGGGTTCGATTACTACGGGAAGCATACTTTGTAAAGTTGTTTACAGTTTGGCTAGAACATTGCAAGTTTGAATCACCTGATTGTCTGATAAAAGATGATTCCGTGCTCGGAAGGCACGTATAAGCCGGTGGTCCCGGCCGCCAGAAGGTGGTCGTCAAATAAACCATGTCAGAGGCCCTTGAGGCGGTTTAGAAACTTTGACTCTAGGGTGTGTGGGGTCGTTAGACATTACTGCATTATTAAATATGCCATACATAAAAACTTCCAACAAATACAAACAAAACAATGAAGGTTGATCAACTCCCCCCACTTTCACGGCATCTAGTTGCTAATAAATAAAATGACCGGCTAAAGCGTAACGGACACGTTTTGGGCAAAGTAGGCAGGCCGCTATGAGGGAGGCCGGTCGAGAGCGGCCGTAATGGGGTATTTACCTGTCCTTAATTAAAGAGAAGAAAGGGCGGGGTATAAGATAGGGGCTCGTGGCTAAGATAGGACAGCGCGGGATCAATTCGATAAATTAAACTACTTTACTTGCCGTAATTAGACGAGGAGATAAAATTATAATTATGGTTATACCGGTTGATGCAAGTGCTTTTCTTCAAAATCCTTTATAGTATCCGTTCATGCCCTCTAGATATATTCCCCCTGTATATATAATTGATACTTCTCCAAGACCATTAGACCGATTATGATTAAATAAGATTATTTGATGGCTTAGTTCCAATAATACCCGGTGGTACCCGGTGGCGCTGCAAACGGGTTCTAGTATTTTTACCAGCCTCACTCAAAAGTCAAACGTTATGCTTACGTTCTTATGCCTACATGTTCCGTATCTACTCTTGTATATGTAATTTATACTAAATACTTCTCCTTGCATGTAAGATATCAATGAATTCAAAAGGACCCACTTGTTCAATATTAAATATAATAGTGGATAATCTACCGACTAGACCACCGGACCATTTATCATGAAATTAGATTCCTTGATGGAATAGAATAGAAAAATATTTATTCAGCACAAACACAAACGCACAGCTACAAAGAATACAAAAGTAATAAGTAGCAGGTACACAAATAGCGCTGAGCGTGCCCATGCCGAAAGGGTAACCATCGCATTTGCTGGGCGTCAGACACCCAGCGCTGGTTTTCAGTTGGCACCCCGCAGTGACACACGGACGAAGGTAAATACAATAAACATCTAAAATAAAAATAAATTGCAATTAAATACAGTAATAAGTATAAAAACTAATATAGTTAAAAAGTAGTAACAAGTAGTTGTAGTAGTAAGTAGTAGTAGTTTTAATAGTACCCGATAGATGGCGGTGGGTACCCGATAGGTTCTAGTATTTTTTGACAGCCTCACTCAGACGATAAGCTTACGTTCTTATGCGTACATTTTTTGTTTCTTCTGCAATGCACTTTACTTACTGGCTTTCACGCTGTTGAGTTTAAGTTGTAATAATAGGCATACCTTGGTTAACTCTGAAAGCCATGATTGACCGCAGAAATTCAGTTACAAAATCACTAGCGTATAGCACCCGCCTACTTTACTCTAGTATTTGAAACCTTAGCTGAATAGAATTATGCTAGGTATTTTCCATAATTACTGGGCAAAGCCGACGTTTCAATGTTGACACTGAAATTAAAGGAAAGTAAAGAAACATCAAAAGTGATACATTTTCAAGTAATATAATTTTGTACGAGCAAAGGAGACTTTTACGTCCTTATATACATTCTTATGATGCCTTGAAGTTGATTGATGTAAATGTTCGTTTGAGAAGAACATAACGTTACTTTTTATCACGCCTCTAAGGAATGGGAGGAAGTGGGATTTATTGAAGAAATATAAATAGGTACTTACAACGATTCAGTTTGTATTTACACTGATGTGAAATGAGAAGGGCTCGTGGTTAGGTAAAAACAGCCGCACGGGTCGATCTGCAACGCTGGGCGAATGTCGGTAAATGGAAGGGTAACTGCCCATTTCATATCGAACATTCCACATCAAGCCGTTGTTCACGGCTGTCATTTGAAGATTTTTGACACTCAAGACGTCCACTGTTAGAACATAGCCCAAGAGTCACCACCTCGACTAGTCCTGTGCGTCTCGATTGCACCGGAATTCTGTGGCTTTCATCATTTTATCGCCCTACTTTGTGGGATGCCTTCCAACGCTGCCTCCCATAAACGAACCAATTAACTCTTTATTGTTTAAGACAAATTAACAAATATCTTGACTACCCTTACATTTCAATCCAACTTTCAAAATCCGCGTAAGTAATTAATCGACGTAATATTTATTTCAGCTCACGTTTCTCCACCACCTGGAAAGCGAAACCCGACTTCCCATTTACCTCAAACACGTAGTTAATTCATTATTAAAAGCCAGCTTTTCCCTTCGTGCGTAGATACAGGTACGTCTACAAGCGTTGTATAAAGTTTTTTTTCAATTTGAACCAGTAGTTCCTGAGATTAGCGCGTTCAACCAAACAAACAAACATACTCTTAAGCTATACAGATATCATAGATTACTGATAGAAATTATCGGCCTGTTTCAGTTTTCAGTATGCATGTGACAGCTGGAACTTGCGCTCAGCGCGTATTGTGCGAGTACGCAGGTAAAGCTCCGCGGTATAAGCAATGATTTAAAACACCGAATGTGCAATATCGTATATTTTCCTCAACTCAAACATGCTATTTTTCAGCTCACTTTGAAATAATGAGTTTAGTTTATCGTTCAGACTATTTCTTAAACATTTCCTTAGTCACCGACATTTCTATAAATAGCTTTGCTATTCTGGCATTCCGCTATTCTTAGTTGACAAGAGCAGCATTGATGCCAGAAAAAACTGTAAACAATTTAATAAAAACTATGTAAACTATTTATGTTTATTTATAGCAGTAAATCAGTTATTCTTCTATTGTTATTGTTTTACTCAATAGTATATTTATTCAAGAATGCCTGGTTGTTGTGTCAGAGACTCTATGCCTATTACTGGGTCTATCTTGCCTCTTTCCATATAGATGGAAAGAGTTCCCCGTGAAAGCAGGAGCAGCTGAATTCCTGTATTTTATATTGCAACTGCATATTTGTAAAATAAGTGTCAAAATTTGTAGGTTTCGACAATATTACACGCTATTTAAAGCATACTGCAAATCTCTGTACTCGAGCGCCCTATGGATCAGCTGTACCAAACGTGCCGTCAGTGCGCTGCGCGTTCAATATAATAACGCCTTCAGGACGCTGATGCGGCTGCCGCGTTACTTCAGTGCGTCAGAGATATTCGCAAAAGCCCGAGACGACAGCTTCTCAGCTATAGTGAGGATGAAAAGAGCGTCTCTGCTCGCCAGATTGCGTGGCAGTGGCAACAGCCTCTTGAAGGTGATAGCTGACAGGCTTGGTGAGAGCACAATAATGGGGCATCTCATAAGAACAACCCTGTCTGTCGTAGAATATAAGTACTAACATAGATCATAAGCCACATTGTTACTAACATTCTAGTATATAAGTATACTAACGTAGGTTTTAGAGAATATATTGGTACTAACATCTTTTAAGAATTTATGTTTGGGTTGTGTCAGTGTGGACCTTTGGTTGTCTTACAAATAAAAAAAATACATTAATATGTAACGATTGTTAGATCTACAATTGACAGCTTGACCTATTTCTGAGGCACTGAGAAGTCTCGTATGTAATCGATGGTCAACCATCCCAAGGCCAATCTTGGCAAGCGTTGCTTTACCTTGAAAATTGACCAGTGCGGCTGTTATAATTTTAGCCACGAGCTCTTCAATGACACTGACATGTATCTGGTCTTTACATTCCTGTCAATCTGTGAGGGGTAGTTTTCTATCTCCTATTCTATTCTCTCTACTGAGACGATAGACAAGAGTCTATTAAAAAGCTACGTTCGCATTTCCATCTAAGTCGCTATTTTTCAAAAATGTATGAAAATTGTGTTTTTAGGGTTCCGAACATCCGTAAAAAATGGAACCCTTATTTGATCACTCGCGTGTCTGTCTGCTGTCCGTCTGTCACACACAGCCAGTTTTCTCCGGATCTAAAATCAATTCTGTTGGAATTTGGAATACATGTGGACTTCTGTGATCTAAACACAGACGCGTTACGTAAATAAATATTTTTTTAGTATGTCACTTTTGGTGGTCAAACTAGAAAATAAAAAAAATGTTTTTCAAATTGTATCATGCGACATATCAAATGTGTGAGGGTTTTTAATCATAATTTTAAAATAATGAAATAGTTTTAAAGTTATTCAAGAACTTAATTGGACCAAAACTAACCAGGTCCCTGATCTTCGCAACTAAGCCTGAGCCTATTTTTTTGAAAATAAATGCAAATTATAGTTTTATATCTAAAGATTACAGGAAAACCTGTAAGAAGTTTGTAGTGTTAAAATAACTTGTTTTTAAAAAATGGTTTTCAATTCATTGCACGCGAGTCCGACTCGCACTTGGCCAGTTTTTGCGACTAAGATGCGTATGCGAACGTTGCTTTGAAATGAGTAGAATTTGCATAAATATGCCATTCTATTAGCGAATGCGATATTCGAAATGCCAAAATGGATTCATCACGTGACGTTTCGATGGCGTTTGTAAATTCAACAATCGCCTTCGCCACGCCAGAATGTGAATTGTCTAGAGCTTCTGCTTACCTCACCGGGCATACAAGCGTGATGTATGTAACTAAGTTACTATAATAAGTTGCGCATGTTTCGCCACACTTCACACATTGTTAACTATGCCGTGAGATAATACTCCGTCTGTTAATTACTTTATTTGAGAAACTTCACTATTGTCACTGATACGTTTCGACACTCGTAGAGCTGGCGTTACTTGTGGTTTGTCATTGAACTTTATCTCATTGTGTGTTGGAGTAAAGAAAGAATGTTTATGATTGAGGAAGGGCTCGGTAAAAGTGGGTTATGTTTGTGGTGACGATATTTTCTCGATTGCATAGGAGCGTATAATGTAAGATGAGATGAAATCAATCTATGGTGATACGAAGACATAAAGTGCACTGTGGTGGATTTACCACTTTTATTTACAGTTTTTATTTCATCAATCAAGGAAATTACATTTGAAGTACCATGTTACATAATTAATGGGTTGTGGAGGTCTGGTAGGCAGCTCTACGCTCTACGTAAAATACTGGTATTCAGCTAAAACCGGCTTGACTGAAAGCCAACCCCAATATAATTGGGAAAAGGCTAGGCAGATGATGAATCATGGAAATTAGATTCGACTATAATAGTGACCGATAGTTGAGAAAAAGCTAGGCAGATAAATTGAATCAAGGAAATTCATCATCATAATATCAGCCGAAAGACGTTTACTGCTGGACATAGGCCTCCCCCAAGCGTGGAGCTCGTGGCTAAATAATAACAGCCGCACGGGTCGATCTTTAAGGTTAAATAATAATAATAATAAACTTTAATTCAGACCGGAGTCCATAACCACATCAAAAGTTACACACACATACACACAAATCAAAACACAAAAAGAAAAAAGAAGTAGAATAAAAATAAAAAATAAATTAAAATAAACAGAAATTAAAAACACTTACAGAACTAATTACTTAACATAACTAAATGACGCACGATGTGTCGTCATCCAATGCCACATCATTGGGCTGTCCGTTCTGCCGGCCACAATCGCCACCAAGCTGTTGGAGCTATCGCGCACTCACCGCCGCTTGCCAAGGTTATCTTATCATAACGAGTTTCCTCCGTGCCTCGGGAAGCACGTTAAGCCGCTGGTCCCGGCTGTCATTTGTAGGTCTTTGGCAGTCGTTTCGGGTTGTCAGAAGCCAGTAAATCTGACTCCAGTCTTGCCAAGAAGTACCGTGTTACCCAGTAAATGGGTTGTGGAGGTCTGGTAGGCAGCCGCTCCACGTAAAACACTGGTATTCAGCTGAATCCGGTTTAACTGGAAGCCGACCCCAATATATAGTTGGGAAAAGGCTAGGCAGATGATGATGATGATGATGATAGGCCTCTCCCAAGCGTCGCCACAACGACCGTTCTTGTGCGTCTCGCATCCATCGGCCAACCGCGACCTTCACCAGGTCATTGGTCCGGAGTCAAAGATAGAGGGGCTGTCGGGCACTAGGGGCCATTTTTTGGTTGTGCTTGTCATCATTTCGGGGGTTTTCCATAATCGCCACGCTTGTGCGGCGGGTTAGCGATCGCAGTGTATGGTGTTGCGTTTTACAGAGAACGCTGCTGCCCATTCTCTGGACTAGCCCTTAGTCGTCTCTTACGTTACCCACGGGAAGTGATGGGATGGTATTATCCTTTTGAGATAGTATTCACCATACGGCACCGGCCGACACTATTCGAAGAAAACACATCCTTGCTGCAAATGAGTTAGTCATGTGTCAGTGTACTTGCCAGACAGTATCAAATCTTGATGCTGTCCAGCCTGAGGTATCGGACGCCCCGTTCCAGGCGGAGAATTTATCCCAAGGCTGTGTCATCAACCAAGTTGTAATTGATTGTGAACAGGATTTATCTCAAATTGAACAGCCCAAGATTAATAGTTTCTTATCTGTGAAAAGTGGTTATCATTCAGTTATGTTCTCAGACAGCATAGGAAGAGGTTTAGGTAAATTATTAAGTAACAACCTAAGTTACCCTATACAAAATTACTGTATGCCAAGTTCATCATACAAGCATATTATGGCGTCATTAAGAAACAATAATTTTAGTTCTAATACCAATATTACAGTGTTTATAGGGAATAGTTTAAATGTAAAAAAAGCAGATATCACGGACAATCTAACTGAGATGTTAAAGTTAAATTGTAATAAAATAATATTGTGTGCATTTCCTTATTTTGAACAATTGTCAAGTAGACAAAACAATTATATTCATAGTTTAAATAAACACATGCACTTTTTAGTAAGTCACTATAGTGACAAGTTTATGTTTTTTGACACAAACATTTTTGTGGAAAATTTAAAATCGACTAGGGATACAGTGTATTTGCCAATTAGTTTTAGACACACAATAGCAAGGCTATTAGCTTATTTTATTAACTCAGACATAAGTAGTATGTCGCAGTCTTGTTTAATTAAATCCACAATGTTTAGTAATTTTACTAAGAATCAGGTGGAGAGCCTTAGTAACGGTAGCTCTAGTGCTACAAATACTTATAAAAATTGTACGGAGTTTCCATGTATCTCTATGGATACTCATTTAAACTAGTTCATAAGACAACAGAGGATACCAGCAACAGAATAGTTATGCCTACCATTAACAAGGTATCTTCTTGCTCTTTAGTAAATAGTTGTCAAAAAGGGAGTAGGCAGCATGCCTTGAAATTATTTCATCAAAATATTCAGGGTGTCTCTTCCAAATTATTAGAAATTGAAATGTTTTTAGAAAAAACAATGTTTGACATTGTATGTTTTAGTGAGCACTGGTTGAAGGATTACCAGATGCTAATTAGTTATGAAAATTATAATGTGGGCAGTTGTTTTAACCGCAAATCTATGTTACGTGGTGGTTCCCTCATCTTATTAAGAAAAAACTTAAAATTTAAGCAACGTAATGACATCGTTAACTTATCAGCGGAACATTGCATCGAACTGTCCTGTGTTGAGCTAGATAAGCATATCATAGTGTGCGTGTACAGACCCCCAAACCCTCAAAACTTTGCTTTATTTGAGTCAACAATGGAAGATATCCTTGCGAAACTTGCAGCAGGTAACAAGCCCGCGATTATTTGTGGGGATTTTAATATTAATATTTTAGAAATTAATTCAAATAGCAGCAGATTTATAAGCCTTTTTAAATCGTTTAATTTGTCTAATGTGTTTACAGAACCGACTAGGGTAACACCAACTTCTTCAACCTGTATTGATAATGTATTCTGCGATTGTGAATATTTAGATAAAGCCATAGTTAATTACCTTCCCTCTGATCATAGTGGTCAATTGGTAACATTTCAGTTTAAAGCAGCCTTGGAAAAAATTCATATACAATATAGGCCAATTACAACTGGCAAACTAGCTAAATTCAATGGTACCTTACGAAATAAGTTAAATTTTCTAGGCCATAACATTGAAGATGCTAATAAATTTTATGATAATTTATTTTCAGTGGTTCTAAAGGAATTCAATGCAACTTTTGAAAAGAAGTCTAAGGATACTTTCCCTAAGTATGTATTTAGTGACTGGGCGACTAAAGTCATTAGGATAAGTAGGGAAAGACTATATGAGCTATATGGCCTTAAGCCTGTCATAAACACTGATTCTTTTAATAAGTTTGTAAACAAATATTCTAAAGTGTTCAGAAATACTTGCAAGGTAGCTAAAGCCCTATATATTAGCAACAAGATCAAATCGTCAGAAAATAAAATAAAGACAGTTTGGAAAGTTATTAAGAATGAAACTAATAGAAATAAAGAACGAAACACTGATTATTTACTGGAGACTACACATGGTGCCAAAAGCTCTAATTTAGAAGTAGCTCAAGAATTTGTAAATTTTTTCACCAATATACCAACTAAAACTACGGAATATTTAAATTCTTCACCTGAGGTCTCATATAATTTATTAAAAGCTAACGTTCCAGGTTGTACGGTTGAATTCCAGTTCAAACATATCAACCCTGTGACAGTCATAAAAGCTTTCCGGCAAATCAAAATCAAATTGACCGAAGACATATTATGGGGAATGTCTATTAAAGTGTGCACGTCCATAATTGAAACTATAGCACCATACTTGGCTTTAATATTTAATTTATGTGTAGACCAAGGAGTCTTTCCGGATATAATGAAATATAGTAAGGTTATACCACTATTTAAATCGGGCGACAGCAAAGACACCAATAATTATAGACCTGTATCTGTTTTGCCGGTTTTTAGCAAAGTGTTTGAAAAAGTAATGCTCAATCAGATGCTCAATCATTTTGACATCAATAAAATTTTACACGATCAACAGTATGGTTTTACCAGGGGTCGTTGTACGACTGACGCTGGTGCCACATTGTTAAAACACATATACTCAGCGTGGGAAGAGGCACAAGATGCCATAGGAATCTTTTGTGACCTCTCCAAGGCATTTGATTGTGTAAATCACGAAACCTTGCTCCTAAAGCTAGGACATTACGGACTAGGTAAACTTGCACTCAGTCTAATAAAATCTTACTTAAATGATAGACAGCAGCAAGTTCAAATAAATGGTGTCAATTCACGGGGTTTAAAAGTCAAAATGGGGGTACCACAAGGCTCTATTTTGGGTCCTTTCCTCTTTCTAGTATATATTAATGATCTACCCCATCTTTTAAAAAATCAACCTCATATGGTATTATTTGCTGACGATACGTCCTTAATTTTTAAGATAGATAGACGTTCCATAAATCTTGACGACGTAAATAACGCCCTACAGCAGGTCCAAAATTGGTTTACTGCTAATAATTTAGTATTAAATGGGAAAAAAACTAAATGCATCAGATTTGCCTTACCGAACGTTAAAAGAAATGATTGCGACATAGTATTGAACAAGGAGAAACTTGAATTCGTCGAAAACACGGTTTTCCTGGGGATTACGCTTGACTCAAGGCTACAATGGGGTCCTCATTTAACATCTCTTGCGGGACGGCTAAGTTCAGCAGCATACGCTGTCAGAAAAATCCGTCAATTTACCGATATAGATACCGCGAGGCTGGTCTATTTTAGTTACTTTCATAGTATCATGTCTTACGGTATCTTATTATGGGGACGTGCTGCAGACATCGAGTCTATATTTATCCTGCAGAAAAGAGCCATCAGAGCCATTTACAATCTCCGTCGGCGTGATTCCCTAAGAGAACTGTTTAAGGATATCAACATCATGACGGTACCTTGTCAATACATTTACGAAAATATTATGTATGTTCGGAAAAATCTTCATCTCTTTAGCAAGATTAGTGACAGGCATAATTTTAACACTAGAAATAGGAACAAATTAGATCAACCCCGATTCAGATTGGCCAAAGTACACACTTCTTTTATGGGGTACTGTATTAAATTTTATAATAAAATACCAGTTGATATTCTCGAACTGAATGAGAGAAAATTTAAAGCATGCATAAAACGCACACTATGTAGACAAGCGTATTATAAACTGGAAGATTATATCCTCGATAAAAACGCTTGGCTAAATGCTGGTCCTGCTCCACAGTCACAGCTGCTTAGGTCCACTTTTTAGGTTTCTATGTTTTTATATTTGGAAGAGATGCTCGCTCCTTTTAGAGGTTCTTACATTATTTCGTTTATTTATTCTTATATACATACAAATTATATTATTATATTAATTACTTATTTATTCTTTTTGATGTAAGATCTTAATCGTTCTCTTTATTAATTTATTTTTCATTATTTGGTCATTGACAACCATAGTTTTGTGTAAAGTAGAAGCATATTTTTCAAATTTTGTAAATGTGAGTACCATGAAACCATTTACATTTTTATGTGAGTAGTTATAGTTTTACTTGTTGGACATGAACGAGCATGGTAGTTGAGAGCATGTCAAGCTCACTCAAATGTCTCGCTGATGGCGGCGCGTGGGTTTGATCATTCGGTTCCCTTCGAAATGGTTGAGCTGAAGGGTGCCGATACACGCGTCATGTTCGTGAACAGGCGCCGTCGGTTGAGACTGGTCATCTCTTAACTGCCATTGGCTTATTTTAATATTTATATTTAAAATTCTTATAATAAGCCCTTTTTTTTTTTCCTTTGCATTGTCCTCACATGCAGAAGCAACAAGTATATGTAACTTGAAATTTTGTAAAACCAGAACATGATTTAAAAGAGTGTCCGTGGAGTTTCTTGCACGTTCTTCTCCATAGAGATCTACGCTTTGGAACGTGCAAATAGCTTCCATGTTTTTGACTGACCGACCTTGACGTTTCAAAAGTGCCTGTAATATTTTAGTAAATTGTACTCCTGACCGATTTAGGCCCCACCCCCTTCCACAGTGTGTCCCTCTTCCATCATCTTACATTCCGATGGATCGGCAACCCAACACAACCGAAAGACCAATAGTTTAACGTGCTTTCCGCCGGACTTTATGCCGGACCTGGGAATCAAACCCAGGACTCCACGCTCAACAGTCGCGCTGACGACCGCGAGACCTACGCGACGGAGCAGTTATGTACCTTATTATCGTTGTTGAACCTAAGGTACTTGACCTTATAAACGAATACTAGTGAAGGTCAAACTGAAAGTAAGCATTCATCTTCTCCTTCTTCTTATCGTGAGGTTTAACGACCCCACACACCTTAAGGTCAAAGTTTCTAAACAACCTCATGAGGTTGGACCCATGGGTCTCTGACATGATTTATTAAACGACCGCCATTTGGCGGCCGGGACTACCAACTTATACGTGCCTTCCGAAGCACGAAATCATCTTTTTATCAGACATAAGGTGATTCAAGCCTGCAATGTCCTAGCCAATTTTGAAATAACTTTACAAAGTATGCTTCCCGTGGGAATCGGACTCATGACCCAAGGTCACAAGGCAAACGCCTAAACCACTCGACCACGGATGAAGTTAAAGCAAGCATTCAAAACTCATAAAATTCAGGAACGTAGGTTTTAAATAAAAATAAATTAGAATTGGAAATCTGTTTTTTTTTTCTAAAGGTCAAAAAAGCTTTGTTATCCCGGTAGCTCAAAATGGTGAAAACTTTCAGCCATTAGATTTAAAATAAGAATTTAAGCGGATTTTTATGAAAAACGGCTGAAACCTGCGCAATTCAGATAGGATCGAACAAAGCGGCTAAAACTAAAAACTTTATGAAAATCGCCTCGGTAAGCTTCAATAAAAAGCTGAGCAACGTTCAAATATTCAAATACGACGAAGTATATAGCCTTAGTTATATTATTGAAAACTAACAATGCCAAAATATCAAAGTTCCCAATTATTTTTTTTAAATACCTGCAAGTAATACAAGGTCTCTCTTATCACTCACTTTTGAAAATCGTGGGCAATAGTGGTAATAACATATTTGCCATCTTTATTTTGAAAACTGTTACGGATTATTAAAAGCCAGGGAATTTGACACCAGTCTTGCCAAGAATTACCGTGTTACCCGTGAATGTGTAGTGGAGGTCTGGTAGGTAGCCGCTCCACATAAAATACTGGTATTCAGCTGAATGCTGTATTACTGGAAGCCGGTCTGGATGACGTAACGATTGGTTCCACAAATAAAATAAAAAATATCTATAATAATGGAATCAATTTTATTGGAGTTGGACAGGACGCGGTGATGATCGGTGGAGTAGGGCAGTGACTGAGTGGCGTCCAAGGACTAGTAGAAGGAATCTTGGTCGATATAGCCAGACCACATTGTTGCCATCGTGGATTTCTATCCGCCATTCCTGTATATTCTTGTGCCATACTCATCCAGATTCTTCTGGATGAGTATGGCACAGGACCGTGGGGATTGGCACACGAAAGCAGAAGCGGCCGAAATCGGACTGTAGATTATGATTATCGAAGAAATCTCATTTAGAGTCTAGTAATCCCAATAGTGAGGAGCTCGTGACAAGATAATAACAGCCGCACGGGTCGATCTTCAGGGTTAAGCAACGCTTGCCAAGGTTGTTCTGTGGATAGGTGACCATCATAACATACCGAGTTTCCTCCATGCCTCAGAAAGCACGTTAAGGCTTAAGTCCCGGCTGTCATTTTTAGATCTTTGGCAGTCGTTACGGATAGTCAGAAGCCAGTAAATCTGACTCCAGTCTTGCCATGAAGTACCATTACCTAGTTAAAGGGTTGTGGAGATCTGGTCGGCAGCCGCTCCACGAGAAAAACTGGTATTCAGCTAAATCCGGTTTGACTGGAAGCCAAATCCAATATAGTTGGGAAAAGGCTAGGAAGATGATGAGTATAAACCCCACAGTGACTAAAGGTGACACAAGAGAAACATACAAAACACCGCTCTTAATAATTATGTTGAAGCTAGATGAACAGGAAGCCACACTCGAGCGACACAATAATATGACATATGTTGACACCAGAAAGACAATGGTGAAACCAGAGAGACGTGCCAAGAGTCAACACAACGTGGTGAATTGGTGTCACTTGTAAGACTGAAGAATGACTAGCGAAGGAACAGCCCCTTACTACCATCGGACATCCAAACGCACTGCATCTTACCATCCCTACCTTGTAGCTATTCCACCAATTCGCACTAAGCGTTTCCAAACGTCTTTTATAATGCGCACAGCAAAGGAGTGGAACTCTCTGCCTGCGTCTGTGTTTCCAAACGCTTACAACCCTAATCTCTTAAAAGATAAAGTGAACAGGCTCCTTCTGGGTAAGCTCGCTCCATCGTAGACTTTTTCTCCGTCAACTCTGACATAGACTAGAGTCATGGCACGAGCAAACCCATCATAAATTAAAAAAAAAGGAATGTAGCATCAAAAAATTCGTCCTCCACGCGATCAACTGCCAATGTGCCCAAGAGACTGGCGGCATTGCCACGTCATTTGGCAATGATGAGCCTTAGGTAGCCAAAGTAAAATCCAGCCCTTGGATCACAGGAAGTGTCAACTTGCCGTTACTTGGCTTGTTAATTGAGTTTAAAACTTACACTAGAGAGATTTCTAAGTCGAAATTAATGGTCAGTCCAAAATCTCCAGAAACAACTCGCAACGTCCTCGTGTAGCACGTTGCAGCAACGGCGTTGTTTGCATACTAATATAATTGCAACAAGCACTAAGCCGGGTTCAGCACAGCGTCTAAGACCCGGGTCATGTTTATTGAACAGGTCGGAGGAGCTCTGACTACCCTACATTAAATGTTATGTTAATATCTACCAAGTAAGGTAGGCAACATTTAATATACGCTGGTATTTGGGCGCTTAAGTGAGAAACAAAGTATTGTTTCAGAAAATATTTTATGCAGTCCTAAAAGTGTAGATATTAAAATAAAACCTTTACTACAAGTGTGATTGAAGGGTATCCCGAAGTTTTCAGGCTGAGCCGATTTGAGTTGAGGAATTTCCTAGCATACTTTTCGTAAAAAGGAAGAGATATTTTATTAAAGCCATATTTTAGGAGAAAGACAGAGAGAAGCGGAAGAGAGGGGGGAGAGGAGGGAGGAGAGGACTCTCCAGTATTAGTACCCTCTGTTCAAGCAACACGTAAAACCTGCATTCCAAAACTATCCTTCTCAGTAAGTACAAAATAACAATACGCTACACTAAAATTAATTTCAGGTAAATACACGTCATATTACTATACAACTAATATTTTCGATATTTACCCAAAATTCCTGAGTCCCGGAGGACAGAAAACATTTAGGTTACATTGTCTTCATCCCCCTACACCCGCTTTCCTCTCGCTTCCCCTTCCGCCCCCGGAGGAGGGTAGAATTGCCGATTTACGTCAAATATTTACTCTACACATTACTGCTGCTTACGACAAATACATTTCTCTGTAGATACAGTGAGTAAGAAATACTTTTGTGTTAGTTCATTGTGAATCGCTTTCCTGCTAGAACAATTGTATGTACAGTTTGTATCTAGTTTCTAATGTAAATAATGAGCATTGTAAGCGATGTTGTTTATAAGAAGAAAATATGCCAACAGTATGCTTGTTCTATTCAATTGTTTCACTCATCATCTCATCTGCCTAGCCTTTTCCCGACTATATTGGGGTCGGCTTCCAGTCGAGTCGGATTTAGCTGAATACTATGTCTATGTATGTTGTATTTTACGAGGAGCGGCTGACTACCAGACCTCCACACCCGGTAACACAGTACTTCATGGCAAGACTAGAGTCAGATTTACTGGATTCTGACTATCCGTAACTATTGCCAAAGATCTACAAATGACAGCCGGGACCAACGGTTTAACGTGCTTTCCGAGGCACGGAGGAAACTCGGTATGTTAAGATGGTCACCCATCCACAGACCAACCTTGGCAAGCGTTGCTTAACCTTGAAGATCGACCCGTGCGGCTGTTATTATCTAGCCACGAGCATTCAATTGTTTCACTGAATGAAGTTTATTAGTAACAAACAATTGATACGAATAGTTGGGAGTTGGGAACAGCAGCAAATAACTAGGTCCTTTATTTATTGTATTAAAACAATGAGTCTATATATATACACAGGGAGGAAGACACTGTCGACTGTGACACAGTATAAACTATTACAGTCGTCAACGTAATCTCTGTAAGAAATTGCCATTGATTAACTTAGATATATTAATAGAAATTTGTTAAATTGTATGTGATAAAGAAATAAACTTTGAACTTTATAAGAGAGCCGTCTAGAAGTTATACAGAATCAGAATAAGTATCATAATTATTTATCTACTAGTTGACCCGCGCAACTTCGTCTGCTCCGCTCCTCTTGGTCGTAGCGTGATGATATAGCTTATATCTAACACTGAAATAATTTTTGAAATTGAACCATTAGTTCCTGAGATTAGCGCGTTCAAGCAAACAAACAAATAAACAAACTCTTCAACTTTATATATTAGTATAGATAAGTGTAGATAAAAATGTAGTTTTATATAGTATACGGTATTAATCTTTGTTTAAGTCCTAAACATTCTACCACAACTTATGGAGTAAAAATATTCAATTTTCACTCTTAAATAATTTAAACAAGTACAAATATATATGAACACAAACATGCTATTTCATTAAAACAATTAATCTGTACAAGGTAATAATTTATAAAGCTGAAGAGTTATTTGTTTGGTCAAGCGCGCTAATCTCAGGAACTACCAGACCGAATCAAAAACTTCTATTGGTATTGGATAGGCCGTTTACCGAGATAGGCTACATAAAACATCACGCTATGACCAATAGGAGCGGAGCATTCATGAAAAACCCGACCGCTAATAACGACTAAAAAGTTCGAAACAAGTCGCTTTTTAAGCAGTCTGATGAAGTTGGTAGCATCAGATCAGTGATTGAACTGCATCAGAACGCTTGAAAAGCGTCAACGTTGACAAAGATTTTTTTTTTATTTCCTACATTTTAGTGACTGACATTTTTGGAATCGTCTCCTCGAGCCCTTTATTTTGATTCCCCACTTGAAAGGTTTTGAAATTTATAAATTTTTTGAAGGCATATCGCGCCACAAATCAGCCATATTGTTTTTCATTTTATTTTGATGTACCCAGTGTCACTCTCATTACATTGACGAATCTATTGACCACTCACATAAAAATACGACAAGCCGTTTAGGCTCCAGGGCGTGCCAAAGAAACATACATACAACACTCGAAAAACATAACCCTCCTTCTATCGCAGTCGGGAAAAAATGTGACGCAAACGAAGTTCCGCTGGTCAGCTAGCTAACCATGTAACAACCACTACTGCCTGAATTAAATAATTTAGAGATTATATATTTCCTCATGATGTTTTCCTTCACCGCTTTGAGAGCAGTGGTGATGAAATAATTTACACAAAGTAAAGCGCATGTCTGTGTTTGAACCTACGACCTACAACTCGTAAGTCGTAGCCATTACCACCGGACCACCACTGCACTCAACATAGCCTACGATAGGCCAATGACATAATCATCAAAGAGCTGTTCATTATCAATTGAATAATATGGGTATAATGTTTCTGAAATTTAAATGTAAATTCATAATAATTAATGTGTGCTATTGTTATTTATCAAAATTATTGTATTAATTGTCTATGGGTTTCATGGCCTGAAATATTTTTTTTTTTTTTTTTTTTTAATTTTTATTATTAATTGTTTCATAATTAATGATAAACCATTCACAACATTCAAATCATTAAAGATTATCTGCCCAGTAACAATGTCTTCTACTGTCTAATCTGTTTAAATAAACACTACATTGTAAGTCGCAGTCGAAAGTCATCACATCAGTTTAGTACCGCTATTTAATAACAGATGGCGTTGTGCCGTGACGTCACTTTTCTGAATCGCGGTGTTAAAGATTCTCCTGCAGAATATGACCTCTTTGGTTTTTTGTGTAATAAATTGTCTTACTCAGGACGCACGTCTTTCACCATTTCGAGATATTTTTGGTACGTTGTACATCTACTATATTCAAAATTTCGATACCACTGCTCTTCACTACAGGTCAAGGTCACATTGAAGCAGCCAACAAGAAAATTAAAGTTAAATAATAAATAATAAAGTGGAAACAATCGCTAATTATGTCAGCGAGTAAGCCTTCTCATCAACTGGCCTCTTTAGTAAAATTCAGAAAGAAAAGACATCGTTATGAACAATACTTACTACGATCATTAGGAAGTCATTCTCAAAACATTATTAGTACGGTTGTGGTCATTCTAAAGTCATTGGGTCATAGGTAGAACGATGTGTAGACACTGTGTCTATGGTATTATTACCAAGGACAAAGTAATTTTGGTGTTCACTACTTTGATGCAATTTTGATTTCTACAAAAGCTGCCGAAAGATTGATGAGCATCTTGTGACATACGAGTATTTATTACTTAGTGCTTTTGGCCGCGACATCGTACGCGCATGCCCCGTTTTTAGGGTTCCGTACCCAAAGGGTAACCAACGGAACCGTATTACAAGCCTCCGGTGTCCATCCATCTGTCTGGGGCTGTATCTCAAGAACCGTAATAGGTAGAGAGTTGAAATTTTCACAGATTATGTATTTCTATTGCCGCTATAACAACAAATAATAAAAGTTAAGGTTTAAGGTACCCTTCGCGTGCGAGTCCGACTCGCACTTGGCCGTTTTTTCCGTTCCCTTAGCAATTTCGGTCCATCCTCTCTTAGTGCTCCCGTACACTCCCTAAAAACCCAACATGCCGAATTTCAGCATTCTACGACCAAGTAGTTTTGGGTGGCGTTATGAATCTATACTAATATACAGGGTTATTTCTAAACACCAGCAACCTCTTAGGCAGTGAAAGTACTCATGATTACAAACAACTTTTACTTTGGGACCAACCCCGAAATCTCGAAAAAAACATCAGCTGTTTCATACAAAATGCAATATTGGGCCAATGAAAATGTATGAAACAGCTGATATTTTTTTCGAGATTTCGGGGTTGGTCCCAAAGTAAAAGTTGTTTGTAATCATGAGTACTTTCACTGCCTAAGAGGTTGCTGGTGTTTTACAAATGACCCTGTATAAAGCTGAAGAGTTTGTTTGTTTACTTACGCGCTAATCTCAGGAACTGCTGGTCCGATTTGAAAAATTCTTTCAGTGTCAGACAGCCAATTTATCGAGGAAGGCTATATATAGGCTATATCATCACGCAAAGATCAATAGGAACGGAGCAGTAAATTTGTGACGCAGACGAAATTGCGCGGGTCAACTGGTTTTAATAGTTTAGTTTTTTTAGTTTTAATTGATAGCAACATAGAAGGATAGGTATCGGGAAGCATAGTGTGGCGCGCCAACGAGCAGCTAGATAGAAATGCGATTGTAAAAAGAAAAGCTGTGGGATGGACTGAATGCGTAATTCGGAGGACCGTATGTCCGTCTATACCCAACCACACAGTCTCAGCCCAGCAGCCAGTCTGCAGTACAACTAACTGCACTACAATAGCATACACATTGCAAATTGCACTGCAATAGGCAAATATCATGGAGCTGTTATATTGCTAACTGTTAAATCCACTGCAGACATTTTATTTTAGTGAATAGAACACCAAGTAAAATGTAGCCTGATTTGTGAATATGTACGAGTAGGCCGCCAGACTGCGTAAATGGATAAGAGGAAGAGATCCACCAGAAATCGTTTACAAAGTAATGCAAAGAACCCCTTAAACGAGACTGCAAACAAATATAATAAATTACCGCGAACCGTACAGAACGCGTCCCCTGAACATATACACGAAGACGAGGCTTAACGTGGATGCGATTAATATATTATTTAAATTAACGTTGTTGTACCAAAAGGGATAAACAGCTGCCAAGTGTGAACTGTTTTTTTGTGGCGAGGATTCCGTTCACGTTAATAGTTTGGTGCAGTCTTTCATTTCTCACATGTTAGTAAGACGGGTCAGGAATCCATAACTACCATGTCGATTGCTAACCGCCGCTAACATTGACCACCATGAACAAAATTATATTGCAAGAACTATACAACTGACATAGGTACAATAACAGTTAAATAAAGTTACTTACAGTTACAGCATAGTGACAAATTTTCAGTTAGTTTTTAACCGACTTCTTCAAAAAGAGGAGGTTCTGTGTTTGGCTGTATGTATTTTTTTTATGTATGTTCATCGATTTTTCCGCTAATTGTGGACCGATTTAAAAAAATCCTTTTTAATTCGAAAGTCTATACTTCTGAGGTGGACCCATTGTCACCAAGTCAGGATTTGATGATGGGATCCCATGAAAATATAGGGAAATCCTCAAATTTTATAGGCACATACAATGTTTTTCATGAAATTTCTAACGCAATTCAGATATTTGTGCCAGATAGTGATTACTAATTGTAATTTGGGAAATAAAAATTATTATTATTATTATAAAAATTATTATTATTATTATTATTTATTATTAGATAATCATCATCTCATGTTGCTGAGCTGATGATGGAAAGTATAAGTTGTAAGTAAATTTACGTAATTGAGTGTTGGTACAGAGAGTCTAATCGTTAAGTCAAAAATAGATAGAGCAAAAATAACATAATTTCTCGACGGAACCCTATCACCAGAGAGCCCTTTTGAACCCTTCTTACTGGGTGCTTACGAATTTACTACCGGAGAAAGGATTACAGAACACACATAACCGGATTTAGGCGTATCCATTTGTGAGTAAATGGGCCCAAGATCGGCATTGTTTTCTTTTGTTGATGTTTAGTGTGAGTTGCTATGTGAGAATGGTATTAGAAACATGAAGTTGGGTTTTAGTTCCTAGATTTTTGGGGTTTGTTTGATCTAGTTAGGACTCTGAGATGTATGCTGAGAGTATGCAGGATTGAAAGGAAGTCTAATTCATTCATTCCTTTTCTAAGCTTGCCTTTTTGCAGTGCAAAGAAACCTAATTTCCAAGTTACCGGTGTTCCCTAATGGTCGAAAAAAATACTGTAGACAGTTTTAATGTTACTGAACCTTAAAATCTGAATGTATTGATACGCAAAACAAAACTATAGTTATTAAAAAAATACATTCAGACACATTGAGAACCTCCCCCTTCTTTTGTAGTAGTTTAAAAATACCTTTATATTAGAATTTGAATATTTCTGAATTGGACAGAAAAAAATATTAAAACGTAGTAAACCTAGTACTAAATAAGATGAAAATAACTTTATATAAAGTTAGCAACATTTCCATGTTTAGCAAGGTATGGGATTAGCGGGTATTATGCGCGCTCGTTATACCGCCCACTGCTGTACACCTTGCTTAGGTTGCAAAGTTATGCTCTTTTAACTAAGGCGTACTATTTCTAGGATATTCTTCGGGTAAGGTTGTAGGAAAATATATACGAGTTTTATTGTTGGAAAATAGTATTTTTCTATAATATTTTCTAAGTAATAAATATTATCTGAATTGCTAGATATATGCATTTAAATGTCTAATTTGTTATAAGTTGTTGTAGATTATTTAAATTTTCATTAATTTTTTGTTAGAAACTTCCATATTTAAACTGTTGCAAAAATAAAGAAGATCTGAGTGCCAAATCTAATAATTTTCAAGCAGCGTTCGCACTCACATAGATCTCAGTTGCGATCTGTTAAATAAAACCACATTTTTCATACATTTTTGACATATTGCAAAGCGTAGCGACCGTTGACAAGAATTGGCCCTCTGATGAGCTATTCCCTTATTTAACTCAGAACAATCGCATTCACACTGCACTCGCGAATAACCCTATTATTTTGACAGGTTTTTGACAATGATTGTGGCTAAGATGATATTATGATTTATTTATTTAAACTTTATCTACACAAGTGCTACATGGGCGGACATAATGCAACAAGGCATTCTCTACCAGTCAACTTTTGATTTGAATTTGAACGCTTAATAAATAGCCTTCAGATTTTGACTAAATCTTAAAAAATGTAAAGCTGTTGAAAGCTAATGAAATAGACGCACACAAATAATTGATTGGTTGAGTGGTGGCAGTTTAATTTAACTTTACAAAATCTGGCCAAGTGCGAATCGGACTTGCGTGCAAAGGTTATGTTAGCACTATAGCCTTCTAAAAGGTTTTTCTGTAATCTGTAGGTACAGACTGCATTTTTCCAAATTTTAGGCTCAGTAGTGAAAATTACCATTCCCCCTTATCTAAGGGGGAATAGTCATTTTTGGTCAAAGTTCTTGAAAAAGTTCTGATGTGTTCAGTTTTTAAATCACACACTAAACTACTCTCACAGTAAACTTTTTTTTTCTAGTTTGATCCTCAAAAGTTACCCCAATACTTAAAATTTATTTATTTTTGTAAAACGTCCGTGTCACAGAAGGTCACAGAAGTCCATAAATATGTATTCCAAATTCCAACAGAATTGGTCCTGTAGATCCAGAGAAAACTGGCATATGGATAGACAGACAGACGGACAGACAGACACCCGAGTGATCCCATAAGGTTTCCGCTTTCTACGGATGTTCGGAACTCTAAAAGAGATTTGAGGAAACGAAATAATATTTTGGGCATATCCACAAAAATCTTTCCTGCGCTATTCATACTGTATTGAGTTATTGCCGATCTTCGGTACACACAAGTACTTAGCACCACGCGAGTACCACCAGAAAGAAAGAACAGAATATCAAATCCTGACAAAATACTCATTGGTAAATTATGCTTTTAGTAATGCCTTGCAGTTAAATCAAATAGAAGAACAAATCTACTTCCTTTGAATGCTACAGAAGTGATTCAAATATAATTTCAAGAGTACAAAGAAAGGTTTAATTCACAATTTGCCCCGCTTTTGAAATAATCCTAATTAAATGGGACGAATAAGGAACAAATTCACAGATAGCTACTGTTGAGGAGATTGAATGGGCTGTATGAATAACGACGCTAATATCGAAAATACTGGTTTATTACAAATAATTTAGGTATAACAGTAAGGGTTGAATGGCGCGCGACGCGTACAGTGCTAAAGCTGATCGAGTGGGCGCTCCGGACCACGGTTGTGTCTTATATAGTAGCTCCCCACGCCGCACCGTGCCGCCTCCGCCGACGTCATCATCTCGTTCGAGAAGTTTCCAAACATCCTGCCCGGGTTGAAGCATCTTCTTCAATAGGTAAAGGACATATGTTGTTGAAGGCCCTTGTAATGTTGCCCTTCTTGGTTTTGATCTCTGCCACCCTCGTGATGCCGTCAGGACCGGGAAACACTTTGATGATACGGCCCATTAGCCATCGTAGTGGTGGCTGCGTTTTCTCTCGGATCAGAACTAATTGATTTAGTCTAAGTTCACCTGTGGACGCATGCCATCTGGTTCTCTGCTGCAACATGACAACATATTCATGACTGAATCGGTTCCAAAAGTGTTGTCGGAGATGCTCGATTCTTTTGTAGCGATCCAATCGGGTGATGTTGATGGAGTGTACCTGTGGCTGAGAAACGGATATAAGCGGTCGTCCAATCAAAAAGTGAGAAGGAGTGAGAGCGGTAAAGTCGTCAGGTGACGAAGAAAGGGCAACAAGGGGACGGGAATTTAATATAGCCTCAATTTGGACTAAGTATGTGTTCATCTCTTCATACGTTAAATGAGAAGAATGAACAATAGTTTTCAAATGTTTTTTAGTAGATTTAACAGCGGCCTCTGTTATACCATTAAAGTGTGGACTATAAGGAGGAGTAAAGCTAAACTTTATACCATCTTGTGCAAGATCGGTCTCTAAATTTGAATTAGATAAGAATTGTGCAAGCTCATTAAATACTCCCACAAACGCGGTGCCATTATCTGAGAGGATGCTGTGTGGTTTACCCCGACGAGCAACGAATCTCTTTAACGCGGCCAGATAAGCATCCTTGGTTAGATCCGTCACAAGTTCCAGATGGACAGCCTTTACTGCCAAACAGACAAACACACAGATATAAGACTTAATGAGTCTGGTACCTCTACCTTTACGGTCAGCTATTAACATTGGTCCGGCGTAGTCGACACTACAATTATAAAATGGAAATTCAAGCTGTGTCCTCGTGCATGGTAGCTGCCCCATGACGGGTTGCACCGCCCGAGTTCTAAATCTGAAACATTTGACACATTCTCTGAATATACTTTTAGATAGATTTCTGCCTCCTAAAGGCCAGTAAGTTTGACGAATGTGTGATAAAAGAAGTTGTGGCCCTGCGTGCATAAGTTTAAGATGTTCACAACGAAATAATATTTTTGTAAGGTGATGTTTACTATCTAGCAATATCGGATGTTTAATGTCGTAACTGTAGTTAGCGTTATCTAATCTGCCACCCACGCGAATTACACCCCGATCATCTAAAAATGGAGATAATGAAACTAGTCTATTTTTCCTAGATAATGGCCTCTTTAAACTAAGTGTTTTGTGTTCATCAGGAAACATTTCCATTTGACTAATACGTACCATGACCGTAAATGATTCCTGTAATTCATCACATGATAAATGACCACACAACCTGGCGTTAGGATTTTTTAAATTAAAAATGAACCTAAGTATATAAGCAATAATACGTTTTAATTTGTTTATGTTTGATTTATTACTAATCAAACGACTGATTACTGATTGAGTTGATTCATAGTTATCTAATAAATGTACTTTAATTTCAGGTATATTGGAATTTGAACTTATATTTGGCATTTTAGGCCAACGGTGTTCACCGAAATTTAAAAACTCTGGGCCCGACCACCACAACGAACAGGTGCCGATTTGATCGGCCCTCAGGCCGCGGGATACTAAGTCCGCCGGGTTCTCTTTCGACGACACGTATCTCCATGAATTTTCCGCGGTACTTTCTTGTATCTCACTGACACGGTTGCGTATAAAAGGTTTTAATTTATTTGGTGATGTAGATAACCAACAGAGAACTATCGTCGAGTCACACCAATAACAGATTTTATTTATTTTAATAGTTAATGAGGCTACTATCTTTGCACACAGTCTTGCTCCCAATAAGGCCCCACATAGTTCAAGACGGGGTATGGTTGTATGTTTAATAGGAGCAACCTTATTTTTGGAAGTTAAGAGGTGAATGGTCGTTGTACCATCATTGTTTAGGCAACGAACATACACACATGCCCCATAGGCACATTCGGATGCATCTGTAAAAATGTGCAACTCAATTGATTTATGGTTATAATTAAATGCATGCCGTGGTATATTTAAATTATTCAGACACGGTAACGTAGTTGCGAACGACAACCAACGTTCTTGAGTGTCATGAGAAACTGATTCATCCCACGAACATTTCTCTAACCATAATTTTTGCATTGTCACCTTTGCCAATACGACACATGGCGCCACTAGGCCTATTGGGTCAAAGATTTGGCTAATGCTAGATAAAATATAACGTTTAGTTATTTTATTAGTTGGAGGTAGATTTATAAAAAAGGTTAATTTATCTAAATCGCAAATCCAATTCAAACCCAATATTTTAGAAGTGTTAGGAGATTGGTTACGATTTAAATCGAGTGTGTTATTATCATTCGGATCAAGAGATGATAATATAACCTTCATCACCTGTGGGCTATTTGATTGCCATTTTCTTAATTTGAATTGAGCTGATGCTAGAATCGAACTCACCTCCTTGCATAACTGTATGGCGGCGGACTCAGTGTCACAGCCCCCTAGATAATCGTCTACGTACATGTCTCGTTGTATAGCTTGCTTTACGCCGTCATTTGAGGCCTGTGAAGCGAGACTTACGAGTGACTTTGTCGCTAAATATGGTGCCGAAGCTGTGCCATAAGTAACTGTGTTAAGAACATATGTTTTAAGCGGTTCATATTGATTAAATCTAAATAGGATTTTTTGTAAAGAGCGTTGAGATTTATTTAATTCTATAGCTCTGTACATTTTCTCAATATCCGCTGATACTACGTATCTATGTTGTCGAAAACGTAACAAAATAGAAAAAAGATCGTTCTGCACAGTGGGACCAATCATTTGTAGGTTATTTAAAGAAATACCTGAAGTTGTCACAGCTGACGCGTCAAAGACAACTCTTAATTTAGTTGTAGTACTTTGCTCGCGCATAACACCGTGATGTGGTAAATAATAACTTATTTTATCATTTGAATTATTATCTTCAGACATGTGCCCTAGTTGTAGGTACTCGCGCATAAATTCTATATACCTACTTTTAAATAAGGGATCACGATCGAACCTACGTTCTAGCGAAAGAAATCGAACTTTCGCCATCTGGTATGAGTCACCTAACAATTCGGGTGACTGTTTAAATGGCATTTTTACAATAAAACGTCCGTCTTTGCCACGAGTAGTAGTGCGTAAAAAATGTTCCTCACATGCACGTTCCTCTGCTGACAACGAATGTTTTTCTGATATTGAATCTAGTTCCCAGAACCGAGTGAGTTCAGGTTTTATTTCCTGAACGAAATTACACACGGGTTGGTCACGGGAAGGACTAGGTTGTGCAATATACCCAGAGATAAGCCATCCTAACTTAGATTCGTATAATCTAGGTTGATATTTACCCAAATTGATTGTGTTAGTACTCAAAATATTCCAAAACTGTTCAGCACCTAGTAATATGTCTACGCTTGACGGTTTATAATAGTAAGGGTCAGCTAGACAGATGCCTGATGGCAGTGGAATAGTACTAATATCAATTAACGTTGATGGTAATGATTTAGTTATCTCTGGTAATACTAAACAATCAATTGTTGTTTTATAATTACCTGAGTAAGATTCTAACGTTAAGGAACAAGACTGTGTGCTTTTACAAGTTTGCTGGTTAATACCCGTTATTTTGGAGGTTACGTTACGTTTAAGTGAACCCAGCTTACCACACAGCTCCTTAGTTATGAAATTTGCGGTACTACCGTTGTCCAAGAGCACCCTCGCCACGTGGCTGCGGCCACTGCTGTCTCGCACCTTCACCCTCGCTGTGGAAAGCAATACGGTGGAAGAAGTAGTATTCTGTATGGCTTTGGCTGTTAAAGTAACATTATCCATTATTTGATTACTGGTAGGCGGCTCATTGTCTTTGTCCACGTGTAACAACGTGTTATGTTTTGCCTTGCAATACTTACACCGAGCCCACAATTTACATTTATTTTCGGAATGGCCCGGGTTTAAACAATTAAGGCAAACCTTATATTCTTTAGCCTTCTGATTACGTACGTCTGAAGACAGTTTACGAAAACTATCACATTTAAATAAAACATGACTTTGTTTACACATTGGACAATTTGAGCTCGAACCTTTGTTTGAACCATTATTACAATCATTACAGGTTACTGCAAAGCTTTTTTGTTTATTTAATTTATTGTTTGAGGTTTTATTTTTATTAATTTCTGATTCCTCAACAGATTCTAACAAGTCCGCCCTGTTATTTAAAAATGTTAAAAATTGAGACAATGTTGGTGCCTCGGATAAGGTATTTCTAAATTCTTCCCAATGAATATAAGTTTTAGTATCTAACTTCTGAGCTATTATATAAATAATTAAGATGTCCCAGTGTTGTGTCGGTTGTCCTAGAATTGTTAAGGCCCTCAGATTTTTTGTGGTTATGTCGACTAGATGACGTACTGCTTTACTAGACAACTTTTCTATTTGGTCGACATTAAATAACGATTGAACATGATTGTTTACCAAAAGACGATTATTATTATACCGTTTCGTCAATAGATCCCAAGCGATGTTATAGTTACCCGAGTTAAAATCCAAACTTCTGATAATCAAGGCAGCAGCACCTTTTAACGAGGACCTAAGGTAGTGAAATTTACTTATATCGTCTAACAATGTGTTCCTGTGTATTAGTGAATCAAATGTGTCTCTAAACTCGAGCCAATGCTGATAGCTTCCATCAAAATGCGGTAAACTAATCTGAGGTAGTTTCACAACACTATGTTTAGACTGTGTGACGTCATTAACATCTGAAGCCTGTACGGAACTCACCAGCACGCTGGCTCTTCGCTGGCTATGATGACGTTGCACCTCGCGCGCCGAGGACACCAAGGAGAAGTATTGGTTTTGAAAGGTTTCTCGATCACCCAAGGCCTCGGCGGGGTCTTCCATCAGCAGCTCGATCTCCCCCTGTATTTTATCATAGTCATTATATAATAAATCCATTTTATCAAGGCGGGTTTCTAGTTCGGTTACTTGTAGATCACTTAATCGTGCACAAGAAAGGACTACATTTAAATAATTACTGAAAAGCGTAAGCTTAGCTTTACAGCTTGCACGTTTCTTAATTAATTCTTTAACTTTAGTATCCATAATTAAAGTAAAGATTGATTACGTTATAATCTGTAAATATCAAGCAAGCAACGCGGTGAGTGCAAAGCGAAAGTTGACCTTGAGTGAATGAGCGGTCAAGCTACCACGTGCTCGTCCTACAAGTTTCTTATTTTTGCTCTGCGACTAATTATGCAGCGATGTTTAATAGGTTTGAGCAATAACCAAGCTTGAAATATGTGAATCGAAATGAATGCGATGACTAAAAAATATGGGAAAGAGAATGGAACAGATTAAAAGGCCAAAAGCAAGCTGGGAAAATTTTAGAAAGTATGAAGGGACAGAAATGTTTGATTAGAACGACACACTAATTACCGATCTGTAGCCACAGTTGTCCGTTCTCGTAGATTTTCTCTCGGACACGTGTGTGCGCCACGTTGGTTTTTTCTGCACTGCAAGTACTTGCGCCCGCGCCGCCGCACGCCTGCCGCCGCTGTTCGTCTTGTTTTTTCTTGCGAAGGACCAATTTGTTGAGGAGATTGAATGGGCTGTATGAATAACGACGCTAATATCGAAAATACTGGTTTATTACAAATAATTTAGGTATAACAGTAAGGGTTGAATGGCGCGCGACGCGTACAGTGCTAAAGCTGATCGAGTGGGCGCTCCGGACCACGGTTGTGTCTTATATAGTAGCTCCCCACGCCGCACCGTGCCGCCTCCGCCGACGTCATCATCTCGTTCGAGAAGTTTCCAAACAGCTACCACATTCACACGGCTGATAAATTGCATAAGTTACCTACTAGACACAAACTCTTATAAGGACAGTACATACCGGTAAGCAAAGAACCAGTCGGCCAACGTCTGGTGGTAATGAAACATTAATTTTTTACCCATCACGACGAACGTTGTTACAATCTTCGAAGGTCCATGTTCTGCAGTAAATATTAACGACTCTTGGCTTGAGAACCACTACTATCGTAGATTGCAGAGCACTGCATTAAAATTGCCCCTGGGTAGTCAGTTTCGCTACCACTTTGCTAATGGGGTCATATTTTGCCCCAGTATGAGCTATTTTTATGCAGGGTATTAGGTTATACAAGGACGAGGAATATTTTTTAAGGGAGAGTGAAACTACTCATTAAAATGAACACTTTTTTTTTCTTAGACCATATGAGAATAAAATCAGCTGTTCCCTTGAAAGTGCAATATCTACCGACACGATTAAAATAATCCACAAACTCACCAAACTAAACCTCCAACCTTATTTGTATGCTTCTGCCATCTAATATTGTAGCCCAGGTACCTAACATCTCCGACGGCTTAGGCAAATAAAACCGTCGCCTGGTCTCTGTCTGGCCTTATGTGTCATATTTAAGGAATAGACACCAGTTTCTGCTCACTTCATTAGCTAGAAGTAGTCTCCTCTTAGATTGGCCGTCATTACTGACTTTCAGCCAGGAGGACTATACTTTAAGATATAGGTTCAATCTTTCTTTTGTGGTACTTCTATGTCTTATGTAATGGTGGTTCTGTAAATACAGGCAGCGGCTGTGACGTCTCCGGACGACACAATACACGCGCGAACATGTTGCTGAAGTTGTGACTGAAAATACTTTTTAAAATGTAGAGCAAACGTACATTGTGTCGGTAAAACTTCGCTTAACAAAACTGTCAGCAAATGTATTTAAAGTCGCACTTTTATACAATATCAAAGTAGTTACTTCCTATCGGTTTTAAGACTCTTGGATTGTTCAAGTCAGGAATTGTTCTCTTAGGCCGCGGACATGAAATAAGCGCCGCGGCGGGCGGTGCGGGCAGTTACATTATACATCTCTGCATTTGAACGCGCCGTTGCAGCGCTGGTCGCCTCAAATGCGTTCGTGTCCGCGGCCTTAAGGTTAACCACTCATAGTTTCAGAAGAAAGGCGTATTGTACTGAACATTAGATTCTTCCCAACTAGTTTGACGTATTAGTAGCTTTCATTAATACCGAATGCAGCTTAGTACCACTATTTTACAAGGAGCGACCGTCTATCAGATATCCTCAACCGAGTTACGGGGTAACATAAGATACTTTCCCCCAGTAAAAACCACAAAAACCAGGCCTGCACTGCCTGGTTCCAACGGGTTACGCGACCTTCATCGATCCACATTGACGGCCTAACCAAGATCGCGTTAATCACCTCAATAGGAAATTATTTAAGTAACCGAACTATTTATTAGGTATATCCTTTTATCCTGTCTTCATCATTTCTCCTCTTCCTAATCATTTGTAGATCTTTGGTAGTCGTTACGGATAGTCAGAAGCCAGTAAATCTGCCTAGCCTTTTCTCAACTATATTGGGGTCAGGTTCCAGTCAAACCGGATTTAGCTGTATTCAGTTAAATCCGGTTTAACTGATGATCCTTTTATCCTGTCTTCCGTTGTTTTAAACGAAACAGTCAGTAAGTATATCCAGGTTAACCGTAATATATCAACAACGCTGTACATTCATATGAGACCGCCACAGATTTCGCCACATCGAAAGCCCTGAGGCGATTAGCGTACAGTCCGGCGCATATTGTAGGTGTTTCGACACACATACTCGCTCTAGACTCTAGACTTAGGCACAGCTGTGCCCCACATAATTATTATGAGTAATGAAGGGGAAAAATTATAGTAAATGCTGTTGCACATGCATTAAGACTTAAATAACCTACACGACTGGCTATACCTAAACTACCGTGGATTTTTGCGATCAATTTGGAACCTTACATTAGCTTTTCAAGTTTTATAACCGCCGTGTGGAGCCTGCGTGAAAAAAAAGTTAATGATTTGTAACACTTCAAGATGCTAACAACTTCGGGTGTTACAAATCGTTACAAAAGTCTTGGAGTACTAAAAATTGTTAGGTATTATGTGGGACTGTTTTACACAGCCACATTGCAGATACTAAAGCATCGCCTACGTTGGGATCAACTTCCAGTAGCTTCCAGTATGGATGCAATACAAGTAATATAATATTTTATATCTATATTCTATACTAATATATGTATAAAGCTGAAGAGTTTGTTTGTTTACTGGAACGCGCTAATGTCAGGAAAAAATCCAACTCCGATTCCGATTTGAAAAATTCTTTCAGTGTTAGATAGCCCATTTATCGAGGAAGGTTATCGCTATATATCATCACGCTAAGATCAACAGGAGCGGAACAGTAATGAAAATTGTGACGCAGACGAAGTTGCGCGCGTCAACTAGTTAAATAATATACTCGTGGAGCAGCTGCCTAATCTGACTTTCATTATCCAGCTACTGGATAACGCTATAAAGCCTCTCGGTAAAAGTGGTTGTTGACTTCCATTAAATACTGTAAAAAGACACTATGAGAGAAGTACAAAAACCAGAACAGTACAACAAGAGAACCAAGGTTACCGACATGGCCCGAAGGATCGCCAAACTGAAGTGGCAGTGGGCAAGAAACAGATGGTCGATGGAGCTGAAAAGTTCTACAGTGAAGACGCAGTGTTGGAAGGCCTCCCACAAGGTGCACCGATGACCAGATGAGTGGTCGCGGGTGGTGGACGGATGCAAGACGCACAGGACCGGTTGTAGTGGTGACACTAGCGGGAGGCTTATGTCCAGCAGTGGTCATCTTTCGGCTGATCTGATGAAAAATATAAAGAAAGATAAATTAGACAGTAAAACGAAGAGTACTGAACTTGATTTTAAAAACTATTTGAGAGTTTCTCTTTGAAAGCTTTGTATTTGCCTTGCATACAAAGGTCTTAAATAATGTAACAATCTCGAATCATATCTTTTTAATAAGTTTATTTAGACATAAAATAACATTATTATAGGTAATCATATTAACCATTTTTTAATTATTCTAAAAAAATAGATTAAATAAGTTTAAAACAAATTTGTTGCAATAAAGATTTAAATTGAATTGAAATTAATTTGATTGGACTACAATTGTATTATTTAAGTATATAAGTATTAAAAATAATGACAATAATAATAAAATATATCAATACAATTACACCAACTACAGTAAAAGTTCAACACACTCAGTAAGTACTACATAAAGGCCGCTACATACGGCTGACAGCCGCCGTCAGTTCGCAACACGCACAGCGCACAGCTGTGACTCGCTTTAATTCCTGCATGTCGCTGTGAACTGTTACACGCTGGCAAAATAAATAGCTGCAGAATGTTCACTGAGGACGAAGAGTTATGGTGTTCATATTATCAAAGTATAGTGTTACCTGCCTTTCATGTTTGAAAAAAATAGTGACAGAGCGGAATTAGGAGGCGCATCCCTCTTTCTCGAGAACAGTTTTATCTGCAAGCTTTTCTCAGATAATTTATAGTTAAACTGGCCTGTTGGTCTAGTGGTTAGTGACCCTGACTGCTATGCCAGAGGTTGTGGGTTCGATTCCCACCCAGGACAAATGTTTGTGTGATGAGCATGATCATTTGATCTGTGTCTGGGTGTAGTTTATCTATAATATGTATGTATTTAGAAATATATAAGTATGTTTATCAGTTGTCTAGTACCCATAACACAAGCTTTGCTTAGCTTGGGACTAGATGGCGTTGTGTGGAATATTATATTATATTATATTATATTATTATTATATTATTATAAACAATTAATATTACTTAACATCAAACCTGTAGAGGTTAGGAAAAAAATCGGCCGTATTAAAAGGTCAAATCACGAAACACTTTCAGGAAGCTCTGGCAATTGTACAAGCTCAAGGTTTACTTAGAAGTGAACCTTCTACACCCACCTTTAGAGTTGGCGTTACAATCTGTGGCACTTCATAATTTCCCAGCGATTAAATACAATTTGTCTGTCATGTTAACACTTTATATTTTTTACACTACAAATATTATTTTTAGTTATGGTTAATTTAACTTATGAATTAAATATCGCCTTACCTACTTTTAAATATATTTGGATTATGATTAAAGTAATTTCACACCGTTGACAACCCCATTTTATGTCCTGGCAATTACTGTCCATTCCAGGTTGCCTGAAAGAGGTCGCGGAATGCGATTAGGCCGCCTATTGTACCTACATATGTATCCTATTCTAGTTTTCATTTAATGTTATTATCGGTGTACAATTAAGTATATAATAAATTAATAAATACTTCGAGCCATTCGACATGAACACAAAATCACATAATACAAGGATCCCAAGGGATGGGTTGGACCGAGCTCGTTTACTCTCATGAGTCGAATCTCATCACAATGCGATACCCCATTTGCCCTGTTTTTCTTCTAATCCCAAAAGGCTAAGCAAAAACCTTTATTAAAGGAACATCATATTGTCTTAGCAAATATAACTAACCAGTAAAATACAGAGGTTCATTTAGAAAAATACTAAAGAAGATTTTTTTTTTTTTTTATACAACTATCACACAACGCCATCTAGTCCCAAGCTAAGCAGAGCTTGTGTTATGGGTACTAGACAACTGATAAACATACTTATATATTTCTAAATACATACATATTATAGATAAACTACACCCAGACACAGAACAAATGATCATGCTCATCACACAAACATTTGTCCTGGGTGGGAATCGAACCCACAACCTCTGGCATAGCAGTCAGGGTCACTACCCACTAGACCAACAGGCCAGTCAAAAAAAAACAAATAAAAAAAAAATTAAAAAAAAAATAATTAATAAATAATTCTCATGTTATGATGACACTGCCGCACAATGTTAATTAAAAGTATTTTTTTCACATAAATATTAATTCAAGTACCTTCATTCGTGCAATTTGCTCCCATATTAGTGAGTTAAGTATTTAAACACAATAATTATTCTTTATGGCGTTAATTATATTTAATTATTTATTTATTTAATTACAACGGTTTATAACCAATTATAGTAACTAAAGCACAAAAACTACTAAACACAAACAATGAAAAATTTTAAAAAATAAAATGGGTTAGAAACGCTGTCATGAATCCCTCTCACAGTACTTCTGTTTTATAATTATGACTGCATTAAACCTCATTTTCCGTTGTAGGGTGAGTGAGAATGATGGTTTTAATTCGTTGAGAAAATTAATGTGTGGTAACTACTACAAATAACCAAATTGTATTTATAGTTTATATATATATATGTTTATATATATATATATCTTTGTAGTAATTTAAATATTAATCGCGTTTCTCTTTTTTTTTCCACAATTTGCACCTACTAGTATTATTCTCTGCATCACCCAAAGGTTGACTGGTAGAAAATGCCTCAGGCATTAAGTCCGCCTCTGTACATCTGTGTGCGTAAAGGGTTAAATAAATAAATAAATGAATATTGACAAAGATAAAACTCATCAAAAGTCGGGAAAAGTAGCTGGTGACGTCACGTCGCTAGTAAAATTGTACTATCGTAGTGACGTCACGCGAGTTATCAACGTACTGTATCTTCGTAATTTTTTGTTTACGTGAAAATTTAAAAAATACGTGTCCAATAATTTTTGCAAATCTGTCTGTCGGACTAATTCGTTTTTTTCAGTAGAATACCGTATTCTCCGAAGTGTAAGGGATAGGTGGTGGTGGTGGTAGTGGGTGGCGTGTGTAAGATCTGTAGATACATAATATGGTACTCCTATATTTTACCAATAATTATAACTCAGTTTCAATTTTTTTTATTGAGAGAAGCTCGTGGCTAAAGAATAACAGCCGCACAGATCGATCTTCAAGGTTAAGCAACGCTTGCCAAGGTTGGTCTGTGGACGGGTGACCATCTTAACATACCGAGTTTCCTCTGTGGCTCGGAAAGCACGTTAAGCTATTGGTCCCTGCTGTCATTTGTAGAACTTTGGCAGTAGTTACGGATTGTCCGAAGCCAGTAGATCTGACTCCAGTCTTGCCAAGAAATACCGTGTTACCCATTTAATGGATTGTGGAGATCTGGTAGGCAGCCGCTTCACGTAAAATATTGGTATTCAGCTGAATCCGGTTTGACTGGAAGCTGACCCCAATACATATATATAGTTGGGAAAAGGCCAGGCAGATGATGATGATGATGATGAGTTTCAATACTTACTTCCCACAACACTTGCCGTAACTAACAATGTATTGCTTTAGTACGTCGTGACACTGTTATTCTAGCCTGAGACTCTAGACAAAGTGCTATTCTATCAGCGAATGCAATTCTCGAAGTGCCAAAATACAAGAGATTGATCACGTGACATTGCGACAGCGTTTGTCAATCCAGTACATTTTTGTCGTTTTGATAATCGCTTTCGCTACGCTACCGCTGACAGGATGTCACTTGTCTAGAGCCCCTTGTGTCCTTTAACACAAGTTATTAGCCTAGCTTAGATACCAGTCTCCCACAATATTCATCATCAGTCCGAGCCATATTCCCATGTCAATTAGGGCCGGCTCTCTGTATCTTTTTGCGACATTCTTTTTTTTATGAACCATTTAAGAGGCTACACCCATCGTCTTCA
The DNA here is from genome assembly GCA_950371165.1 of Lacanobia oleracea. Lineage (NCBI taxonomy): Eukaryota > Metazoa > Arthropoda > Insecta > Lepidoptera > Noctuidae > Lacanobia > Lacanobia oleracea. Next base: position 24,608,195 of record OX493396.1, read on the forward strand.
AGAAACAGAAATGATGAATTATTTATTTAGTTACTTCAGTGGCGAGCTTACTGTCATGAACCGGTAATGTAACAAAACAATAACGCTGCTCGATCCGGGAATCTAAGTAGTTTGCATGTGGCATGATTCTTTTTATTTGTAGTTTTACGTGAGTTGAATAGTTGGTACATAATCAGATGCGATGTTTTCTTGTTTACAAAAATACATAATATATCTGTCGGATACTTTTTAGTACCTATCCGACAGAAGTTTCGGTTTTGAACAGTTTCGACCTCAAAATTATGTTTCGGCAAAAGGTTGGTTTCGGCCAAAAAACAGCCGATCCTTCCAGCCGCGCCGAAACTTACATCGTACTATTTCACTTTTTAGGGTAGTTTAATTTAGACACTGGGTCTAAATCACTATGACAATGTTAAAAATTCAAATCAATTAAAGTGTAACGCGCTGTAATATTAGGCCAGCGAGATGTTTCACTATTCATATATCTAGAAAGAACGACCCACTGAAATTTTATTCAACGTTTTAATTACGTTTATAAATAAAACGTTTGGTTTCGGTTTCAGCCGAAACTATAATCAGAACTGAACCTTCGGTTTCAGTTTCGGCAAAAAAAATCACATGTTTGGGTCGGACACTACTTTTTAGGCTAAGGACGCACTGTAGTTTTTTCTCGCCGCGGTTAAACGCAAAACCACGAAGAAAAGTACGGGAATCAATCGCGGGAGAAACCGCAAGTGTGGACTCTTGTCCGGTTGTCGTGTTTCCTTAACTCTCAAAATCACGCGATTTAAAACCGCGGCGGTTTTTCCGTAGAACGTAATTTTACCGTAGTTGAGTTTTTGTATACTGTGGATAATGGTGTGAGTTTCACATTTAAATTACTCCTATGTCATACATTAGTTAGGACACAATGTGTAACTGTTTGTTTATCCTAAATAAATAAATAAAATTAGTGTTTTAACTACTTTTTTTTCACTTTTGCTTGCAACCACTTAAACGAGGCATACATTGTCTTACACACCCATATGACATTTCACTGTAATCGTTAAGAACTCATTGTTGAACAATTGCGTTGCGCAAGCGCATTGACAATTCAGTGGTTTTATGCTATATGTGATTAAACCTTGCTCGTATCTTTTCCATTCTTATCATTTGTTTTGTCATTAGACCTACGGGACTTACAGACAATTTTAGATAATCAAGTCTGGGTGGAATACTATCAAAGAAAGAGAAAAATCTGAATCAAGACCTTCTAACAAACGTATTTTCGAAGTGTTATGTTCTTCCTTCTTTTATTTTAATTATTTATTTATTTTATTTGGCTCCTCAACAATGAGTACACCACAACATTTACAAAAAATCATTCTATACTTAAGTTTAAATGCCTCATCAGTTAAAGAAGAGCACTACACGCACTATACTGTACGCACACATGAAAAATTACAACTTAGAACAATAGGTACACAATTACACAGTGAAAGTAACAAAGTTCACGACAGCTAAATAACTATTTTACGAACCAAACTTTAAGAGTCTTTTCATGGAAGGCACAGAAGTAAGAAACAAATCAATGTCTTTATCGTGTTCACCGTATACAGCATACATTGTGGAAAGTAAGCAATGCTGCCTTAAATTGGTTTTGCTTTTTGGCATGGAAAACAGCCTCCTATTATTTACTTCTTTGTAAATTTCGTGGCACATGGAAGGATACCCTACTAAGCAACTCAGGACAATTCAATGAGCCTGTTACTAGTTTTTTAAGGAAGATTAAATCAAACGTTTCTCCAATGAGACAATCCCAAAAAAGGGATTCTTAAGGGATATAGAGGTCATTGACGTAGAAAAAATGCCGATTCTTTGTCTTATTTGTTTTGGCCCACGTCAAACCAACTTACTGTTAAAATAATAATTATCTGCACCTTATAACGTGACACTTTATATAAGTGCACAGCAATTACGAGTGAAGTCAGGAAACAGGACATAGCAGTCAGCGGGTCAGCTCGCCGGATAACGTCTGACGCAACACTGCATACTCTAATAGTTTGGTCTAACTACTGGACAAGTTTTAATTATACTTAAGTGGGCTTTGATAAAAATAAAAGTACCTAAGTATTAGTAGACAAAAGCAACACTTCAGACAACTAACTAAAAAAAAGAGAATATCAGAAGTAATAATTAAAATCACTCAAAATTGCGAAGCCAACGAACAGTTCTTCAAGAAGGCCAGACAAAAAATAATTACGGGTCCTACATGTGTTTCCATTTATTATACAACTAGTTTCTGTCGTAATCGGATGTCAGTAATTATCTCAAAGGAATATACTCTCGGAATGAAAGTAGCATATGTGCTATTCGAGACTATAATCTATCTCTATGCCAAATTTCATCCAGATCTGTTCAGCCATTCCAGTGCTTCTAAACATTCACAGTAAAACGGTAGTTAGAAGTACTCGTAATATTGTAAGTAAGCTTTGTAAACTTAAAGTTAATTTTGTCGATGTGCTTTTCTTTAAATAACAGTGTAAGTAACATCACCCATTCTTAAGGTGGTTGCACCAGGGTAACCCGCGAAATTCAAATTTTCTTACGTTTTTTGCAATTTGCAAGTTAGTATTAGGTTATATAACCATTAAAATGAGTAAAATAACTCCATAAGTCGGTATAATAATGATCAGCATATTAATGATCTGCTTAAACCCGGTACCTTTGGGTATGCAGACGACAGCACTGTTGCTGAAAGATACGTGTCCGACGCACGAGCTGGTGGGTCGCAGATCCGGTCTCTCCGGGAAGCAATGGTTGAGCGCTTGAACGTGTCCCTACAGGCGGTCTCTGATTGGAGCGGTGCCAATCTGGTCAAGTTCAATGCTGCTAAGACCCAAGCGTGTCTATTTTCCGCCAAAAGGAGCCAATTCCGCCCAGCTCCATCTTTCCGCGGTGAAACCGTGCCGATAACCGACCATCTTGAGCTTCTTGGGGTTACATTAACATCTACTCTCAATTTTGGCCCTTACATGGAGGCAAAATCTCAAGTGGCTGCAAAGAAGTTGAGGATTCTGGCTAAGGTGAGACGGTACTTCACGCCGGAACAGCTGCTCAAACTCTATCAAGCGCAAGTTCGATCGTGTATGGAATACTGCTCTCATATTTGGGATGGATCTGCCAGATACCAGCTTGATGCCCTTGAGTCAATCGAGAAACGAGCCAAGAGGATCATCGGCAATGAGGGGCTCGTCGCGTCGAAGCTCCAAAGTCTTGAACATCGACGACGAGTTGCTAGCCTGTCGGTTTTTTACCGGTTGCATTTTGGGGAATGTGCGACGGAATTGCATAATTTAATTCCGCCAAGCCCGTTCCATTATCGGACCACAAGACGAACGGCGATGCGCCACCGGTACATGGTGGACATCCCACCCATACGCACAAAACGTTTTGGGAACACATTCATAGTACGTACAGCTAAGGAGTGGAATTCCCTGCCGGAGTCTGTGTTTCCTGATAGCTACAACCTGGGAGTCTTTAAATCAAGAGTGAATAGGTTATTTCTAGGCAAGCGTGCTCCATCTTCGACCACATCCTCGCTTACCATCAGGTGAGATAGTGGTCAAACGCGTGCCAAACAATAGTAAAAAAAAATAAATAATAATAATCCTAAAATATCAAGATTTCATGAAATATTCATTTTTTCAGGTTACCTGGCCCTATGGAGTTTAATTGCTGACTTAAATGGTTATAATTTTAAAAATACATAATTCTTACGCCCGCGAATCATACTTTAATCAACATAACACCTAATACTGACTTGCAAATTGCAAAAAACGCAAGAAAATTTGAATTTTGCGGGCTACCCTGGCGCATCCACCTTAACCTCCTTTGTTTCTTATCCTCCCAACTGATGACTGTTGCAAACTGTAGCAGGAGACTTTTCCCCTACCCATGAACTATTTACCACCAAGCAAATATCTTTCTGCAGGGTCTAAGACCCTGCAGAAAGATATTTGCCACTTAGAAGTCACTGAACCGCCTCAGAATGCAATCAGGAAGGTGTCATACAAAGTGGGGCTACCGTGACATATCAACTGCAGTGTGTAGATGTAGAGCCAAATCAGAAACCATGCTCCACTTCCATCTTGCCCTCTGTACATCAAACATGCAGCGGAAGTGACCTATGTACTGTCAGCAACGATGCCGTGGAAGTGGAAATGTTTTGCGCCATTCAAAGTACTGTCGTACCAGCGACACGAAAAAGAAGAATCTCCATTATCGTAGAAGCGACGAAGAAGAATTTGGCAGCATATTTGTCCTAGGCTGTTTACTAAGTGTGCATATAACTTTACAGCCGCTGCAAGTCCACTGGACCTCCAAATAAGAAATAATGAATGCAATAAAGAATTACACATGGCACGCAAGATTTATTTTTAAACCTAATTAAATGTCGCTCACTACCAGGCAGAGTTCAAGCAACTCTTACTCAACACTGGTCCAGTTAACAGTAATGTATCATAATTATTTGAATCTGACTGCACTTTGCATAACTTATCTAAGTGGACCATCGCTAAAGACATGTTAGCCTTGAAGAAGTTAATGGTCTGAAACAATGGAAAGAAGTATGTTTCATCTCTGGAGATTGTCAATTGTTTTTTTTTTGCTGAACTTCTTTTGGAATGCACTTTGCCAATGTTTGTACGATCTCCGCCTTCCAAGCAAGTTTGATTTATTGGCTGTGTAACTTGTACAACGATTTGGGATTGCACTTTTTTATTACAAACCTCATAAAAGCAACTCAAGAGCGGTATCGCTTTGCATCCAATCCGAATTCGTGAATTGGCAGTCCTAAGTGGCAGTAGAATAGAATAATGTTTATTATTTACACAATATACAAGTTACAGAAAAAATAGTTGAGAATCATTTCATAGGGTGACACAATGGGCGGCCTCGCCAAAAGCGATCTATTCAACACAACCTTTGGATGGATTCTAAAGGTAAAAAGGAGAGACAGTACTGTAGGTAGTCCAATCAGGATATAAATCATAACTAATATTCGGATTCAGATCGGATGGAGTGCGTTAACGCCCTAAGGGATAGCTGTTGGAGGAAACGCGGGCGGAGACACTTTGTATGTAAGTCATAATTCGAGGTTTGGCTCTCGCCGGTTCCTCCTCAAATATTAGACCGATTTAAAAGATATTTCATAAACTGAATAAGAAGGATATACACTGTGTCCTTAAGTTTTCTTTATGATGATATATTAACCGTATGAGCACTAGAACCCTCAAAAAATGCTCAAAATTATCCGATAAACCACTGTCAACAGAGCCCTAGACTAGGGCTCAGTTGACAGCCCCTAATGTACAATTTTGGCAAATATTAATGGAAATGGGTAAACATAAGGCACAGTATATATGCTTTTATTCAGTTTAAGAAATATCTTTTAAATCGGTCCAATGTTGGAGGAGGAAGCAGGCGAGAGCTAAACCTCGAATTTATAGCTTTTTACATACAAAGTCTATCCGCCCGCATTTCCTCATAATGACACTTTTCACTGGAGCTGTTGCCACAATAGTCTGACAGAGCGCTTAGTCAGTTGCTAAGTATTGTATTGTGTTACTTTTATTAAGATCAATACATTTTTATTTAGACAACAAATTTCTTTCTTTGTCGTTTGTTTGTTTTATTGAATGGCTCACGTTAGTCCAGTAACGCACCTGATGGTAAAAGATGACGTGGTCGACGATGCATGTCGAAAAAATTAACAATTCATCTTACAGAATATTCTCACTTCTTATCTCTGTCCTTATTGAATAACCGATAAACTGTAACTTTTTCTGAAAACACCTGAAATTGCTGCAGATTCCAGCCTTCAAACTCGCTTGCTCGTAAATTATTTCTCTCTTGTTTGCCATTAATCGTCGGATGATAAATATATTATTATCTCGAAGACACAAAAGCATTCCATCATCTCGTGCATTTTCTCGATAGCTTTTGTTTAGTACAACTTAAAATCACGCTTGAATTCCGAGAAGGGCTAGGCAGACCTGTAATACTGGAACAATATTGCCCCGCTGATGAAGATTATGACACCTTCATCAAACGCCTCATCACGATCTGCCTAGTCTTTTCCCAACTATATTGGGGTCGGCTTCCAGTCAAACCGAATTCTGTTGAATACCAGTATTTAACGTGGAGCGAATACCAGACCCCCAAAATCAACTGACTGGCTGTTAGCCAGTCAGTTGTACTCCTTGTCAAGACTGCAGGTGTCAAGACTGCTCAAACGGAGCTCCGGCAGGACCTCATGGCGGTATGGAGACAGCGACTTTCGCAACCCAGCGCTGGGCACGCAACAATCCAGGCGATAAGTCCCCTCTTTGAGGAGAGGCTGGAGCGGCGCCACGGCGTCCTCACCTTCCGCCTGACACAGGTACTCACCGGACACGGTTGTTTCGGGAGATACCTGTTTCGGATTCGGCGGGAGGACGCGCCCGGGTGTCATCACTGCGAGAATCGCCCGGAGGACACGGTGGAGCATACGGTGGAGGTCTGCCCTGCTTGGGCGGCCTTGGTTCAATCTTTGGTCCGGAGCGAGGAGGCATGGGAAGCGATCACCTCCTTCTGCGAAGCAGTAATGTTAGCAAAGGAGGAGGCCGAACGTGTGAGAGAGAGGGAAACCTCACGTCCCAGTCGCCGCAACAGAAGAAGACGCCCCAGGCGTCGGGAGTCGCAGGACGATTCCCGGCCGCCGTAGGCGCGGGCCTGCGGACGGCGAGCAGTGGGTGGCTCGCCGTCTGATCAGAACTAGGCCCGGGTCGGCGGCGCGCTGCGATCCCAGCGCGCCTCAAAGAGATGTCAGCGTGGAAGACGGGGCCCGCTAGGGCAGGTGCCTGCTGGGGCTGCGGAATCTGTTCGAAAGAGATGCCGTAGCCTTGGAACACAAAGGGCACCAGGAGGAACACGGATGGGTTTTAGACAGTAAGAGTCTGACACTCCCTCTTGCTTCACCCAGAGCGGGAGGAGTCATTTGATGATTTCCCATCCTTAAAAAAAAAAAAAAAAAAAAGTGTCAAGTGTACTGTACTCTTTATAAAGACTGCTAAAATCTACAAAGCCAAGGCACGGAGGAATCTTGGTATGTTAAGATGATCATCCATCCACATACCGACCTCGGCAAGCGTTGCTTAACCTAGCAAAACGATGCGTTTGGAAGTTATTATTTAGATACATACACATGACTGAGGAAAAACTTTGTTATGGTGTGGCATCAAAATGTTTTACCTTTCTACAATATATCTTGTTAGTAATTGTTGGCGAGCATAATGTAAAACGACTGTTATTTTCCAACGACAGCGTGTTTTTTGCTATTTTATCAAAATTATATTGCTTGAAATACATAATTAAATTACTATAAGTACACACATTTCATAAAATAAAGACATTCAAATTCATTTAAACTTGTTAACCCATACAGCACACTACACTTACCTTTTAAACGTCAATAATTTTGCTTAATAAACTTTTATTAGCAAACTAAATATTTTGTTAAGCAATAACATTCATTTAAGAAAGCATTATCCAAAGAAATAAAAGCTCAGGTCTTTAAATTGAATATTTCTTTAGAAGCTTTAAAAGCTTGAAAACACGTTTTGAGTTTATCGCGATATTTAGTTCAGCAATAATTTTTAAACAGCATAACAATTTTGCTCAGAAATACTTACAAACCATGGGCTTTAATGAAATCATTTATGGTTCTAAATGTGGTGCTGCTTTTAAATATGAGTATATTTCGCAAAATACAAGATTAAGGCCAAAAACTATTTGCATATTCATCAATAAAAAAACTACCCAGTTACTGCATGAAAAAAGGCTTCATAACCCATGACATAATGTTGGCAATCATCATATTGCAAATCTTCAAAAAATAATAACTACTGATTAATGACAGTCCATTGCATCAAACCGTTCTACATTCTTAACTTTTTCACAAATCGATTTCAAACTGAAAAAAAGATCTAATAAACTTCTAGTAGTTGCAATCTTCATGATTCACTTGGTCACTATCCCTCGTGTGTGCGCAAGAGCATATAAGCCCCTCCTGCACCTTCACGCATGCGCAGTACGGTGGTGGTCGCGAGTACTCGTGAGTCGTCTTGCGCAGCTCACGCGGTTCAGACGTATCGGAGTAGCACGAAAATGAAGCTGCCGGTTAGTTTTATGTGGAATTCAGTGACATAATTAATTTGTGTGAATTGTTATCGGTGCTTTTCAGGGAAAACCATAATCAAAAATAGTTTAAATCTGGATTTTTATAAATTTCCTTGAGTTGTGTGGACAGCAAATTTTTCACTTCCACCCGCCCGCCCTGAAACAAAAACGCGAGCTTTTAATAAATTATACAGAAATTAATGTAAACCCGTCTATATTCAAAGCTTTTATGATATACTTGGGCTTGTTAAGCAGTAATAAGCATGTCACTTTCATACCTCACTGATATAATATTCTCATAACCCCGTCATAATATAACGTTGTGCCCTTACGTCCCAATTTCGAGTAAAATCTTTTTATTTGTGTTATCTACTCCTATGATATATTATTATATTCATCTTGAACGCCAAAGTTCAACAAAATCATAATTTTTCTTTCATTCTTGTTTTAAATCGAAATAAATTATCCTCCTCATTACAATTCCTCAGATCTCGCTACTCATATTAGCGGCACTTGGCCAGGCTGGATCTCTGCAGCCGGTCACCAAGAGATCACAGGCCAAGAGCCTAGAGACCAAGAGTTCACCGACCAAGAGCCCACCAACCAAGAGTCCACTGTCCAAGAGCTCAGTGACCAAACAGAATGATAGCAACACAACCAGCAAGAGAGAACTATACGAAGGGAACTATGGAGAGCGGAATCAGGAGCTTTCACCAAAATATGGTGAGTTATAAAAACTACATTTAGTGCAAATTGTTTTACGACACAAAATAATGTTAACAAATAATGACCTAGTTTTAACTTTGAAACACAAACCAGCGTTTTCACTTGAAGTACAAATCTATTTTGACCATGCTTTAAACAAATAAGTGTTCAATTACTTTGTAATGGTTGTCCAATCCACTGTCATTTTATTACATTGTAACCTTGTGTAGAAAGTCCTAGAAACTTCTTCTACGTAATTAGGGCCATCAATAGACTGAGTTTTCATAAATCCCTTTCCGGTTGTTTATTTTATCACCACCAAAAGCCTATTTAGTTCTGACCCGCAAACAATAACCAAACTCTAGCACAAAACAATAAGCAATAACTACAAATAACTGTCAGCACTGTCAAAATATAATATCAATGAAAACAATTACATCGGGCTCGCAAACACCGCTGGCGTGAAACGCAATCAGAGCATTATCGAAACTAACCAGTTTTATTGAAATATTAGGCTCTACTGCTCACTGTTTAGAGCTATTTCATTTGCATACATGCGTGGGACTTCCGCGCTTTCGAACATGATTAATCAAGTTTGCTCTGTCGATGATTTAATACTTGGAATTTGAATTTAGTTGGTTTTTTATTTCTGAAATAATGCAAAACTTTAACCTTTCTGACTATTTTTGAAATTGAAACATCTTTGTCATTGACAGGGTTTTGAAAAAATGATGGAGTCAGGATTGAACAGGTTTTTTTTCCATTCGAGATAGGTTTGCTTTTGACTCTAAGTCTACGCCAGAGATGTCGGAGACAGAGTTTTGACACTTTAATTTTGAAGAGATTTGGGTTGTATGCGTTCGAAAATATAGACGCAGGCAGAGAGTTCCACTCCTTCGCTATGCGCATTATAATAGACGTTTTAAACGCTTAGTGCGAATTAGTGGAGGTTAAAGTTTGCGTCAATATCAGCTTTGCTTTCCATCAGGTGGAGCGTTATCAAACACGAGCCATTCAATAATTTAAAAAAAAATGTTGCCAATTAATTTAAAGAGTGACGAAGAGAAAAATTTCCTTATCAAATCTGTCATAAATTAGTTTCCTAAGAGCCTGTTTTTCAATAGTCAGATAAGTACTTTTAACGGAGGAATAAAAATGGTGGTTTGAAAGGTTTTGTATAACGAGAAACAGAATAAACGCAGTTCTTCTTAAGGCGTGGTCCTTGTAATCATGATTATGAACGTAACTATGGCACCAAAACTGAAATCCGCGATTTTTCTGAAAATGCGTTGTAGAAGATGTCAAACTGCGATATTTATCTTTCAGTAAAAAAATAGTCCTTAGAGTAGTGTTTCAACATAATTTCATACTGCAGTCTTACTCCACTATTAACCTCTTCAGTAGCTTTTTACGACACCCAAGAGAAACATAAACACTGCCTTTTCGTAGTTAAAAACACATCGTACCTTTATCTGCCAAGTTCAAAGATTCTGTTATTATTACAAATGCTTAGCTTTTTTTAATTTATCTTTCAGAAGTGACAGGATCTCCTCCGGGGATTGTCTATGGCAAGGAATCACAGGACATTCTAGAGCTGTCTCCAATCCATGTAAGTACATATTATTATGTTTTATCTTTTGATCAGCATCATCAATAGTTTGTGCTGATCAACCACTTATAAAATCAGCCAAGACAAAACCTTATAGAAATCGTTACTCTAGAAATTTGTTTATGGTCATTTTATGCGGTTCAAAATTAGAATGATCCCGAACTTAAACAAACAGAGTGGTGTGTGGTGGTGTGGTGTGAGTGGTCTGACGGTCAATTTGTTTGTTGTCATTTCATGGGCATTCTATTTAGTTCTGTCGTGTATTCAATACTCGTTTATTTAAATGAATTTTTTTTCCTGAAACCATTGCAAATAGTAGATAAAACTTTATTCTAATGAAATACATAATTAATTTGTGTCTGTGGTTATTTGAACTGTGGTTAGTGGTAACTGAAAATGGATTACGGACCTTTAATGATGTTGAAATTTAGTGTTAACTTAACTATGGTTTTTTTGTGGTCTCGGGCATATTAATTTATTGGAGTCCTAGCATAAGTACTTCGGCTATACCTATTCGTACGGCCGGTGTGTCACCTTTTTGATTCGCGAACTTGGCTGACACACTGCCATGTACGTACTCGTAAATGTCGACACCTGAACAATCCTGCAATGGACTTGAGTGGAATTAAAGAGCTTTTTTTTAAGTCAAATTTTATTGTGGTATTTATAATGATAACAGAACAAAATATGATGCCTTATTACAACACAATTATTGTTCTTTGCAAACAAACCTTGTAGTAAAAGTCAAATATCAGTAAGACCTATATTTCTTACGATTGTACATAATGGAAAATGTAGATAAATTATAAAGTTACTAAATTATCATTAAAACAATGAACACATTAGTGTTCATTGTTTTATTATTAGTGATTTTTATTAAGTAATGTGCACTATGATTTATTTTAATTAGTTATTAATGGTACATTAAATGGTTGCTTTGAAACAGTGGTCCATAAAATATTTGTTTGTAAATGCACCTGGTTAATTTAAAGTTCAGTTTTATTTACTACCTCATATAAGGCCAAGTTTAGATCTTTAAGGTGCTTTTTTGCAATTTGCCGGCCAGTGTGAAGCTGTATGTTAAACAAAATACGATTCGCGGCCGTAACGCGTATTTATCTAAAGAATTATAACCACTTTTATCATCAATATACCCCTCTAAGTTCATTAAGCCACGAATAGACATAGACTAGAGCCAAGAGCAAACCCATTACAAATAAATTAAAAAAAAAAGATCACAAGAGAAATCTGTCTAGTGACAGTCATTATTATTGTAGTCAACCAATCATAACAGCGTTACATGTCATCAGAATTGCCATTTTTTAAAGATTAAATTAAGGGTTTTTATAACATGGATGTACACATCCATGTTATAAAAACCCTCAATACAAAGGTTTCAAAGTTTACAAACTTTGAAACCCTAAATACATACACACTTTACCGTTATTGTTACCGATTACATTTTTACCATGAACCTGAATAGACTTTTCCCATCGAATTCTATGAAATGTGCCTAAATCAAGTCAGTCCAACTTTAGCACTCAAAACGGATTAGGTACATCTACTACATATATATCAGGCTCAAGCCGAATAAGTATTTTGCAAAACGACACCTCCACGCTCCTTGCTTCCTTCCCTCCTCCTCTTTTTACTTAAGAAACCCTCCTTCACGCTCCTTGCCTCCTTCCCTCCTCCTCCTTTTACTTAAGAAAACTTCCTCCACGCTCCTTGCCTCCTTCCTTCCTCCTCCTTTTGCTTAAGAAAACCTCCTGGTCATTCTGTCAACATCTCGCCATGTAAATTTAATTGGAGTGAGTATGTAGTAAACTGCCGGGTTATTCTGTAAACATGTCGACGGCTTGGGTGAAGTGATCACGGAACGAACTGTCATTCCATCCTGATTACATGGATTGCTAGCTTACTTCGTCATCACTTCACCCAAGTCTTCAATTCGCACTAAGCGTTTCCAAACGTCTTTCATAATGCGCACAGCAAAGGTGTGGAACTCTCTGCCTGCGTCTGTCTTTCCAAACGCTTACAACCCTAATCTTTTCAAAGTTAGAGTGAACTGGCTCCTTCTGGGTAGGCTCGCTCTATCGTAAACTTTGTCTCTGTCATTTCTAACATAGACTAGAGTCCGTAAACCCATAAAAAAAATGGTACTGTTGTCATTTCATCTTGTGTGGGTAGACAGCTCACTTCATGTTCACTATCACTTCACCTAAGCATACACGGTGAGAGGTTTAAAGCATCACAATACAGAACCTAAACACGATCAATATGATTTCTCAACAGAAAATCGATAGTCAATTTCATTAAGAACTTATACCGAACATCTTGACATCTAATAAAGCAATAAAAAACTTCTTAAAAAGCGTAACATCACGAGAACTATTCATAAGGAAACTTTTAAAAATGTTTGTTCAACAAAATGGTGAAGGCGCCGGTTTTTATGCCCGCCCAAGTACCGCCAAGTTTTATATTAAATTTCTTTGAACTTGGCCCGGGGTGTTGAGGTTGTGTCACCCTCGGCTTTGAGGTTACGTGAGGATGTGGCTGTGTGGATGTTACGGGAAATTATAGTCGTTTGAAAAGTGGATAGTAGGAATTTGGTTTTTTTTTTCTGGGAAAATTGACCCATAGTTGCTTTGCGTTCAAAATAAGACTTTATCTTCTGCTTTTGCAGTAGCTTAGTAGCTACTGCTGGTCGTTTTAGGGTTCCCTTTCTCAAAAAGAAACTGGACCCTTATAGGATCACTTTGTTGTCCATCCAACTGGCTGTCTCGGGAACGCGTGGAGGTATCGAGTTAAAATGAAACAATCAAACTTATAAGTTAACATGACAAAAATTTGTGGCGTAAACGGCCGTACCGTTTATGCCACAAAAAAAAAACGTATATTTCAACACTCTCAAGGGTATCAAAATGTATAGAGTATTTCCCGTTGACCTAGAACTATGAAATTTGGCAAGTAATACCGTCATATACTACAAATATAGGGAAACGTCTGAAGCTATATATATATTTATTATGAAATCATAAAAAAGTCTCTATTTAAAGTAATATTAATACCTACAAATTTTAACAGAACCCTCGGTAGGCGAGTCTGACTCGCATTTGGCCGGTTTTTTTTTTGTATGGGAATGCATCGACTGACTCAGCTCACTCTGGATAGAGTGGGACAGAATGACGAGACTCTCTTAATACTTCCGAACAATTCCACAACACTGGGAGCTGCTGCTGGTCTCTGTGACCAATTAATTTATCTTGTACTAGATTTTGCTCGCAACTTTGTACCCGCATATCGTTTTTCCCCGTTCCCGTAAGAATTTCTCTTAGTGCTCCCCTACACTCCTCAAGGAACCTTCATGCTTTTCAGCTTTCTACAACCAGTAGTTTCGGCTGTGCGTTGTCTGTCAGTCACTCGGTCAGTATGTAACGGAAGAAATTTATTTATTTATACATTTCGACGCGCTCTTGTCGCCGTCGGCGTTCCAGCCGTACTAGAACCCAATGACCTGGCACCGGACGGTATGTCTTTGTTTCCATGGAAAATGGGTAGGCCTTTAGTGTGGGACGCTACTTGTGTCGATACTCTTGCGCCATCCCATCTTCCTAGCTCGTCGTGCTGTGCTGGTACCTGAGAACCTCAAGCGGTGAAATATAACAACCTTGTTGGCAATTATATTTTTGAGCTGTCCAAGAGTAGAACGGTCCAAGAGTTTAAACCCCAAAGGTTTAAACTCTTGGACCGTGGGGTCCGAGTGCTCATGCCTTTTTTAAAGATCTTTCTAAACGCTTAGTTGACACTTCGCGTGACCCAAGGGCTGGCTTTTACCTCGGATAGAGGATAAGCATTGCCATACAACGTGGCAATGCCGCCAGTCTTTTGGGCTCACTTCCAGTGAACAGCGATGCGGACGCATTATTTTAGTTAGGTTTTCTTATTTTAGGTGTATATATTTTGTTTTACTAAATATTATTTTTACTTTTTTTTTTTACGTGTGTAAAAAAATAAATAAATAATATATGTAAATATATGTGTGTGTGTGTGTGTGTGTGTGTGTATATATGTTAATATATCGAGTTTCCTCTGTGCCTTGGAAAGCACGTTAGCTGTTGGTCCCGGCTGTCATTTGTAGATCTTTGGCAGTCGTTACGGATTGTCCGAAGCCAGTAAATTTGACTCCAGTCTTACCAGGAAGTACCGTGTTACCCAGTTAATGGGTTGTAGAGGTCTGGTAGGCAGCCGCTCCACGTAAAACACTGGTATTCAGCTGAATCTTTTTTGACTGGAAGCCGACCCCAATGTAGTTGGGAAAAGGCTAGGCAGATGATGACTAAATATTATTTTTACAAATAAAAAAAATATACATTAGGATTTACTTTTTATTTGATTAGCCTCGTACTGTATCAAAAGTCACTTAATGTAAGTGTACACAACAGTATGAAGTTCTCATTAAGGAATGAGTCCTACTAACATTTTGTGCGATGACCGTGTTCAGATGTCAAAATAAAAAATAGCAAGTCTTAGGCCATTGTACAAAGTTCCATTCACCACTAATGACAATTTCCCAACAAAAACCATTTTCTAAATATTTACTGAAAACAGTTCATTGAAAGGAGAAGTGAAGAAATGTTTAGTAAACAGTTGTGCGAGAATAACATTGCAATTTCACTGCTTCAACAGGAATTGTTTTGCACAAGCTTGAGAATGGTACTGGAGACGATCATCTGGCATTTACGTCAACATTACACACACAACAAGATTAGTATAGTGACGGACACGCCGACATTAACATAATTATGACATAGGTCTGTAATTAGTTTTACTGTTAAGCCATCTCATTGGCCATGTGTAGTTGTGAATTTCGGTGATACTAGTACAGTCTGTTGTCAACATTATCTGACCCACCCTAAAAACAAACGAATTTGGACCCTCTGACAGTAACATTAAGGTTTATTTAATTTATACGAGCTTATCAGACAAGTGCTCGAGGACTTGATGAACAAATACAATAATAATACAGACACGCAAATTTGATCTTTAAAACGTTAGCATTAGGTTTTAAGTTATAACTACTTGTTATAATATAATTAGTGTAATAGCTTGTTTTAATAATTGCGTTCAAGTAATTCTGGTCTCGTTGTCTGTGTTTAAGACTGAGAAAAACAAGTTGCGAGATCAAATCCTGCGACGAAGATGTTGTTTTGCTTTCAATTAAGAATTTATTCCAAAACTATTTCTTGTATTATTGTAAAGAACTATAGACGGATAACCTTCAAATATAAACTTTCTAAAATGCTAATATTTTCGTATAACTTGTAATAAGTGGGTAGTTGAAAAATAAATATTTGTATTCATTATAAAACTGGTATTCAAATGCTACTAAGGGTATGTAGTGACTACGCGCAAACATATTTTACCTTGCCTTACTAAATTGCAAAAACAACGTCTCTTTACAATTTTTTATTTTCTATTTTAAATTAAATTATTAAATTAAATTAAATTAATTAATTTCATAACTTAGGACTAGATTACATTGTGGACGCGGTTACAAGGTATAACGTTTTATAACATTTTATAGGTTGTTTTCTAATTATGATGTCTCAATGGAGTGATTATTTAAAATACAAAATAATCTATTTGCACGAGGAGAAGGTTGGCTGCTTGTGCTGTGCACGAATAAACTTTATGAAAGTATACTATATGGTTCAAATTGTTTAGAATATTGCGTCTAGAAATTACAACTAAGTTCAAATTTTAATGCGCCTTATAAGAGTTGATTTGGTCTTGCGGTCACTAAGGTAGTGCGATGTTCATCGTTATCTACGTTCGAACCAAGTTTAACCTAAATATAGCTTTTTGCTCAGCTGTTTTTTTTTTTTTAATTATTTCATAACATTTATTTTACATTTCTTTAATGGACGACGTACGGTCTTGTCTTTTTAAAAGGGCAGTTTGTATAGAAATAAAACTAAACAATTGCAAGTTTAAAATGTTTATGTGTGTTTTAAATGTTTTTATTTCATAAAAACACTTAGTTAAGATAAAGTAAGTAAATGCTCATTTATTTCCAAATTAATATACATTTTATATTAGTATGCCATAATCAAATCTAACCATATATAAACATTAAAAAAAGGTGTGCTTATGCTTAAATGTTTGTTATCGAGAAAATGAATTCTTCTGTGAAATGCTTTACAGATTTATAGCTGCCTATATGTAGTGAATAAACATGTTATTTAAATAGAAAAATCTATTTATAACAATAACATCACCACATAATCAGCAACATTTTAATGGTTTAACAAGACTATCCATTGAGCATTTACTTACATGGTGTGTTTAAAAATGCCTAGACACTAGATTAATTAGTAGCGGATTGGCGCACCGTCCCCTGCTATAACTTGCTGTAAGCGGCTACGCATACCGCGCACCATATTCCAACACAAATCTTTGCCTCTCATGTGCTCCCAAGTCGGAAAAAAAACCATTTGACCCCATAGATTTTCTATAGGGTTCAAATCAGGACTTTTAGATGGCCAATTAATAACTGTCACACCTTCTTGAACAGCTAACCAATCCTGCACAATACCTGCACGGTGGATGGAGCAGTTATCGTGCATGAAATAAATATGTGATGTTGAATAGGCAATTCGCACAGTCGGCAGCATGACGTCACGCAGAATATCCAAATACAAACTACTATTAAACCTACCACCAACTTCCACCAATTCACCAGGTCCCATAGACGACATCCAGCCCCAGTAGCCCAGGGTTATTCTACTGCTGGTTCTACAAGGTAGCAAGCACTTCTCATTGTAGCGTTCTTCTTTCCTTCGCCATAAGATCTTACATCCATCTTTGTCCGATTTAAATGATTTTTCATCAGTGAAGATCACAACATTTTCTTCCCAATTAAAATTTAAATATTCCTGGCCAAAACGGACCCTTTCTTCGCGATGAGCAGGTGTTAATGCAATTTTTAGTGCCGGTTTATAATTCCTTATCCCAGCAGCGTGTAAATGCCTTCTCACTGTTTCCACTGAAATATTGTGGTTTATTGCGGTTACACGAATGGGCAAAAATGGATTATCAACATGGCTTGAAACAATAGCCCGGTGGCGTTCGAATTCGGGACTATACTTGATGGCTTTTACTCCTGGACGAATCCGCTGAATATTTCCATTGTCTTCATAACGTCTTAGCCATAGCCTGACCGTATTTCTCTAAAACAAAAAAAAAAACATTTTTGGAACCGTGTATGTAACTTGTAAGGAGTAAACTACGCGTTAATCACAATCAATAAAATAAAATAGGTATACAAAAAACACTTACTGCTATATTAAGTCGACGACCAATCTCCAACATTCTGCTCACGTAAAAATATGATTTTATGTTTGGTATAGTCATCAAGTTGCGACATGATGCTTTTTTACACCAAATTGCTAACGAATTATGTGGAACGATTTACAAATGTGTGTGCGCAGTCACTGCTATTAATCGTAGTGTAACTTTTGTCACTAATATGAATTTATTATCTACCTCACAAAGCTAATGTATGCTTTACTTCGTATCCAACCATTCTTGGTAAATTTAAATTCTCTAAACTTAAAGTTTTTTTAATTTACCCACCTGTTTACAAGATAAGTTATTAGGCGTAAATCATATTGGTCGTTCTTTAATAATGCAAGCAATATTGTAGTTCCTTTTTTAATTGATTGTCATTACAACTAATTAAAAAAGGAACTAATACTATGTGGAATGTGATTTCGAACCCACATGTTGTTCGTCGCCAATCCAGCATCAAAGCCACAAGAACTTGTCGAGAATACGCGAAATTAAAGATTGGGTTGTAATTACTACTCTGTCAAGAAAGTACCGGGAAAAGATCAATAATACACAAAATGTCTGTTATTCATCCAAATTTATTTTATCACCTTCAAAGTATCTCCTTTAGAAACGATACACTTGCGCCAACGAATAATCCATTCATCAAAACATTTTTTAAACGCTGCTTCCGGAATTGAGTTCAGTTCTCGCCGCGAATTCTCCTTTATGTCTTCTATCGATTGAAAACGGGTGCCACGAAGTGGTAATTTGAGTTTAGGAAAAAGAAAAAAGTCAGCAGGAGCCATATCTGGTGAATATGGTGGTTGCTGGCTGGTATTTGTTGAGTGTTTGGTTAAAAATTCGTTCACAATGATAGCCTTGTGCGAAGGCGCATTGTCGTGGTGCAAAATCCAAGAATTTTTTTTCTACAAATCTGGCCTTTTTCGTCGAATTTGCTCTCTTAAACGCCGCATAACGCTCAAATAATATTCTTTATTTACCGTTAGACCTTCCGGTAAGAATTCAGAGTGCACAACACCGCGATCGTCAAAGAAAACAGTCAACATGACTTTGACTTTTGATCGACTTTGGCGTGGTTTTTTCGGTTTCGGTTCAGTTGGAAGGCGCCACTCCGAAGCTTGTTGACTAGTTTGCATGTCAAACTCGTAAACCCACGTCTCGTCACCAGTCACAATGCGTTTCATGAATGTTGGGTCCGAACTGACTCGTTCTAGCATGTCCTCAGCGACTTTCATGCGATTGAGTTTTTGGAGAAAATTCAGATCTTTTGGGACTAGCCGAGCAGCAACATGTTTCATACCCAAATGATTAGTTAAAATGGTACGGATCGACTCGTGAGATACAGAAAGTTCGGCGGCTATCTCTCTCAGAGTTGAATGGGGATTTTCAGTCACTATTTCCTTCACTTTTGCTATGTTAACTTCAGTTGCAGACGTTGACGGCCTACCAGAGCGAGGCAAATCTTCCATCACATCTCGACCGCTTTTGAACGCTTTGGAGTGGTTCAAAGCGTTCAAAAGCGGTCGAGATAAGCACGAGTTTTTGATAAAGTCGATTCACCGTAAGCCTTCTGTAACATTTTCAGTGACTCCGAACACGAAATTCCATTGGCGATGCAAAATTTAAGACAAACTATTTGTTCGATATTTTTGTCCATTATGAAATTCGCAATACACACTATATATGATATTACTAAAACCAGCACTGTATTTAATATAAATAACAGATGCAACTCAAACTCCGCGCCAAAATGGAAAACAGTTGTGCCAATCTAACAACTACAAAAAACAAAAATTTGAATTTGGAACCATAAACAAATCATCCATTCCCGACACTTTTTTGACTGAATGTATATATAGTTACTTAAAAGCTTTTCAACTTTAAAGTCGACGAGATAATGATTAAAATAGCTTAACAAAATAATACATAATGCCGGTGGCTCCGACAATGTTGGGTGGGTTTACCTTAACGTTACGTGTTAAAGATCAAATTTGCGTATCTGAATTATTATTGTATATGTTTATCGAGTCCTCGAGCATTTGTCTGTTAATTTCATATAAATTGAATGAACCTTAATGTAACAAGCAGAAGGTCCAAATTCGTTTGTTTTTAGGGTGGATCAGATATTGTTGACAACAAACTGTACCTGTGAGTTACAACCGGCAATCTCAAAGGAAGTATTTTTTTCCATATAATTATTGTCTGTTTGAAAATGTTAGGTCAAGTCGTCTTAAAAAAATTGCAAAGTTAGTCTTAAAACAATGCTGTAAATAGCCTCCACATTCATTGGATATTTTTTTTGTGATTGTATTGAATTAATTATTGCATAACTTCTTCACTTCTTCTTTCTTTCTTCACTAAAGGACATTGGTCATCTTAAGAGTATGATTGACGGCGAAAGCAGATTCAGTAATCTCGGGACCTCTTTCTTGCAGCTCAACTTTGGTCCCCTGGTTCTTACAAGCCCCTGTGGCCTCTGCACTAGTCTTTATCTAAACTACTATAAAGGGGAAAACATTTTTTGATTGTGGGAAACTGGAAAAGTCAGAACCGATAAGATATTTTCCCTGATAGAAAACTACACTATCGCTGAGCGTCTTAGGCTTTTTAACTCGGAAAATACACTGAACGTGAGTTTCTTTTATTTTAATTATATTGACAAGCTCGCGTATGAGTAGAACCTAATAGAAAGCGATGATGCGGTCGAAGATGGAGCACGCTTGCCTAGAAGTAACCTATTCACTCTTGAATTAAAGACTCCCAGGTTGTAGTTATCAGGAAACACTGGGTCCGGCAGGGAATTCCACTCCATAGCTGAACCCACAATAAAATATTCCCAAAACGATTTATGCATTGATAGGCCGTGGGGGAGAAACCGAGGTAAAACCTAGTATTATTGTAAGGTACAGACTTTAGAGCAACAGTAAAGTCCGTCTACGGGATAGAATTAATTTGTAACTAACTAACGATTTAATTACATTCCTAATTTACGTATGGAAACGGAATTACAATTTTGGGAATCGTGGAGGCCTTGAGACCGTGCCTACTGCTATCAAGGCTAGGTTCAGCCGGTGTTGATAGGACAATTAGGCTGTCATTAGACAATTAGCGTCTATTTGTAAACTGGAAGATTGAGAAGTGAGATAAATCGCCGTAGAAAAAATTAAAATATGAGATTTTCGTTGTTTTATTTGGAGAGCAAATAAAACAATTTTCGTTGTTTTTTGTAAGTCAGATAACTTTTAAAAAAGCTGTATTAATTCTACAAAATTTTACATACAAAAATAACAAATTAAAATTGGAAATAACGATTAAAGTTATAATTAAAATAAAATGATACACATATAAACCACATTCCTAAAATCATTAAAAATGAAATTGATAAAATTGTTTCTTAGATTATAACTAAAACTTGTTCAAATAATTAAAGTAATTCGATATCATAAAATAATTGATTAATAATATAAAATAAAAATAATTATTAGAATTGGTATAATAAATTAATGAACATATATCAAATTAATTAAACGCATGTCCTAATTATTTTATTAGTAATCTGAGATCAGTTTAGAGTGAACCGCCTTCGGGTAAAAGCCTCCTCCAAGGAATCCCAAGTTTCTCAATCTAATGCGGTGATAACCCAGTCATGATCAACATTCTCCACAATCTCATCTTGCCATCGGGCGCTCAACCGGCCTCTGCTTCTGGAACCTATCCATTTTTTTATTTTTTTATCCCTAAATATCGTGTAACCTTTAAAAAAAGGCCATACAATAAATTATTACAAAACAATTTTTAGGGATAATTAAAAGGTCACTGGCGAAAGCATAGTTTGAAAAATTCCTTCCCTTTTGTTCTAAAAATACAAGATCGAACTTATCTTTTTTGCAGGATTGTACTACAACACCGTTTTAAATATAGGTAGGCCTGCAAGAATAATAGTCTCTCTAAATTGACAAATGATTAAAAAGTTTATAGTTTATTGTGATTTTTATAATACATTATACAGAGTTGATACGACAGAGGGGCATTAAATTAAACTACGTATACTATACGTGTTCAGTATTAATTCGATACGGTACAAAAACAAAAAGCACCATAAATGAGAAAATATTTTTTTCAAACAAACTAAATAGCTTGCAAATCCGAATAAAACGCAACCACCCTTTGTAAAAAAATTACACTGACCTTAGATACCGCTAGGTAACAAAGCGGCAACGTCGCGCGCGCGCCGGAGCGCGGTGTGCGGTATCTCGTGTGCTCGGCGGGAGCCGGGGCGGGGGGGCGGCCGGCGACTTAGGCCTCCGCTCGCACTGGCTTTTATGTTAGGTAAGGTTTCGAAGTACGCGCACAAAAACAAACACACTAAATATTTAAATTTTCGATGTGTCCTCCATTCACATTGATGCACAAATTATACCGACAGAGAATATTGTTATTTATTTTTCTAATTAGATCACTGTCCGTCGCTAAGCACTTTAATTTGTGAAATGCTAAAATAATCCTATTTTTTAACTCATCAATTGTATTTACCTCTGAGGCATACACTTCACCCTTAATGTACCCCCACAAAAAGAAATCCATGGGAGTGAGGTCCGGAGATACTAATTCTAAATAATAATAATCCCAAGTTACGTGTCCTATCACCATAAAAAACAGTCAATCACAAAAAAAAAACTAATACTAAATAATAATAATCCCAAGTTACGTGTCCTCTCACAATAAAAGAAAGAAATACTGTCTTATACTTATTTAGTGTCCTATTCCTATCACAATAACAAAATAAAATCACAATTGTTTGCGCGCGAATTCGACAAACCGTACGTTCCGAAAAGATAGCGTCGGCGCACTGAATAGAGGCCCCACTTACCGATCGCAAAAAACAAGGATGTAACAAACTGACCTATTTCTGTTTCTTTCAAACGTGTGTCGCTTTCGTAGTGAAAGTGCAAGTGTGTGTGTATTGATTGCTTCCTTGTTTGCATTGCCAATTTTTTGTGAATGTCCTTCGACATGCGTCAGAACGGCAACAACGCATCGTAGATTTATCGTTGTAAGGTGCATGACCTATGCTTAGACGATAATCAGCTGTTAGAAAAGATACATCGTGTTCAAACGGTGCAAAAACTTTAAAAATTATTTGCGACTAAACTACTGCTCGTATTTAATTTATTTTTGGCACAGAGCTTGAAAATGGTACCTAGTATAGGCAGTTTAAAGGAAAGCCCCTCTGTCGTATTAACGCTGTATACTCGTATATAGGTAAGAAGGTAAGGCGCCTGTAAGATACTCGTAAATATTAGGTCTTTACCTATGAAATTGCCGTTCTGCAGTAGGTACCAGTGCCATTTCAAATCAAAATAATGTTTGTTTGGCTAAGAATTCTAATTTCAAATTAATTTTATTTTAAAACATGGTTTTTTTTCCAAAAGTAGTCATTTGTTTATTGATTAGTGTTACATTTTCATCGCATTTCAATCTTTTTCGTCATCATGGATACGTTAAAAATTCGAGTAATTATGGAATATGAATACCGTCGTGGCAGCAACGCGGCACAAGCGGCACGCAACATCAATGACGTTTACGGAGCTAACACTACAAACCAACGCACCATCTGTTTGTGGTTTGCTCGCTTCCGTTCTGGAAATTTCGACCTGAAAAATTTTTTTTTTTTTTAATTATTTCATAACATTTATTTTACATTTCTTTAATGGACGACGTACGGTCTTGTCTTTTTAAAAGGGCAGTTTGTATAGAAATAAAACTAAACAATTGCAAGTTTAAAATGTTTATGTGTGTTTTAAATGTTTTTATTTCATAAAAACACTTAGTTAAGATAAAGTAAGTAAATGCTCATTTATTTCCAAATTAATATACATTTTATATTAGTATGCCATAATCAAATCTAACCATATATAAACATTAAAAAAAGGTGTGCTTATGCTTAAATGTTTGTTATCGAGAAAATGAATTCTTCTGTGAAATGCTTTACAGATTTATAGCTGCCTATATGTAGTGAATAAACATGTTATTTAAATAGAAAAATCTATTTATAACAATAACATCACCACATAATCAGCAACATTTTAATGGTTTAACAAGACTATCCATTGAGCATTTACTTACATGGTGTGTTTAAAAATGCCTAGACACTAGATTAATTAGTAGCGGATTGGCGCACCGTCCCCTGCTATAACTTGCTGTAAGCGGCTACGCATACCGCGCACCATATTCCAACACAAATCTTTGCCTCTCATGTGCTCCCAAGTCGGAAAAAAAACCATTTGACCCCATAGATTTTCTATAGGGTTCAAATCAGGACTTTTAGATGGCCAATTAATAACTGTCACACCTTCTTGAACAGCTAACCAATCCTGCACAATACCTGCACGGTGGATGGAGCAGTTATCGTGCATGAAATAAATATGTGATGTTGAATAGGCAATTCGCACAGTCGGCAGCATGACGTCACGCAGAATATCCAAATACAAACTACTATTAAACCTACCACCAACTTCCACCAATTCACCAGGTCCCATAGACGACATCCAGCCCCAGTAGCCCAGGGTTATTCTACTGCTGGTTCTACAAGGTAGCAAGCACTTCTCATTGTAGCGTTCTTCTTTCCTTCGCCATAAGATCTTACATCCATCTTTGTCCGATTTAAATGATTTTTCATCAGTGAAGATCACAACATTTTCTTCCCAATTAAAATTTAAATATTCCTGGCCAAAACGGACCCTTTCTTCGCGATGAGCAGGTGTTAATGCAATTTTTAGTGCCGGTTTATAATTCCTTATCCCAGCAGCGTGTAAATGCCTTCTCACTGTTTCCACTGAAATATTGTGGTTTATTGCGGTTACACGAATGGGCAAAAATGGATTATCAACATGGCTTGAAACAATAGCCCGGTGGCGTTCGAATTCGGGACTATACTTGATGGCTTTTACTCCTGGACGAATCCGCTGAATATTTCCATTGTCTTCATAACGTCTTAGCCATAGCCTGACCGTATTTCTCTAAAACAAAAAAAAAAACATTTTTGGAACCGTGTATGTAACTTGTAAGGAGTAAACTACGCGTTAATCACAATCAATAAAATAAAATAGGTATACAAAAAACACTTACTGCTATATTAAGTCGACGACCAATCTCCAACATTCTGCTCACGTAAAAATATGATTTTATGTTTGGTATAGTCATCAAGTTGCGACATGATGCTTTTTTACACCAAATTGCTAACGAATTATGTGGAACGATTTACAAATGTGTGTGCGCAGTCACTGCTATTAATCGTAGTGTAACTTTTGTCACTAATATGAATTTATTATCTACCTCACAAAGCTAATGTATGCTTTACTTCGTATCCAACCATTCTTGGTAAATTTAAATTCTCTAAACTTAAAGTTTTTTTAATTTACCCACCTGTTTACAAGATAAGTTATTAGGCGTAAATCATATTGGTCGTTCTTTAATAATGCAAGCAATATTGTAGTTCCTTTTTTAATTGATTGTCATTACAACTAATTAAAAAAGGAACTAATACTATGTGGAATGTGATTTCGAACCCACATGTTGTTCGTCGCCAATCCAGCATCAAAGCCACAAGAACTTGTCGAGAATACGCGAAATTAAAGATTGGGTTGTAATTACTACTCTGTCAAGAAAGTACCGGGAAAAGATCAATAATACACAAAATGTCTGTTATTCATCCAAATTTATTTTATCACCTTCAAAGTATCTCCTTTAGAAACGATACACTTGCGCCAACGAATAATCCATTCATCAAAACATTTTTTAAACGCTGCTTCCGGAATTGAGTTCAGTTCTCGCCGCGAATTCTCCTTTATGTCTTCTATCGATTGAAAACGGGTGCCACGAAGTGGTAATTTGAGTTTAGGAAAAAGAAAAAAGTCAGCAGGAGCCATATCTGGTGAATATGGTGGTTGCTGGCTGGTATTTGTTGAGTGTTTGGTTAAAAATTCGTTCACAATGATAGCCTTGTGCGAAGGCGCATTGTCGTGGTGCAAAATCCAAGAATTTTTTTTCTACAAATCTGGCCTTTTTCGTCGAATTTGCTCTCTTAAACGCCGCATAACGCTCAAATAATATTCTTTATTTACCGTTAGACCTTCCGGTAAGAATTCAGAGTGCACAACACCGCGATCGTCAAAGAAAACAGTCAACATGACTTTGACTTTTGATCGACTTTGGCGTGGTTTTTTCGGTTTCGGTTCAGTTGGAAGGCGCCACTCCGAAGCTTGTTGACTAGTTTGCATGTCAAACTCGTAAACCCACGTCTCGTCACCAGTCACAATGCGTTTCATGAATGTTGGGTCCGAACTGACTCGTTCTAGCATGTCCTCAGCGACTTTCATGCGATTGAGTTTTTGGAGAAAATTCAGATCTTTTGGGACTAGCCGAGCAGCAACATGTTTCATACCCAAATGATTAGTTAAAATGGTACGGATCGACTCGTGAGATACAGAAAGTTCGGCGGCTATCTCTCTCAGAGTTGAATGGGGATTTTCAGTCACTATTTCCTTCACTTTTGCTATGTTAACTTCAGTTGCAGACGTTGACGGCCTACCAGAGCGAGGCAAATCTTCCATCACATCTCGACCGCTTTTGAACGCTTTGGAGTGGTTCAAAGCGTTCAAAAGCGGTCGAGATAAGCACGAGTTTTTGATAAAGTCGATTCACCGTAAGCCTTCTGTAACATTTTCAGTGACTCCGAACACGAAATTCCATTGGCGATGCAAAATTTAAGACAAACTATTTGTTCGATATTTTTGTCCATTATGAAATTCGCAATACACACTATATATGATATTACTAAAACCAGCACTGTATTTAATATAAATAACAGATGCAACTCAAACTCCGCGCCAAAATGGAAAACAGTTGTGCCAATCTAACAACTACAAAAAACAAAAATTTGAATTTGGAACCATAAACAAATCATCCATTCCCGACACTTTTTTGACTGAATGTATATATAGTTACTTAAAAGCTTTTCAACTTTAAAGTCGACGAGATAATGATTAAAATAGCTTAACAAAATAATACATAATGCCGGTGGCTCCGACAATGTTGGGTGGGTTTACCTTAACGTTACGTGTTAAAGATCAAATTTGCGTATCTGAATTATTATTGTATATGTTTATCGAGTCCTCGAGCATTTGTCTGTTAATTTCATATAAATTGAATGAACCTTAATGTAACAAGCAGAAGGTCCAAATTCGTTTGTTTTTAGGGTGGATCAGATATTGTTGACAACAAACTGTACCTGTGAGTTACAACCGGCAATCTCAAAGGAAGTATTTTTTTCCATATAATTATTGTCTGTTTGAAAATGTTAGGTCAAGTCGTCTTAAAAAAATTGCAAAGTTAGTCTTAAAACAATGCTGTAAATAGCCTCCACATTCATTGGATATTTTTTTTGTGATTGTATTGAATTAATTATTGCATAACTTCTTCACTTCTTCTTTCTTTCTTCACTAAAGGACATTGGTCATCTTAAGAGTATGATTGACGGCGAAAGCAGATTCAGTAATCTCGGGACCTCTTTCTTGCAGCTCAACTTTGGTCCCCTGGTTCTTACAAGCCCCTGTGGCCTCTGCACTAGTCTTTATCTAAACTACTATAAAGGGGAAAACATTTTTTGATTGTGGGAAACTGGAAAAGTCAGAACCGATAAGATATTTTCCCTGATAGAAAACTACACTATCGCTGAGCGTCTTAGGCTTTTTAACTCGGAAAATACACTGAACGTGAGTTTCTTTTATTTTAATTATATTGACAAGCTCGCGTATGAGTAGAACCTAATAGAAAGCGATGATGCGGTCGAAGATGGAGCACGCTTGCCTAGAAGTAACCTATTCACTCTTGAATTAAAGACTCCCAGGTTGTAGTTATCAGGAAACACTGGGTCCGGCAGGGAATTCCACTCCATAGCTGAACCCACAATAAAATATTCCCAAAACGATTTATGCATTGATAGGCCGTGGGGGAGAAACCGAGGTAAAACCTAGTATTATTGTAAGGTACAGACTTTAGAGCAACAGTAAAGTCCGTCTACGGGATAGAATTAATTTGTAACTAACTAACGATTTAATTACATTCCTAATTTACGTATGGAAACGGAATTACAATTTTGGGAATCGTGGAGGCCTTGAGACCGTGCCTACTGCTATCAAGGCTAGGTTCAGCCGGTGTTGATAGGACAATTAGGCTGTCATTAGACAATTAGCGTCTATTTGTAAACTGGAAGATTGAGAAGTGAGATAAATCGCCGTAGAAAAAATTAAAATATGAGATTTTCGTTGTTTTATTTGGAGAGCAAATAAAACAATTTTCGTTGTTTTTTGTAAGTCAGATAACTTTTAAAAAAGCTGTATTAATTCTACAAAATTTTACATACAAAAATAACAAATTAAAATTGGAAATAACGATTAAAGTTATAATTAAAATAAAATGATACACATATAAACCACATTCCTAAAATCATTAAAAATGAAATTGATAAAATTGTTTCTTAGATTATAACTAAAACTTGTTCAAATAATTAAAGTAATTCGATATCATAAAATAATTGATTAATAATATAAAATAAAAATAATTATTAGAATTGGTATAATAAATTAATGAACATATATCAAATTAATTAAACGCATGTCCTAATTATTTTATTAGTAATCTGAGATCAGTTTAGAGTGAACCGCCTTCGGGTAAAAGCCTCCTCCAAGGAATCCCAAGTTTCTCAATCTAATGCGGTGATAACCCAGTCATGATCAACATTCTCCACAATCTCATCTTGCCATCGGGCGCTCGACCGGCCTCTGCTTCTGGAACCTATCCATTTTTTTATTTTTTTATCCCTAAATATCGTGTAACCTTTAAAAAAAGGCCATACAATAAATTATTACAAAACAATTTTTAGGGATAATTAAAAGGTCACTGGCGAAAGCATAGTTTGAAAAATTCCTTCCCTTTTGTTCTAAAAATACAAGATCGAACTTATCTTTTTTGCAGGATTGTACTACAACACCGTTTTAAATATAGGTAGGCCTGCAAGAATAATAGTCTCTCTAAATTGACAAATGATTAAAAAGTTTATAGTTTATTGTGATTTTTATAATACATTATACAGAGTTGATACGACAGAGGGGCATTAAATTAAACTACGTATACTATACGTGTTCAGTATTAATTCGATACGGTACAAAAACAAAAAGCACCATAAATGAGAAAATATTTTTTTCAAACAAACTAAATAGCTTGCAAATCCGAATAAAACGCAACCACCCTTTGTAAAAAAATTACACTGACCTTAGATACCGCTAGGTAACAAAGCGGCAACGTCGCGCGCGCGCCGGAGCGCGGTGTGCGGTATCTCGTGTGCTCGGCGGGAGCCGGGGCGGGGGGGCGGCCGGCGACTTAGGCCTCCGCTCGCACTGGCTTTTATGTTAGGTAAGGTTTCGAAGTACGCGCACAAAAACAAACACACTAAATATTTAAATTTTCGATGTGTCCTCCATTCACATTGATGCACAAATTATACCGACAGAGAATATTGTTATTTATTTTTCTAATTAGATCACTGTCCGTCGCTAAGCACTTTAATTTGTGAAATGCTAAAATAATCCTATTTTTTAACTCATCAATTGTATTTACCTCTGAGGCATACACTTCACCCTTAATGTACCCCCACAAAAAGAAATCCATGGGAGTGAGGTCCGGAGATACTAATTCTAAATAATAATAATCCCAAGTTACGTGTCCTATCACCATAAAAAACAGTCAATCACAAAAAAAAAACTAATACTAAATAATAATAATCCCAAGTTACGTGTCCTCTCACAATAAAAGAAAGAAATACTGTCTTATACTTATTTAGTGTCCTATTCCTATCACAATAACAAAATAAAATCACAATTGTTTGCGCGCGAATTCGACAAACCGTACGTTCCGAAAAGATAGCGTCGGCGCACTGAATAGAGGCCCCACTTACCGATCGCAAAAAACAAGGATGTAACAAACTGACCTATTTCTGTTTCTTTCAAACGTGTGTCGCTTTCGTAGTGAAAGTGCAAGTGTGTGTGTATTGATTGCTTCCTTGTTTGCATTGCCAATTTTTTGTGAATGTCCTTCGACATGCGTCAGAACGGCAACAACGCATCGTAGATTTATCGTTGTAAGGTGCATGACCTATGCTTAGACGATAATCAGCTGTTAGAAAAGATACATCGTGTTCAAACGGTGCAAAAACTTTAAAAATTATTTGCGACTAAACTACTGCTCGTATTTAATTTATTTTTGGCACAGAGCTTGAAAATGGTACCTAGTATAGGCAGTTTAAAGGAAAGCCCCTCTGTCGTATTAACGCTGTATACTCGTATATAGGTAAGAAGGTAAGGCGCCTGTAAGATACTCGTAAATATTAGGTCTTTACCTATGAAATTGCCGTTCTGCAGTAGGTACCAGTGCCATTTCAAATCAAAATAATGTTTGTTTGGCTAAGAATTCTAATTTCAAATTAATTTTATTTTAAAACATGGTTTTTTTTCCAAAAGTAGTCATTTGTTTATTGATTAGTGTTACATTTTCATCGCATTTCAATCTTTTTCGTCATCATGGATACGTTAAAAATTCGAGTAATTATGGAATATGAATACCGTCGTGGCAGCAACGCGGCACAAGCGGCACGCAACATCAATGACGTTTACGGAGCTAACACTACAAACCAACGCACCATCTGTTTGTGGTTTGCTCGCTTCCGTTCTGGAAATTTCGACCTGAAAAATTAACCTCGCGGTCGTCCGAAGACTTTGGTCGACAATGACGAATTAAAGGCGATTGTGGAAGCTGATGATACACAATCTACGGCTGAATTTGAATACAATATTGGTCCATTTGCGTCAAATTGGCAAGGTAAAAAAGCTTGACAAATGGGTGCCCCACGAACTCAATGATCGCCAGCGCGAAGTACGCGTCGAGACGTGCCTTGCACTGCTCAACAGACACACAAATGAAGGAATTTTGAACCGCATTGTTACCTGCGATGAAAAATGGATTCTGTTTGATAACCGCAAGCGCTCAGCAAGTTGGTTGGATCCTGGTTCAGCACCTAAACAATGCCCTAAACGAAAACTTACCCCTAGAAAAGTGATGGTCACTGTTTGGTGGTCTAGCACCGGTGTGATTCATCACAGCTTTTTACCAAACGGGGTGATCATTACTGCAGATGTGTACTGTGAAGAACTGAACACAATGATGGAGAAGCTGGCACATCTCCAACCAGCATTGGTCAATCGCTCGTCTCCGCTGCTCCTGCACGACAACGCGCGACCTCATACTGCACAGCAGACGGTCTCCAAGTTGCAAGAACTGGGGTTGGAAGCTCTCCGTCATCCGCCCTACTCACCAGACCTTGCGCCTACAGACTACTACTTTTTCCATAATTTGGATAACTTCTTGGCGGGAAAAAAATTCAATACCCGAGAGGCAGTACAAAATGCCTTTGAAGAATTTGTTGCCTTCCCGTCCAGCTGATTTTTTTAAGAAATCAATAAACTGCCACTGCGTTGGCAAAGATGCATTGATTGCATGGGTGATTACTTAGATTAATACAAATAAAAAATACATGAAAAAAATTCGTTTAAATTTTTTCATACAAAACGGCAATTTCATAGGTAAAGACCTATTATTTATAAATACCGTGTCTAAATACCTATTATTATGGGCATTTGATACCCGAAATAAATGATATAGGTAAATTACTAGCTGACCTGACGAAAATCGTTCCACGATATTTTTTCTTGTTTTTTTCATACAAACCTTCTCCTGACAATAATAAACATAAAAACCGGCTTCCAAAAACAAAACACTACAAAGTATAAAATAACTTTAATTTCGGAACTGTTTTGTTTTTAGAAGTCGGTTTTATTTTTTGTAAAAAAGCCACAAACACAGCTACCGGCGTGACGTTATGTTATGAACTGGTGTAAACAATCAACAGACATGCTATTTCAGAAATCCCGATCCATTTGCTATCATTGTTTGAAGAGTTCCGTTGCCTACCTCCGAAGTTCATCATCAGATCTTCACCCAATTAAAATGGAGCCAGTCCGGAAAAATACTCTTCCAAACAAAAACAGAATCATCCAAATCGGTTAAAAATTTGCAAAAATATCGCTGAACAAACATTTTTCATGGGATCCCATCATCCGATCCTGACTTATACCTTCCATCATCAGCTCAGCAATATGTGATGATGATTGTGAGGCATAAATATCTGAATTGCGTTAGAAATTTCATGAAAAACATTGTATGTGCCTACAAAATTTGAGGGTTCCCTCGATCCCCCTTCATCATCAGAATCTGACTTGGTGATAATTGGTCCCATCAGGAGTTTCGAATGCTTTCGAATAAAAAAAAATTTTTTTAAATCGGTCAACAATTGGCGGAGAAATCGGTGACCATACGAGTACGTAAACAAAAAAAAAATACATACAGCCGAACATAGAACCTCCTCCTTTTTGTAGAAGTCGGTTAATAAAAGAAAGATTTATCCAATTTGGTGCAGTCGTTTGGAAGTTGTGCACGTACAAATATTTCGGTGATTCATTTTTATTTACATAGATTTAACGAAATAAAATATTTGGTTTGCTTGTTTACTACGAGAGGAGTGCCACACTTTGCGTTGCGTTGCGTCGACTGTTTTCCTTACAAATGATATGCCACGTTGATTTTACGCATGTTATTCTGATTTATATTATACGTAAAACGTATGGCACCCCTCCCTCTCACTCTACACATTTTATGTTTTCTTGATGAGCTGAAATCATAATCTTGAAATGTAGCCGTTCTGGGTTATTAACCCACAGTATGTTGCAATGCTTGAGAACCGGGCCAATGTTGCCAGTATCGGTCTCCCACGATTGTCGTACAACATTAGCAAAAATATTTACTAAAAACATTTGAAAAGTAACCATTGGCAAATAAAAAGATAAATGTAGATACCTAATGCTTTTAGGTACTAGGTAGAAGCAAAATTGTGGTTTTATGTTTTCTTTAGCTCTAAGCTTTCTAAGCTTTTGCTTACTTTGAGAGTAGAAGCTTCGTGACATACTGAAGCGTTGCACTTCGTCTTAACTGGCTAACAATCGTTCGAGTTAACGATGCTATTTCGTCGCACGACGCGAATCTCACACATATGTTCAAATCATCATCATCATTTGCCTAGCCTTTTCTCAACTATATTGGGGTCGGCTTCCAGTCAAACCGCATTTAGCTGAATACCAGTGTTTTACGTGGAGCGGCTGTCTACCAGACCTCCACAACCCCTTAACTGGGTAACACGGTACTTCTTGGCAAGACTGGAATCAGATTTACTGGCTTCTGACAATCCGTAACGACTGCCAAAGATCTACTAATGACAGCCGGGATCAACGGCTTAACGTGCTTTCCGAGCTTGAAACTCGGTATGTTAAGATGGTCACCCATCCACAGACCAACCTTGGCAAGCATTGCTTAACCTTAAAGATCGACCCGTGCGGCTGTTTTTTTTTTTATATAGCCACGAGCTCCTCAAGTCTGTTCTAATTGAAGCTTGCAAATCATCGCGCCAGCACCGGAATCATTTCATCGCACGACTGAATCACATCGTCAAGGCGACGACATAAGACAAAAAGGAACAAAACGTGTACTCGTTTACCACCCGCGCGATAAAATTCAGTAGTTTTTTGTACTTACCTTATTGTTCTAAGACTTCACAAAAATTTGCCGTATATCAAAATCTAGATAATAAAATTGTCTTTGAGATACTTAGTGTAAATTTCAGCGAATAAATCCATGATAATAGTATCCCCAAAAGCTGCTGTAAATTACCACTTTACAAAGGCGGACTTAATGTATTAGACATTTATTAATACAGAACATGGCAGGTGTGGTGCGACTTCATGGAAAGACAAGCTGAAAAAAAACATACTTAGAAAAATACAAACAAAAACCAATGTTTTTATGAAAGTTGAAATCCAAAAGGTTAACCTAATTATTTAATTATCTGCTAAATATACCTTTGTATATTATGCCTATAAACACACAGCATAATACATGTTTCAGGTCAATAGTTACCATCAGTATCATAAGCTCTGACAGCTCGCTAATCCGATCACGATCGCTCGCGATAATTGCCTTCAACTGCAAATACTTAATAGGTTCATAGCGATAGCGACCGTTATGTAATGCGACTGGGCCAAGGTCGCCGCGGCGCTCGACTTGGGGTGCATTCACACGCGGTCCAGTGAGAGTGCAGGCTAGTGCGGGAGAAATTTAATCGGATAAAAAGCCTGTGACACGGAGCTATAGTGTATATTTCTATCAGGTAAAGATATTTTGAAATCGGGTCTAAGGATTTCCATAGATTACCTCTTTAGCTGTTGTTTCGGGGAGTAATGTAACATGTTACAAAAGAAGCATTCCTGCAGTTAGTATGTGGAAACGAGCACGAACACGCGCACGGTACTCTGTTTGTAGGACACGGCGAAACATTACATGCTCGCTGCCAATGGCACATTACGCCCCGTAACACCAGTCAGTACCTATTAACCTCTAAAAACAACATTAATATCCCTACATCTCACCATCATCGTCAACCACCACCATCACCACACCACCACCATCATCTCATCTCATCTCTATATCTCTCTACATTGGTTATAATAACCAATGTAGATAGTTATGGGCTACATATCTACAAAAAAAAAACAGTGATATTACTTACAATAGACCATACAAGCGACCTAGTACGTTGTAGCAAACAATTGTAAATTACGAATAACGTATTTGATAGTATAATAACGAATTTGTAAATTACTTTCTATTGACATACTGCCAAGTAATCCACTGCATAAATTCTACATCGTTCCTTTTTTTGGACTAGTACCATTACTAGCCCACTGCCATTGCTCAGTATCTTCAAAGAGCACTACGCTACTTACACGACACGCTACTAAACGCAGCTTCAAGATGGCAGGTAATGTTACAAGACAATTGCCATGATCGCCTTTCTATTTCTTTTACAATCTCTTCAGAGATAAGCGGCCCAAGTTGTCTTACAACACAATCTAGATTATCTGGCACCTGGACAAACAAGTGTAATACTTTCAATGTTTTTTTTGTCTTTTACATAATTATTTTTATTATTTTTAGGGTTCCGTACCTCAAAAGGAAAAATATAGAACCCTTATAAGATCACTTTGTTGTCCGTCCGTCTGTCTGTCAATACCTATGTCTATCTCGGGAACTGGAGGTATCGAGCTGAAATTAAAACCTTATACTCAAGTCTACCATCCCAAAACCATCTACACGGTTCCTTGACACTGTGAAAAATCAAAGTTCTAAGTTAACGTAAAAAAAAGATACGGCTGTTTATGGCGCAAAAAACGTAAATTTCGACACTATCAAGGGAATCAAAATGTATAGGGTATTTCCCGTTGACCTAGAACTATGAAAATTTGCAATTAATACCGTCTTATACTACAAGTCTAGGAAAAACTCAGAAAACTATACATTTGTAATTAAAACATACTTATAAAAAATATAGTCTTTATTTAAAGTAATACAAATTACTTTAAATAAGAAGCTTCATATTTGCACGGAACCCTCGGTGGGCGAGTCCGACTCGCAATTGGCCGGTGTTTTATATTTCAATTTTATTAATAACATATCCTTTTACGAAATATCGGTCAGTCACGTAAGAAGTATTGATTGGTTTTGTGCGACCTTTTTGTTATTTGATTACAAAGTTGCTATTGCTATTCAGTTACGTTATTTGACAGTTAGTAGTTACGTTACTTGAAGTAACAGGTTGATGTCTTCGTAGTTGCCGATGTGTTTGTAATGCTGCAATAATGAGATTATAATAATCTCTGTAACCTTTTTATTGAGTGTTCACCTACTGACCCAGCAGAGGTTACTTGTAGACAAGCGTCATCCATTCATCATAGTTTATTAACAAGCGAGATTGTGGTCAAATGCCTATCAATATAAAGTTATACAACTATGGTCACTGGCATAAGTTGTTATGTTTTTATATTACCGAAGGATTTTTCTATTTTGGCCGTTCGGTGTCGGCCGGTGCCGTAAAAGAATAATACCATCCCATCACTTCCCGTGAGTGTCGTAAGAGGCGACTAAGGGACTCGCCAGAGAATGGGCAGCAGCGTTCTCTGTAAAACTCAACATCGTGCACTGCGATCGCCAGCCCGCCTGCCAAGCGTGGCGATTATGGCAAATCCCCTCCATCTTGGGGGAGGCCTATGTCCAGCAGTGGACGTCTTTTGGCTGATACAATGATGATGATGAAGGATTTTATTCTTACGATAGATGCAAAACAATTAGGATCTGGATAATTTGTATAACTAAATATGTCTTATAATCATCATCTGCCTAGCCTTTTCCCAACTATATTGGGGTCGGCTTCCAGTCAAACCGGATTCAGCTGAATACCAGTGTTTTACGTGGAGCGGCTGCCTACCAAACCTCCACAACCCATTAACTGGGTAACACGGTACTTCTTGGCAAGACTGGAGTCAGATTTACTGGCTTCTGACAATCCGTAACGACTGCCAAAGATCTACAAATGACAGGCGGGACCAACGGCTTAACGTGCTTTCCGAGGCACGGAGGAAACTCGGTATATTAAGATTGGAACCCACCCACAGACCAACCTTGGCAAGCGTAGCTTAACCTTAAAGATCAACCCGTGCGGCTGTTATTATTTAGCCACGAGTTGTTAGTAAAATGTTTTTATTTTATTTAGTTATGTTTTATTAAATATGTCTTATAATATACTACCTTAAACCATGTATTTAAAGCAGAAAAAGTCAAAGCCAGAATCCTGAATAATTACATAAAAGTCCACCTTTCATTTCACACTCATAATGTCTTCATGAACGCTCCGAACAAACTTTCATAAATCCTTATTGCCTTCCGTTTGGCTTATTCCGAACCGAGCCCGATTTCCTCGGGACTTGTCCGAAAAAGAGCCAAAGAAATTAATTAAAAGAACAACTTTTATTAATTTCTATAATACGAGTTTCGAGAAGTTTCGGCAAACGTCTTATTCTGCTCAGAGTTAGTGATGGGTCTTTGTCTAAAAATCTTAATTGAATTATTCGGATTTTCGTCATTGTTTCGTTGCTTAGCTAGCGAATCATTATTATTGTCGTTTGGTATAATCATTTATGGATGCAATTTAATTAAAATAAATTTAATGAATTTGTATGTTCATTGAACGTTTTAATTGTTCGAAGAGCATTTTATGTTTTTTTTTTATTTTGCTATTAATTAATGGTTCCAAATTTGTAAACATGTAAGTAACATGTAAGTACCATGTACTTATTTACAAATAGAATAAGTCTACCTCTGCTGTTAATACCTTGTTCGTATAAATAGTATACTCTAGAAGCATGGCCTTCAGATATATTTACAAAATTTTTGTAAACCATATTTTGTAAAACAATTATTTGAAAAGAGTAACTATCGAGTTTCTTGTCCATTCTTCTCTACCTTTCCAAATAGACAGTAGAGTCACTTTATTATATATTATTTGAATGTAAATGATGACGTTCAAAAGTGCCGTTTAATGGCCTAATTAAAACAGAAGTTTTAACTTTGACTTGGAGCAATCTCATTTTTGTTACTTTTTGGTTCTACTATGTAGTCATTGTAAAACATCGGAGAAATAGTGTACTTACGTATTTATCTAGTGTCGAATACGCCATTTTCCTAAAGATTTGTAAACATTCGATTAACAATATAAAAAAATGTTTAAACGAATTGTAGTCCAATCGTGATTAATTGGAAGCTTTTTACAAGAGTGTCACGGTCAAGGCTGCCATGATGGATTCATGTTCGATACGATTACTGATTCAGAGTCAGTAATCGTATCTTTCCGTACTCTGATGGAAAGTAAGGAAAAGATTGTGTCTAGTTGTATCACAAGCACTACTGAAGTTATATTTTACAGGTTCTTTAATTCTAATAAAAGATTATGAAACATCGGTAGGTAATCATTCTTGAACCTCCTTAGAATTTGGAAAAAGTATATACACAGTACTTTTCTGGTCATCACTCACTCTTCACCATCATTATCGTTTCACACGAAATACGTCCACATCTGAACATTTGTCTCCTCCAAGTGTCGTCTTTGAAAAGCATATTAAATACGGTAAATTCTTAGCTTTATTTGAACCTTGAAAATATCGTCGTGTTCCTCAGATTAAAGTTGACAGTGACCCTTACAACAGAAACGATCCCTAAGCAAACTATTTTGTCGTTATTTGAAACTTTATGTGTAAAAGACGGTCATTCGACCGACATCCTACAATTTAATTAAGATGCATGAGCTTGCGAAATGGAAAGTCGAGAAATAAAAGGGTTCTTAACTCTCTGCCTGCGTCTGTGTTTCCGAAAGCTTACAACCCTAATCTCTTCAAAGTTAGAGTGAACAGGCTCCTTCTGGGTAGGCTCGCTCCATCGTAGACTTTGTCTCTGTCATCTCTGACATAGACTAGAGTCAAGAGCAAATCCATTACAAATAAAAAAATAAAAAAACCTCGCAAAGTGGGACCTTGCCAGATCAACTTCAGGGTGTAGATTTGGAGCCAAAACACAAACATACAAGCAAAATGAGCTATGCGCTGCCACCTACGATACCGTGGAAGTGGCAACAGTATTTTGGGCCCATCAAATACAGGCGGAGATACCTGAGAGTAGCTGATTTTAAAATGAGAATCACGTCTAAACGGCTAGTCATATTTTTTTGTAAATAATATATGTTACATAAGACCATTTTCTCAATGATTTTACATAAAAAAAAATGAGTTTTATTCATTCAACATAATGTAATTAATTTGTAAATTTATGTCTAACATGGACATAAAAACCACAATTGGACTAAAACCACCGGGCGTACTTTAATGAAATTGACACTATCTCAAAGACAATTTAATTATCAACATTTTTACATACGGTTATATTTATTAAAGTCTTAGAATACTAAAGTAAGTACAAAAAACTACTGAGAGTACAAGAAACTACCGTGTCCGCGTTTTGTTCCCCTTAAGGTCGCTGGTTTATGTCGTCGCCTTAAGTCAAGTTTTGCTTGCAACGTGCATCTGTTTTCAATAGAGAGGAAGATATATTGTGTCTGTTGTCTCTAAGTTAATTTAGCAAGAAAAGAAAATAGTATTTGTCAATGGAGTTGTGTTAAAAATGTTGTAATTTGTCAATGTTTTACTTTGTGGTTGAGATATGGGCTAGCCCGCTAGCAGATATTGAGTTCGTTGTAGCTGCGGTGCTTAAGGCCTGTCCGTTGGCGCGGAGCGAGGCAGCAGAGAGGAGAAACGGAGAAATACTAACCGATTACGTCACAGGCACCCCCTATTTGCGGAATATTAACAAATCATGTCAGTCAAAATGTCAGTGAATCACGTGGTGCTGTGATTTTATGCAATTCCATTGGTTAAAATTTCTCCGATTCTCTGCTCTGCTGCCTCGTTCCGCTGTTATAAACAGGCACACTTTGCTTGTGTCTTGTTTGTCTGAGAAATAAACAATTTCTTTGCATATGCCACAGTAAATTTGCAAAATAAGTCCAAATTTTCCAAATTGGTTCAAACTTGGTTCAAACCGACTTCAGACGTCCCTTGGTTATTACCTATTATAGTTCAATTTTCCACCCCATTATGGGTGCTCTTAAGTTTTTTCACATTTGTGCTGGCAGGCGTGCTGGTTATTTTTGGATAACTTGAAAATACTTTACCGCTTGCTTGTCGTGGCGTACTTACTGATATGATTGAAATCAAAATTCATTTATTAAAATTAGCCTAATTTGAGTACTTGTGTATCATGGCAGTACTGATGTCAGTACTCCTTGATCGTTAACTTGTGCATTTAAAACCCTCAAAATGACCGCCTGGCACCAACTTCTAGTGTTTTAGATAGGAAGAAGACGTAGCTTAACAAAATCCAATTGTTCAATGCTTCTTCATATGAATATTGACATTATTTAAATCTAGTTAGTTTGTCATCGGCACACGTGTGTGCCATTGGGAGTCAACTGAAAGTGACGCTTAATGACATCCCACATGCCATATCAAATCACGCAGTTTGAATTTCTTTTTTTTTAAACGCAGTGTTTAATATCCTATGGCCCCCCATCGACCATAATGGCGGCCGCCGATTTTTTTTACAATAAAATTATTCAATTGCTGTGGCGTCGCGACAGCTACTGCGACCAGTGATCACAGGTTAAGTAGTTTTAACCTTTTGGCTCACCAATGCCCCACCATTGTATCGCAAATGGAACCTTTTGATTCCACCGGTGCACGTAGAAGTTAAATCATATCTGTACCGGACGGGCGTGATCGACTGGAACGGGGTTGTGATGGGGTAGGTCTATCCTTTTTCTTCTCCTCCGAAGTGAACTGTGACCGACCGACGACGTCCAGCCGCGCTGACGTCCTGTACCGAAAACTAAGCTCTTCCGCACCTAACGTACAGCGTTCTTCTATCTTGCCAAATACTTGCTGTCTTCGGGGTAGATTGGGGTGCAGGGTGAATGCTTACCAGGGTTAAATAATAGGCAGGAATTTGAGGACACTGCAGCTAATGGTTTAAGGGCAAAGTCGCGAGTACTGTGATTCTATTTATAGATTCTAGGGTTTCTTCTGCCGGTGACTACGAATTGGCTATTTTTAACCATTTACTAAGGTACGAGGATACTTTACCGTAACGAGGCCCAAAAACCACTAACTGCTTCAGTTTATTTTAACTGCAAATTTTTACTATGGTTCTAAGACATTTTCGGCTATATCTAGGTCTATTCTAGGTCTGGATGGGGGTTGACGCACCTCTATTCAAATCCCCCGAAATTCCCCGTCGAACGGGTTGGAAATCAACCCCTCAACCCTGCCCACTAGTGGGCTTGTTGCATTTAACTATCAAAAATATCACAAGTTTTGAGCTTGCTTACTATTTGGGGTTGATTCCCCGAAAAACTGTGCCCCATGGGCTATGAAACTATCTATATTCGGGTAGGTGCATCATCCCTCCATCCAGCTACACAACTTACCAAGCCACCCCTCCAAGGGTGGAGGTACTATAGGTCAGGAACCCGGGAGAGGATAAAAAACTATGTTTATCTTCTTATCTATTTTGTGGCTTTATGCCTTGCCTGACCATGAAGATGTGTACATATCTGGATAGGGCTGAGTGCCAGCTTTCCAGTGCCTATGGTTTAAGACCTAAATTCCTAGATGCCCTAAAAACTTAGCACTGAAGGTGCGTGTGCATGGTGGTTTTCTTCAACCACCCTACTATGTTCGAATGTGAAATGACTATTTTGTGTATACCTTCGATTTGGCTGATTTCCATCAGCCAATCAGAACACGCCCTCAGGGTGCTATCGGGAATGTGTAAGGGAAATGTGTAGCCCTACCTATTAACTATAATTTTCTTTGAAAATATGTTTTCCCCAGAACATCTTTTACGTGTTTGGGGAAAACGACAAACATATGACTTTAAATTGATTACATAGCTTACAAACTATCACTATGCAAGTACATAAGCTTCTAAATTCAGTACATAGGCCTACGACTATAGGTACATAGGTACTATCTATGCGAGTTATACAATGTTAAATGCGTCTCCGCGAACATTTCTATTACTATTTAAGTATATAAGCTTCTAACTTAAAAAACATATAGGCTTACGAATATAAGTACATAAGACTGTTTATGCGAGTTATATAAATCAAAATGCTCCGTCGCGAACATTTCTCCCGCCGTGCAGCGCAGTGACGACTCGTTGCGATGTCGGCGCGGCGCTGCATCTCGCCGGTGAGCGACGACTGTAGTTGCGTCGCCCGTTGCCACGGTGACTGTTGCCTCGAATCTCGCCGGCGCGACGCTCGTCGCCCCGGCGACTGTTGCCTCGAAGCTCGCCGGCGCGACGCCCGTCGCTCCGGCCCGTAGCTCCGACGCTCTGGACCATTTCGATGACGGGATCAGCCTCTTCGCCGGACGCTTAAGAGTGCCGCCAGATATGCGCACCTCAGCGATCCGGACCTGTGGTCCGCCCAAGGGAAGACTGCGGTGATGCGGCCTCGCGGCCACGTGTTGCGAGGCAGCTGGCCGTCTGCGATGAGCACAGGGTTGCCCACCTGCAGACCAGGGCCACGGTGGTGGCGCTCCCGCCGGTGTTGGAGCTCGGGTAAGTGCTCCCTCACCCAGCGGCGCCAGAACTGGTCGGCGAGCGCTTGCGAGCGCCGCCAGTGCTTCCTGCTGTCGACGTCTTGCTCGGTGAACACGCCGAGTGTTGGCAGTCTGGCCGAACCACCGAGTAGGAAGTGGTTCGGCGTGATGGATTCGTCGTCTTCGCTGTCGACTGACACATGTGTCAGCGGGCGGCTGTTTACCGTATACTCTGCCTCACACAACAGTGTGGACAACACCTCTTCGTGTGGGTGTTTCTCTGTGAGTACGGTGTACAATGCGGACTTCACGCAGCGGACTAGGCGCTCCCAGGCGCCTCCCATGAATGGCGCGGACGGAGTTATGAAGCGCCATGTGATGCCTCGACGACTAGCCTCTTCTCTGCAGGCGTCTCGAAGCTCGTTGTCGGCGCCGTGCATGTTGGTGCCGTTGTCGGAGT
Source organism: Lacanobia oleracea (assembly GCA_950371165.1). Taxonomy (NCBI): domain Eukaryota; kingdom Metazoa; phylum Arthropoda; class Insecta; order Lepidoptera; family Noctuidae; genus Lacanobia; species Lacanobia oleracea. The sequence goes on from OX493396.1 coordinate 24,650,787, forward strand.
ATATTTCTGTTGGGCAGCCCCGGCGCGCAGCGAAGCGGCGCAGAGCTAGAATTGCCGAGTCTGCGCTGAGGTCGGCAGCAATTTCGAGATGTACTGCCCTGGTGGTGAGACACGTGAATAGGGCCACGTATCTCTTCTGGTGCTGGCGACCGACGGTGACGGATAGTGGACCAAAGTAGTCGAGTCCAGTGTACGTAAATGGTCTCTGGTGATGAGCCAGGCGAGTCTTCGGATGGTCGCCCGTGGCGGGCACAGGAGCGTGTGCCTTTCGAATGCGACACTGCAGACAGCGTGTCACCATCATCTTCGCTGTGGGCCTCAGCTTGACAACCCAGTAGTGTTGACGTACCTCGTTGATTGTCATCTCGGTTCCACTGTGTTGCAGACTTCTGTGTGTCCAATCTATGTACAGCTGAGTGATGCGGTGATCGCCGTGTAGTATAGGCGGACGCTTGACTTCGTCGGCTATCTCGTCGGTTTTTTCTATGCGACTTCTCAGATGTATGACGTCATCTGTGAGTTCTATTTGCAGCGGACGCAATCGGCTGTCGTCTTCTATCTGTTTGTTCTCTCGCAGACTCGTCAGTTCTCGGTTGAACATTTGTTCCTGTACTGTTTGCACGAGTAACCTCTCCGCTTGTCGGAGGTATTCGGCTTCTATTATATTATTTTTTGACGCCACTGTGGACGTCACTGATGCTTTAGGAGGGGGCTTAGCCGTCTTTGTACGTTTCCTCCAATCTGGATCCGATTCCTTGCCTTTCTGTGTTCTTTTATAGAACGTTTTCTCTGTCGGTCCTCGAGTGATTGAGACGAAGCGCAATACGTTCGCTGTCGCTCTTAGGAGTCGTTCCCACTTCGAGAATCTGGCCGGATCGGGTATGACCTCGGAGAGTCTTCGGTCTGTTTTCTGTTTGATGTTGACGGTTAGGGTTCTCTCTTCACCCGTCTGATCGTCAATCGGCGGTTTTTCAGTTGGCCACGACATCGGTTCTTCATAGAGAAAGCTGGGGCCACGATACCATTCGTGCGATGAATTGAATTCCAATGGTACGTCACGAGTGGCAATGTCTGCCACGTTCCTTTTCGTGGGTACCCATCGCCAGTCTTCGACTTTGCTATTTTCTTCTATGGCGGCTATTCTGTGGGCTACGAAGGGCTTGTACACTCGAGCTCCTCTTCTAATCCAGGTCAGCACGGTTTTGCTGTCTGACCAGTAGGTTACGGAGTCCGGTTTTACTCCGTGCTCGCGTATCACAGCTGCAGCCACGCGGGTTCCCATCACCGCGGCCTGCAGTTCGAGTCGAGGTATCGATTGCAGCTTGAGTGGTGCCACCTTTGCCTTTGCCATGACGAGGCTTACGTGCGTCATGCCATCTGACGTGGAGATCCGCCAATACACTGCTGCGGCGAATGCTTTCTCGCTGGCGTCGGTGAAGACATGGACTTGGGTCTCTGTTGCTTCGCTATATCCCGGGTAACATCTCGGTACTGTGATGTCTTTGAGGTTTTCCAAGTGTCGGATCCAACCTCTCCATGATGTGGCCAGGTCTGTATCGAGTGACTGATCCCAGTCGACTCCTCTTCTCCATGCTTCCTGGAGTATTTGCTTGGCGCGTACTGTGACTGGTGAGGCTAAGCCAAGCGGGTCATATAATGACATAACTATTCTGAGTGCCTCTCTTTTAGTGGGTACGTCTTTCTCTAAGACTCCACTCGGTAGACGCGCTAGGGCCAGGTTGAAACCCAGCGTGTCTGCACTTGGTCTCCAGATTAGACCAAGTATCTTTTCTATATTTTCTGTGTCGCCGATATTGACGACATCTGTTGGCGTTTGCGACGGCTCTATTTCTTTTATGACGTTGGCGTCATTCGATACCCATTTCTTAATTTCAAAACGGGCCTGTTGGTGTATTTTCTTCACCGCTTTTGCTATGCGCGTCGCTTCTTCTGTGGTCCTGTAGCTATCCAGATAATCGTCCATGTAATGATTACGAATGATGGCTTCAACTGCCTCTGGTTGCTGTTCTATGTGCATCTTCGCGTTCCAATCTTTCGCGAAGATAGCTGTACATGGTGAGCTGGCCGCGCCGAATATGATTGACGTCATTCTATATTCTTCGGGAGCTCCCACTCTTCTGTCGCCTCTCCACAGATATCGGAGGGCGTCTCTGTCCTCTTGTCGGACTTTCACCTGCATAAACATTTCGGCAATATCGCCCGAAATGGCTATGGGGTGTCTACGGAACCTCATCATGACGCCGGGCAGCGACTGTAACAGGTCTGGCCCTGTGAGTAGGAAGTCGTTCAAAGACATTCCATTCGATTTAGCTGCGGCGTCGTGTACTATACGGAACTTCTCTGGCTTCATTGGGTTGAAGACATCGAAATGAGGTAAGTACCAGGTTCTTCCTGGTGTACTATTTTTGGGCGCCTTCTCGGCGTACCCTTTCTGTAGGAGCGAGTCCATCTGTTCCGTATATCTATCTCGAAGAGTCGAATTTTTATCGAGTTTCTTCTCTATAGAGACAAGCCGCTTGTGGGCTGTCCCGTAACTATCGGGCATTTCAAATTTTTCTTGCTTCCATAGCATTGCGGTTTCTATGTGCCCATTTTCTATTTGTTTGGTGTGTCGTTTCAAGATGTCTTCTGCCTTCTTTTCGGGGTCAGAAGTTGGACGTTGCGGATTAACTATTAACGATTCTAATGCGAAATATTTACGGAGCTGTTCATCAAGGTTTTCGTCTCTTGATGCTGTGTTGTTCACATAGTGCACCTGTTGACCGAGTATTCTATTGTGCGCGCCATGTAAGGTCCATCCCAGAGTCGTGAGTGACGCTATGGGCTGGTGTTTCGGGCCTCTTCTTACTTCACTGGCTAACAATAAGTGCCAGTTGTCTTGGCCGATCAGAATCTTGGGCGCGCCGACTTCGTACACCAGCTGTTGTTTCAAGTCGCTGAGATGCTTGCAGTATGTGACATCTTCCTCTTTAACTGTTTGCGGCGTGAGGTTGAGCTTCGGTATGGTGCGCGCTCTGAACGGCACCCTGTTCTTTAGCTGGCTCGCGAGCTTTACTGTCACTCTGCGTGAGCAAGGAGTGTCGATCATGGTGTCACCGATCGCTCCAATCTTGAGCGGGTCGATGCGTCCTTCGGCTCCGACTTGAGTAGCGAGGTCCTCGTCTATCAACGATACGGTTGATCCATCGTCGAGAAGGGCGAACGTAGACGCCTCTCCCGCCGGTCCAATCACCCGGACCGGTACTATCTTGAGGTAGGCGTGACTCGACGATGTTCGCGAACTGGCAACCACTTCTTTGGTATCTCGTGGTTCGAGGATCTTCGGCTTTTCGGCGGCCGCTGTAGCGAGCTTCTTCTCATAATGGAGTAAGCGATTGTGGCTGGCTTTACATCCCTTGATGCCACATCTGTTCGATTTGCACTGGTGTCGCTCGCGTCGAAACTTCATGCAGCGATAGCACAGATTGAGTTTCTTCGCTAGCTCCCATCTCTGGTAGCTGTTGCCCTCCTTGAACTTCCGACAATCGCGTTCTATGTGCCCATCTTTCCCACATACGCGGCATCTATCGGCCGGTTTTTCTGTTGTTGTGTGGGTTCTCTGTGCCGTACGTCTGTTTGATGGGCCCTCTGTTGCGTTGATGTTCTCAGCGGGAGCAAATGCGCTGCAGAAGCGAGCTTGTTCAGTGATGAATTCGCTGAACAACGATAGATCAGGTAATGACTGATACTTCTCCGTATATATTCGGTACCACTGAACTCGAATAGAGTTTGGTAGCTTCTCTGTCAATGTTCGCATTAGTTCAGCATTGATCAAGTAGTGATCCTTCTTCAGTGCTCGTAACGTGACGATAGCACATCTCACTCGACTTGCGAACGTGCAAATGTCTTTCGGATTCTCGCTGCACCGTGTCAGTCCGCGCAGTCTATCTGTTTCGGCTTGCGCTATCGAGTCCGGTCTTCCGAATTGCAGCTCCAGTTCCTTCATAATATCGTCTGGTCTTGCATGTCCGATGAGTTCTGAGCTCACTGTATCGAGTGCACGTCCGTGTAGGCTCCTTCTGAGCCTTGCTGTGTTCTCGACATCGTTGAAATATCTTCGAGTTGTCTCGTAAATGGCTCGAAACGACAACCATTCTGTGTGTGCACCACTGAAGTTCGGTAAAGTCATGATGACCTTTGACGGTGAGGACGAATTCTGTTCTGTTTTCCTGTCAGCTAGCGATGCTATAGCTGCTGTTAAGTCCGTTATGAACGGCTGTAATCTATTTTCCCCATTGTCTTCTATTTTCTTCGGTGGTGCTATCTGTTTAGTCACTTCATCGACTTTCGGCTCTTGCTCCGGTACTTGCGCTCGACGAGAGTCCACTATCGGTACGGAGTCCACGGGGGGAGGCAATTGCTGCTCGCAGCTTCTATCTATTCTATTCTGTATGTCTCCCTCGGCGGCGTTGGTCTCTCTCTGATCAGGAACAGGTTCCGGTGCCTCTTCCAGCCAGGAACGCACGTACTCGTCGTTCGAGTTTCTGTCTTCTATGTAATCGTCGTCCGATTCTTGTTCGGCTCTCTGAAGTGCTAACTGTGCAAGCTCCAACTTAATCTTGAGTAAGTCTTCGCGTGCTTTCGCGACTTTTCTATAAGACCGCGTCGTCCTTCCCACGGTCGACGGCGGCTTGCTACGTTCGATACGTTCAATACGGGCGTCACCCCGGGTAGTCACCGGCAGGATTCGGCTGTATGTTCTATCTGTTGGCCTCAGTGTACTGTCTGAAGGCGCTTCAAATCTGGTTCCCTTCTTTGAGGTCGCTGGTGGTTCTGTTCGCTCCTCCTGTTCAACTGGAGCGGGGGATGAAGACAATTCTTCGCTGTGCGACTGCAACGGCTGTGTTCCTTCAGTCGTGGATGGTGAACGCGGCGGTAACTGGTGACGGGTGATGGGAGCCCTTTCGGTTGGTTCCCTGTTTAGGTCTACCACCCACGCCTCAGGTGTCTTCCCACGCGACCTCGTGATCGGCATGATTGGTCTTCAAGTCGATTCTTCTTCAAAATTTTCAAAGTTCAAAATCTTCGAAAAATTTTCTATGTTCCGAGTCGGTCTATGTTTTCTATATGTAGAATCTTCTCAAAATTTTCAAAGTCCAAATTCTTCAAAAATTTTCTATGTCCCGAATCAGTCCATGTTTTCTATATGTAGAATCTTCTCAAAATTTTCAAAGTCCAAATTCTTCAAAAATTTTCTATGTCCCGAATCAGTCTATGTTTTCTATATGTAGAATCTTCTCAAAATTTTCAAAGTCCAAATTCTTCAAAAATTTTCTATGTCCCGAATCAATCTATATCTTCTAAGTGCAGAAACTTCTCAAAATTTTCAAAGTCAAAAATCTTCAAAAATTTTCTATGTCCCGAATCTGTCTATGTCTTCTAAGTGTAGAATCCTCTTCAAAATTTTCAAAGTCCAAAATCTTCGAAAATTTTCTATGTCCCGAATCTGTCTATGTTTTCTATGTGTAGAATCCTCTCAAAATTTTCAAAGTCCAAACTCTTCAAAAATTTTCTATGTTCAGATGATCAAAATTTTCTAAGTCCCAGTATGAATCTTCGAAATTTTTCTAAGTGCCAGCTTCTATATTCGAAAATTTTCTAAGTGTTGGGTTCAATCCTCAAAATTTTTTCTAAGTCTCAGGTTCTGTCTTCAAAAATTTTCTAAGTCCCAGCTTCTATATTCGAAAAATTTTCTAAGTGTCAGGTTCAATCCTCAAAATTTTTCTAAGTCCCAGGTTTGGTCTTCAAAATCTTCCCAAGTCCAGGTTCAACTTTCAAATTTTCTCGAAGTCCAGGATTCCTTAGAAATCTTCTAAGTCCAGACGCGATCCTTCAGTGTTTCAGGAAAACTTTCAAAGTCCAAAGTTTCGGGGTGAGTCCTTAAGGGTGGCTCCCGAAGGGTAGTTTTCTCCAAGGGCAGTCCTCACGATGAACCACGATGCTGAGCTTGAGGCTTCTTAACTGGAACGTATGTTGACGGATAGCTTCGGATCCGCCTCAGGGTGAGTCCTTAAGGGTTGGTTCTTGAAGGGTAGTTTTCTCCAAGGGGTAGTCCTCACGATGAACCACGATACTGAGCTTGAGGCTTCTTAACTGGAACGTATGTTGACGGATAGCTTCGGATCCGCCTCAGGGTGAGTCCTTAAGGGTTGGTTCTTGAAGGGTAGCTTTCTTCAAGGGGTAGTCCTCACGATGAACCACGATGCTGAGCTTGAGGCGTCTTCACAGGAACGTCAATCGACGACTAACTTCGAATCTGTTTCGGATGAGTCTTCAAGGGATGATTCTTGAAGGGTTGATTCGGGAACGGATACCAATTGACATACTGTTAAGAAACAAGATACGGGGTGCGTATGTTTGGCTCTTGTGCCAAACTATATCGCAGGGCTTCGGTTTGAGTCTTCAATGCTTGTTTCTTCGAGGGTTGATTCTTCAAGGGATGATTCGGGAACGGATACGTTTTGACATACTGTTAAGAAACAAGATACGGGGTGCGTATATTTGGCTCTTGTGCCAAACTATATCGCAGGGCTTCGGCTTGAGTCTTCAAGGCTTGTTTCTTCAAGGGTTGATTCTTCAAGGGATGATTCGGGAACGGATACGTTTTGACATACTGTTAAGAAACAAGATGTACGGGTGCGGAGATCCGGCTATCGAAGGACCAAAAAATGTACCGGACGGGCGTGATCGACTGGAACGGGGTTGTGATGGGGTAGGTCTATCCTTTTTCTTCTCCTCCGAAGTGAACTGTGACCGACCGACGACGTCCAGCCGCGCTGACGTCCTGTACCGAAAACTAAGCTCTTCCGCACCTAACGTACAGCGTTCTTCTATCTTGCCAAATACTTGCTGTCTTCGGGGTAGATTGGGGTGCAGGGTGAATGCTTACCAGGGTTAAATAATAGGCAGGAATTTGAGGACACTGCAGCTAATGGTTTAAGGGCAAAGTCGCGAGTACTGTGATTCTATTTATAGATTCTAGGGTTTCTTCTGCCGGTGACTACGAATTGGCTATTTTTAACCATTTACTAAGGTACGAGGATACTTTACCGTAACGAGGCCCAAAAACCACTAACTGCTTCAGTTTATTTTAACTGCAAATTTTTACTATGGTTCTAAGACATTTTCGGCTATATCTAGGTCTATTCTAGGTCTGGATGGGGGTTGACGCACCTCTATTCAAATCCCCCGAAATTCCCCGTCGAACGGGTTGGAAATCAACCCCTCAACCCTGCCCACTAGTGGGCTTGTTGCATTTAACTATCAAAAATATCACAAGTTTTGAGCTTGCTTACTATTTGGGGTTGATTCCCCGAAAAACTGTGCCCCATGGGCTATGAAACTATCTATATTCGGGTAGGTGCATCATCCCTCCATCCAGCTACACAACTTACCAAGCCACCCCTCCAAGGGTGGAGGTACTATAGGTCAGGAACCCGGGAGAGGATAAAAAACTATGTTTATCTTCTTATCTATTTTGTGGCTTTATGCCTTGCCTGACCATGAAGATGTGTACATATCTGGATAGGGCTGAGTGCCAGCTTTCCAGTGCCTATGGTTTAAGACCTAAATTCCTAGATGCCCTAAAAACTTAGCACTGAAGGTGCGTGTGCATGGTGGTTTTCTTCAACCACCCTACTATGTTCGAATGTGAAATGACTATTTTGTGTATACCTTCGATTTGGCTGATTTCCATCAGCCAATCAGAACACGCCCTCAGGGTGCTATCGGGAATGTGTAAGGGAAATGTGTAGCCCTACCTATTAACTATAATTTTCTTTGAAAATATGTTTTCCCCAGAACATCTTTTACGTGTTTGGGGAAAACGACAAACATATGACTTTAAATTGATTACATAGCTTACAAACTATCACTATGCAAGTACATAAGCTTCTAAATTCAGTACATAGGCCTACGACTATAGGTACATAGGTACTATCTATGCGAGTTATACAATGTTAAATGCGTCTCCGCGAACATTTCTATTACTATTTAAGTATATAAGCTTCTAACTTAAAAAACATATAGGCTTACGAATATAAGTACATAAGACTGTTTATGCGAGTTATATAAATCAAAATGCTCCGTCGCGAACAATATCAGGTTTTGTACTTTTATGTTACGTAGAGATAGACTACTATCTAAATATCTGAGTCACCGTTACAACTGTCCCTACAAGAAATGAGTCCACCTGTGCGGAGCAAGTGGAGAGAGTTGATCCGCCAGTTATCTAATACATACATGATCTGATCACACGTAATATGTACCTGCCGATAACCGGTCCTAGGCCCGTTTAGCTAATGTGCTCCCAAACTACCACGGTTAAGTTATTACTGACTAGTGTATTTGGAATTAGAGGTAATTATATGACTTTTAGTGTGAGCTGTTGTTAATTCTTTAACCGGTCAGTTGTTGCGGGCACACGGGTGTGCACATTGGGCGTCAACTGAAATTGACGCTTAATGGCATCCCACATGCCATACGAAATGACGCAGTTTAAACTTAATTTTTATTAAAACGCAGTGTTTGATACCCTATGCCCCCCATCGACCAAAACACATGGCGGCCGTCGATTTTTCAACAATAAACTATTCAATTATTGTGGCGACGCGACGACTATTGCGACCGGGTAAACTAGAATTGCACAATTTAATTCCGCCTATCCCGTTCTATCGTTGGACTACAATACACACGGTAATGCACCACCGGTACATGGCGGACATCCCACCTGTACGCACAAAACGTTTCGGGAGTAATTTCATTGTGCGTTCAGCTAAGGAAAGGAATATCCTGCTGGATTCTGTTTCCTGATAGCAACAAAGACTGAAAACTTTAAGTCAAGAGAGTACTTTAATCAAGGCAGAAGGTTACCTCTATACCCGTGCCACATCATCACTTACCATCAGGTGAGATAGTGTTGGAACGCGAGCATATGAATAGTAAGAAAAACCAGCCAAGTGCGAATCGGATTCTCACACAAGGGGTTCTGTACTACTTATAAACCTTAAAATTATTGTTTTTTGTTTAAGCGGCAGTAGAAATACACAATCTGTGAAAATTTCAACTGTCTACCTATTACGGTTCTTGAGATACAGCCCGCTGACAGACAGACAGATGGACAGACGGATAGCGTAAGCTTAGTAATAGGGTTCCGTTGGTTACCTTTTTGGGTACGGAACCCTAAAAAGGCCTATGATTCTGAAGAAATGGGATAGAATAATAGTCGGTACAAGTTCGTTGATAGAACGTTGAGCAACAAGTTAGAGATGGAGAGAGAGCACACCAAACAATACTTCAATTTGAAATACGAGCCGCCATGACTTCTAGTACAACTTTGGCACTTACCCCCATTACCAAAGGTGCTGTCTGGCCAACCGTTTAAGTTTAAGATGGTTTGATCTTCCCCTTCCCTACTTATACCGACACAGAAAAAGATGAAAGCCCAATTAAGATATTCCCTTTCGCAAGATAACTTCACATGCAGAAAGGAACCGTTTACTCTCAACATTCCCTTTGAACCTAAAACCACGAAAATTAAATATGAAATAATTAAACAAAACGTCTTGTAATATAAAAATAATTATGAGAGGCATGTCCGGATCCCGGACGGCCGGGAAAGGGTCGAAGCGTTAATTTGAGAGGCTTAGGGGGAGGCGGCCGCCATGACAAATTCACGTAAATACTTACGCTGAGACTCACAGGGACTGATTTACGACAGCGAATTATTTTTGGGACTACAAAAAAATATAGTCATGAGAAAAAGTTTTTTTTTCACGTGTTAAGGTCTTATAAATCGATGAACGCCGGCTGCACGCACGAAAAAGTGTAACGTTTCGAGAGCGAGAGCGCGGAACAAGCGATAGAAAGGCACGATCGGCCTAAGCCTTTGGCTTGTTTATTAAAAATTCAATTGTTTTCTTATGACATCATCGCGTAAAATTGTCATCCGTATACCTACCTGTTTTGTTTTTATGACAGAAATCAATGGCGAATAAATAAACAGTGATTAACAGAATATTTATTCAATGCTTAATTAATGTACAGATACGGACTTAATTCCTTCGGTATTTTCTACAAGTTAATCTTCGGGTAACGTAACGCAAATAGAAAAAAAATCTAAAAAGTTAAAAGCGATTTCATATAACAGTTTATTTCTTTGGTGCATTTAAAAAAATATTTTCGTGTCTATTTATTTTTTTAAATAATTTTTATCCGTATCATTATTTAATCAAGATATTATTTTCCATTGCTTAACTTCCTTCTAAACAAAGGCCAAATACTCCGTCCAAATATAACTACACAAATTATGTGGTCACTAGATCAATACAATTACAGATGTACGCACAAATTTATGTAATGTGCTGGTCATTAAGGTACATCTCATTTTATGCGCCATCATGTCCCGTCATTAGTTCTCCATAAAAAGAAGTCTGTGTGGTTTAAGCAACCATAACGCACGTACGACTAACCTACTAACATGGAAAGCTTAAAATATCGATAATGACCATAATTTTCGTAATTATAAATAAATAAAAAACCAGCCAAGTGCGAGTCAGACTCGTACACGAAGGGTTCCGTAGAACCTTTATAATTTTGTGCTATAGCTGTAGTAGAAATACACACCAGTAAATCTGACTCCAGTCTTGCCATGAAGTACCCAGTTAATGGGTTGTGGAGATCTGGTAGGCAGCCGCTCGTAAAATAGTAGTGGTATTTCAGGTAAGTCCGGCTTGACCGGAAGCCAATCCCAATATAGTTGGGAAAAGGCTAGGCAGATGATGGTACCTAATATTAATACACAATCTGATAGAAATACACAATCTGTAAAAATTTCCACTCTACCTATTACTGTTCTTGAGATACAGCCCGCTGGCAGACAGACGGACGGACGGACAGCGGAGGTTTAGTAAGAGTTCCGTTGGTTAACCTTACGAGTACGGAACCCTAAAAAACTTAAAGATAATTACCTAAATCTATAATGTTAGGTAACAGTAATAACTGGAAGTAGATTGATGGTCCACAAAAACGTGCGTTACATAAGAAATTAATAATTCAATGCCGGCCCTGGGCTTGAAGTGCGTACCATAAAAACGCCAAACTTGCGCGAGCCCCGCGATACATTTCTCCAAATATATGTATTACGTGTTATAACTTAGAACTCGGAGTTATATCGTCTTGATCAATTATTGGGATTACTTGAAGATGTAGTGAATTACTTAGTGCGGTTAAAACCGGGTTGTTTTATAGCGTCTAGCCATACTTTAAGATCGCTTCAATTTTCAAGGCTCGGGGTAAGTTACTGGCGGTACGTAAGTTTAATTCGAAAGTGGGTATTCGGTAGGGATGAAACTAATTACTTTTGTTAGCTCATAAAAACTTGCTGATTCGGTATGCCTGGAATTGGAATACTAATTTGCGTAAAAACTACAATCACGACTTTATTTAGGTGAAAAATGTTAATGCCTGCGTCTGTGTTTCCAAAAGCTTACAACCCTAATCTCTTCAAAGTTAGAGTGAACAGGCTCCTTCTGGGTAGGCTCGCTCCATCGTAGACTTTGTCTCTGTCATCTCTGACATAGACTAGAGTCAAGAGCAAAACTTACAAATAAAAAAAAAAAAAAGTAAGACATAGAAAAACTGTCCTTGTTCCATGATACTTAAGATCGGTGCTGTACGATTTCTTATTTTGTTTCGTCTTGTAAACCATCCCGGTATCACGCAGGATTACCTTTTCATGCGTACCATTCGTCAGACAATCCATGTCCCAAAATATGCTATATCCAGAAAAAAAATCTTCTGTTCGAACGCCTATTCTCGTACTAAAAAAACGATCCAATTCAAGTCGCAATACTATCATCACAACGAAAATCCACGTTTATTACTTGTCAAAAATAAACGAAATTCTCTTTTTAGGGTTTCGTACTCCAAAGGTAACCAACAGAACCCTATTACAAAGCCTCCGCTGTCTGTCCATTCATCCGTCCGTCCGTCCGTCTGTCTGTCAGTCAGCGGGCTGTATCTATGAACCTTAATAGGTCGACAGAGGAAATTTTCACATAGTATGTATTTCTGTTGCTGCTATAACAACAAATAAAAAAAAAATAAAAAAAAATTGGCCCCACCCATACTTACATTAAGAAACGTATTTTTTTCGGCTTATGGTACGGATCCCTTCGTATACAAGTCCGACTTGCACTTGGCCGGTATTTTTATTTTTCTATATTAGAGGTGTTTCTGGCGGTTGGCGAATGCGAACGTTTCGGACTTAATAATGCGGGAATATCCCCCTCACATTGTGATTCTACTGTGGTTACCGTATCTTGCAAATTGTGTCCCATCTCATCAAAGTATTTATCCCGGGTTAGAGCTCGAGTCATTAGATTATAATACATTGACAATTAATTGTCAAACGTCACGTCTCCCTCCATTCTATATTTCTAAATCTATCTTAATTATGTAGATGTCGCTGGCCTTATCCATTGTTTGCAGATTTCTAAGCTTTGTTATAGGAGATTAAAACTATTTTGTTGGACTAATTTAACTTTTGAAGTCAGATTTATAAATTACTTGGTTTACTTTTGGCCAGCAACTTTATATCTTTGTATTAATGAGACTTAGAATTTCAAAAACATGGTTCGATAATATCCTGTGTATGCTTTTTTAGGTCATCAGGGCAAAAGTTACCTGACACTTCTTGAGTATGTGCTTTGGAAATCTCAAGACTTAAACTTAAACCTGTGCAATTAAAACCTGTATATCTTCTTCTTATCCTGTGGGCAGTAAGGTCTAACGCACCACACACCCTAGTGTCAGAGTTTCTAAACCGCCTCAAGAGCCTCTGACATGGTTTATTACTGTTGAACATATCTGGATTGGCCGTATTCCTTTCTTATTTCGCAAAAGGCAGATAAACAGACACGCGATTGATCCCATAAGGGTTCCGTTTTACATTCAGACGAAAGTTACCCTAAAAGTAAAACTTACCTTCCATCCAATATACTTTTCTAACCTTCCCACGCGTAGCACTGCATAGTTGAAGTGTGTCAACAGCGTTTGCAACTAAGTTGCATCCGACGTCCCACCGGTCCCACATGTTACTCTGCTACAAGCCTGCAACTCAAATATGCGCCCATTGCAAACTGGAGTACCCTCCTACAGGAGTAGTGAAGTTGTGGCTGGGACACACATATTTTTGGGTAAGGATGTTCCACACACTCCTGTGAGAGAAATTTTTAAAATCGTGGTTGCATCATAGAGTTCGTTACCTTCAAAATTAACTTTTAATATTATAACAAATCCATTTGAAGAAGCTTGGTTACAAAATGTACGTTTGTGGTTTGATCGAATCATTTTTATTGCAAAAAAATAATAAAATGCCAGTGCTATCAACATTGATGTCTGGTGGATAATACTATCTAATATTATAAAGCTGATGAAGAGTTGGTTTGGTTGAACGCGCTAATCTCAAAGTGTAAAAAAAATTTGTTGGTTAGCCCATTTATCGATGAAGGCTATCCTCCTAATATATAAAACTAGTTAACCCGCGCAACTTCGTCTCCTCTTCTCCGCTCCTATTGGTCGTAGCGTGATGATATATTCTATCTAAGACTGAAATAATTTTTTAAATCGGACCAGTAGTTCCTGAGATTAGCGCGTTCAAGCAAACAAACAAACAAACTCTTCAGCTTTATATATTAGTATAAGATGCTTCCGTTACTGACTGATTGATTTACCCGACCCCAATATAGTTGGGAAAAGGCTAGGCAGATGATGATGCTTCCGTTTCTGACTGGTTGAGTCTGTAACGGAAGCTAAGAGAATTTCTTAAAATCCCACGGGAACGGGGTTTAAACGGGATACGCGCGTACGAAGTGGCACGCAAAGGCTAGTAGGCTATATAACATCACGCTACGACCAATAGGAGCGGAGTATTAATAAAAATGTGACACGGACGAAATTGCGCGGATCAGTTAGTCTGTTATACAAATTCATTTGAAGAAGCACGGTTACAAATCGTACGTTTGCGGTTTGATCGAATCAATTTTATTGACAAAATTTAATTAAGTTAAATGTCAGTGAAACATCAATGATGTCTTCAGTCAAAATAATATTAACTCAGTTAGGAAATTTTACACACCTATACCGTAGTACTATGGTTGATGTTACTTGTGCAATATTGGGTTGGCTCAAAGAGTATTATTTCAACAACTAGTTTGCGTCTGCGTGAAAGTATAATAAAATAAATTCAAGTAACTCCTTAAAACATCCGGCTACCTTTTAGTGAAAATCCCGTCCAAATCGGTCCTGCCAATATAGAGAGTAGCCGTAACAAACATACAGATTAATAAATAGATGAAATATGAAATAGACTTTTTTTTTTAATAGAAATTGTTTTTTTTATAAACTTTAGATACTAAAATCTAATGAGCTTCTTCTACAATTTAGATACTTCAATTTAATGTATTTGTACATATAATGTAGATATGTATAAATAATATGTAAATCTATATTTATACTAATATATAAAGCTGAAGAGTTTGTTTGTTTGTTTACTTGAACGCGCTAATCTCAGGAACTACTGGTCCCATTTGAAAAATTCTTTCAGTGTCAGATGCCCAATTTATCGAGAAAGGCTATAGGCTATATATCATCAGGTTAAGACAAATAGGAGCGGAGCAGTAATGAAAATTGTGACGCAAACGAAGTTGCGCGGGTCAACTAGTAATATGTATGTATAGATCATGAAACGCAATAATACAAGCACAGTTATCACTCTCTAGTCGTAGAGATGCAAGAAATGTGCTGCACGTGTACACAAATACCTAGCTGTAGCACAAACGAGCTCATTCTGGGAGCAGTGTTGCCGGGGTTGCAATTCTCCTCGAATATGTTGTATGTATGTTAAGTTTCAATGGAATTTTCATTTTGAGTGGCAAATGGAACAAACTACACTGACCATTTCGTCTATTTGACCTTTGGGTTAAAATTAAACAATCTACTGTATTATATGCAATCGGCTATCGATGCAGCTTATATTAGACTAAGTATTTTTATTCTTACCAACTCAAAGAACCACAAAAATACATGAACGTGAAATGAATGATGAAATCCAAAACTTTCAATAAAAGATACAGAAGTTTCATACTTTTCTCGAAACCAGCAACCTTTCCTTAAGGTCAACAGACCAATCCAAGCGAGCGAAATTCCTTCATACCGAGTGAATGCGATGTTCACATTACATGCCAACGACTACGTAATGAAGTTCACGTTACATCGCTGGAACTGTTCCAGTAATCGCTTGTGAATGTCTTTTGAAGAGGCAATGGAATGCAATTTGCTGCGTGAGTCAAGACATATATACTGGAAATGAGTGTTATCTTTTTTTGTGTAATATAAGGTGTAACTATTCATACACTAAATATTTTAAGACAATTATCTAACGGTTATAACGAAGCCATTTCAAAGGATTTTTTTTTATCTAAGTATATTTTATAAAAAAATAATAATTTAAAATCACTTGACCCACAAAATAAACACTGGCTCCTTATTTTTTCAACATCCATTACGCCCGCGCATGACGGGCATCGCCCGTCGCCGTGTCGTCGGCGCGGTGCGTCTCATTCATAGAATAGGGAGTAAAGGTTTTATGCAAGATGTCTCAAGAAAATGTAGAATTATTATAATTTCGTAAAAACAAAAACACTAACATAAAATTTTTTTTTTCGTTGAAATGGCTTCGTTATAACCGTTAGATGATTGTCTTAAAATATTTCGTGTATGAATAGTTACACCTTATATATACGAGTACGATGACCAAAATAATGATGTAATAATTAAATTAAAACATTCTGAGGAAGAGCTTTAGAGAGGGACCGTTTCCACACGAAGATGACAGTAATTAGGAAATAAAACTTACTAGAATCAACTAGTAGCAAACTTCTATTGAAGCGGTGAAAAATTAATATAACCAACAAAAACGTATCCATAGTAACATTAGAGATGTGAACGTAACTCTATGGGTTAGTGTGTTTTATACCTCTTCACTTCTTAACGGCTGAACTGATCAAGATAAAACTAGGCATACGAATAAACCAAGAGCTAGAATAAGACGAAGGATACCTTTTATCCCGGGAGTGTGTTCTCTCAAGTTAATTTTCGACTATCACGCGAGCGAAACCGTACGCAGAAGACAGTTCAATCGGACATCTAGACGCACTGCAAGTTTCCTAACACATTTAATCCTTATTTCAACAGTTAGAGTGAACAGGCTTCTTTCGGGTAAGCTCTCTCCGTCGTAGACTTTGTCTCTGTCACCTCTGACCTAGACTAGAGTCAAGAGCAAAACCATTACAAATAAAAAAAAGATATAATAAAAACACTGCTACTGTTTTACAGTAAAGTTTCCCTTTGTTGGGACATGACATCTGGCTCCCCAAGCGTGTCAATACAGCATATATTAAAACACGCCCCAAATCCAATCCATTTATATCAACTTTAAAGCTGAACACATCCGCTTTTACTCTCGCTTGAAGAAATACTTAAACTTAGATTATTCTAAAAACGGTATCGGAGAGAAGTTATCAGTGCAAATGGACCGCCCACTCCGGTACTTAAATCAATGGAAACATACGGGTCTTTCATTGGGACAGGCACGCAGAAATATTGTGAAGAGTGTCATAGCCAAATGAAGGTAAGGAAGTAACTTCATTTATTTATTTATTTACTCGCATTTCGCCCGCGATTTCGTCCACGCTGCAATTTTCCTAAGGATCGCAAATTTTTTCTAGACAAATTATATACTAAAACCTTCCTCGAGAACCACGATCTAAGCATACATAGGGATAGACAGACAGCGGAAACGACTTTGTTTTTATACTATGTAATGATAAAAATACGTAGATTATGAATATAAAAATTGTTAATGATAACTTAGGCTCTTTTTTCAGGATTGTCTTTAACATAAGGTATTTTTAAATTCAACCACAGATTTCGAAGAGTTTTCTTATTTTCCTTTTGGGAAAACGCACCGTTCCTTCCATTTCGCCGTGTACAGTCAAAGCAGTAAAACATAGCGGGTTCTTTTTATGTAGGTGAGGTTATCTAAGCGTCTGTCCGCGCGTCCATCTAGTGAAGTAACTCCGGGGAACGGGATCATTCCGGGGAACGGAGTGGACCCGTCGTATTCGACGCGGTTACAAGAGTCACTCAAATTAGTCAAAATACGGCATAAAAACCCTTCTGATTCGCCATACTTCAAATCATACTTTCAATCATGTCTATTTGTGTGTAAACGATACTATAAGCGAGTTAGATATTATTTTCGTGAAGTATGGCGAATCAGAAGGGTTTTTATGCCGTATTTTGACTAATTTCGATAAAGTGCAATATCCGATTGTCGCACCATTATTTCTGCGACTTAATATTGTTCCAATTACACTCGAAACAAAATAAAACTGAAAATGTTCACTTCAGCGCCATCTCGCGGGAAAATGGCAATGAGCAACCCGTAACATTCACCTTAAGTATTCCTCGCCGGGCGGCGGCGATACAAGTGCCTAAGGGATTCTTAGAAGTTGAATTAAAACAATTGATGTACAAGTAATTCGATAGTTATATTTTACAGTTACCACAGTATACCTATATTTTATAATTGTAATTAAGATTAATTAGATACAAAAGCTAGGTTAAAGATGAAAGAATAAGTCTACATCGTTTATTTGAGATGAGTTTTTGTTTGACTCTATTCTAGGTCAGAGGTGCCTGAGACAAAGTCGACGATGGAATGAGCTTACCCAGAAAAAGCCTGTTCACTCTAACTTTGATCTTTCTTTCAACAAAACCTTAATCGTTAATAGGCTCAGACTCACTGAGTCTCTTCAGTAACAACTAACAAGGCTGTTTACTTCTCATCTTGTACAACATTACCTACCATCGCCAACCAATGTAATCATATAAAAGCTTTGCCTTCTTGCGCAGAAACATCTCTAACGACATTATAATCTCCGCCATCTGCCAAATAAATCAGCATTGAATTGTGCTCAAAATTATAAACATCTGTATCTACTGGATGTTATCTTACTCTAACGTTTAAACAGTACTTTGTAACTTTAGAGCTTTTAAGAGAGATGCCAAGGGCATTCGACGGCAATTCGCGTTCAAACAGATTATTACGAAGAGATTGTTTCTATTTTGATATGTTTACAGTTTTGTTCACGTTTTTGACACTTTGTTTCTGAAACTGTATGGACAATTCTGAAAGTGACAAGATGGCGATTAAAATGATCTGTATCTTAAGAATTACCGCTAGTATTGGCCACATTTACAATTAAGGTATTTTTTTTAACGATATGGACGAATTTTATGACGCCATGTTATAAGGTTTACTATTTACTAAATTTCTAATTTTAATTTTGTTGTATAATTATGTTTATCAGTGAAATATTCAAAACGAAATTGATTAAGACTATTCAAATTAAATATTCAGAATGGAAATTTAACTAACTGGGATAAAATAAGGTTTGGAATTCACTAACCACGTCCTGTCAAAACCTCACACAATCCCTCCACCCTGAAGGAGTCACCCTGAAACGCCTTCTGTCTGCTGAAATGCCATGACTTTGATGGGCCATGGCTTCACATCTTCCACAATATTCCGGGCGTCTAACAAAACGCAGAGAGCACAACTCCTTCAATTAGAAGAGATCATTATCCAGCGCAAGTTCGCAACAGACAGAGATGAGTTGCTGAGACCATGTTTTTACTACCAAAGTTCCTAAGTTCCGCGGAACATTAATTTTAATCTCGGAATTAAGACAGTAACGCGGTAACAATGATGTATTGTGCCGACAGATAATAATTTCACGGTTGCAAAGTACGCAGTGTACATGATTTATATTTTTAATTTCGCTTTTAATGAGTGAGCCAGGCTTTGTGTGCGGTCGATTATTTTGTTTCATAGTAGCGATAAAAGTTTCATATTTTGGAGATACATTGCAGTGTGCTGTAACGTGAATGCTCTTTGAAATTGAATGTGTGTTATTAAAATCTGAATTGATTAATAAATTGTTGTTATTGGCAGTTAGTATTCAGTTGCTAATAAATGTGCTCTTTAGATATATTTATAGGTAATTAATTATGTAAGATGTAGTGTATGAAGATTACGAAAATCGTTTAGAATCCCTAATATGGTATTATTGTAGTTAGTTTTAGAGAAGAGTTTGGCTGTTTGAAGCTTCCTATCTCCTACTATATAATTTTCTTTTTTTTTTGGCGTGCCCGACGCGGTCCACAATGATTTACATGGCCTCAAATTTTTAACTTACCAGTTAAGTACACATTGTGGAAAGCAAATAAAGTTTGAGTTTCGATTCTGTCCTTCTGTATCCAAATTTTCTTTCATCGAGTATCCTCTTTTGCCTCCCAAATCTTTTCACTTTTAAAAGCCAACCATACACCTCAAACTCGTCTCTTCGCCCCTAAACATAAAACAAAAAAGGTTCTCCACGCAAAGTAGTAGGTACGTGAACTAAACTCTTACACCTCCACTTACTTAAACCTCACTAAACCCTCAGAAGCCGGAGGGAAAAAGCCCGGCTGGCCATGGCCCGGGGGGCCATAGCCCGGTAATCCGCCGCATTATCGGCTATGACGGCCGCGATAGCCCCGCGACTTTATTGCTCGGCGTCCGACGTCCGGCAATCTTCTCGCCACGCCATTTTGTGATGTCTCTAGGGTTATGTAGTGCGTGTCGGGTGATAGATAAATTGCTTTATTTTTTCAGAAGATTTCTTTACGGCTTAATAATTTGCTACGGGTTAACTTTTAGTCTCTAGAAGAGAATTAGAAAATGTAAGTTAAAGCAAGCTCATATTTGGTACATGTGCGAGAATATTAGTTTTTGCGCGTTGATGATGTCATTATGTCCATTCAGAACGAGATAGATAAGTATTTGCTGAGCCACTATAAACTCAGTCAACACCTAGACAATCACATGCTACATAAAAAACATTTAACCGTTTTCCTGGCGCAGTCGGGTAATTAATGAAGCGACCTCATCGTCTTTACAATCAAATCATTATCACCATTTTAGCTGAAAGACGTCAATTGCTGGCTGAGGCCTTCCCCATCGGATACGGGTCTTCCCCTAACATCAACACATCGATCCCTGTGATTTTCGAATCCGAAAATTTCCAGTGATAAAATAATGAATCCATTTCCCTCTCATATAATTTTGTCTGAACATCCACTCTACTGTACAAACTACCCAATATAGTTCCTAATCAAAATACCCAAACAATGCTTGCACTGAAACCAATAAATAGTTCAATATATGCTAAATAAACTAAAACAATAATTTATGTACTTTCAGTTTTAAATAGTGTAAAATCGCTGTGTTTATCGCGGCAACTTCTCGGTGGGGCACGGTGCTGGGCTGTCGGTGCAGGGAATTTAATAAATTAAACAAACTTCGTCTGCGTGGTTAGGTGTGCATCGGTGAATTGTAGGAAGCTGTGCGATCGTAGCTTTAGGAAGTACGACAGAAATATCACTCCATACCACATTTGAATTTTTACTTCACACTTTAAAATCGCGTACTATATGTTCGCACGTCTATACGTACGAACGTATAGTAGGTACGCGATTTTTAAGATCGCGAACTTAAGGCCGCTCTCTCGAACTAGTTTAAAAATAGCGTGCCGATGAAGCAGTTTTTCGTCGGCATTTACTAAGAAAATACATTTTAAAAAAATAAGTAGTAATCTACATGATACGGTACGTAATTTGGTTTAGCCAGAATTTATGTATCGGTATCACATAAAAAAAAAACACCAAATCACCTCCAAATCGTTGAGATGAAACCATTTGACTCCACTTTTAACAAAAGACTTAACAATAATATCTACTGTTTTGCAACACAAACGAAAATAATTTGGTTTTGTTACTTTTACGAAATATACATGTTGTTTTTATAAAAAAAAAAAATTAAAAACATGGGTAGCGGAGTGGCGCGTAGAGATGTAGTTAGCTAGGTCATTGGCATGTATATGTATTTGCCGAGCTGATTACGGGTTGTATGTATATAAGCCTTAATTGGCTCGACGTTCGGTGACACATGTGAAGGCTTGCTCATTACTCTGGTACCAGGGGACCGCGATGTCGTCAATGGATGAAAGTTTTTGTTATTCAGGAATAATATTTAATTATATTCAGATAGGATACTTGTATGAGAGAAGCATAGAAAAAAAAACTGTTAATAATAATTAGTGTGAATAGCTTCAAAAATCTGTAATTTCTGCAACACACTCTTCGAGTCACAAATCAAAGTAATGGTTCGCGGCGTTGATTTTGAGTTTCCATCAATACGATTAAAACTGGATCTTCTGTTTCTTTTTGCCTAAGGGTATGGCGATTTACCGCCCCGTTTGAAGACTTACGAGCTCGCAATTCGGCTGTGTTCGGCACAATTCGGCAAAATCCACGATAGAGCGCCCTTTGCATATTAACGCGTGGTGTTCACGCACTTTTTGCGCAGCCTGCTAAACGGTGCTAATGTCGATAGATGAGTTCGTATTATTTCGGGGACAGTCGTGTTACTTCGGCTATTGTTTTGGGATACTACAGGCTTTTTCGCAAAATGGAAAACTAATTTTGAGGCTGAATTTAGATCCAATCTAATTGCTAGGACTAGACGTTGAGATGGGTAACGCTGTATTCCCCAGAGACATAGACTAAGGTGTACTTTGTGTACGTCTATTTTGTATAAGGCCTTTAACATGCCCAATTTAGTGTTTAAAAAGACAGAACCAACTACTAACAGAGACAATAATATTTCTAAACATCCTGCAATTAAGACTTCATACAGCCAGCTATTACCAGTCTCTAGAGCCCAATTTCCACAGACTGTGCGAAGACTAACATTAATAAAAGAAAAGAAAACCTCCCCACAGTAAATATAGCTACACTTCGTCTTCGACACAAAGTGTCCCCAAACTTTGACAAAACAAACACTGTATTAAGAAATCAGGCGCTTTATTAAGTTTTTTTGTTCACAATTTAATCTGAAGTTTTATTTGTAAAGAGTTATGCGTCTGGTTGTGAGTTTAAATGAAATTGCTGCGTTAATTCTGATGAAACACGTAATAAAGGTAGTAAAGCACAAGATTTGTGTCTCTATTTCTTGCTGTATTAAGCTAGGTGTGTCAAAATTAGATTTTTAATATGAGAGAAGTTTTCGATCCCGCGATATGTCTTGCAGACATCGTGGAATTTTTCAGAATAAGAATTAGACTCAGTGGTAGTATACATAGCTTTTCCTCAGTAATATAATTTCCTTCATCAGATAGTAGGTACGTTAAGAAAAACAAACAAATAATTTCACGTTTGTATTATTCATCATATAAGCCAATATCCATCCACTGCTGAACGTAAGCCTCTCCCAAAGAGCGCCAACCATCCCGGGCTTGGGCAGCAGTCCACATCCATTCAATTAATTAATTGGATTTTCCATTGTAATATTTATTAATATTAGATAGGTGAGATGCAGGTGAGCCACAAAGGTCACTTGCTAAATTTGTTTATTAGACAGCTACATGATGAAAGGATTTTAATACCAAGCAATAAAGTCTAAATATTGCAAATTACTTTCAACCAATAACCTGCAACAGAACATCTTACCATTAAATTACTCAATCGCAACACAAAGTTGTTACTCAAAGTTCACACAGTCACACAGCCGTCACACGCGTGTCGTATAAGTGTCGTATTCGTGTCGTATTGCGACAGGCGGTAATTAAAGATTGTTAGCCCATTGAGATTGCCTCAGACAGTCATTTCCCGTAATTATCGGCGGCTAGGTGACACTTCACGCTCGATTTACGTTGTGTGACGGGCAGAGACGTAAGTGAAAGTGGTGTCATACGTGTATTAGTTTGGTGCCTTTCTTGTTCGTGTTGCTAGGCACTTATGGCATTATTGGAGAACTGTTAGTGCGTACTTACAACGATGGTAATACTTTAATCTTGAGTCTGGTCTAGCGTCGTACGAAGTTACAATAGCACAAACTATGTCAATAGTAATATGGCGTCGGTTTTGTTTCTGTTAGGTACCATGAACCACGTGCGGTCTCGTGACTGTACTAAATCTCCTACAACGACTCTGGAAATATATACATATGCGTGGTATTATGTTATTTTGAGTGTAATCTCTTTTTCAATTTGAATTCAAAAATTTGAAGGAATTCAGCGTTAGTTGTAGTTTCGATCTTTTCTTAAAACTGCCAGTAATTTTTATTTGACTGGCAATTTTGATTTAGAAATATTGATCACCCTTTCAACCTTGCAAAAAAGCATAACAATGTGAGGCCCGCTTTGTGTGCTTCAGTGTGTACCAAATAAACATGTTTTCTTTCATTCTTTACCCCTTAATTTCCTCAATAATCTTAGCACAATTACAACCTACAATCAAACCGGAACTCCCTCTACTATTATTCCACGCGCTACACCCGAGTCATTCACGTTTCCTCTGCAATAAATAAAGGGATGTATTGAGTAATGGCCATGTAACACGACAGCAATGGCGGATATTCGTAGCGTCGTAGTGTTACAATTTACGCGTATTATCCTCTACTACAAGACTCCGATGGGAAAGGGAAGTGGAAATGAGGGTATGTCTGGCTATGCGTAATTCCTTTCAGGTTTATTATGGGAGCCATGGGGCCGGAGCTTGTTAGGTCAATGGTCCGTGATGACATAATATGGAACCATTTGTGTGTGTAGATGTAATTTTGTTATCAAATTTTAAGATGATCGTCAATTGTTTTTGCCAAAGTATTGTTTAAGGCCCTATCTCACTAGGACAACATGGTGGCGGCCACCGGTCGCGCCATCAACAAAATGTATGCAGTTGAAGGGTACCTCACCTGGTATCAGCTTGGTCGCGCAACAAATTCGTTTCCGGCAACCGAATCACCCGCTGCTTGCTTTGGTGTTTCTCACTTAGAAGCTCAAGGCACCACGGTAGTATGAATGGTTACGCCGCCATAGTATCTCGGTGAAATAGGGCCCTACGGATTTTGGGATTCAAATAACCATGATTAAGCAGTAAAGGTTGATCGACACATATCAGTGCCGTAACTGAAGCGAGTTCGGGCCGTGTCCGTCAGTCACAACGTGGTCTGATACATTCCGGGTGTAGCGGCATCAATGCCGCCACAAGAAAAACCAACGGAGCATACCTACATCGCAACAAAAAGAACCGCCACGCCATCTATCCAACTAGTAGCGAACTACTACGTCGAAATCCTGAGAGCGAGTCAGAGTTTACCGTGCGATTTGAACATATACATCAGCCCGAATATCAACTATCGAGCAGTTGCTCACACCAGACACAACAACCGTCTGGTCGAAGGATCCTCCCTTTACATCAGAGGTTTGCAGGACTTTAATCTCTGTTCTGCATACCTCTGAACGGGCATGGCGCGGATATGATGGTGTGAACGTGTTCTTATTATAATTTATAATTTTAATGACCACATCTCGGATTTTTGTTGATTAACCTAAGGGATATAAATAGGTAGACAATCAAAATAAACTCGTAGTCGTGTTGGCAAAAAAACAAAGGAAAATTCAAAAAATGTGGAAAATTCCCAGTCTAAAATGTTCATTGTTCATACTTTATTCATGGATTTCTCAGTAAAGCAGATCAATAAAATATTCATAACGGATATCTCGATTTTCTCCTTTCTATTCTTAAAGACATTAATTTGCGCCTTATGTTAATAAAAAAAAAGCCAAGTTATTTTGTGAATTTTGTCACAGAATTTATGAAAAAATTGGATACCATACAGATAATAAACAGAAAACCCACGTTCCATCGTAGAAACATAAACTGAGTACCTACCAGTATTTTACATAGAGCGACGGCCTATTTTACCATCACAAGCCACTTGCTGGTTGGCACAATACTTCATGATAAGTGAGGATGTCAGACTTTTGTGCTCCGAACTGCCCGAACAAAGACGTTCAAAGCCCAACAAATAAATGGTTAACAGGAACGAACCAACGGCCTACATTTCTTTTCGAGACCTAACACCTTCGAAAATATACGCATACCTAATATGGATTGTGAATGGCACTACACCACCAATTTTCCAAGCCCAATATCAAAAAAGCTGCATACTGTACAGTAATCGGCACAACATCTATTGATAATGCGGTTAATTTTGTTTTTTTCTCTTTCAACATAACGTTACTAATTTCCAGAATTATTTATGAAAAAAACGAACGATGTCATTAGTTTAGGTCTTGATTCCATTAAATCTTTCATAGAAAGTTTTAATTAAGAATCTACTAATCAGTAGGTATTTTATATAATTTGGCTACATATTTTTTTATAAATATAGCGACGGTGCTTCTGTTTCTTCCAGATAACACGTATAATTTACAAGCAACAAGTCAAAATTATTGTGTAGAAGTTAGCGAACTGGCACGAACTGGCGCGAACTGGCCAGCGAGCCAGCGACAAATCACGGCGCCGCGCCTTTTCGTAATGAAAAAAAAAGTAATATCTGTCAGCGTCGAGTTATATCTCTAAAGGTAGACTTGTAGCTGTGTTCCAGGTTTATATCTATTTTAGTATTGCTATTTTGCTTTTTATTGTGCCAAGTTCAAAAGGTCTTGGTGAAATTAAAATTATAGTACCAAGTTTTATTCGAAAATAACCTAGGTATTTTATTGTGTGTTTCTTTACTTTTCTGCTCTCAAGTGTCAGTGGGACCTTCTGTCCTGTGACTATCATCCAGTAGTATTTTTATTTGAATCAAACTTAATAATAATGAACAACGATTTCATTAGATAGGGTCGCCATTATAGAAATATAAAAAACAGTCACCAAATCGATTTAAGGCCAACTATTGTAGTTATTTAATATATTTTTTTTTAATTACAATTTAATTTTTATGATACCATCACGTCGATATTATCTGAAGGGTTAGACAGCCTATCTAATGGGAAGCAAGCCTATAAATGCCATTTTTGCTGGGGATTTTGCTGCGCCACTTCTTCCCAGCTAAAACACTAGGAAGCGGTGACAGAAGGGCGTTTTTGAGGAACTGTCTTTATGTAAACGTTGACGTTCAAAAAGTTCTGGTAATCAGCCTACTTTGAATGAATGCCTTTTGATTTTGATTGACATCAAAGAATTTTAACTGCGAGCAAATTCGAGTCTATGAATAAAAAAATTCAGCAGAAATGTGTCTCGTTGAATAAATAAATGTAGCATGTAATCTCTCTATCCATCATAATCTGCTCTCGGCTTAGCGACCTGTTGCGCACAACTTACTTACTTTTATAACTCACACGACCATCAAAACAACTAACAAAGACACTTCAGTTTTCTTTTACTCGTCTTAATTTCCCCAACGAGAACTAAATATTCTCATCATCAGCCTAGCCTTTTCCAAACTATATTGGGGTCGGCTTCCAGTCAAGCCGGATTTAGCTGAATACCAGTTTTTTACGAGAAGCGGTTGCCTATCAGACCTCCACAACCCATTAACTGGGTAACACGGTACTTCATGGCCAGTCTTGCCGAGTCAGATGTACTGACCTCTGACTATCATTAACGACTGCCAATGATCTACAAATGACAGCTGGGAACAACGGCTTAACGTGCTTTCGTATGTTAAGATGGTAACCCATCCACAGACCAACCTTGGCAAGCGTTGCTTAACCTTGAAGATCAACCCGTGCGGCTGTTATTATCTAGCCACTGCTCTATTCTACTAAGTATTTAAGTATTCTGCTAAACTTAAAAGGGTAATAAATTTTTATTTATACAATAAAACTTATACAAAACATAAATCACAAACAGTTTTAGGTACCTATAGTGAATTCATCACTTACAGAAGTGCGCAGTACTAACAGAGAACTTGATTATTAATCGACACTTTGGATTAGGTGTAATTTTTACAAGTTATAAGTTAAAAAAAAAAAAAAGTTAAAAATATTATTAATGCGTTTAGCCAAAGAAAGCAACAAACATACGGAAATGGAAGTGTATAGGTACAATTTTATTACTAGGCGGAACGTGTCACAAATAGATCTTGAGACCACGAGCTGGTTAAAAGTCTCGAACAGAATATATAATGTTGACCTTTTATCTTATGACATTGCGACTAGATTTTTAATAGAATATGTACTAAAACCAAATATTCACGAAGTACAATTGCATCTTACAACCTTCTGATATTGAGCGTAGTAGGTACTCCTAATACCATACTATTACCATGTTTTCTCACATTAAACAATATTCGTAAAGTGTCACTACTATGTGTTTTCGCCCATGTATCACGTATAAGACAATTTCCTTCGAAGAAGTGTATTTCTTGTTCTAATCTGAGCCTGTTGTAGGGACTTTCTAGCAACTCCCCACTTTGTTTTTCGATCAATCATTTAGATCGGACTCGTTTCGCCACCTCTACTTTTTTCCCGAATCCCTAATAGAGGTAAAATCAATACGCTTTGTTCCGACTCCCGCACACTGACTAATTCAAGCCACTCAAGACAATGACGAGCAAAGCCCCCAATTGAATTCAATATTCAAACTACTCCAACAACCGGATTGCCGACAAGCTCGTCTGTCCCAACACTAACGGCCTCTTATTATGCTCAGTGATGGCGTATTACCGGCCACTGATGGCCGTACCACCGCCGGGATTATGACGTTTATACGCGCTGTGGAGCCCATCAAAGCTTATGGTGGCATTGTTGAAATTGTTACTGAATGATGGTATAAAATTATGAGAATTACTTGCCTGGTTGTGTCAGTCCCGAAACATATCTGAGTTCATTTCTTCTTGTACCCATTTGTAACCTTGTATAGTCTACTTGCTGACCCGCGCAACTTCGTCTGCGTCACATTTTTAACTAATACTCCGCTCCTATTGGTCGTAGCGTGATGTAATTTAGCCTTCCTCCATAAATGGGCTATCCAACACCAAACAAACAAACAATCTCTTCAGCTTTTTAATATTAGTATAGATTTAACAGCATCTTATAATACTTTTTGAAACGCCCGCCTTGGTCATATGAAGAGGAGGAATAGAACGAATATTACTAAAAGAGTTACTCAGACATAAATATAAATCTGGATGACAGTGAGGGGAAAGGAAAGCCAATGAAAAGATGGATGAATTGTATGTGCAGTAACATGGAATAAAACGTCGTACACCAAGTAATAGGGGTCAAGGGTAGACGATGGTCTCCCGGGATTAATTTCACTGCTTATTTTATTAAAATGTTGTAAAGAGCAGCGGCAGCGCAAGGCTTAGGCGACGTGGGCCACTGCCTACGGCCTCGCGGTCTGAAGGGCCTCGCAGCTTTGGCTTTTTTTAACTCAGACAAATCGTAGTCATAAAAATAATCCGACTCATTCGAGTTCATTTGCGTTTTTTTTTTTGAGCTCGCTTTGCTTGCTCTTTGCTATTTGAATTATTTTTATTGTTAGTTACTTCAGTTCTAAGTATTGTCAAAATATTAGCCGCGGCAAGACAGGCTCGCTACACTCGCTCTTACTTACATCAAATGTTATCTTAGTTTAGTTATTTCTTAAATTTTCGCACATTCGAATAATTTTGCACAAAAAGTCAAAGGAAATCAAAACTATTCGTTCACCCTCAACAGAAGAATTCATCTTCTGAAAAGCTCCCCAAAAAATCAATCCATTTCAGTTGGACCTAGAGGGCCTCGCAAAGTACAATCTTGCCCACACCAAATTTTTGTCTTGCTCCGCCACTGATAATGAGTTCAAGGAAACCAGATTTTCCACTTAATATTTTACCATCACTTACTTCTCCAGTAGTTGATTGAGCGAGGCAGAATGGACACAGTCATCCTCCGGACATCTGCCAAGTATTCAATAATGCATTCAAATTGATAGTGACTTCGTAAAACCGTCACAAACTTTTTAGACGGTTATAAATTGTGGACTGTTTACGGCCAGCAGAGTTGGAGGCTGTCCAAGACATATTGCAAGTTATCATCATAAACGTCAGCGAATATTATATGTACCGGTACTTTACGCTTTAACAGCACTTTTGATATCCGTTTGATGCACTTTCAGGTTGAATTGCAATCTTAAAAGAATATAATTCACTAGTCTTTTTCCGCGGCTTCGCATGTGTGGCTATTCACAGGGACCGTGATTTTTTCCGAGAAAACAACCTATGATGGTGTCGCTTTATAATAACTATCATAATCAAACAATTATAACGGTTTCTATAAAATATTAGGTTGTTAAGCAAAAAGAAGTTGACATGTAATTTTGTCATACAATTAACATAATGTCTCATATAAAAGAGGAAAATATCTTGAGCCATTGAAATAAGTCTGTCGAAAAATATTTGAGTGCCATTGAATTTTTTATTAAAATGTAAGCAGAAAATTAGTTTAACGAGTCACAGAACTCAAGAAACATAATTCGTTTTCAGCCATTTACATCTGGAAACGACACGTGTACCATTTCATCCTATTTATTATTCAGCTTAGTTTATGAACGTGAATAATAAATGTGCTTTGCTCGCGTTAAATATAGATTTTCGCAAAAAATCGTCTCAAGAGTCCCATCTATATGTACACCAAAATGAATCAACATCAGTTCAGCGATTTACTCAATTTAGTATTAATATTACTAGCTGTCGCTCGCGGCTCCGCCCGCGTGAATTTCAAAAATAATCCGCCATAAAAAGTATTTCATGTATTATTTTGGACTATAATCTGCCTCTATGTTAAATTTCACCAAGATCCGTTCAGCTGTTCTGGCGTGATTGAGTAATCAACATCCATCCAAACTTTCGCATTCATAATATAAGTTAGGATGATTTAAAAAACCCATAATCAAAGTCTGTAAACCGTTTAACCTAGCTTTTCCTACGGAACCCTAAAAAAAAGTGATGACGTCGGGAATAAGTGACTAGATAGGCGTCAGGAGGTTTGTGTTTAGTCAGAAAACGGCGAAGGTTATGTGAGTAATGTTATTAGCCGCAAGTGTCTGAACCGGCGGCCTGCGGGGTCTGTGGGGCGGCCGGGGGGGCGAAGGCGATAAGGCGATTAGTGTCATCATAATGCCACAGGGTAGAGGAGGCAGAAGGTTCACTTCGTACCACAGTAGAGTCATAGCTACAACCTGGGAGACTTTAAGTCAAGAGTGAATAGATTACTTCTGGGCAGGCGTGCTACATCTTTGACCATATCATCACTAACCAACAGGTGAGATAGTGGTCAAACGCCTATCAATAGTAAAAAAAGGCAATTTACTGCGCCTCTTCCCACCTATGTTACGGTCGGCATCCAGTCTTACCGTATGCAACTAAATGCCACTGTTATACATAGACCTACTGTCTCTCTTTAATCACTTAAGACTGAAAACTTTAAGAATACCATTGTACAATCACGGCTTGGACACCAGGAAATTTCTATTCAAGTTCATCTAGTATTTGACACATACTTACTTGCAAACAAGCATGACATAGTCAGAGAAAAGGCTGTTCATTATTCGAAAACCAACAAAATTTTAAATTCAATGTTGTTTTATGGTCTTCTTTTTATTTTAGATGAAAAATATTGTTATTTAGGAGAAATAAATATTTTTGATTGGGAGCTTTGACTGTGAGGAGCTCGTGGCTAAAGAATAACAGCCGCACAGGTGGATCTTCAAGGTTAAGCAACGCTTGCCAAGGTTGGTCTGTGGATGGGTGACCATCTTAACATACCGAGTTTCCTCCGTGCCTCGGAATGCACATTAAGCTGTCGATCCCGGCTGTCATTTGTAGAACTTTGGCAGTTGTTACGGATTGTCAGAAGCCAGTAAATTTGACTCCAGTCTTGCTCAAGAAATACAGAAATACCGTGTTACCCATCTAATGGGTTGTGGAGGTCTGATAGGCAGCCGCTTTACGTAAAATACTCTATTCAGCTGAATCCGGTTTGACTGGAAGCCGACCCCAAAATAGTTGGGAAAAGGCAGATGCTGAAATGTTTTTGACTGAGGCTTTCCATCGGCATAGTAAAACTATAAGTTTTTTTTTCTCATGTACCGGGTGCATTGTATATATTTAAGATAATAAACACATTTTTTTTTATATGTCCAAAATATATTGACATGTAAACGATTTACTTGTAATTTATTTGCAAAATAAATATAATTACTTATTATTTTTCTTAATGTTTTTAATATTAAAATAAAGTCTACATTCAGTAATTTTTATATCTACATTATTTAAGGTACTTTCCCTTCATGTGGACTGTGTGGTGTTTGTGTGTGTGGTCTTGGGCCACCCTGTATTTACTTGTAAACCTTCTGCCTTAATTTTACTGTGACATTATAGCAGAGTGAGAGAATGTGTCGCCCAGTGAAGAGAAATTTACGGGCGCGAATTAATATCAGACACGTCACAATCTGCTGCGATAAAAAGTTAAATAATGCTTTTATTATAGACCTTGTCTGTTAGTGTTTATTGGTGCGACAACTTCTAATCAGGCGCCCCTTAATAGATTTATAGCTGAGTAATATTTCTTGGGTAAATAATTTTGTATTTATTTGGCGACTGTATTAAAGACAACACACAACACAGAAAACAGAACACATTACTACATAGGGAAAATTGTTTAATAAGTTAGGATACTCGTAAATTAATTTGGAAGTCCAATCTTATAGACAGTAACCTGTAAATGTAAGGTCTCCGAGTTATTAAATAATAATTGTTAATAATAGGTCTTTACCTATGAAATTGCCGTTTTGTATGAAAAAATTAAAACGAATTTTTTTCATGTATTTTTTATTTGTATTAATCGAAGTAATCACCCATGCAATCAATGCATCTTTGCCAACGCAGTGGCAGTTTATTGATGCCCTTCTTAAAGAAATCAGCTGGACGGGAGGCAACAAATTCTTCAAAGGCATTTTGTACTGCCTCTCGGGTATTGAATTTTTTTCCCACCAAGAAGTTATCCAAATTCTGGAAAAAGTAGTAGTCTGTAGGCACAAGGTCTGGTGAGTAGGGCGGATGACGGAGAGCTTCCAACCCCAGTTTTTGCAACTTGGAGACCGTCTGCTGTGCAGTATGAGGTCGCGCGTTGTCGTGCAGAAGCAGCGGAGACGAGCGATTGACCAATGCTGGTTGGAGATGTGCCAGCTTCTCCATCATTGTGTTCAGTTCTTCACAGTACAGATCTGCAGTAATGCTCACCCCGTTTGGTAAGAAGCTGTGATGAATCACACCGGCGCCAAACCACCAAACAGTGACCATCACTTTTCTAGGGGTAAGTTTTCGTTTAGGGCATTGTTTAGGTGCTGAACCAGGATCCAACCAACTAGCTGAGCGCTTGCGGTTATCAAACAGAATCCATTTTTCATCGCAGGTAACAATGCGGTTCAAAATTCCTTCATTTGTGTGTCTGTTGAGCAGTGCAAGGCACGTCTCGACGCGTACTTCGCGCTGGCGATCATTGAGTTCGTGGGGCACCCATTTGTCAAGCTTTTTTACCTTGCCAATTTGACGCAAATGGACCAATATTGTTTTGACGCTAACGTCGAAAGCTGCTGCTAATTCAGCCGTAGATTGTGTATCATCAGCTTCCACAATCGCCTTTAATTCGTCATTGTCGACCAAATTCTTCGGACGACCGCGAGGTTCATTTTTCAGGTCGAAATTTCCAGAACGGAAGCGAGCAAACCAATAACAGGTGGTGCGTTGGTTTGTAGTGTTAGCTCCGTAAACGTCGTTGATGTTGCGTGCCGCTCGTGCCGCGTTGCTGCCACGACGGTATTCATATTCCATAATTACTCGAATTTTTAACGTATCCATGATGACGAAAAAGATTGAAATGCGATGAAAATGTAACACTAATCAATAAACAAATGACTACTTTTGGAAAAAAAAAAAACATGTTTTTAAAATAAAATTAATTTGAAATTACAATTCTTAGCCAAACAAAAATTATTTTGATTTGAAATGGCCAGTACTGCAGAACGGCAATTTCATAGGTAAAGACCTAATATTTAATAACCAACACTAGCTTACCCAACATATTAGCATATTTATCTGACAAAAATGCCAACAGCAAGTATTTTCATCTCATCACATCATCCACAGTAAGACATTTTATTTGTACCAATCCTCATCCTACCTAGGTTCATTTTCATCTAAGTGTCCCAAACCAGGTCA
Source organism: Lacanobia oleracea (assembly GCA_950371165.1). Lineage (NCBI taxonomy): Eukaryota > Metazoa > Arthropoda > Insecta > Lepidoptera > Noctuidae > Lacanobia > Lacanobia oleracea. The sequence goes on from OX493396.1 coordinate 24,684,067, forward strand.
AGTACGAGTCGAACTCGCACACGTTTGTCATTTATTTAGGGTCGGAGCAGCTTATCTTCATGCTTCCATACTTACTTATTTATAAGACGACATCTTAATAGTCACCTTCTTTCTAGAATCTTCACTTCCATAGTCTTAGTCTTCTCTGATAGCCATCCACATTAATACTTCAAACATTCCTGCCGACATAATCATAATTTATCCGCATCACTATATAGTCCGGTCGAATTGGACCAAAAAATAGCAGTGAAGGTACAGTAATTTCGCAACAAGCTCAAAATTGGTAGGATTGTTCAAAACACCATCACAAATGAAATCTAAAAAGTCCTCATCTATCCGATACCTGGAAAAAAAAAACTCGGGGTCAAAGGTAACGCGATTTTCAGCAAAATTGTAAGTTTTATCATAAAATAAGTAAGTAGATCAGATAATTATCTATAAAAATGTCGAGATACTTTTTCCCTAAGAGCCACCGTTTCTGAGATACAACGATCCAAAAAGTCGACTTCTATTCTGATCCTGTACGTTCTGTAGTTATGAAAACCGGTTCATAATTTATTGTTCGAGTATTTACGAAGGGACATTATACTAGGGAAAGGTCAATGTACTTTTGTTGCTAGTTTATCTGGCTGCTACCATAGTTCATACTACGACAAGCGATCTTCACACAACTTTTCAATCACTCTCAGACGTCCTCTCTGACGTCTCTCTCGTCTCTTGTCTCTCGTCGTATCTGTCTGTTTTGTGCGAGTCCCAAATAAACATTTACCTGTCTTTTCTTTCCTCTCACACACAAAAACTACGATTCCCAAATAAAAACGTAAACACGAGCCTTCTTAAAAATTTTATTGGTTTCCACTCCATCTGAATCAAAAAGTTCTCTGAGTCCATCTTCAGCTCACAAGTCAGAAGCAATACGTCCGTGAGTGAGGTTTAATGAATGAAATCGGCGGTTCTCCTCAAGCGGAGCGTAATGGCCAGCGCTACATCTGTCTATTAAGTACGGCCTCCTTTTTATTTCCCGCCGGGAAATCTTTCTGTCGACGCGGTCCTCACTCGTTTGGACACGTATTTATAGTCTGGGTAAAATATCTGAGAGGAATACGGAGGGATTTTGTTTGTATGCGTTGTTTATTTTATGTTCTGTATTATTAGTTGTTTAAAATCTTTTTTTAGAAATGATATAAATATTAATAATTTAGGAATAAGTTTGATTGTTTTGTTAATGTTCCTGTCATCTATGAAATATCACAATCGAATTGACGATGACAGCTTTTGTGGTTTTGTTTTCACCAGTGATTGTAGGTTGTTGTGTTTGTTGTTTGTATAATTTTTCATTCATTCAGTCCGTTATCTACAACATAAACACAGCTGGAAATACAAAAGATTTTTTTTCATGTAACCGACGCCTCACTTGGCTTTATGTGGGTATTTATTATAACAGAACCTTAGAACATTGAGTGATTGAGGAGCACGTGGCTAGATAATAACAGCCGCACGGGTCGATCTTCAAGGTTAAGCAATGCTTGCCAAGGTTGGTCGGTGAATGGGTGACCATCTTAACATAGGTACCGAGTTTCCTCCGTGCCTCGGAAAGCACGTTAAGCCGTTGGTCCCGGCTATCATTTATAGAACTTTAGCAGTCGTTACGGATAGTCAGAAGCCAGTTAATCTGACTCCAGTCTTGCCATGAAGTACCGTGTTACCCAGTTAATGGGTTGTGGAGGTCTGGTAGGCAGCCGCTCCACGTTAAATACTGGTATTCAGCTAAATCTGGTTTGACTGGAAGCCGACCCCAATATAATATAGTGGGAAAAGGCTAGGCAGATGTCATCATCTGCCTAGCCTGAAATAGCCTACATTGAAACATGACTTCTAAAAATCTGTAACTAAAAATTAACACCAATAAAAATAACTGTCCCAAATCTTCCAGGACTATACATACGGTACTCCACTTTGTTGCTTCGTGATTTGTGTGCCAATTGCGTAAAAGTGACTCTCTACTTAGTCGCGGAGAAGGCGGGGGACACGCGGGGACACGCGAAGACAGGCGAAGACAACGAAAAATATATATTTTTTATAATGTCACCGTGATACGCTGCCGGAAGATATTAAACGTTCGTTATTGTATTTATTTTTTACCTTTTACGAGGATCAACGTTCGAGTAAATTGGAGAGACATTTTCTTTATTGCTCTCAGAGATAGATTCTTGTTGACGTATGGTCTTGAATTATAAACGTGTTAAGACGTTTTATAAATAAATAAACAGAACATAAACCTACTCTAGTGTATCTTTTTTTCACCATCGATTCGTGTGACCCATTGCAAGAAATACAAATGAAACTATAAGGTTTTATTTTCCTAAATACCACCATTGGCACTATATTCACCTTGCTAGCTACACCACACCGTACTGTGCCATGATGTAGCAGTTTATTTTACGATTAATATTATCGGTAAAATAAAATAAAAATAAAACTTTTTTTTCTGTAAATAAATGTACCATAAACCACTAACTATAACTTTATATTATCATCATATCGAAAGACGTCCACTGCTGGACATAGGCCTCCCCCAAGCAAGGGGGAGGGGGTTACCATAATCGCCACGCTTTGCAAGCGGGTTGGCGATCGCAGTGTATGGTGTTGAGTTTTACAGAGAACGCTGCTGTTAATTTTCTGGCGAGTCCCTTAGTCGCCTCTTACGACACCCAGGGGAAGTGATGGGATGGTATTATTCTTTTACGGAACCATACGGCACCGGCCGACACCATACGACAGACTTATATACACTCAAGCAACTTTATATACACTCAAGATAAACAAACGTAAACGCTTTATTTACCAACAATTACCACAATCTTCATTACAGCACTGGTGTCATATTGAATAACGTTAAGGGCCGAAAACTTGCCGAAACGAAACGGCACCGGTCGTTAACAGAGCTTGATGAGTCACAATCAGCATTTCTAGTGGATTCGTGTCTGTCACTTCGGCTAGCTGTCTAGGGACTGCTGATAATTGTGCTACGCTAAAATTCACTTTACAGTGTTGGCAATAGTGTAGTTTTTGGGCGGCTTGTCTGCAATATTCCAAGTTTTCTGTCTATAATGACTTAATTTTTCATTTATTTTATAAATTTTCACACCACCGTTCGAATCGGGCATTTTCTCGGGATTCAGATACTAAGCGAAAAATTGCACGACAATATGAAAGTTCATGATAATCTTTATCTAGTATTTTTCAGTCATATTCTGTCCTAAGCCGCCAAGACAACATCTTAGTAATCAAGCCTATTAAATCTGCGCACATACTCATTATTGATTAATGAACATCCGAAAATCCTACCAACTGAATCCTAACCTTCTGGTATTAAACATAGAGTGTTTTCTCTTCCAGCAAATGTTCGGCATGCGGCTGCCCCAGATCGTGAAGATATCCGACGTGCTGAGCCAGCAGGGGCTGGGTCCTGGCTCCTTCGAGGCGGCGGTCGCCAAACACCTCTACTCGCCGATATCCGTGTACCAGACCAGGGTCAGTTGCAACAAAATAATGAACTCAGAATTAGAAAATATACAGAGTGAATTTATATAGTGTGCGCGGATGTGCCAAATCTGTAACTATGAGGATAAGCAAAAAGCACTGAAAGGAGTCTCCAGCTCGATTTTGATGAAAACAAACTAAAACTGCATCATTGGATTTTTAATAAACCGGTATTCCTAGTAGTCAAGTTGTAAGTTCACACTTAGCTATAATACCGGAGGGTAACTCCACCAATTTAAGCTCAAATGGAAGATCTCATTCCAGCGAGTGTTCTTAGACTAAACCGAAACGCTTACCTCCATTAGAACCAGCGTAATGGACAATAGAGGGAGACTAGGAGAAACTAGAGGACGGAATCGCGGTTGGTTATAACTTGAAAAAGATGAAAATTAGGTTTTCCAGTAGTTTATACCAAATTGGTGCATCAATATCTTGCATTTAACAAAACAAACATTTTGAATGGAATAACCGGACAGATTCCTAATATTTCTTTTATTTAAACTCGTTGTATAATAAATTAAAAGTTATATCAATCATTAACAATAGTTACTAAATTCTAACACTCCACGATTCAGGAGAGGCACTAATATCTTCTATAGAATATTATCATACATCAGATTTGGCATCGGCAGTCAATAAGCGAGTTATAGCGCATAAATAAACACTAAATACCGCGACTGAGCCAAACCGATACTGATTCAAATACTGCCTCTGCCAAAACTACATACTGCAATCAAATCATCCCTCATCAGGTTTGTGTACTCTCATATTATTATCGAGTAAAATACTTGTTCTATTTTTTTACTTACATTTGTATTTCATTCACATTGAATACTTATCACAAGGCCACATAACTATTACCCTTCTATTTAAACACAAAATGTCATGAACAGATAAATTCATGAGCGCGCGCAGTTACGCACATTATGTTTATTCACCCCATTGAGCATGTTTCACGCTCTGTAAGACGACCATGGGATCTCTTTTTTGCCTGAGTTTAACAAAGTATTCGTTTATGTTTCAGTAGCTTCAAAACCATCAGTAACACTGACTTTTTTTTTTCAGCACGCATCACCGACGTCCTTCGAAGTTCCCGTACCAGCAGCATCACAGTCAGCTTACTCTGATCCAAAGCTAGTTATTAGCAAACTCCAGAAAGCCCCAGAAAAGGAGCATCTACAGGAAGGTGCACCAAAAGCAATGGAACTACCCAGCCGACCGATACCGCTGTATACGGTAAACGCACCAAGAATTCGTTTCGAGGCGTTCCCACAAGCTTTGGACCATGACCTTCCTCAAGAGATATTCCGGCCACAAATTGTTCCTAGAAAACACATGCCTTCTTTGTTCCCGATATACGATCAACTTGGACCCTTTAGATACCAAGGACAAGTTGTGCCATCGCAATACCTACACCAAAATGGCCTATATCAGATCATTCCTATTAGACAGGGCCTTGATTCCAGTAACCAGGAAGGTAACAGTGACAAGAATTATCCTAATGAGGAAAATCAAGAACAATCAAAAACTGGACGATCTCATCCGCAGATCGATGTACTGGAGTCTAAACAGGTGAGCATGATAAATATAAAATCTTATTTTTCTTAGTTTCATGTTTTTTCTTATCATAATTCACCCCAATACTTTTAATGAAAAATGTACCCATCCTAAACTTGACTAACTAGTTTATTTGTATCTGTTTCAGGGATACCATGCACATCCAAACGGTGCAATTAGTTTTGCAAGTTTCTCTCAAAACTTACCAATCAACATACAGTTCAAAAAAGCACAACAACAATCTGAAACCTTGCATCAATCACAACAGGCACAGTTACATTCTCAGCCGATCCCAGTACAGCTGCCACCGAAAACCGAACCAGAAGTGGTGCATTCTCAAGAACAAAAAGCACAATTGAAGCAAAATCTTCAATTAGCACCGATGTTCCAAAGACTCATTGAAGACCTACAAAAATATCAACCAGTCTTTCAGCAGCAACCTCAATTCGTTCCTTTTAATAAACCACAAGTTCAAGATCAGCCCAGACCGTTAAATGCACTTCAACAGCATTTGCTTTACCAAGATCTCAGGCAACCTATATTATTAACTAATCCTCAATTGATTAAACCCCAGCGCCTACCTAAGTTCAAACCGCTACCTCAATCGTTACTCACTTCTGAATCTCTCTTACAACAAACAAGCCAACCACCAATCATTACAGGACGATCACCAAGACCATTTAGTTTCGAATATCAGTCAACACCAACTCCAGAAAATTTCCTAACACAACCAGCATCGACCCAACAAACCCCTTTGCCTCCATTAAAACCTAACTACAGTAAATACGTCCAACCATTAAAACCACAGTCTCACACTACACCAGTCTTTTTGCCGACACCCTTGCAACCGCTTCCCTCGTCCACTACAAAAGAACAGCCCGTATCAGATCAACTCATATCATCAACAACTATACAACCTAATGTAAAAGATCAAGATCAATCTGAAAAACAACAGACTCAAAAAGAAACCAAACCGCAGTCGCAAACACCTCAACCTGAAATAATTCACCAGTCAGAACCAACTATTCGACCTCCTTCGATACGGTCAACAACTTACCTACCGTTTGTTACTCATGACCCACAGTCAACTTATATTCAGTATTCTACTCCACATACTCAATATCAGTCTACGATACGACCCCAGTCACCGGCTACCCAACCACTAAGACATGATGTTGTCATTCAGCGCCAAGAGATTCAAGAGTTATTTTTTGAACCATCTCCTCAATCGCCCCACTCAGCTCGTTACCAAAACCAGCCGACTCAAAACGAACGAGAATTTGTCCACTTACGCACTCAGCCGCATCATCAATTATTTGAACAGTTACAGCCTCTCCCATACCAACATGCAGATATTCATTCCCAACAATATTTTCTGGAAGCACGACGATCACATTCTTCACAGAAACCAGGTTCAGCACAATACAGAGAGCCTCAACAATATGTGATTCAACAACATTCTCACCCAGTTGAACTTCTTGAATTTCAACCAACACTTTTGCAGAGTCTACAACCCAAACTACCACAGCCTCCTGAACAACAACAGGTATTAAACCTAGCACAACAACAAAAAAAACAACATGAATTTGAACAAATACAACAACAGCAGGGATCAGAACAAACACATCAACAACATGGATTAGAACAAACACAACAACACGAATCAGAACATACACAACAACAACAGGAAGTAGAACAAGCACAACGAAAACAAACCGATGTATTAGAACAGCAATACCAAGAACAACATTTAGATTCTAACAATCAAATCCAGATATCCACTCTTAGGCCCTCTGAAAATACCGAGAAGCAGACTGAAACAGTAGAAATTCAAATACAACCAGAATCGCAGACCACGACAGGAAAGCCTGATGAGCAACAAGAACCGTCATCAGAGCCTACTCCTAGCTTAGAAGAACCGCTCTTGGGTCCACTTCTAAGCCCATCGGATCTCCCACAAATATATGCTCACCAACAGCAATTGGTTGCCCAGCCTGAATATAGTCCACTTTTGGGAGTTCCGCCTTACTCAGATGTGCAATATTTTGGAAAGTTCGCGGAGTCCTTATTTGGTAATCGCCATCATTAAATTCATTATTTAGACATTGAGAATATTTTCCGATTAAGTTTAGAATTATCAAAACAAGGCTTGTATAAGTAATATTGTTGAAAATACCAAAAATGAACTCTTCAATGCTTATGAAAATTATTTTCTGTTCAAAAAATGTTTTGTGGATAAGGGAATACACATAAGCGGGCCGACACAATCGGGCGGTAAAATCAAATGTATGTAGATGAATGTTCGGGGAAAAGGCCGGGCACAAGCCCAATGATGCCGAACGTAATGTAGTAGTTGCTACAGGTCAGTTTTTTCGTTCCACAAATACTTCCAAATCAAATGATGTGTCTGCCCGATCGGAACAAGCCGATTGAAACCAAAAAAGTGCAGTAATTGCTTCGTTGTTCGTCAAAAAGTGCCGAACCGACAATGCCAACCCGCTTATTTGTGTAGCAACCCTAACTTTCCCGTGTAAATAATATGCTAAGTGTAGGCTATGTACATAAAACGTTAGTATTATTGTTATGAGTATTTTTATATTAGCTGAGGGTGATAGAATGTGTCACGAACTGATGGGAGCTCGACTGTGATGCCATATGTTTATATACCTACTGAAATTGTATCGCTTTTTTAATAAAGTTGTGTGGAATTATGTTAATGCGTTTGTTTTTATGACAGATACTTTGAAAGAAACTACAGTTTGGGAGCCTTTAAGTAGAGATAAGATTACTTCTAGGAAAGCGTGCTGCTTCGTCAACCACATTAGCGCTTTCCATCAGGTGAGATTGTGATCAAACTATTAATCTCTCAAAGAATTCGATAAGAATGTTTTTTATGTTTTGAAAACATCTAAAAAGAAAATTTTAAAGAGCCCTGGAACATAATTACTCGACGGAGAAGATACAAAATATATATCTGAGGGTCATATTACCATGGTAGACACCCTATTTACTATAACAAAGAAGTATTTCAGACACCAAACTTTGTGATCCCCAGGTTATCCCGAAACACTTGTAGCAAAGTTAACTCATAAATATAAGATAATACTGCCTCCATCCTCACCTCATCTTGCTGAGTTATATTATTATCAGCTAACTTGCACACTTTACTAACCCTATCGCAGGGAATCTCGTGATTTATCTGTATTAAAATACACCTGAAACATTGTTCAACGGATAATAAATCGTTAAAAGTACTTAAACTTTGGATCTAAAAAAGGTAGCTTTAGCTGACTTCGGTAATACAGACTAAAATAGGTTCAAAAAAGGTTTTTTTATGTACCTACCATTAAAACTGGCTTTTAAAGTAACAAACGACTTAAAAGAAGACGTTGCAGATATTTTTGGGTTTTTAGACGCTATTAAACAGCAGGGCTCTTCAATATCAAAAGTCGAGCGAATAAGTAAGAAAATGTTAACAATCCTCTCGTAACAATCAACTTGAATCTATTATGAAAAAGAAACGAATAAAATTATGAAAACCCGAAATCATTACAATAAAAGATAAATTATAAAGTTCGTACCTTTCCCTCCGAGTGAAGGAATGAAGGCACTTCGTCTAACGTCAGTCTTCATTTGTTTGTGACAGCCGACAACCCCTTCGTGGATACGCATAAAGAACTACACATGTATGAAGGTTTTACATTGTTTCTTGTTACACGTATTTATTTTATGAGGAAATTGAGGGCCTAGCACGAATATGTGTGAAATATATACGAATATTTGGTCGTTTGATGCAATTTTTGCTTTCAAACTTGGATGTAGAACGAAATGCACTAGAGTTGCTATTTTGCGGGTCTAAAATGCCACTTTAGCAAAATCAGAAAGCAATTCACGCTACCCGTAACTGTAAAATTTTCCCGATCAGCCTTGAACCTAATGCGTTAGTTATAAAGACGAAAATGTTTGACAGACAGTTGCGTGAATTAATTATATTCCTACTCTAATGTGACTAACCTTAAGAGGCCATTTTGCCCCTGTAAACGTCATCTGAGCTTGAAAATAAGTGAATTATTGAGCAGTCAATGCCACGCACTTAAGTGGAATGATAGCTCACATCGCCCAAGTTTACTCAGTGACTTTTTTACAGGATATACTAGCTCTGTTAGCTTTCTCCTGCTAGAACCCGTGGTTCTACTTCTAATACAATAGAGGTTAAACGGTTTGGTTGTGAATATGTTTGTGAAGGGTTGATAATTGCTGTAAGTCTAACTGATTACAAAAATTCTATCACTGATAGAATCCCCCACTATCTCTTTATGTCCTACTTTTGTTTCGGGAAAATGCACAGTGCAATAGGACACGAGAGCGTAGCCGTGGCCGAACATGTCAATTCCGTGATTGGCATGGCGTTTAAGAGCTAAGTCGTTTTAGTAGACGTTAGATAGAATTGTTTGACGAATTTAAAAAACCAAAATAATTATGTCTAAAGCATTATTTTTAAAATATCACAGCACATGTTGAGATAATAGCTTTAGGCCTTCCACAAGGTGTTTTTAAAAGCTTTTATTTAACATGCAATGTATGTATGTGTGTGTGTTTAGACTCGTGTACGAAGAGTGAAGTGTTGTTAAAACAAATAGTGAAGACTTTATAAGAAATTTATAAATATCATAACCTATTAATTCACATGAATCAGCAAAGTTGAACCTAAAAGCGACAACAACGCCATCTCTTGCAATCCTAAAGAACTACGTCGCCAAGATATTACTAATAGGCTAATCACTGATCAATTCATAGATCCAGCCGAGCCGGTAATTTGCAAATAGTACGGATTTGTGTCACGAGAGTGCGCTACTAAAACAAACAGTATTATAACATGGATGAAGTTCTAAAAGCACTGCAAAAAATCCAAAAAGAACTAGATGAACAAAAAATAACTATCCAGAAAAGCGGAGAAAACGTAGCACAGCAAGTAACGCAAAATATAAATAATATATTAGACGAGAAATTCAAGACCTTGGAAGAAAAGTATGAAAACCTCAAGGATAAAGTGGAAAATCAGGAAAAAAGACTATATTTCCTCGAAAAACAGGCTAGACAAAAAAATATAGTTCTATTTGGTCTGATGGAAACTGAATCATCATACTCCAACTTAGAAAATATTATTATAAATTTCATAAATGAGCACTTCTCTGTAAAGATAGACCAAAGAGACATACAGGAGGTTAAACGAATTGGGAAAAAAGGGGAAAGGCCAAGACCAATAATTATAACTGTTTCTACACTTGGTATAAAAATAGCCATTTTTAAACAGAAGAAAGTACTCGAGGATACCCCCTATTACATAAAAGAAGACTATCCTGAGTATGTCTTAAATAAAAGGAAGGAGCTACAAGCGCAAGTGCGAATTGAAAAAGAGAAAGGAAACTCAGTTAGAATCAAATATGATAAATTAATAATTATGAATAAGAAATCAAATTTTACATCAAGTCATAGTAAAAGAATGCTTTCTAACTCTCCTGAAAGCATTACCACATGCATAAACCCTAGCGATGAACACAAAACACAGGCCAATAAGAAAAATAAAACAGAGACTTCCATACAAAGAACATCCAGTCTATCAGAGGGGCCAATAAAACCGGGCATAATGAATTTCTTCCATAAGCACCCGTCTAACACATCGAAAAATCAGGAAAACAAAACTAATAACATATAACAATTAAAGCCCCCCTCTCACACGCAAAACTACATTAAAAATAGACCCAAAACGAAACATTTTCCAAGCCGGCTGGTCACCGTGGAAGAGTATGACCACAACCCTCCAAAGAGATCACAAAAAGAGCATGAAGAAAAATCAAAAAGAAACAAAGATAAACTGTACATAGCAACCTATAATGTTAGAACTCTACTGTCACACAAACGAATAATAGAATTGGAAAAAGCATTAGCACATATAAAATATGACATAATAGGCATATCAGAAGTTAGGCGCCTTGGAAATAACATAAAAGAATACAAAGAATTTATTCTCTGTAGTACAGGACAAACGCAGGGCAAACATGGAGTCGGTTTCATAATAAAAAAATATCTGAAACAATATGTAGAAAGTTACATCGGGGTCTCGGAACGCGTAGCCTTGCTAAATCTGAATATACCAGGAAATAAATTCACCGTCATACAAGTATACGCCCCAACGGAAGCAGCAGACGAAGAACAAGTAAATATTTTCTATGAAACCATATATGAGGCAATGGATAGAGCATACGAAGATTTTATTTTGATGGGTGATTTTAATGCCAAAATTGGTAAACCACAACAAGATGAATACTTAGTTATGAAACAGTATGGATATGGAACAAGAAACGCACGAGGTCAAAGACTAATAGACTTTGCGATGGAAAACAAGCTAGCTATCATCAACACCTTCTATAAGAAAAAAGATAAAAGAAATTGGACATGGCAGTCTCCGAATGGTCATAAAAATGAAATAGATTTCATACTGTCAAACCGTCCTTATTCATTTCAAAACATTGAAACACTAAGTATGAACTTCACATCTGACCACCGACCACTCAGAGCCAAAATATCACTCACAAAGCCTGTGAAAACACGAATCAGGTTTGTAAATAGACAAAACAGTACACTCAAAAACGAAGAAGAAATACAAATTTATAAGGAAAACTTGCAAACTAAAATAATATCTCTACTCAACACCGAAACTAATATGACAGTACAGGACTACTACGATAAAATAATAAACAATATAACAGACAGTTTACAAGTTGCACGAACGTCACATTCAACAAAAGTTCGCAGTGTACTCACAGAAAATACAGAAAGACTTTTAAAACGAAGACAAGAGTTACAAAGAACTAAAAATAAAACGCGAGCAATGAAAAATGAACTCAAAGCACTTTATAAGTTGTTAAGCAAATATATACAAAATGATTATAAAAACTATAGAATTAATATCCTTCAAAAACATTTAGAAAACAGTGGAAGTCTAAGAAAGGGATATAAAGAGCTGCGGACAGAAAAAACATGGATTGATTGTTTGAAGGAGTCGGGAGACATTGCTTATAACCGAAAAGACATAATTAACATCGCTACAAATTTTTATAAAAAACTATATAGTACACCGGACATAGCAAGAGACACGAACCACTCTGGAAATGATTACATTGACACTGAAAAGTCACAATCCCACATAGAATCAATAGAATGTACAGAAATAATTGAAACAATAAATAGACTAAAACCAGACAAAAGCCCAGGATCGGATAACATCACTAACGATGCCATAAAAATCGCCTGCTTGATACTAGCTGCTCCACTAACCAAATTATTTAATTTGATTTTTGAAACTGGTGTCACACCTTCTCAATGGTCTGAATCTAATATTATCTTGCTGTACAAGAAAGGAGACCCAAAAGATATCAGCAACTACCGACCGATAAGTCTTTTACCTAGTATTTATAAACTTTTCTCTACATTAATAAATCAAAGAATTAGTACAACACTGGAAGAAAATCAGTCTATTGAACAAGCAGGATTTAGGAGAAATTTTTGCACTTTAGACCACATACACACTTTGGAACTGATAATTGAAAAATACCAAGAACAACAGAGACCGCTGTATATCATATTCATTGATTACCAGAAAGCCTTTGACACAATCTCACACGAAAGTATATGGAACACGCTAAAAGCTCAAAATGTAGAGCAACAATACATAACGATACTCAAACACCTATATAGTAATTGCTCAAGTAGAGTCAAGCTGGAAACCATTGGCCCAATGTTTCCAGTCAAGAGAGGAGTCCGGCAAGGAGATCCCTTATCCCCAAAAATTTTCATTGCGATATTGGAATCTATCATAAGCAAATTAGACTGGAAAAATTGTGGTTTATATATCCAGGGTACATACCTAAACCATTTACGATTTGCGGATGACTTGGTTTTATTATCTGAATCGAGCCAACAGTTGCAATATATGATAGATACTCTACATACAGCGAGCTGCAAAGTGGGATTAGAAATGAATATCACAAAGACCAAACTCATGACCAACTTCAAAAAATCAAAAGTAACTATCGAAAATGTACCATTAGATTATGTGGATCAGTATATATATTTAGGAAAACAAATTGGATTCCACAGAGAAAACAATGAACTGGAAGTAGAGAGAAGAGTGAAACAAACTTGGAAAAAGTATTAGAGTTATAAGGAAATATTTAAAAGCAAAATGCCTATCAAATTGAAGAAAAAAGTCATGGACTCGTGTCTCATTCCTTGTCTGACATATGCATGTCAAACATGGAAGTATACCAACAAAGTAAAGAATAAAATAAACACATGTCAGCGAGGAATGGAACGCAGTATGTTAAATATCAAGAAAATACAAAAAATAAACCACAATAAAATACGGTCAAAAACAAAAGCAATAGATGCTCTCAAATACAGCCAAACGTTGAAGTGGAAATGGGCCGGTCATGTAGCTCGCCTTAAAGATAGTAGATGGACTAAAAAAGTTACGTCATGGAAAGGCCCACCGGGCAAACGATGTAGAGGAAGACCGTTCACTAGATGGGACGACGATATTAAAAAAATTGCTGGCCCAGAATGGCAACAAATAGCCCAAGACAGAGAGAAATGGAAAGCTTTGGAGGAGGCCTTTACCTGAGAGGGTTTCCAGTACAGTAAAATCCTACTGCCTATGTACCTACTTATAATATATTTTGTTTTTTTTTTTAAGTGAAATCGATATAGTTTTTCAATTTTTTTATTTTTTTTATTCCTTTGTTAATTAAGTTTAGGTAAGAAACAACATAATTTGTAAGTTAATTTGTTAAACTGGAAATATAAGGCTTTTTTTTTTTTTTTTTTTTTTTATTTTATTGTATGTATGTATGTTTGTTTGTTCGGGTGGAATCTTGCTACTCAATTTTGAAGCAGATATCTTCAACCGATAGATCTGAAATTTTGTATACTCATTTAGTTTGGATGACAATACACGAAAAGTTATGTAAAGTCATTCTAAATTTAATATGGCGGACCATTCAAGATGCCGGTATAGTTATTTTAATGCATTTCGACAATCTGGGTATCAAATGGAAGGACTTGTTGAGAGTAATTCGAAAATTAATGAGACGTTATTCTAAATCCAATATGGCAGAACATCCAAGATGGCGGAATAGTTATTTGTATGCACTTTTACAATATGGGTATCAAATGAAAGGGCTTGTTGAGAATAACTCGAAAAATAATGTGTCGTCATTCTAAACCCAATATGGCGGATCATCCAAGATGGCGGAATTGTTATTTCTATGCACTTCTACAATATGGGTATCCAATGAAAGGGCTTGTTGAGATGGTGGTCAAGCGCGTGCCTATCAATAGAAAAAAAAACTCGATTAAAAGGAAAAAAAGCTTTTATTTAAATGCTCTAAAAAGAAGAAAATAAAATTTTCCTTTAAAATACCTATAAATATTTAATTAATTAAACAAGCTTTTATGATCAATTATAAAGGAAATTTTTAAATTTATATTGTTAGTTTTAATCAATCAATTTTATTTTATCGTATGTTTAGTGCGACTCGAACAGTTTATCTCTCTCTCTTTTAACTCCTACTCAAGTATCATGTAAAGGAAACCGTCTGCTAACGTACATAGACTGATTAACAGACTTGGAGTGTATTTTAACAGCTTGAAACTATAATGGGCCCTCAGAGAGGCGTTGAGTGGAACCATCCCACAGATCAATCGCACACAAAGCTGTGTAAACATGGAAACCTGGTAACAATAGCTTTTCATCCGAGACCGAGATTAAGCATGAAATCCTTAATGACTTAAATTTCCCTCGGACAGGAGCGACGCGACAGTGTGACAAGGATACAACAAAACGATTATTTTCGAACTGTAAACTAATTTTAAAACCGTTTCTATAAAACAGAATTATCGCATTGTTGCCTTTAATTTGTTACTGCCTAAAATGGTATTATGAGGTACATGAACATTTTAATAAAGTTTATCTAGACTGTATCTTCATTCATCATCTTTATTTATTTTTTTTACCCGAATTATTCTCCATTATCCCCTTCCTCTAAACAATTCCAAACGACTATTCCGGAAGATATCTGAAAACCACAATATTGTCTAATAAGTTCCGCACAACGACTACCTCATAAACGGTAAAAACGAAACGATAACGAAGAAAATAAAAAATAACGATACTGCACAACGATATCCGTTCCGAAAAACAAAAGACCATAGACGATAAAGAAATGAAGACTCCTTGGTCTAAAGCCACAAAAATTATCGTTACGGTTGATCTGAAGCTAGATATTGTTTCGTAAAGGAAACAGCTTTTAATGGTTTCCTATGTATTCTTCGTTATTTTTCCCTCGTGGGGAACAACGGTAATTTTCACATGACTGTTATTTTTTGGGAGATCAGAAAGGATAAGATTATCGTGGCAATTTGAAGGATTTAATGCTCTATCGAAAGGCGAGACATTGGTTCTATGATTCTATGACTTCATTTTGTTTACCAATAGAGCTTGTAATAGGTTTGTCTACTGAAACAATCTAATTAGTACGTCACATAGATTATCAAAAAATTCTGACCTGTTTCTTAAACTAAAATTGACGAACATACGACGCTTTTAAAATTCTCAATACGTCACGCCGTGGTATACTTTTAGTGTGTTCAGCCGTCACGTTCCCCCACTCCCGAGTTTTGATGCGTTTTATCTTTGTCAATATTCGCTCATTTTTTTTTTTTTTTACTATAGACAGGCACGCGTTTGACCACTATCTCACCTGATGGTAAGTGATGATGTGGTCGAAGATGGAGTACGCTTGCCTAGAAACAACCTATTCACTCTTGACTTAAAGACTCCCAGGTTGTAGCTATCAGGAAACACAGACTCCGGCAGGGAATTCCACTCCTTAGCTGTACGCATTATGAATGTGTTCCCAAAACGTTTTGTGCGTATGGGTGGGATATCCACCGTGTACCGGTGGCGCATTGCCGTTCGTCTTGTGGTCTGATGATGGAACGGGCTTGGCGGAATTAAATAATGCAATTCTGTCGCACATTCCCCAAAATGCAATCGGTAAAAAACGGACAGGCTAGCAACTCGTTGTCGATGTTCAAGACTTTGGAGCTTCGTCGCGACGAGCCTCTCATTGCCGATGATCAAAAAATACGTGTCCGTGTCGTTAACTAACTGACGGACTAAATAGATTTTCAATTTATAGATGGTGGAAACTAATCAAAGCAAGTCGCATTAAGTCCGCTCATGTACCACTATTGTACATGAAGTTTAAATAAATTAAAACAACTGAGACACTCGCACTCGAAGGATTCCGTACCATAAACCTTAATTTTTATTATTATTTGTTACAGCGGCAATAGAAATACATAATCTGTGAAACTTTCAACTGTCTATGTATTACGATTCCTGAGATACAGCCCGCCAAGACAGCCAACGGACGGACGGATAGAAGGACAGACGGACCGCGGAGGCTTAGTAATAGGGTTCCGTTAGTTACCCTTTGTTAAAGGGTGTACGAGACTTTAACGTCGACTTTTCCTCCTACTTGTGAATTTTGCCATCGATGAAGATAATTAAATAATTATTTATGCAACGGCCAATCGTCCCTTTTGGGTAATGCTTCCCTGTTCTCTGCGAGTTGAACCACAGTATTTTGAACGAAAATGAATACTTTCAACTAAGATTGTATTTTATAGTATCAAAGGGAATCTCTAAAAAGTACTGAGTCATTCACACCTCGTAACGGCTCGCCAGGGGTAACACCTCGTAACGTCTCGCCAGGGGTAATTCGACACAGCTGTTACTTATCACCTCCCCTTTCGTTTCCATTTGAACATTAAGATCTAATAATAAATAAACACGCGTCATAAACACGATGCTTAGGGCTTTAGGCTTAGCTTACATTGACGGAAAACCTAAGTGGTAAGTTATTTATTTATTTAATCATAGGAGAACCAACAGCATTAACATATAGATAACAATTTTATATGAGACACGGAGCCAATTACAGGTTCTCATGGATAACAACAAAAAAGTAGCAATTAACTTAGGATCACTAACAAGCACGACAGAAAAGAAATATATAGTGCGTGCAGAATAGGTTTTAGTGGTAAATGGGTCAAATGAGTACTTTTTCCGACTATTAATTAAAATTATTACTAACCTACAATGTTCTACTGCAGGCCTAAAAGTACCATTCCTTCCAACGTTTTGGATTTTGTGCTTCATCCTTCCAATTCTTAAGGAAGCTATCAAGGTCGTCCATCCATCTCCTCCTCGGGCTTCGTGATCCCGTGTTGCTGTTTCAGGGCGCCAAGTTTACTCGTATTTTTTACTGGCCCACAGCTTGTCTGTTGCAGAGTTGAATTAAAATCAGTATCACTCGCTTTGAGCTACTAATCGTAGGTGGCAAGCGTATCGACTGTTTGACTATTTATGTATGAGATACCTGCAATAGACAGTTACAGGGAAACAGTAACTCAATCTTATGATAAGACTAGGTTAATGGTTACTGTTTGCAGTACCTGGGGCTCTACTATAACGTCATTCCCTCATTGCTGAGGATCGTCTTGTATTAGCTCCGTCTCGCCCCCACACCAGAATCATGTTGATTTCAAAATGTCATAGTAAGGCCTCTCATTGAGAAGAATGATTTTATTGCCTTTAAAAAAAATAAACATTAAATAATAATCGCAGTCAATCAATACAATAAAACTAGAACATTCACTCTATCAATGTAACCTCGCCTTTACACACTCGTCTGCCTAAATATATCAAGCTCTTGCGCCTGATATTAATTTAATAGCAACTTTATACTCTGCATGACAAGTGAATTTCTTTTTTTATCGCAATTTTATTTTATGAGAAATGAGACATTTGCTTCGCGACAGACAGCAAACAGGTATTATTAAAATTGTCGTCAAGGACGTGTTGAATTCACAAAGCCACATTAAATCGTAGGTACAAAACGAGCTGGGACATTATCATATGGCCCTCATACACATAACACAGCACACCAACACTTAACCACTACTAAACATTACCGCAACACCCCATCTCCACAATATTTTACTAAATTTTCATGTCATTTTGATGTAATCACCTGATGCTAAGTATAATAATTACGGCGTAGGCAGTAATGATGCTGAAAATACCTGAAAATATCCTGAAAGTACCTGAAAATGTTGGTAACAGGTTGGTAATGAGCCGACCGAGGCGTATTGTGTGTAATTCGGGGAGCGACGCCTAAATTGTAACTCATTATTTTATATTTCCTATTATTTGTTTGAGGGGCGCGAATTTTTGAGGTGGTTGTTACGAAATAATGATACTTTGAGCTATGGTTGGGGATTAATGTTTTATTTGTGCAATCATATACTTAGATGTTTTTACACTTTATAGTCATAAAACCGAAAAACGTTTTCAAAGTTAATACAACCTTAGAAGAATAAATAAATACAAAGCATTGCTCGCGCGGATTGTCATATCCAGTACAAATGGATGCTCATTTTGAATGGTATTTACTAATATAGTACCTACATAAGATTTACCAACACAATAGGTGTTGTAACCGATAATAATTGATAATTGTAATTTTAATAAGTATTTTAATTTAATTTATTTCTCTGATTTTTAAATTGGTAATTGCATTGATTGATTTTTATTTGAATAACCCAATTAATAATAGCAATTTACTAAGGAAATTTTCACCCTAAGATACTCGTAAAATAAATCTGAATGAATAAAACTTACGTAACAAGCTCCTCCATTATTCCTACATCTTAGAGCAGACATTAAGAAACAAATCCCTATTGGTTATCGGAAATCAAGCCCATTATGACGTCAGACAAAAGAGGGCTTTATTAAGGCCAAGCCTTGCAGGGATATGTGTGGCCTTGCTCGGATATGTGTGGCCTGACAAAGAGCTTGTTGACTCAACGTCTTGAGGGCTGGAGATGGGGTGTGTGCCTTTTGGCCCTTACGTTATTGTTGGGCGAAGGGACTGTTTGACGAGGCCGCAGTACTTGAGGCATTGTTCAGATATTAGTAGGTATAATCGCTAAATTGATGTATTGGGAAGTCCATAGTATGAAATTATAAATGCGAATGTAACTGCCTGTCTGTTATTTCTTCACGTTTCAACGGCTGTATGTATTTGCTTGAAACTTGGCACATGGGTAAACCTTTTTCTAGAATTGTATAATAGGTTATTTTTATTAAGTGATAATTTCTTGGTTACCTTTGGATAAATTTGGACTACCCACGGCCGTAGCCGCTGGTAGATGCTAATTTTAAATAAACGCATTTACAAAAATCTCATATTAACTTAATTACAGTATTTTTTTTACTTATAATAGACACGAGTTTGACCACTATCTCACCTGATGGTAAGTGGTGATGTGGTCGAAGATGGAGCACGCTTGCTTCGAAGCAACCTATTCACTCTTGACTTAAAGACTCCAAAGTTGTAGCTATCAGGAAACACAGACTGGCAGTTTGTCAACTAACTGAAGAAATGAGATACTTTTGAAGTCAAAAAAACATTCTGCCTAGCCTTTTTCTAACTATTTTGCGATCGGCTTCCAGTCAAACCGAATGCAGCTGAATACCAGTGTAATACAAAACCCAAGAATCTTTTACCCCCATCTTTCTACCTTTTCCAGACCCCCCGACGAGATGAGATACGCTTAGAATAAAGTTAGACAGTTCTTAAAGAATGTGTCTCCTTTGAAAAGTGTTATCTACAAATAATAAATAAATTCAAGAATACTTGTCTGAAAAACCTCTGAATGCGGTACATTTTACCTTGTAGTTTGTCAACTTTCCACCCCCACAATACAACAAGTCGACCCAACCGAGCTCACTTGTCTAGACCACTTGATGTTAACATCTCTGGGATTTCTCAGGAATTCTACTTTGTAACTACAAGTTTTTCCACTGAAATTACTAGACTAGGAACTGTTTTAAGAAAACTTCTCACGATTTGTTTTAAGAATGAAATAAGGCTTGCTTTCTTTTGCTCTGGGTGTACTCACAATTATTTCACATCTTCCTAACAATTTTTTATATCTTTTTTTACTATACAGGGTTATTTGTAAAATACCAGCAACCTCTTAGGCAGTGAAAATACACATGATTATAAGCAGCTTTTACATTGAGACCAACCCCGAAAACTCGAAAAATGAAACAGCTGATATTTTTTTCGAGTTTTGCTGGTGTTTTACAAATAACACTGTATAGTATATAGGCATACATTTGACCACTATCTCAACTGATGGCAAGCGACGATGCACTATTGTAGCTATCAGGAAACACAGGTCTTCGGGCTCCGTACGCGGAGGGTAAGTGAAGGGTCCCGCTGCCCGTTCGTCCTCCATCCGTCCACGTGTACGGCTGCATCTCATGAATAGGTTCAATGTCTGGCAATGTCAAAGTCAAACAGATTTTACAGAGTGTGTATTACTATTATAAGTATTATAGCCGCATTTACAAAAAAATATGTATTTTATTTATTTGTTATGGGTTTGCTCTTGATTCTAGTCTATGTCAGAGATGACAGAGACAAAGTCTACGATGGAGCGAGCTTACCCAGAAGGAGCCTGTTCCCTCTAACTTTGAAGAGATTAGGGTTGTAAGAGATTTGGAAACACAGACGCAGGCAGAGTGTTCCACTCCTTTGCTGTGCGCATTATAAAAGACGATTGGAAACGCTTAGTGCGAATTGGTGGAATAGCAACAAGGTAGGGATGGTAAAATGCAGTGCGTCTGGGTGTCCGATGGTAAAAGGGGGCCGGTGGGATGAGGCCGCGGAGTTCTTAGGCACACTGACTGAAGTACAATCTGTAGAAGACCGACAAGCAAGCCAACTTACGGTGATGAGCCAAGCTATGTAGCTTGGCAAAAACAAATTATAAATTTAAAATTTAACGGCACATACAAGAAACATTCGGTTACGGTTTGTTCCTGTGCAAGTCCGACTCGCACTTAGCCGTTTTATTCTAAAAATATTATACAACTAAAATAAACTAAACTAAACTAATATTAAACTTTTTTATGAAACTATAGTTCCGCAATTCCCCTCTTTACTCGAATTAATCGGCTGACTGCATCACTGAGTACTTACTAATTTTGCGCGCAAACATATGTAAAGGTGCGGAATGCAATGAACATAGTTTTAGCACTAGCTGCTGAAAACCACTGTGAAGTTCAGGAATCAGAATTAACCTGGATTAAATTGCATGTTTTATTTACGTGATTGGTTTTCAATGTAAGGTAAGCACGAACTTTCGCCATTCAGCCTGGTTTTGGTATCTGATACGTTTTTATATGAAACGTTTTCAACAATTTTAGCCCATGTTTTGTCACAAAATACCTATGTTTTGACAGAGATGGAATACCTTGCTGTGCAAAGCAGTGAAAAGGACTATTTATAATACGAAAAATAAAGCGGTCCAATTTTTCTCATGTCTCAACAACGCAACGGTCAGAAAGGTAACAGGGGTCAGACATAAACCTAAACATTATACGTGAATCTAAATACCAACCGTCTTCAAAGGACACCTCAAGTCTTGCTAAGCTAATCTCAGACTTAAAGCTCCGAAGTCTATCCTTACTGACCTTATCAAAATTGGAGGCAAAGAAAGTCAAATGGAGCGGCCTTAGAACAGAGACAAAAGAATAAGGTCGAGCAGAGGCCTGGGGCCCTGGGGCCTGGCTGCGGGAGGCCGAACATTTACATATATCGAATAATTTACATACGGACCGTTTGATCGAGCTGCGCTGAGGTCCGGCGTTTGATTCTTTATTTAGCAAAAGTGTGATGTGGAGAAAAATCTGGAGATGAAGGAAATATTTCAACTTGCATTCTCAAGATGCTGCCCATAGTGAATCTTGAAAATATAAGATTGAGTCCAGTATTCTCGTTTTACTTAAAGCTTCCTGCCTATTCTTTTTCTGTTCAAAGTTTCCTGTAGGTACCACCAATTTTTTTCTCCGCATAATGGAGGGCTTTTTGAATCACTGTGGTATTAAATAGCTGTTTATTAAATTCTTGTCTTTTTCAAAGGTTCAATAGCTTTTGTGTCAAAACAAAAACGAACAGCTGAAGTTAAAAATCTTACCTAATTTATCTACCAGCGTGAAAATGTCGTAATAGGTATTACTGTAAGAACACACAACATTGACCTAGTAAAACTAATCCCTATGTAATTTCGTAGGTAGGTACAATCTGTAGATTCATTACCCATTCTACGTCTCCACACATTTCACCACAAACGCTCCACAATCCATATTTATCCGCTCCATGTAATCCCACTCCAGTCTCTAATAAAATGCGGGCTCATCCCATTTTTCGTCCGCCTCGACATGATTATGTAAAAATCGGACACAGCTGTAATCTGCTTAAATTTTTCGCGGACGTATATTTTCAATTCCGCGATGATTGGACTGTGATTCTGCTTTACATACTGAATAAATGACTTTTAAATATGTCGCAGAAATAGACGGGATGGCTTGGTTTTGTTTTGAGCTTTTTCCACAAAAGAGTGAACAGAGTTTCAGGCTGTTCACTCTAAGAATTGATCTTCCAAAAACAAGAACATAATTTATCATCATTTATTGTGGTAGTTCCTTTTTTTAGTAAGGATGGGAAATTATCGAACGAATCCTTCCGTTCTGGTCGGAGTGGAAAAGAGTGTCAGACTCTTACTGACTAAAACCCATCCATGTTCCTCCTAATGCCCTTTGCATTCCAGGGCTGCGGTGACTCTTTCGAACAAATTCTGCAAACCTTCGAACAAATTCCGCAACCTCGAACAAATTCCGCAACCATACATACCATACAAAAAAAAGGTTGTAATACCTAAAAAAGCGAAAAAGTTTGCATTCCTGGACCCTTCAGTAAGTTTGACGTAACTTATCCTGCCAGAACTTAATCTTGAGGATCGCGGTTAGGAAGACCCACGTTCAGATATAGTTACGGTCCTTTCTAAATGACAGTGCATTTTAAATCAATATTACATAAACAGTGGATGCTCATCACTCACAAAACCTCACCCAATTCTCGTGTGACAGAGGCTGCATAGATTAAGGTCGACTACAATCACAATGATATTTATCGCTACTCGCACGAGTGCATGTAGGACGTAAAACGATATCCATTTACACTTCAATGCACTCATACATATTTCGGAGACTATTATAAGATCATCAAGGCAAAATGGTAAATATTTAGTACTGACAGCTAATGCAGACGATTCTGGATGACTGTTATACCAATCACCAATTATACGTATCACAATAATTATGAGCCAAGGATT
Source organism: Lacanobia oleracea (assembly GCA_950371165.1). Lineage (NCBI taxonomy): Eukaryota > Metazoa > Arthropoda > Insecta > Lepidoptera > Noctuidae > Lacanobia > Lacanobia oleracea. Next base: position 24,707,542 of record OX493396.1, read on the forward strand.
GAGGTAAGAGCCAAGAGAGCACGTGAGAGACTTTTCTCTTAGGCCGCGGATATGAACTCAGCGGCGCGGCGGGCGACGCGGGCAGTTACATTATACATCTTTATATTTGAACGCGGCGCTGCAGCGCTGGTCGCGGCCTAAAAGTTCCTTTGAAAACACTCTGTGGATTCATATGGCAACTGGAATAGATGACGTATAGGGACCGTGCACTATGCCATCTAGTGTCGCATTTTCGAAGTTTTAAGGGTCAGAATACTTGACATTGACGCTTCTGTGCTGCCACCTGTGGTTCCTGCATGCTCAGTTTAGGGGAACTTGCGCGAAGAAGACTGTGCCATCTAGCGTAGCTATTTCGAACTGTATATACTTGAAACATACTTGACAGTGACATTTCTGTGCTGCCACCTATAGTTTTTGCGCGCTTCCCATAATTCTACTAATTGTCTTGTTCGCGTCTCAAATCGCAATCTGTCTAAACTTTAGGGAAACTAAAGTCTGTTTTTAACCTCAAAGACTAAATTGACAAGTGAAAATGGCAAACTGACATAGATTCCAATAGCGTCTAAGTCAGTTTTAACAATTTGAATTTGTCTGTTTTTTGACAGATTGGCACACATATTACAAAAAAAAATGAGACAGCGCCACAAAATTAGTGATTCGCCATCAAAACAAAAATAAATAAATAGGTTTACCTTTCTAAACATAATAAAAATACTCGCCAACCCCAATAGCTCACGTACAAAAGTACACTTCCGCACCGCACCGGCAGAATAAGAAATAAACCGTCAAATTGCCAAAAAAACCAGTCTCAATTTGGGCAAAAACACGTAAAACCTAATGCATTTCCCGGGTACGGTGTACGGTACGGTGCGGCACGGTGCGGCACGGCTCTGCACGGCTCCGCATCAATCATGGATGCCGGCCAGAATACTAAATAACCGGCATGCTGCCTACCTGGCCAAACAGGCAAGTTTTATTGTCGTGGGTGAAATAGTGGCAGTATCGCACTGATTGGTGGGACACCGGGTTTAAGTGATACTGAAGAATAGGATTGGGCAGTTTCTATTGCAGAGGATTGTAGATATTGTTTTGGATTAACGAGGGAGAGTCCCACACAGTATCAATTCTTTTGATGATTTACATGCATCATCATCCACAGCTCGATAGCGCCCCCTACTGGGCATAGGCCTCTACTTACATAATTGGTTCCTGTGTCACCATTATGGATATAAAATATCACAGAAATACCTACCTATTTTGTCCTATGAATTTATCCTTAAGACGGTCTCTGTATAAATAAGCATAAAAATAAATGTATTCTTAAAACGAATCGGATTCATATCCACAATTTATGACAAAGGTCATCTTAAGCCACTCTTTACATAAATCATGTAAAGATCTAGCAACTTACAGCCTAAACCCTAAAGAGTTACAGCCACTTTTCCTTTCAATCGACTTTTACGAGTATCAACGACCACTCTTGACTCCAAACAGTTTTCCTTTCCCCGATGTCCCCACATAAGGATATTGTTGGATTTGTCATAAAATATTCACGCGTGTACGGTGGCACATATTCACAGGCGACAAGGAGTAGTATGTTGTCCTTAAAATATATGTAGTATGGTGTCCTTAAAGCGTTACGCTTTAAGCATGCAACTGAGTACTAGGCCATAAGACCAGCGATATGAGAGACTTACTCAAGCACGAACATGCAAATTATAACAAAAGGATATTTTAATATAATTATTTTATAAAAAGTTTTTTTTACTGAATCCATCAAAATATATGATTTCAGTAATAATAGAAGGAAATTTTCAAGTAATACTGACAATATTATAGGTATTCTTCGGATTCGTAAATTACTTCCGAGTGATTAAAGTAGGTTAACAAATAATTTTGGAAGTTTGACCGGAATTCCTAGCTGTAAGTGAATTAATAAAAAGAACGTAACAATTAATGACTGTTGTGAAAATCAGCGGGATTCACCCCTCGCGAGTTTGTTCATTTATTTTTCTGAAGAACAGCACATCTTAGAAATAAGTCACAGTAACTGAGTTTCCAAACCAGACAAAATACCGATACATCTATAATCATCATTATCATCATAGTATCAGCTGAAAGACGTCCACTGCTGGACATAGGCCTCCACCAAGCGTCGCCACAACGGCCGGTCCTGCACGTCTCGCATCTATCGGCTACTCGGGACCTTCACCAGCTCATCGGTCAGTGAACCGATGAGCTGGTACCCGAAGACGCAACGTTGGAAAGCCTCCCACAAGGTGTTGTGGGAGGCCTTCCAACGTTTTGTTTTCCGATACGCGGTTGCCACAGCAAAACTTTTCGGCCCCATCGACCACCTGTTCTGCAAGCAATGTGCCCTGCCCACTGCCATTTTATTTGGCGATTCTTCGGGGTATGTCGGTAACCTTGATTCTCTTGCGGATATCATCATGCCTGATTCGATCACGCAAAGAAACTCCGAGCTAGATTTAAGTTGACTGCTTTCAAGCGTAATCAAACTCTAGTGAACACCGTTTTTAACGTTTATTTAATCACTAGTTTGCACAGCCTACGTCATCAACTATAAAACTGTTTTTGAAAAGTAAACCACTTTTAATCATCAACTAACTTTTACTCGCGTTTTATCGCTGGTTTAATGGCCGCCCCGCTCGCTCCGTCCCTCACTTGGGCTCAACGCTGCAGTGTTCCGATAGGAGTTGACCATGCCACTAGCCTCAAGCACTGCTCAATTTGATAGTTGCTCATTTTGAGTGTATTTTGATATAGATAAAGTTTTAATAAAGTGATTTTTGGAAGTGTTTTTTGAAAGGTAGGTCGTGTATTTTTTTAAATAAATGTGTTTGGCGTATTACCTATACACCTATTACAAGTAAATAGAGACGACGGTAAAGGAGGCAAAAGAATTTACATTTTTATTCCCGAAAATTAAGTGACCCTCGCCTCAACTTTGGTTGTTGACTAAGGAACTGCCGGAAGAAGGAGTTAGAAAATAAAAACATATAAAAGACTAGGACCATTTTTCTGTCAGTGCACTGATTATTGAAAGCTATATCAACAGATATTTGTCAACAGGGCAGTGTAATCATGGAATTCGCGCGAGCACATATCAAGTATTTCATCTATTCAAATCTATTCTACCTAAGAACTCAGCCTACCGCAATCCAAGACTGAACTTAGATAACACTTCAAGCCTCAACTCACCTAATTTCCTCTTCAATATAAATACAAATCAGCGCAACTTTCATTACACAACAATCATTAACAATGACATAACTTCATCAGTCTCCAGCCTTTATTTATTGTGGCCATCGTTACCTAAGCAAAGCTCTAATAAGTTGCTTCACTTAACTCACTCTTAAGTTATAGTTAAGCAATACTGCCAAGCTGTTTGACAATCACTATCACAGTTGCATGAAAGTAACTGGGTAGTTATGCCCAAGGATATAGCTAGACCACCATACAGAAGAGCAAACGTTTTTAAACACATGACCCGCCTTTCGGCATTGTCGCAGTTTCAAGTTGTTATTTTTGTGGTTTGCTCTAGAATACTTCTAATAGGTTAGTGCAACCTATGGTTGTTGATCTCGCCTGCGAGGTGCGGAATCCGTTCGAAAGAGGCACCGTACCCTGGAACGCAAAGGGCATTAGGAGGAACACGGATGGGTTTTAGTCAGTAAGAGTCTGACACTCCCTTCCGCTCCACCCAGACAAGAAGGAGTCATTTGATGATTTCCCACCCTTAAAAAAAAAAGAGTTGTTGGTCTCAATATCAACCTCATTGCATGATTATCAAATATCTTGAATTAGCAATAATTATCATCGAATTATTTTAAACAATTTTTAGTAACCGAACATGCTTACTTTAGTATTGATGGTAAACCCTCGATATTAGTACCCAAGGCTTTGCCTAGTTTGGGGCCAATGTAAAAAAAAATTGTAATATTGTTGGTAATAAACGTTTATATTTTATTGTATTATGTTATCATGTCTTCTAAAGCATGGTGTAACAGAAAATAACGCAAAACCTGAAAAGGTCTACAATGGCCTTTCTTGATTATGTACTTAATTCCAAACAAGATCGAATAGTTCAGTACATTTTGTCGAGTTATGTAAAAAAAATATGGGGCAGCGTTTTAGAGTTGTTCCCAGACTAAAATATGTTCTCCCAGACTAAAATATGTTCTCCCAAACTAAAATATGTCCTCCCAAACTAAAATATGTTCTTCATGAGTACAATGTCCTATGTTCAGGGTGGAGGAGGTGGAGTTCTCGACATAGTTACGGGCGCGTACCGACCGTATTAGGTCGTTAAGTCAATGTCGAACGCGATCTACAATAAAAATCAATATTCCGTGGATCGCGTTCGTGATTGACAGGTTTTGTGTTATTTCTGTTGCACTCTGTGTAGAGCACCACCAGGGACTTCAGCCGCTAGTCCGAGCATAATTATCCCTTAAAAATGAGTTCGTTAGAACTTTAACCAATAGGTTTAAAGTGAAGTCACAAGCCAATAACCCTTGTAATTAATCTTCTTATTTGTCACTAGCTGACCCGTGCTCACTTCGTTGGGCGGTATTTTTTGGGTTAGTAAATCGCCGATGATACTCAAAAATAACGTGGCTTTCTATTGGTAAAAGAATTTTCAAAATCGGTTCAGTAGATCCAGAGAATACCGCCAACAACCTCACAAACTCAAAAACTTTACCTCTTTATAATATTAGTTTAGATAACGAGAGTTATAGTTTGATTATGATTCTGTTGATATTACTTGACACTGTACTTGCTTGTTTGTCAATGTACCAACAACTTGTTTGACACACAGACAATGCTTGGAACACATTTGAACGCCACTTCGGGCGTAATGCCAAGTTATACGACAAGCTTCATAATGCTATCGTGATGGGAATGTCAATTGTTTGAGATAAAACAAGTACCTAGTAAAAAAAAACATTTTCTTGACTTGAGTGATAAAGAAGCCACTATTACTATTCAATTGCGTTTAGTTACATTCCTAGGTGCCCTATTGCTGGACAAGGTCCTCCCCAAGTCCTTCCCAGACATTCTTTCGCGCTGTTTCGAACCGGTCGTCATGGACGTCTAAATTATCTCGCTACCTCTATTTGGGTCTTGACAACGCCTTCCATTTTCAGATAATAAAAATTGCAAAGAATCCAACATTTTTGGGAATCACAGCGTGACATGTCAATCCAAATACTCCTAATATTTATATCTTGGACTTTTTGACAATCGCTTTTTCTTATAGAATGTCACTTTAACAAATGGTTTGTTATGCTACGGCCACACTACCGTAATCTATACTTCTATACTAGCCTATCTTATGCTAATATATAAAGCTTACTAATATATAAAGCTGAAGAGTTTGTTTGATTGAACGCGCTAATCTCAGGAACTACTGGTCCGATTTGAAAATTATTTCAGTGTTAGATAGCCCATTTACACGCTAAGACCAATAGGAGCGGAGCAGACGAAGTTGTGCGGGCCAATTTAGCCATAATTGGTGTTTATCAGTTGGTTTTGTTACAATTATGGCCATAATTATTGCCATATTACGGTAGAGTGGCCGCAGCATTAATGGCATACATAGAATAACATTTAACGTACCTAAAAACCTATGTTTCTGTAAGTACCAGCTTCATGTATAATTCATGACCATTCCTTTGCATAAAGTGCCTCTGAAGCTGTCAGCGATTGCCTATTCCCTTTAATGACAAACTTTGGTCAAAATACGAGTATAAACAAAACCATAATTATATTCTTTTGCATAAAATATCAACTTTACCATCTACGCCTTATATATCCAAATGCCCATCATAGGTGTCCTTATGAGTATGCTAATGTCCAACACGAGACACACCACACAACAAACATCCACTTCTAGCCTTCCACACAAGGATCAATCGTTTTGGCAGTCTTGACCTACAGACTCGCAAATATTCGCCGCTCCAATAGAAATGCTAATATTTACTTACATACCAATCATTTAACTTGCAACTTGATCTAGCCAACCACTGCACATGAATCAAAGTAATCATCTTAACCAATATTGTCAAAAGGTAAAATTGATTGTTTGTATGAATGTTTGTAAAGTTCTTCCAAAAATTAGTAGGTACCTTAAACTCCAGAAGTAGGTACTTACTGAGCCAAATACGAAAATATGTTGAAAAGTTAAGGTAATCGTTGCGCACTATTATATAGGTCACTGTCAGAGGTTACCTTTCATTCAAAACGGTCTGCGCACTATTATATAGGTCACTGTCAGAGGTTACCTTTCATTCAAAACGGTCTGCGCACTATTATATAGGTCACTGTCAGAGGTTACCTTTCATTCAAAACGGTCTGCGCACTATTATATAGGTCACTGTCAGAGGTTACCTTTCATTCAAAATTTCGGTCAAAATTGCAAGGATACTACGGGATATAGGCAACAAGAGCAAAACCACGGAAAAGCTAGTAGTTACATAATTAACATAAATCATATAACTTGCAATTGATCGTGTAAAGCCGTGACAAAAGTTATCAGAATAATTAAGTTTGCATTCTAACTTCTATTATTAAAATTATATTGACCAGCTACCGCGGAAGCGAGTCAAATACTTAATAATACTTGATAGTGACCTTAGAGATATTTTATGTTAATAACGTGCATAGTGGCGCCGGCTTTGATCTAATTACATCAGTAAAGGTAGAGGTTATCGCAAGCCTGTTATTACCAAAGATAATAGATTTTAGTAGGAAGGTGATTATGTAGGTATAGATAAAGCGTTATGCAGGTAGGAACTTGTTTTTACCCGTGATTTTGTCAGTCTCTTAAGTAGGCGACAGACGTGCGAGCAAGTTCGCGTGGCTCGACGAGCTTTTTCGCTCGTGTGTCACCGTAAGTATGCGTACTTACGCATACTTACGAAGAAATACTTACTTACTAATGCTGTCGAAGTCTACAACAACATTATCCTGGACATGATTGCTTTGACTCTGCCGCACATGTTTCTGTCTCAAACCCAGCTGTGTCCACTCAAATGCCTTTGTGTTCCAGGGCCATGAAACTACCACAAACATACAAACCATTTGTGTTTGTGTGTGTATTTTACAATAATGTTATGTTAATGTGCGTCTGTTTGGGCGGAATAAACTGTTTTTATTTCATTCATTCAAACACACAAAAAAATTCAGCAAAATTGGTTCAGATGTTTAGTAGGAGTTCAGTGACATATACACGTATTGAAGAGTTATTTAAATTAAAATGGGCCAATCACCAGGTACATTATGTTCTATATTTAAAATACTGTATTATGCTATACATAATAAAGAGTATTCTATCATGAAAGCTCAATATTGAGTTATGCTGATAGGTAAAGCCAAAACGAAGACTTCTCGCACCAGGATCTCTACTATATTTTCCTGGTCTGTCCAATTTTCCTTTGTCACACGTTCAGAGTTCATTGTACTGAATAATTTGAATAAACGCTTCCAGGTTTCGTTATACCATACACTATAGGTCAAACAAAAGACTCATAATTAGTATTCATTCTGTCATTTTACTAACAAAAAATATACTAAAATAATACACAAAAGATTTAAGGAAAACATTAAAAAAATATGATGAAGACCTCCAAGTTTATCACGATACCATTATGACCATAAACAGTTGAAAATCTCTTCCTTATAAACAAAAGGAAAATGGTGGTAATATTATGTGTTACGTAGGACATCAGTCATTGACACACATTGACCATGATAAACAACTTCTTAGTCCTATTTTGACTGCGAGCTTCAATAGTGGAGTTAAATGGAGGCAAGTACCTATTCATTTGACCTTAAGTGACCATGAAGTTACTTAATACGTTCTTCTCTATAAAGAATGCTTGTGGATGTTTAATTAGCCACATCTTTCTTACTGAATGACTTTGACAGTTAAAAGTCACCTGTAAATGATTGAAGTACTTAAATGAAATAAATTCTTTCCTTTCACCATCCCCATGGGAGAAAGAAGCATCAATTCACATAATATACTCGTACTTACTAGTTTTTGCCCTCGACATCATACTCGCATATCCCGGTTTTCCCGTTTAAGAAGGAATTTTGAGAAATCCTCTCTTGTGCTCGCTTACACTCTTCAAGGAACCTACCCGACAAATTTCAGCTTTCTATGATCCGTAGTTTCGGCTGTGCGTTTTCTATCAATCACTCAGTCAGTAATGAAAGAATTTTATCATCATCATCATCATTTCAGCCAAAAGACGTCCACTGCTGGACATAGACCTCCCCCAAGCGCCGCCACAATGACCGGTCCTGTGCGGCTCGTATCCAACGGCTACCCGCAACCTTTACCAGGTCATCGATCCACCTTGTGAGAGGCCTTCCAACGTTACGTCTTCCGGTACGCGGTCGCCACTCTAGAACTTTTCGGCCACATCGACCATCTGTTCTGCGAGCAATGTGCCCTGCCCACTGCCACTTTAGTAACTCCAAGCATTGCCCTCTCCGTTGCCCTTTGAGTGACTTTGAGCCTTCTGGTAAGGCCCATTGTAAGCGACCACGTTTCAGTTCCATATGTCATCACTGGCAACACGCACTGATCATAGACTTTTTTTTCGTCTTGAGACACTGTGGTATGTAGGACGAGAAGATACCACGCAACTTCCCAAACGCTGCCCAGCCGAGTCGGATTCGACGGTTGACCTCTTTCTTGAAGTTGGCCTTACTTAACTGGACTGTTTGTCCTAGGTAGACGCACTCGTCTACAACTTCGAGTGTAGAGTTTCCGATCTTGATGGGAGTGGGTGCTACATGGGTTTTACAATGATCTTGGTTTTGTCCATGTTCATTTCGAGACCCATTGTTTCGGAAGCTCTACTGAGGTCATCGAGCACTGTACTGAGGTCGTCTGTAGTCTCAGCCATGCCGTCGTCAAATCGATGAATTTTATATATTAGGATAAATTCTTTAGACATAGTATGTATCAGTATCAGTGTACGTGTAGGTATCATCGATACGGGCCTGGGGACGGCGAGCATTGGGTGGCTCGCCGTCTGATCAGAACCATGAGCGAGTCGGCGGCGCGCTGCGATCCCCGCCCGCCTCAAAGACATCTCTTCAGCACCCGCTAGGGCAAGTGTCTGTGGGGGCTGCGGAATCTGTTCGAAAAAGGTACCGTAGCCCTGGGACGCAAAAAGCACTAGGAGGAACACGGATGGGTTTTAGTCAGTAAGAGTCTGACACTCCCTCCTGCTTCATCCAGAGCAGGAGGAGTCATTTGATCATTTCCCATCCTTAAAAAAAAGGAATCATCGACAGCTCATTTACCTTGTTGGTAACCCAAATTTTTGACAAGTACAGAGGCATTCCATTCAAACTCTCAGACTTAAGAAGGAGACAAGTTTTTCTTAGCTTATGGACTAGGCAGGGTCTGTGACCAACATTGTTTAATCCTCTTGACTACTAGCGAATAATAGTCAAGTGGGTTAGATAATGTTGGTCACAGACTGTACTATGTACATTACTCATCCAGAACTTTAGCTTTTCATATTCATGAGTAGTTCTTCCTAAAAAAAACATTTTTTGGCTGTCAACTGGTAGTTGATTCTATATCTATACTTCTTACTTTTATACTAATATGTAAAGCTGAAGAGTTTGTTTGTTTGTTTGTTTGTTAACTTGAACCTTTCTAATCTCAGGAACTACTGGTCCGATTTTAAAAATTATTTCTGTGTTAGATAGCCCATTTATCGAAGGCTTATATTTTATCATCACGCTAAGACTCATTGGAGTGAAGCCGTAACGAAAATTGTGACGCAGACGAAGTTGCGCGGGTCAACTAGTATTATTAAAAGAAAGTTTAAAGAGTGATTGTTTGCTTGAACACGATAATCTCAGGAACTGTTGGTTCGATTTGAAAAATTCTTTCAGTGTTAGATAGCCCATTTATCGAGGAAGGCTAAATATAGGCTAGTGGAGTCATCTAGTCAAACATAAAACCTTTCCAAAACCGTGCCTGATACAAACGTAAACCTGAAATCATAATTAAAAACCGTAAGTTAAACTCCTTGCCGAAATTAATCTTAATTTGGCTTCGATCAAACTCCCTGATTGAATGTAATGTATATTTAACTTAATTCCGGCTTGGAATCAGACAAACATAATCAAGAGAAAGTTATACTTTTGAAATATGTATAGAGTAGTGTAGTTATTGCGATGTTTTGCTTGCGGAGTTTAGATTACACAGTAAATACTAAAACCTTGGTTTGGATAACTATTAATTATGTGTAACTGGAGTGATTTAAGTTTTTCAGTGATCATAATCACTACATATTATTATGAAACAAAGTCCTCCACCGCGTTTGTCTGTCTATTCGCGATAAACTCAAAAACTACTGCACAGATTTTCATGCTGTTATCACCAATAGATAGAGTGGATCTCGAGGATTTTTTTAGGATAATTTATCTACTACTCTTCGCCCGCGACTTCGTCCGGACTGCAATTTCATAAGGGTCCCTAATTTTTAAAGTTATACTTGTACTTTCACTAGGAATCACTACAGTCTGTTTTTGTTTACTTTTAATCATTAAATTTTATACTTATTTTTTCTTTTAAGTTCACGCCGTCTTACACGGACTATGAATCAAAGAACGTATACTTTTTAATATACTGCCTCCCAAGATACAGGTTTTTGCCTAGTTTGGGAGACAGCAGGCTATTTACTTCTGTTAAGTTAACTGTTCTTTGTTCTAGCTATTAAGACACTGTAATTTATGGTTGTGTTTCAAATAAAAATTATTATTATTATTATTATATTATTAGTCCTGAAATTCAGGCAAAAAGTCACATTTTCACTTGATTTTTCAGGGCTATTGTACATTTCTTCTTGTAATAAAAGAAAAGAGATAATTATTACTAGCTTATTTACATTAATTAAAATTAAAATAAATCAGTTATGTCTTAGTAGTTTTATGCTTTTAATGACATTTATTTTATATGTAGTTTAAAAACACTTTTAAACATCAATTAGTAAATTCCAACTAGATTCGGCCCGTGTTTCTTAGCTGACGACCCTGAAAAGAAACACGGAAACAAACTGGAAAGTTAATTCTTAGTAGATAGGTACGAGTGCCTATCTATTTAATTTAATTTCTTGAAAGTTTTCTATCGAGGTTTCAACATCCCTCACAAAGTACTATAAAGTTAGCCAAATTTGGCCAATACCCTCTTTTTTTACTTTAGATGTTTGCTCTTAACTCTAGTCTACGAGTAGGTCAGAGATGTTAGCGACAAAGTCGACAATGGAGTTTGCTTACCCAGAAGAAGCCTGTTCACTGTGCGTGGTAGAGTGGTTTAGGCTTTTGCCATTGTTTGGGCGGAGCACCGCCGTGTCCTCGTCGGGGCGATCGGCGGCGGCGATCTCTCACGTCCGGCCCTGGTTCAGGCTATGGTCCGGAGCGAGGAGACATGGGAAGCGGTCACCTCCTTCTCCGAAGCAGTAATGCTAGCAAAGGAGGAAGCCGAACGTGTGAGAGAGAGGGAACCTCACGCCCCAGCCGCCGCAATAGAAGAAGACGCCCCGGACGTCGCGAGTCGCAGGGCGATTCTCGGCCACCGTAGGCGCGGGCCTGCGGACGGCGAGCTTTGGGTGGCTTGCCGTCTGATCAGAACCAGGCCCGGGTCGACGGCGCGCTGTGTTCCACGCGCGCCTCAAAGAGCTGTCAGCACAAAAGACGGGGCCCGCTAGGCCAGTGCCTGCTGTGGTTTCGGACTTCGTTCGAAAGAGGCACCGTACCCTAGAACGCAAAGGGCACTAGGAGGAACACGGATGGGTTTTAGTCAGTAAGAGTCTGACACTCCCTCCTGCTTCACCCAAAGCAGGAGGAGTCATTTGATGATTTCCCATCCTTAAAAAAAAAAAAAGGCTTTTGCCATTGTGACCCGGTGGTTCGATTTCCACGGTAATTATACAAAGTAAAGTTGTTTCCAGTTTGGCTAGGACATTGCAGGCTTGAATTATCTGATTGTCTGATTAAAAGATGATTCCGTGCTTCGGAAGGCGCGTATAAGCCGGTGTTCCCGGCTGCCAATTAGCGGTCGTCAAATAAACCATGTCAGAGGCCCTTGAGGTGGTTTAGAAACTATGACACTGGGGTGTCTGGGGTCGCTAGACCTTACTGCTCTCACGATAAGATGAAGAACTCTAACTATGAAGAAATTAGGATTGACCCCACAAAAAATATAGAACACAGCCAGTCATTCGCCACCATCATTGGTTTAATTCGCTGGTAACAGACACTACTTTCGTCTTAGTTGTAGCAGTGGGCACTTATTTATATTAATGAACATCGAATTGAGCCCCATTTTTTGTTTTTAAAGAAGGGATATCATCAAATGACTCCTCTCGCTCTGGGTGAAGCAGAAGGGAGTGTCAGACTCTTACTGATTAAAACCCATCCGTGTTCCTTCTAGTGCCCTTTGCGATCCAGGGCTATGGTACCTCTTTCGAACAGATTCCGCAGCCCCAGAATTGAGCCCCCTAGGACACTGCGCCCGCCTTGCATTCTCGTGTCAAGAAGGCTTTGTAGCACTTATCTTTAGCCGAAATTCAGTTCAAACTAAAAGCCCACTAACCTCGAAGGACCTGCATACGTTACGTAAAGCAGTAAATGACGGCGCATAACAAGCATTAATTAACCGCCACGTGCGGTATATCGAGCGCGACCGGCTGTGCAGACGCACGCAGATACGACACACCGTACATAGGTGAAAACGTGATGAGTGCGAGTCGGACTCGCGTGCAAAGGGTTCCGAACGAATCATATTTTTTTTAACGTGATACTTTAAAATAGTAGACTAACGCAAAGTTATCTGTCTAACTATTATCGTGTTTTATTTCAAAATTTTCATTTATTTTCTTTAATAACTTCAGATGGCTTTTTTTAATTATTACAAACATTATCTGTGACTGTTAGAGTCATCTTTGATTTGAAATATCACACAATTCAGCCGGAAAAACCGTTTTTTTGAAATTGTATTATTTTCCCTCCAAAAAGTGACCCCATTTTCATCTACAATTAATTTATTTTCGTTACGCGTCCATACTTGGGTCATAGAAGGCTATATTTGCACCAAATTTCAATTGAATCGGTCCAATAGATTTAGAGAACATCGGCTGTGACAGACTGACAGACAGCCAGACCGACACACAGACAGACAACCGATTGATTCTATAAGGGTTCCGTTTTTCTATACAAGAGGTTCGGAATCCCAAAATGACATGGAAAAATGACATATCTCTGAAAATCGCACGGACAAGTAGGGAAAACTGTCCTAGCTAATAACTTTAACTAAAAATTAAAGTTCTCTTACCATCCTTGCTGACCATCAGGTGATCAGGTGAGATAGTTGTCAACTGACTCCCGCTCTAAGTGAAGCAGAAGGGAGTGTCAGACTCTTACTGACTAAAACCCATCCGTGTTCCTCCTGGTGCCCTTTGCGTTCCAAGGCTACTGTACCTCTTTCGAACAAATTCCGCAGCCCCAGCAGGCACCTGCCCTAGTGGGCCCCGTCTTCCACACTGACATCTCTTTGAGGCGCGCTGGGATATCAGCGCGCCGCCGACCCGGGCCTAGTTCTGATCAGACGGCGAGCCACCCACTTCTCGCCGTCCGCAGGCCCGCGCCTACGGCGGCCGGGAATCGTTCTGCGACTCCCGACGCCTGGGGCGTCTTCTTCTGTTCGGAACCCTTGGCATGCGAGTCTGACTCGCACTTGACCGGTCTATTCTTAACTGTTACAGCATTTAACAAAAAAATACGTATGTAATAAAAATAAAACAACTTCTGGTAATCCTAGATTGCCAAGCAATTATATTGAAATATTTCCGTTGTTCCAACATCATAGGCGACCACCTTTTTGGTCAGTTTAATGTACAAGAAGCCGATACGATAACCTATTCCAACATTGCAAGGTATATTTAGTTATGTTTAGTAATTATCAAGCAGACATACATACAGACTCCTCTGCAATCACCTACTCTAGAACGCGTCCTCGCGTCAGTGTCACCCAATTCGATCAGAACACAGCGCCCGCGCCGAAACCTGTTGTTTGACCCTATCACTGTATTATGCAAATATTATCGAGTATCGGCGCCTAGTTAGCGTACGATATGCGTGGACTATGACGCTTAATACTACAATTATAATTAAAAAGTCAAATGATCTTTGGATTTCGTACCCGAAGGGCAAGCAACGGTATAACTAGGTATATTAAGTTATTAAGATCAAATGTTGCTCCACACTAGGAATTTCTCCTGCAGCAGGATGTTTTGCAAACATAATTATACACACGAGTCCCAGCATTATGCTGAGCGATGGCCGTTTTGCGCGGATATGACGCATACCTTCCCAATTCGTCATGCTTGGCGCAAACAAACGCTTTTTCTTTTCTTTCTTTTTGTTTTCATATAACTCACATAATTATGCAAACAGTAAGACCCGGAACAACTATCTGTAGGCCATATAAATATTTGATCCGAGACGCAGTGCAGCAGTCAATTGCCCAACCACTGCGCCAACCGTGCCGGCTAAGCCTTCGCGGTCCGTCCGTCTATCTGTCGAACTGACAGTGAGCTGTATCTCATGAAAGTTGAAATTTTCACAGAGTGTGTACCTATTTCCATTGCCGCTTATAAATACGCAAAAATAATCTTAGCTATATTAATATATAATGCTGAAGAGTATGTTTGTTTGTTTGCTTGAACGCGCTTATCTCAGGAACTACTGGTCCGATTTGTAAAATTATTTCAGTGTTGGATAGCCCATATAACATCACGCTATGACCAATAGGAGCGGAGCAATTATGAAAATTGTGACGCAGACGAAGTTGCGCGAGACAACTAGTATATTATAAGAAAAAAGAGAAAAGAATATCGGTTTATGGTTCGGAGCACTTCGTATGTCATTCCAACTTGCAGTTGTCTGGTTTTTTATGAAAATAGAACATATCTGTTACATTTACTAAAGTCATACTTAAAATAAACACCAGTATTTTTTCAATTATTCCCCGCCTTTTCCACATTTTTTAGCACATAGAGTGAGCAATGGCTGCGACTTACGAGTTGTAGGTCGTAGGTTTGAACCCAGGCTTTACTTTGTGTAGATTATTTCATCACCACTGCTCTCAAAACGGTGAAGGAAAACATCGTGAGGAAGCCGGCATGTCCTAGAACCAAAATTTCGAAGACACGTGATATCTACCAACCCGCACTGGGCCCGCGTGGTGGATTACGGTCAATTCCCTCTCACCGAGAGGAGGCCTCTGTCCCAGCAGTGGGAACATTTAAGGCTGATTATTATGCTATAGAGTTTTTTTATCCATGTATAATCCACGTTATATTAATACTTCCATTTGCATTGCAAATATTTTGATTAGAAATTAAATTAGCTATCTAATATCCGGTTCAAATTATCGTCTGTTCATTTTGCTAATTTATCAAATTAGAATAGATTAGTCGATAACTTTACTGCAACTAAAGCAATGACTTCAACCATAAGGTTAAAAAATCTATGATTCTAGTTTTTCGTTTTTAATTAAGGCATAAATAAAAAATCCTTAGTCATCACATAAAGTTAATTTGTTTGAATTAAAATAAAGCCATAAATCTTGATGGTAAAAGTAGAGCAATAGTTGATTTAATATGGCTTTTGGTAATTTCACTTATCATAAAAATCAGCAACAGCCGCACGCAAATAATAACAGCCGCACGGGTCGATCTTGAAGGTTAAGCAACGCTTGCCAAGGTTGGTCTGTGGATGGGTGACCACCTTAACATAACGAGTTTCCTCCGTGCCTCGGAAAGCACGTTAAGCCGTTGGTCCCGGCTGTCATTTGTAGATCTTTGTCAGTTGTACGGATTGTCAGAAGCCAGTAAATCTGACTCCAGTATTGCCAAGATGTACCGTGTTACCCAGTTAATGGGTTGTGGAGGTCTGGTAGGCAGCCGCTCCACGTAAAACACTGGTATTCAGCTAAATCCGGTTTGAAAGGAAGCCGACCCCAATATAGTTGGGAAAAGGCTAGGCAGATGATAATAAAAATCAGCAACTCAAACTGATGGTTCGTCACAATCCAAACGCAAAGTGAATGTAAGGTTCGAAAATGTTCTACTAAATAATTATTTTTTAAGTCAAAATTTGAATAACATATCTGTTGAACTTTTCACTTTTTTTTTTAATTTGTAATGGGTTTGCTCTTGACTCTAGTCTATGTCAGAGATGACAGAGACAAAGTCTACGATGGAGAAAGCCTACCCAGAATGAGCCTGTTCACTCTAACTTTGAAGAGATTAGGGTTGTAAGCTTTTGGAAACACAGACGCAGGCAGAGAGTTCCACTCCTTTGCTGTGCGCATTATAAAATTCTTTTTTAATAGGTAGCTTTGCTTCACTCGTGTTGTAAATATTCCTCTATCATGCATCATAGGTTATTTATTAGCCACCAGGTCACCTGAACCCGCACCTAGTGCAACTAAAAATAATTTCACTTTAGGAATCGAACTCACTAACAAAACTTAACGCAGAGCCAACCACCAAACCACTGAAAACCGTGTTGTAAGTGAATTTGTTTTTTATTTATATTTACTTTAAGCGCTGAACCGCATTTTATTAATTTAGGCAATAAGATATATGGGACCTCAGAGACGACTATTTCTTTTGCGAAAATCTCCATTAACACAAGCGCAGTCGCGGCCAAAAGTTGGTATCCATAAATAATGTCGAAAATGCACACATAAAATCCGCATCAAGTTCACCTGGTGCATAAGTTAAGCTTAGATCATGCGTCGCGTTGATACCACCATCCAGCGGCTTAACGCGCTTCAGCTGCAAAGTAATTAGGTCGCACCTGCTTACCATATTACCTGCTAACACTGATTATGTTTAGCGCATAACGCGCAATAAAGCGCTTTTAGCTAGAGGTCAACAACGATCAATATTGTGGACAGAGTCGTCAGGGGCGCAGGGGCGCACAACTTTCCAACATTCATATCAATTAGTAATGTCAGCGGGTTTTTAAATGTATTGTGTGCCTACAATGCTTTGTTATGAGTTGATGTCGAAAAGACTAGGTGTTAAAAATTATAGCAAAAGAAAAGTCATTAAAAGATTAATTTTGGACTAAAAGCCAAAATTAATCTGTCATTTTCTTCGTCGCCATATTGTGCAGTTTTTTACCCGACTGCGAAAGAAGGAGGGTTTTGTTTTGGAGTGTATGTATGTTTGTGTATTTCTTTGGCACGCCCTAGAGACTAAACGGCTGGATGGATTTTAGCTTGAGAGGTGTCGTCAGATTTGAATTTACTGTGAGAGTGTTACTGGGATATCAAAATTAAAATAACATAATGGCGGATTTTCGGCGTCATATTTTGCCTTCAATAAATTTTAATTTTCAAAACCTATGGTGTGGAATATCAAGATAAAGGGCTCGAGGAGACGATTCCAAAAATATAACTCACAAAAAATTTGGAAATAAAAAAAAATTACTTTGTCAAAAATCAGACTGCTTGAAAAGCGACTTGTTTCGAACTTTTTTGTTGTTTTTAGCGGTCGGCTTTTTTGTTGTTTTTTAAAAGGTTTTTTGATCTACAACAGTGTGGGACTCTCCGTCAGCTTCTGTGCTAGCTCATCATGATGCTCTACCCATGACCAGACATCCTCCAAAGCTAGAGTGAACAAGCATCTTCTGGGATCACTCATCCAATCGCAGACCTAACCACCAGGGCCGAGGTCAAGAGCGGTTCTTCTCTATCCCTGAATAGTATCAGTTAAATTGGTTGTCTGTGTGTCGGTTTCTCCGCTTACTTTAGAGGCTCACATTGTGACATTATGTCAACGGTAGTGTGGCGAATGAGATTGGGAAAATATCAAAAATGTATGAGATTGACAAGCGCATTGTCGCTTGTATTTTGGCATTTCGACTATCAAATTCGCTAATCATCTTCTTCTCGTGTGGGCAGTAAGGTCTAACGACCCCACACACCCTAGTGTCAGAGTTTCTAAACCGCCTCAAGGGCCTCTGATATGGTTTATTTGACGACCGCCATTTGGGGGCCGGGACCACCGGCTTATACGTGCCTTCTGAAGCACAGAATCATCTTTTAATCAGACAATCAGATAATTCAAGCCTGTAATGTCCTAGCCAAACTGGAAACAAGTTTTTACAAAGTATGCTTCCCGTGTGAATCGAATCCACGACCATCGGGTCACAAGGCTAACGCCTAAACCACTCGTCCACGGAGGCATTTAACAGAATGCAGTTACATTCGGTAATAGAACGGCACTTTGTCTATCCCCTCTGGTGGTTCAGAACCACACCACGGATTTTACTACGATTTTTAGGCTGACTGTCCACTGGAGCGGAGGAGAGACGAGCGGTAAATATTAACCGATGGAATTGCATAAAATCTCAGTGACTGACGCGTAGCGGAAATTTCATGCAATGCCATTGGTTAATATTTTTCCGCAACTCTCCTCTCTGCTCAGTGGGAAGTCAGCCTTGAATACTGGAAGAGCGTTAAACTAAAAAGGTTTTTAAACATTGCACCCGTGCAAAGCTGAGGCAGGTCGCTAAACATGATAAAAAAAATAAACAAAATCTAAATAACTTTACAAAAACACTGAACTGCATCAAATTGCTATATCATTCAATGTTGACATACATTCAACTAATAAATCTAATATTCTAAATCTTCACAAATTAATAGACTTCCTTAATTCCTAGACAAGCAGCTAATTTGTCAGTTTCTACTTGATGAATGGTTTCCGTTACCATTGAGAAGGTCACGGGTAACTCGACGCCTGTGGACAACCTGGGCATTTGTTACCGATGAAAAGATTAATGTATTTAATTATTTTTGGTACGTTTTGGTTCCGTCATCAAGACTGGATGGAATTTTTAAATAATGAGGTGTTCCGGTTTAATATACAAGAAAATATAAACATAGATTTTATTTTGAGAGATTGATTTCATTCAAGTTTCAACACAATTAAGAGTTAGTTTGTTTGTTATGCTTAACACTTGAACCGCTGAACCGATTTTGATGAATTTTGGTACAGAGATAGATGACACCCTGAAAACGATTACAGGTATTATTTTTGCAAGTTTCAACTGTAACGCGAGCAAAACTCAGGGGTAAAAGCTAGAAATCCAATTTGTTTTAAACTTGCTATTGTCCGCGACTTCGTCCGCATTTGATCACAATTTCATGGTTTTTTTTTTATTTAGCGTGGGCCAAGAACTAGTCCTTTCACATTATATTCATATTCAAATATTACTCTTTTAATAATTTTACTATTTCGAAATTTAAGCGTTTATACGCGCTCATTTGTCGTCTCCGCATACGTTTTTTGTCATATAACCAATAGAGACCCACAAAATCTCTAATTACGTCTTCCTCGGTTAATGAATTCGCAACCAATCCAGTAGTCAGTCGTCAATAGGCATGGCAGTATTAATCCGCCCCCACTGCCTGCTGTCCACCTACCTCCGCTGGCACACGGGTGCAGTGCTTAATGAAGCCCAACTCTTTTGCGTCGGATGTGTGTTTTGGGACTTCCAGCACTATTCGACCCTACGATTGTTCTAACTCTCGAACTCTAAATTTGTGGAACATCCCTGCATTTTATGACCGAAACAACACTGCAAAACTGGTCTCTACTTAGCTAGCAAAATGACATTAAAATTTCAAGGGTACGGTGGGGCTGACATATATTTGATAAAAGCCCCTAAATATTTTAATTCATTTAAATTTCCCCTTTTTTTTCTCCTTCCGCTCTGGGCGAGGCGGAAGGGACTGTCAGTCTCTTACTGACTAAAACCCATCCGTGCTCCTCCTCATGCTCTTTGCGTTCCAGGGCTGTGGCGTCTCTTTCGAACGGATTCCGCACACCGGCAGGCACTGGCCCTAGCGGGCCCCGTCTCCCATGCTGACAGCTCCTTGAGGCGCGCGTGGAACACAGCGCGCCGCCGACACTTAAATTTAACCTACAGGGATACTTATGAAACATCTAAAGATAGTTGCATTTTCAGTTTCCAAGCATTGTTTTATTGTCACCAAAAAATAACTGCCTAAGTACGTTTGACCATTGAGGTACTCATTTAAGACTATAATAAGCAGAGGTTACCATTTTATGTCTTACAAGATCACAAAACGTACTGCATCAAACCTCAAAGAAGAACCTAATTCGATCTGCTAAGAACCTGTTCCTGTTCTATTTTAATCATTTCCTCCCCGCTAGCAATTTGCTGTTGTACGCAAACGAACACACTTTGAATGAGTCTCTGAAACAAATAGTAGCGCCCCTGCTATCGCTACGAACAAGATTATCTACCCTTTGTGCGGCGATCGACAGGCCCTCACCCCTCACCCCTGCTTGTACTGACTAATTAGTTCCCAGCTCCATATTGGAAAAAGTTGAGATTTAAACCTCTTTTAATACAGATTCACTAGTGATCCTACATGAGTGTTGTTCTATATCTGCTATACAATAAAGAAACAATTTTTTCCGTTTACCTACAAGTGTGTGCGTTTCATTCCCAACATCTTTGTGTCCCTAAACGTCCCTTTTCTCCTTCCAAATCTTGACTTGGGCGATCTTTGGCTAAATTTTCCACGCAAATATGATGAGATCTTAAAAGGATCGTCGCCTCAAAAAATGTTTCATAAAAATCAAGCACGATTTACGACAAAAAAAAAGTTGAAAAAAAACCCTGCCTATCCAAACAGTCTAATGCAGTTGGTATTGTTTATCTTAGTTCAATCCAAGCCCGTTCCATCATCGGACCACAAGACGAACGGCAATGCGCCACCGGTACATGGTGTATGTACATCCCACCCACATGCACAAAACGTTTTGGGAACACATTCATTGTGCGTGCAGCTAAGAAGCGAAATTGCCTGCCGGAGTCTGTGTTTCCTGATAGCTACAACCTGGGAGTCTTTAGAGTGAACAGGTTACTTCTAGGCAGGCGTGCTACGTCTTCGACCACATCATAGCTTACCAACAGGTGAGATAGTGGTCAAACGCATGCCTATCAATAGTAAAAAAAAAAACCAGATTCGATGGTAAAAATTCCACCAAACTACTTGAAATTTTTTGGAGCAGCCTGTAGAGTATGTACCTAGGTCCTAGAGGATTATGTTTTTGGTTTCGTCTACTTTGAGTTATTAGTGCGGCTCGTCAGCGGTAGATTTACAAATAATATAGGGATTATGAGTTACGTTTAATTTGAGTTCGTTCAACTATGTTGAACTTGAAATGCTCAATGTTAAATATAAGGTCATCAACTACTTTGATACTAGTTCACACTATTACTTTACATACGAGTACCAAACCCTATCGGTAAATTTGAGCTTTTGCGGTAATTGAAAAGCACAAACCCAATGTTCTGCACATATTTTACAAGCCCCTTTAACTCCTATAGCCCAGCAGTACACATATTTTGCTCTTCAGGGGGAATCTTCCAAACCAGGAGATAAGACCAGGGAGGGTGGGATCCTTACCTCACTAAAAATACCCTGGTATCACCATCATCAGCACAGTGAGGGTAGGCTCATGCCCCCTACAGGCCTTTCTCGCCAGACCCACAATAAGGAACAAGACAACTACCTATTATTCCCATTAAAACAAATTAAATCATTCTTATTCATTCACTCACTCCTATACATATGAACCCGTTCGATCTCCTCATAATCCCGCCAAATGACAGTGTGCCCCGCTTTTAATACAACCATTAATATTACCGGTACAGTACTGGTATTCCCGGTATTGAGTGACGAGGTGGTTGCGTCATTACCGGTATCTGACGGTTATTAACTGCTACACCTGATACCAACGGAGAGTTATTGCTGGGCGAGATAATGTACACGTAGTCAGATTGGTGGCTTTAAAAATTATAATGAGTTATTATTTTTGGACTAAAAACACTATTCTGTTATAACCACTTATAACATAACATCTGACAACTATAATAGATGTGAAATTTTGGATGGATAATGGATGTTTGTAACTCAATCACACCAGAACTATAGCGATCTGGATGATGTTTGGTATACAAATAGAGTATATTATAGTCTGGAATACCACTTAGGCTGCTTTTTATCCTGAACGTATTTTACCTGGGGTTATCACGCGGGCGAAGCCAAGCCAGTAAAAATAAAAATCACAAATAATGAAAACATGTTCATGAGTTTATTGCTCTTATTATTTTAACAGGAGTGCAAAGGTAAATAAAAACTAGACCGGTTATACACAACAAGGACTTAGTATGTCTACAAAACACAGCTTTTAAACGATGGCTTCAATAAGTAATGAACAATCAAAAACATTTCAATAGGTAAAGCTCCCTTCATTTACTTCCTTAATTCCAAAATGGAAACGTTTAACCGTTACATTGTTCTATTTCCAAACAATAACGTATTCCACAAAAGAATACTTTGTCATCGGAAAAATTTTAATTTTCAGGGTTGTTCTATTTTTAGCGGTGATTAAAATTTCCACTGCGCCAGAGATTTTTTTATATTTTTAATCTTCTTTATTTTCAGATGGTGACAAAACTAACTCTTCTGCTTATACTCGCTCAGCTCGACCGAGCGCTCAACGCACCGCTGCGACAGTTCAGAGAGCTGAAACCTGGTCAAGGGATACCAATGCTACTGCCGCAGCACCACGCAACCCTACCGTTACCACACGTCGTCATCCACACGCCGACCAGAGAGAAGAAGAGCCCCAACATCATCTCGATACCAATACAACAGATCCTCATACCAAAATTCCATATAATTCCACTCCACCACGGCCCGCCTCAGTCAAACATCCACCACAGTGCCATCCACACAGACGTCAAACATATAATAACACATGAAAATGTAAAAATACCGATAATTTCGCAAACTGTTTCCCATAGTACTTCGAACATCACGCACCCAACATCAGCGTCAGTAATCCCGATTTTATTCCCGATCCATCACAACTTGGTACCGGTACAGGACCTGTCCGTGATACCGTTACAGAAGACCGTTCACAAGTTGGACCAGAAGCTGGAGCATTATACGATGATGGAGAAGAAGGATGACAATGAAAATGAAGAAGTGAATAGGTTCAGAACGTTCTATGGTGGCTATGGATCCGGGCTGTTCTTCGGAGGGCAGGGCGCTGGACATGGGTTCCATATATTTGGGTAGCAGTTTTGTTCAGAGTAGGATTATTTATTGTTTAATAAACTATTTATTATAAAGGCGTTGTTATTTTATCTTCCTATCTGTGTAGGCTAATTTATCCTCTATGATTTTACCATCTAAAAATAGGCCGTTCCTCTTTCTAGCAAAGGAAGTTTAGAAGGCTGATGAGGCTAACAGCGTAAATACACTGTTCGGTCTTCGTCTGGCCTATCAAATAAAAATTATGAACACAAAACCAGGAACATAATAGTTAGCTGCTTACAGATTGACGTAATGTCAAATTAAAGCAAGATCGCCTGAGTAATATCTCTTAGCAACACACTATTGAAGTACAAAAGTGCTAAAAATGTAAGTATCAAGCTACTTGAATCTATCGGCGATTTTTAGTCCTAACTTGCCATATTATAAATTCGAAGCAGTTATTAAATTAGTTTTAAAACTTTGCCATAGGAAAACGAATAATTAACTACTCCTGCGCCCCTGAACATTGAACATTCACATTAAAAATTCCTGCGGGTAAAGGAAAAAATTAAATTAACAAACTTAAAAATAAAAGAGTAACATTAAAAGGAACGTCCAATTTTTTGCAATTTCCACCTGAATTCACCAGCACGGATGTGTAGTAATAAAATTATGACTTCCCAAATATTTGGCTCGTGAAAACACACGGATGCACCGCAATGGCCCGCAGTGTACTTGTATCAACAACTTTACTGTGCAAGCAGGAGCAAAAGATCCAGTTTTCACAGACCTTTTAATTTAAAAGAGAAATAAGTATTGCAATCAGTTAGGTAGGTAAATCTTAAAAAAAATGCTTCCTTTCCTATACGATTCGGTTACTACTGAAAGAAACCATTGGTGCATTGACCAGCAAATCGTCTTAGGTCGCTAGCATACACGAATACCTTATCGACATCACAATATTTTCCATCAAGGCTGCAGAAGCAAACAAAATTACTATGCAGCACACTACAACCTGCAGTTAGAACGAATTCTCTGTCAGTGATGCCGACGATTTCGTGGAAATAGGGAAGTATTACTACAACAACATTTAACTGTACCACGACACGAAGAAAATGAACAAGCATGCTAACCTGCCTGACATCAACATCAGAATATACTCAGACTCCACTTGAGGAGCTCGTGGCTAGATAATAACAGCCGCACGGGTCGATCTTTAAGGTTAAGCAACGCTTGCCAAGGTTGGTCTGTGGATCATCTTAACAAACCGAGTTTCCTCCGTGCCTCGGAAAGCACGTTAAGCCGTTGGTCCCGGCTGTCATTTGTAGATCTTTGGCAGTCGTTACGGATAGTCAGAAGCCAGTAAATCTGACTCCAGTCTTGCCATGAAGTACCGTGTTACCGAGTTAATGGGTTGTGGAGGTCTGGTAGGCAGCCGCTCCTCGTAAAATATTGGTATTCAGCTAAATCCGGCTTGACTGGAAGCCGACCCCAATATAGTTGGGAAAAGGCTAGGCAGATGATGACCCAGACTCCACTTAGACATCACAGTGCCGGTACTACAATTTTTAGGGTTCCGTACCCGAAAGGTAATCAACGGAATCCTATTACTAAGCCTCCGCTGTCCGTCCGTCCGTCCGTCCGTCCGTCAGCGGGCTGTATCTCAAGAACCGTAATAGGTAGACAGTTGAAATTTTCACAGATTGTGTATTTCTATTGCCGCAATAACCACAAATAATAAAAATAAAAGTCCGACTCGCACTTGGCCGGTTTTTTAAACAACGTTTGCATTCATATCTCAGTAGCAATCTTTTAAAGTAAATTTTTGTCAAGTTGTGACTGACATGCAAATGCGTAGGTACTGAAGGCTTTATACAAGTGACATTCTGCCAGCGCTAGCGTGGCAAAAGCGTAGACAAACGCTTTCAAAATGTCATGTGACCAATATCAACATGTTAACATTTTGACATTCACATGCGCTGATAGAATGGTATTTTGTCTAGATCTTCGGAATACCGCAACTTAACAAACGCGTGCCTGTCAAAAGCAAAAAAAGAAAAAGAACTTATCTCCTGGTAATTTAATATTTCCCGGAGTGGACTTCCTGCCTCTCCTGTGCCATGTAAAGTAATTGTAACAAATTGTAGCAATGTTTTATTTGTTCCTTTTATCTGGAGCGGCTGTTTGTGCCAGATGTGTAGCCAACAGATATTCCTTTAATTTTATTGATGACGTTCAACTTTAGCGTAGTTCAGTGCTCCTGTTTTATTGGCTGAAAGATGGTTCTTCTTCTTAATCTGAATTTAAGGACAGCAAGTGCAAATGCCAACCTTTTTTTTTTAAGAAGTAGATATTTTGTAGCTGAGAACCTGAGATGGCGATAGTTGCCTTGTTCATGAAGCACAGGTTTAGCTGCAGAAGTCAAGATTGGAAACTCGTTAACAATACCCTCATATTTTGTCCATCAAATCAATCCTCCGTTGTCTTTTAGCGACAAGGTCTTTTAGTCACTCTGTGTAATGATTTTTTTATCTATCTTCTCTAGAACTTACATGATGTACATAAAAAAGAGTACAGTATATTTTTGATCATTTAGACAAAATATGTCTAGGCTATGGCTAAGGATAGGCTAGTGACTAAATAACGATAAGCTTACCGTTTCATAATGGTGTTAAAGGTTACAAGTCAATTCATCACATTATACTTGTACGCATTCGCATCTCAGTCGCCTCAATTTCCATACATTTTTAACAGATTGCGACCGACATGCGAATGTTTAAAAACTAGTAGAATTGGCTCCGAAAATAGTTTCAGAGTTTTATTTTACAAATGAGCGTATTTGGAAACCATGGCGCGGCTTATCATGACATTAATTGCGTATTGTCCCACTCAGCCCCGAAATGAAAGGGCACGTACACTATTTGTACGTGCCCTTTCATTTCGGGCTTTACATTTCAAAAGAATCATGTACTTTGCATACCAAATAAGATCGATCAGAATAAGTAAAACCTCTAGTTGTATAACTACCCTAAATCGAAAGTGCAATTTCTCCACACTCACTATACATACGTAATATTATCATTTTATTTTGCATGCCGTGTCTATCGTTCAATATTGTGCACTATATTGTATTGCTTCTGTTATTATGATATGCAGTATTGCAGTGTAACTATTGTTAATAGACCAATAAATAAGTTATTTAGAAAAGAACATGGATCCGATGACTGAAAGCCAGCTGGTCACTGGAGACCCTTCTAAACTTTCCTAAGTAACCTGTAAAGGCATTCAAAGGAAACCATAGTTATATCAATTTATATTTCTATGAAGGAAACAGATAGTCCAGGTTCAACAAACTAGTATAAAGTAGTATTGTCTTTAATGAGTAATGCCGAACTGCCTTATTGAACTGTCGTGGTAACGCGAAAGCTGCCTTTTATTTCTTGCTTTTAATTTCGTGAAAGCCTTTTCTTGACTTCGATGGAAAACGATAGATTAGTACTACGAGGGAACGTGCTAGTCCGCCCATGCACCACTATTGTACATGAAGTTTAAATAAATAAATAAATAAATAAATATCATATCTACTACTATTGCTTTGAAGGATCACAGATTATACTTTATCATCATCATATCAGCCTAAAGACGTCCACTGCTGGACACAAGCCTCCCCCAAGTGTCGCCACAACAACCGGTCCCTCGTCTCGCATCTATCCTGCGACCGTCACCAGGTCATCAATCCACCTTGTAGAAGGCCTTTCCACGCTGCGTCTTCTGGTACTCGGTCACCACTCTAGAACTTTCAGCCCCATCGACCATCTGTTCTGCGAGCAACATGCCCTGCCCACTGCCACTGCCTAGATTATACGTAACTAAAACTAATCTAAGACTCAAATAACTACGATGAGGTCATCGTCAACTTCACTAGCAAGGGTATAAATGTTCGTTCTCTGTAGAGTACATAACTTTACGATGCAGTGGAACACAAACAGGGTAATACCACATCGACCACATCATTTGGTTTGAATTAAAGAAACATTTGCGTATTGCAGTATCGTTGTAACTTGTGGTTTCCGCTTCCGTTGTCCTGTTGATTTCCCGCTCGGGCAGAAAATATTACGAGAGGTTTTCTAATTACTCCGGATAATGTGCTCGTGAATCGATTTCTTAAAGGGTTTTTTTTTATGGGAAATCATCAAATAGGGTCATCCGTTGTGGGCAGAACGGAACGAATAGAACGGGAGGGAGTGTTCTGACACTCCCTCCCGTTCTGCCCACAACGTTCTGCCGTTACTGACAATGCCAATACCCAACCGTGTTCCTCGAAATGTCCTTGCGTTCCAGGGCTGTGGTAACTCTTTCAAACAACTTGGGAGTTCTGGCAGGCACTGGCCCTAGCAAACCTCGTCACTTATACTGATATCTCTTCGAAGGGCGAGGGCAGGCCCGGGCCTGGTCCTTATCGGTCGGACTTATTGATCTTATCTTACCCATCGCTTGCCGTCCGCAGGTCCGCGCCCACGTTGTTCTGGATTGCCCTGCGACTTCTGTCGCACTTCTGTCGTCGCCTGTAGTTGTGAGAACCCTACTTCAGTCATTTGACTGCAAACGTGGCGAGCACCTAGACTTCTAAGGGGATGTTGGTGCTGGGATAATTTATTACCAAGAACAAGAACATTCTGAAACAATACGCACTGAAGTTTCATAGGCAACTATAATGTATTTTCCATAAACATAAATTTATTATTGTACTTCAATTAGCAATTTTCATAAGAAAAAAACAATAGCTTGGCCGAGTTATGATAAACCAATCCTGATAGGTATTGTTTTTGTAAACTGAGATAATAACTTTATGCCATCATCGACATCGTACTAAACAGTTACGTTAACTTACGTTTTGTAGAATAACAACTATTATTATAACAATTATTCCACGGCTGTAATTACAACAATGCCGTCATAGCGCGTACCTTATTGTTTGTTCGTCTATCACCAAAACTTTCTCCGAGTGTCATCGGCCAGTCACCAACATCGATTACTAGAGTGCACACATCTCTCAGTGAAGTTTGTTTTAACGGTTAAAAATACTTCGAAAGTCAAAGGTTAATAATTAAATTACGGTAATAAATAAAATAGTTAATTGATAACGCCTAAAATGATAAATTTACAATTTCATAGTTGAAATCTAGGCAAAGCAAAATTTTTGTTTCGTTTTTCTGTGAATTAGAAATGTGTGTTTAAATTAAACGAGGTGTCGAGATATAAATGTGCGAATGAATAATTTATTTTTGCTAAATAACTGTGAGTGGGTGGGCCAAGTTCACGTCTGTGTACCGTTAGCGAATTAATTTGCTGACCTGTGATTTATTTTTTTGTATATTTTTAGATAGTGTCAAAATGTTTATTTTGTATTGCATTTTTTTAATTTATAATACCGATATGACTGGTTTATCAACAGACAGCAATCAATTGAGATAGTAATTGAATGCAACCATGCATTCATGCATTGTAAAATTGTTTGGTGATATATTTTACTCATTTTTCGCGATATTTTGACAAATACGGCAAATTTTTTCTGTGGAAGTGAATTATCCCATTTGCTCTAAAGATTCCAGTTAATCAGCAGTAGTTTTAATCAGTTGGTTGTGTTCTGTAGGATATTAGTAAACAAACTTGAAAGATTCTCACTCGATATATTTTGTTATCACTAACAGTTATGTTGGCCCCTTGACCTTTGATTTCCTGGGTTGAGTCATCTCCCTCAAGTAGGTAAACAATACGCATACGGTACATAACATACATATTATTATATACCTACATAAATTCACTCTTTTTTCCCATGGGAGAAGGCAGAAACTATAGAACGTCACTTATTACAATCCTTACAAACTCCTTTTACTTCGAAATGTAGAGGTATATGGTTTCTCGGACAGAGCCGTCATCTACCCCGGTCATCTGGGAGAGTGGAACCGGCGAGAGATGTCGTGTAGTGTTCCACAGGGTTCGGTTCTGGGACCGCTCCTGTGGAACATCGGCTACGACTGGGTGCTGCGCGCCGGCCTCCCTAGTGGCGTCAGTGTGGTTTGTTACGCTGACGACACGCTGAGCGCGCCACCTCGCGCACACGGGAGGTCCCAAATAACGGTAGGAAGGGTTCACATCAGGGTCGGGTCAACGATGATAAACCTGGGTCTCGTTCTCGATAGCCGGTGGAACTTCGTCGAGCATTTCCGACGTTTCCCAGACTGGGGCGGGCCGGGGCTGCCTTCAAGCGGCTTCTGCCCAATATAGGGGGACCAAACGCCTCCTACCGGAGGCTTTATGCGTGGGTCGTGCGGTCCATGGCCCTTTATGGGGCGCGGTGTGAGCGCCTACTTTGAGGAAGCGACCTGCCCGTTACCTCAACGCGTCCCAGAGGGTCATGGCCATCCGGCTGGCCCGGGGATACCGTACGGTCTCTGGCGAGGCGGCAAGTCTCTTTGCTGGACTGCCGCCATGGGATCTGGAGGCGAGAGCCCTTGCGCTCATTTACGAGTGGCGCGTGGCGCAACGCCGGGGCGAGACTCCTCTGCCGCGGCAAATCGCAGCAAGGCGGGCGGAGCTCCGGCAGGATCTCATGGCGATATGGAAACAGCGACTGTTGCAACCCAGCGCTGGGCATGCCAAAATCCAGGCGATTAGTCTCCTCTTTAAGGAGTGACTGGAGCGGCGCCATGGCGTCCTCACCTTCCGCCTGACGCAGGTTCTCACTGGACACGGTGGTTTCGGGAGATACCTGTTTCGGATTCGGCGGGAGGACACGCCCGGGTGTCATCACTGCGAGGATCGCCCGGAGGACACAGTGTAGCATACGGTGGAGGTCTGCCCTGCTTGGGGGAGAACAGCCGGGTCCTCGTTGAGGCGATCGGCGGCGGCGACCTCTCGCGACCGGCTCTGGTTCAATCTATGGTCCAGAGCGAGGAGGCATGGGAAGCGGTCACATCCTTCTGCGAAGCAGTAATGCTAGCGAAGGAGGATGCCGAACGTGTGAGAGAGGGAAACCTCACGACCCAGCCAACGCAACAGAAGAAGACGCCCCGGGCGTCGGGGGTCGCAGGGCGATTTCCGGCCATCGTATGCGTGGACCTGCGGACGGCAAGCATTGGGTGGCTCGCCGTCCGATCAGAACCAGGCCCGGGTCGGCGGCGCGCTGTGTTCTACGCGCGCCTCGAGGAGCTGTCAGCAAGGGAGATTGGGCCGTTAGGGCCAGTGCCTGCCGGGGTGCAGAATCCGTTTGAAAGAGACGCCGCGGCCCTGGAACGTAAAGGGCATTAGGAGGAACACGGATGGGTTTTAGTCAGTAAGAGTCTGACACTTCTTTCCGCTCCGCCCAGAGCGGAAGGAGTCATTTGATGATTTCCCATCCTTAAAAAAAAGGTACATGGCTTCTTCTTTAAAATCTTCTACTCAGAAAATATATACCTATAGGTAGATCGGTATATATTTTATTGTATTACTTAGTATTTGGTCTATCCATCAATATATCTCTCACCGGAAAATCGCAAAACGCCGTATGATTGTAAACTATTGCGTGAAATTGTAGTACAAAACGATTTCTTCATGATAATCATCATCATCAGCATCATTTTAGTCAATATTCGTCCACTGCTGAACGTCAGCCTCCCCCAAAGAGCGCCAACCATCCCGGTCTTGACCAGTCCGCATCCATCTGTCACCTTCTTTGAATCATCGATCCAACGTGCCCCAGGGGCGTCCCACACTAGGTTTGCCCATACGCGGTCTCCATTCTAACATTCATGTCTGCTCCATCGACCGTCTGTCCGTCTGCAGACATGGCCAGCCCACTTTCACTTCAGCATGCTGATTCTATGCGCAATGTCGGTGACTTTAGTTCTCTGGCGAATGACTTCGTTGCAAATTCTATCCACCAGAGAAACCTCAAGCATTGCTCTCTCCATTGCTCTCTCCATTGCACTCTGAGCAACCTTGAATTTGTGGACCAGGCCTGTGGTGAGTGTCGTTTCGGTTCCGTAACTCAATACGGGTAGGACGCACTTTTTTCTTCATGATATGACGAGAAATTATAATCTAATTAAGATTTATTACAATCTTACACAGTCTGCAATTTTTCGATGACATATCATATCATAATAAACCAAAAACTCACTGCATTCAGTTCATATTTTCCTTCCTACTCAGTGCAAAGTGAATTAAAACGCATAAGAATGTGTATACATGTCCAGGATGCACTGCGAATACGGCCTCTCATTGGCTCGGCCTGTTACTGCTTACTTATCATGCATACTTGCCGATACTCAGAAAATAAAAAATTCAGCGCATGGCTTGAAAGTATTTTGTTTAGTTAGTATTTTGCCATAGTACCTAATACTGTTATAATAATTGACTTAGTTATACGAGTATTACTCTCAGTGTTGTATAAATGGGTTATGTCCTTCGTTTTATATTTCATACTTATTCAGAATACATATTTGACTGTTTTTGGGGTTCCGTACCTCAAAATGAAAAAACGGAACCCTTATAGAATCACTTTATTGTCCGTTCGTCTGTCTGCTTGATAGACAGACGAACGAACAACAACGCGATGACGGACCCTTTATCTCTGGAATGCGTGGAGATATCGAGTTGGAATTTAAACCATATACTCAGGTCTATGGTTCCCTGAAGCTGTGAAGAATCAGTCAGCCGTTTGCGCCGCAAAAACATAAGAAAAAGCGTAAAATAGGACCTTAGTTACATCAGTCACTCGTCCTAAGAAGAGTCACCGTTGTTGTCATGTAGACCGATATTTACCCAAAACACATTATACAATGTGTAGGTACTATATCTACTTCATTATAATCAGCAGACATACCTACCTGTCTAGACACGGAGTCTGTAGGCACATCTGGTGACATGCTTTGGATCAGGTATGCTTCAACCTCGTGTGATGACAATGGTTAGAAGGGATTTGTTATGAACTAGGTCCGTCACCGTGGAAGCCAAAAATTGTCGCACGGGAAATTCAACAGCTACTGTAACAAAAGATCCCTTCCTTTGTTCTAAATCCGCTCAGCCGTAGAGATGTGATTCATCAATAATAACATATTTAAAACAATACAGATCTTCACAATAGATAGTAGAAAGTGGTAGAAAAAATAGTTTGAATTAATTCTTCAAGTTGTTGTGGTTACGGTATTAAAGAACCATTGTTTTATTAATGAAACCAAGAAGCCTTCATCCCGGTAGCTTCAAAGAATCTGACGTTAGGATGAATTGAAGACTTTTTTTAAGGATGGGAAATCATCAAATGACTCCTCCCGCTTTGGATGAAACAGAGAGGAGTTTCAGAATCTCACTGACTGAAAAAAATCGTATCATCATAACATCAACATCGCAACTATCCTACTAACTAAGAATCTCAATCAGAGATTCAATCAATCAGAGTAGAAAAAACCGGTCAAGAGCGAGTCGTACTCGCACACGCTTACGATAAACCTTGGTTTATATTATTTGTTGTTATAGCGGCAATAGATATATACAATCTGTGAAAATTTCAACTGTCTATCTATTACGGTTCTCGAGATACAGCCCCCTGCCAGACAGACGGACGGACGGATGGACGGACAGACGGTTAGCGTAGGCTTAGTAATAGGTTTCCGTTGGTTACCCTTTGGGTACGGAACCCTAAAACGGACGAAATAACGAATTTAGTTAGTATGTTTTCATTTCAGTTTGTTTTTTTAAATATTAAAAGAAATTACGAATTGGCTATCGCTCCCTGGGGGCCATGCTAATCTTCTCTGTATAGTTCCAATTTTAGTATTTATACTGGCGAAGCAAGTACGCCGCTTAAACACCCACTGTGAACACTGTACCATCCTCCAGTACTCAGAAGTCTACACTTTCGAGACTGGCTGGTCTAAAGACTAATCAGACGGGATCCACGAACTGTACACCAGCTGCCAAGCTGTAGTTAGGATGGAGATTATATGCGTTTAATATACCTAACTGCACCGAAACTGCCTACGGTCAGCAACTCGACGCCAAGAACTACACGCCAACTGAAGTTCATAGTTATGCAGTCCGTCTGATCAATATCAACATCAAAAACATTTATTTCAAACTAGTTGACCCACGCAATTTCGTCCGCGTCACAATTTTCATTGCTGCTCCGCTCCTATTATTCTTAGCGTGATGATATATAGCCTCTAGCTTTCCTCGATAAATAGGCTACCTATCTACACTGAAAGAATTTTTCAAATCGGAGATTAGCGCGTTCAAGCAAACAAACTCTTCTGCTTTATAGATAGACAATTTTAACACTTTTGAGTGGTCAAGGTCGATCAAATATGAAGCTAGTTTTGCCGTGCTAGCGAAAAGAGCAGCAAGTATGTTCTTCAACAAAACACTCACCGCTCCCATCGCAACTCGCAAGCGTGGTAGAGTTGCACGTTCCAAAGCGTGGGTCTCTATCGAGAAGAGCGTGCAAAAAAACTCCTATAACTCGTGATTAAAACAGTAGGCCTTTCTCTTGATGTCTAACAAAGATATGAGATGATCTAACGAAATTGTCATGTCAGTAAATATTAGATTTATTAAAAAAAAAAACTAATCACGCTGGATTATCGTGAACTTGGCCTTTACTCTGTCTCGCACAAATTATCTTTATATAAATAAATGTAGTTTTCAACTAATGTTTGTGTCAGTATTGTTCCAGACGAGACAACACATCAATATAATTAATTAAAATATTTAAATAAAAGAAATATTATTAAAAATAAAATTTACATTAAATAAAATCTTTTGACAGAAGGAAGTGGCTGTGAATAACTTGGCTTTATCTTAAAAGAAATACATTTGAAACATGAGGTGAGTACAAAATTCTTTTTTCACATTATTTTTTATTTTCAGACTAATTTTCATACGTTTCATATTTATTTAAAGCTAACTGCCAAAGTGATCGTCATAGCGATATTTACAGTATCATTATGTTGCAGGGTGCTTGTCTTCACAATTTTGGCAGCGCTGGTCGGCGTTCAAAGCGATACCCCTCAAGGTACACTAAGCTACTGCCACTAATTACTACCAAGAAAACGCTTTCGATAATTTTCAACTAATTAATAAAGATCCTATTAATAACTCAAGCATTTGAATACAGTTTTCATCAAAATAATTCAGATTTTTATCTTTCTTATTTTTTTCTGTCCATTATTTTTTAAGATATTTTCTCTTATATTTCCAGGATTTTTTGTAAACAAACCTGCACGCAAGGCATACAAAGTGATATATCAGGCACAACAATGGGTGCGAGCCCGTGAAGAATGTCAGAAGATGGGCGCTACGCTCGCTGTGCCCAAAACACACGTAAGTTATCACTCATCATCTTAACACACCCGACGTCCACTGCTGGACGAAGGCTTACCAAGCGCCCATCGATCAGCCCGGTATTTTTGGCGTCCAGCGATTTACCGCGATTGTCAACAGGTCATCAGTCTATCTCATAGTGCGCCACTGCGCCTTCCGGTACTCGATCGTCACTGTAGAGCCCTCGGTCCCATGGCCGTTCGCTCTAGGTAGATTTATGATACCAGCCAGTCACTGTCCCACTGCAGGACGAAAGGCATCTCCTCAAACAATCAAACAAACAAACAAGGCACGCACATTAATCACCACGCTTGCACAAGGCGGGTTGGTGATTTTGAATCTGGATTTTTCCACATTCCTAACAACAAAATATTCCCATGTGTACCTGGATATTCACTGAGAATTTTCGGGTTTCTGAAACTCAGCCACCAGTTAAAACCTTCGGAAATGTATACTAAGCCTGCCTAAAGATTTAAGTTTTCCTTAGTATGTACGCATAAGGTAAACAATAAAATAGAAATCGACTGTCCAAAGCACCTGAACCTCTGCTCAGCCTATAAACCTCCCTGAAATCATTTCAAACTGAACAGCGTAACTCGAGTGTTAGCAAGAAAAAGTTAAGTGACAGGCTGAACGAAAAGCAATCCAAGTTTGCCGACGAGACTTTAAAGAAATAAGTTGTACAATGACAGCAGGGCGGTCTACAGTTGACTCGCAACTTGACTGCCGATACGCTCTTTAATTTCATTTCAAGTACTTGGTATATTGTAATTTAACACAGGTTCCCGACTAAACTTAAATTAAAGTTGTCATTTGTCACTTAAAAGTTTACAAGAAGGTTCAAATCTTTGTTCAGCTGTTAAATTATGATTATTGAATGAGATATCTACTAATTTACGATCCATGGTTCAAAGTTTGTATTTGAAAGCTTCTAGAATCATGACATGACCACGGCCGTGTGAACACGAATGCTTGCCTCGCCAAGAAATGACCTTACAACTAACAAAGCAAACCTATCCTGGCACATCTTGCCCCTGATGGAAAGCGATGATGTGGTCAAAGATGGAGCTCGCTTGCCTCGAAGTAACATATTCATTCTTAACTTGAAATACCCCAGGTTGTAGCTGTCATGAAACTAATGGCTTCTGTTTAAGCAGAAGTGTACGTGTTGTACAAATTTTGACACTTATACCTATGTCCCATGTAATAGAGCGTATTACCATCAACCGCGCTCAAAGATATAGATAATCGAATAACTGATGTGCAGATAGATCGAAGACATAAATATTACTACTACTGCACTTAAA
Organism: Lacanobia oleracea; assembly: GCA_950371165.1. NCBI lineage: Eukaryota > Metazoa > Arthropoda > Insecta > Lepidoptera > Noctuidae > Lacanobia > Lacanobia oleracea. The sequence goes on from OX493396.1 coordinate 24,743,428, forward strand.
CATAAAACTAATTCCCGGTAACATTCCTATCCAGGATGAGTTCCATTTCCTTCAGAAGCTGGTGCGCGGCATGTACTACCCACAAGTCACGGGCACCAGCTACAAGCTGCTGGTCTGGCTCGGCATCAACAACGTCGACGACTACAGGGTCTGGAGGAACATCGATGGTAAAGTGCCAAAGATTCTTAAGTACTTTTTTTTTTAGTACTGTGATTGCATTATTTTTGATACCACCGTGTAGCTTAGTGGATCTACAATCTCTGGATCGTCGTTGAATACCCAAACCTGCTCTTACTCTTTAAAACTGATTACATCGACCCAGCAGAAATTCGCCATCCTGATAGTTAGATTATTAGTTATAATTACTAATAATCTAACTATCAGGATGGCGAATTCATTAATTCAGGTAATTTACGCCCATTGCACAATAACCATAAAAATAAACACTATATCAGACACTAAAACAGTAATAATAATATAAAAATAACGTCAGAAATAAAATACCTATGTAGTTATAACATAATAGTTGTTCCTTTTCATTTTCAGGTGAGGACATCAAAGATACAGGTTTCAGCGACTGGGCCAGCAATCACGGATTCAGGTAATCACTCTCTGCCTTTTGAAACCAACATTTGATCATCGTCAAAATACTCCTGCCCTTATACTCGTACCAATTCATTTTGGGTGACCGCAGAAATGAGCATGTCTTCTTCCACCCGGTGATTCCTACGCACCGAATGTTCTTATTGATTGTGGAAACAACAAAGAAGTAAAGTTTCCTGCCGCGTTCTGGCTTTCTTGATTGATAAATCCAGAGTGCCTCTAAGTCAAGAATGAATAGGTAAAGTACTTCTTGGCAAGCGTGGTTATCGAACTTCTACAGCTGTCGCTTACTACGAACAGGTGAGACAGCAGTTAAACGCGAGCCTATCAATGACGTCACTCCTATTCAAATGACAATCCATCCCTCATCATCTCTGACCATCCCGTACTATCTCTAAAGGCACGTTCTAATGAACTACTCTCTTCCAGCTACGACCCGGCGGAACCGCACTGCGCCGGCATGGACGCCGTGAACCCCGGACTGCGCGACTACTGGTGCCACCTGCGCCAGCCCTACATCTGCCAGATCAAGGTCTCTTCCTACGGCCTCCCCGAATACAACAATATCAATGAAGCTGTCGAACACTTTATCCATGAACAGTTCATCTTCCAATAATACCTTTAGCTATTAAGACGCAGATTTGTAAAACTGGGTGGACGCCTTGCGGGACCATTGGTCCCACTAGAGAAACTGATTAAAACTTTATTTCTATTCGCCTTGTGGTTTTTTTTTTCGTTTCTGAACGATTGAACTCTATGGCAGATAATATTTTTCAACTGTAGACACTGACAGAAAACGACGCTCTAAAGCGAAATTATAAGGTCACGGTCCCAGAGAAATCTAGAAGGGGCCCAAGAGGTAACAATTAGGTTAAATTAGGTAAAACGAAAATTTTATCAGCCTAGGGTAACATAGGAACAATAACATTTGTGTCGCTAATTCTAACGGTAAAATTCATTTAAAACGAATTGTAATTAGTATTGTTTTTATTCCATGATGCGACTATGATTTCTGTGATTCACTGAAAACAATATCTCCTGCCGTTTTTCTTCCTACCTTGAAGAGACATCAGAGATCTAATTGATTTTCAATATTCGCAGGTGAAATTATTCTTACTAATCAACGAACCCCTACCCGGTGTTACAGGGACGGAGCTATATAAGACGCATAGCACTATCTCTTTATCATATTAGGGCCCCAGTCTGTCTGTTCGCAGACGCTCCTGGATTCAATTCTGCCAGTCACCTAGCACATTACATGGCCGACAAAGACCTCGCACAATAGCAGTCGTTAAACCATTTATGTTCAGTTAACGTCAGCACATTTCATTTCAGGATAATATTATCAAAAGGTCACCGAAGAAATAAAAATCTTGCCAACGTTTTATATAGGTAGGTATCAAGCAGGAATCATTTAAAACTCACTTTTGGAGGGATTATGTTAAAAATCCAATATAAATGTTAAAAGTCAAATACTCGCGAAGCGCCCCAATAAAACTTGGCTGGATTACGACAGAACTTTTTAATTTAATCCTAAATGTATGAGAAATAAAAGCTTAGCAGCAGTGCCTGCCTATTGTTTTATTCATTTGCCTGTCAGGGCGCGATCTTCCAATAAAAAGTGCTTTAAAACAACATGACACTTTTATTGGTAATCCTTTTTTATACTTATCGTAAACGTTTTATTCGATCATTTGTATTCAACAATTCTTCGTCCTATATATTATATCTATTCATTGTTCATAGTAAACAACATCCCTAAAGTTCATATTATATTAGTACGATACAATATTTTACTTGTAAACATATGAATTCGACCTTTTGGTATCTCTGAAGCCAAAAATAAAATCGTATTCATGTCTTTATTTTATTAAGTCCTAATTTTTTTTTAATGAAAATCATCACTCTGGAAACCTATGAAAGTTGTACAAGGTTCATCAACACAGCGTCATAAGCCTTCGCATACGCTACTATCAATCAATACTGGAGATGTCACTATCAAGAGAGCGTTTCATTGTCTCGAGATCTACAACACTACCAAACGCCAGTTCTGAATCAGCAAATACTCGTAATTTAGCTAACTCAACTTCTACCAACACTTGCTTTTTAGTTGAGAAACTCTTGAATGTTTGAGCGTAGCTCTGGAAAAGGAGATCGATGGCTTCGGATGGTCCGGCAAGGTTTGAATGGTTGAATTTGTACCCTGTCGCCACCGTCAGCTGATTTTCAGTAGGTTCTCTTTGTTGAGGATGATCTCCGCTATACCTACTGTAGATTCTAAAAAGCGGGTGAACACTGCCGCCGATGTCGTTGATGTAGGAGCTTCCTTTGGCAATGCTTCCAAAGATTCCAGGATAACTATTTCAGTTCCTAGCGGCGGATTTGTAGGTATACTTGTGGGAGAAACAAGCTGGATCCACGCCAGCAGCTTAGACTCCAATGAACAGTCGTGAAGTGACGCAGAATTCTTTCTTACTCTAGGTGACTTACTCCGCTTGTAACCACAGCTTGCCAAAAACTGTACATTTTCTGTTCAACACAATTTGTGGTATTTTGTACAGTTGGTCGACTTGCCTCCTGTTAACTGTTCAGCTTGTCTTTGATATTTTTTTGTAACTAATCAAATAAGAATTTAGTATTGGTGTGTCAGTGTTTAAAAAAACTGTTCGTGTACTTGAGTAGGTAGGCCTTCGCAAATACTGCTACTGCTAGCTTATTGAGTATTTTTTAGATGTTCATCGTGTCCTTAGAGATCGTGTCACTTTCTTGACAGTCACGCAAAGAGTCACGACAGCTTCCCTTCCCCATTGCTTCGCAACGCAACGATCATAAAGCATGTTCCACACGGATGTAGGTAATGCAGCGTCCAACCCAAGGTGACCTGGCTGGATTACCTACCTAGGTACTCCGTGTAGACGGCAGATGCAATCCAAACTCAAACAAAATTCGCGGGTGAAAACCAAGCTCCCACCAAGGTCACCTTGGATTGGACGTTGGAACATGCTTCCTTCAAGCGCAGGATATTTAACCTGTGGTCGACCGGTTGCAATAGACGTCGCAACGCAACAAAAATTGAATAGTTTTATTGTAAAAAATCGGCGGCCGCGGAGTTTTTTGGTCGATGGCCATAGGATATTAAACACTGCTTTTTTTTTTAAAGAAATTTAAACTGCGTAATTTGGTATGGCAGTGGGATGCCAATAAGCGTCAATTATAGTTAACGCCCAATGGCACATACGTGTGCCGACGACAAACCACTAGGTACCTAACACAAGTGTTCAGACTGCAATTTGTGTTCCTTTGAAAATCAACCTCAGCTAAACGAGTTAAGATAGCTTAGCTCGTGGTATGTAAATGCCTTTACTATCTTGGCCACGTTAGAAACACACTTTCATGCGTATTTTTAATTTCTACACGTCTCACAAAACAGAGATTGCTGCCATCTATATGCATTTTTTTAAAGCACAATAAATCCTTCAGCCAAGCTAAATACAGCTACTCTCCGTTAGATGGCGCAAAAGATCGTTTATACCAAGCATAAATGAAAACGTCCAACGTCATAATCCTACTAACAAAACCTGTATATAGTAAAAAAACAATTTGCTTTTTTTATGTTATACATGAGTATCACATGAATGTAAAACTATAAAAAAGGAACTTTTAGATTTTTATGGCAAGCAACAGTTACTTTGATTGTCAAGTCAATCTCTTATCTGTTATGTCACTTGTCAAAGTTGTCAAAATGAAAACAGAGAGGTTATGAATTGAAAAACCATCCTTTTCTTTTTGTTTTGTTTGGAAAATAAACTATTATCAGTAAATTATTTGTTGTGCATATACTGTACTGTTAATTACTTACTGTAGAAGGTAATATATCTTGTTGACTTAACACTATGCACAAATAAAATATAATTCAAATGCTGATAGAAACCATTTATTTTGGTTTTCAGATGAATTTCTTGCGAAGAGGTTTTTCGCTGCTTTCAGTTGGTATCAAAGCACAATGTAAACAAATCTCAGGTTAGTCCTATTATAATCCTTACCAGACTTATTCAAGATTGCAAAAACCCTATCATAGGGTTTCTACTTATCCTTGGGGTTCAAGTTCAACCCTATCACAGGAATATTTTTAAACATCACCAAAACTATTTCTGTAGGAAGACACTCATAAAGATATAAGTGTCTTCCTACAGGAATTTAAACAATTCTTAAAAGATAAAAAATGTTTGAACATTTTAGACGGTTTCCAAAAACAACAATAAAATTCTGAATTATTTGTTTATGAACCTTGCCAAGAAGTACAATTTTACTCAGTTTTTGGGTTGTGCAGGTCAGATAGACGGTTTTTGGTTAAAATACTGGTATTCAGCTTAATCTAGCTTGACTGGGAACCATCCCCAATATAGTTCGGAAAAGGCTAGGCAGAGTAGAGTAAGGACACCATTTTCAGCACTAAGACTCCCTTTCCAAGGCTAGGCAGATGATGATGAGTCAATATTTACACCCGCAGCTATTTTATAAAGTAACAGTGTAGTTTGTTTAGTACAACTTCGCATATAACAACCATCCAACTTATAGCGAAATACGTTTAGGAGCCACTATAAAATTGTCAGTTCTTTTAGTATGACTTCTGGTTAGCAACATAATATCACCTGTCCCTTGGCCATTGTTATAATCAGATTCTGAATCAGAAATCATTTATTTGCATAGAATGTAGGTAACATTTGTCATGCAACATTAAACGCTATAATAATTACTATATAATATCATAATCTTAAAGTCAAATTTACCGGATTAACAATTGTCACCAATAGTCAGGTAATCAATTTCTAATGTCACAATTCTTAAGTAACATTAACCATAAAAAAAAAATTATAATAATAATATAACAAAATAAGAATAATTATAGCAAATCTAATAAATTGAAATATTATTTCGCATTAATGTCATATGGTGTTATCATTTAAAAATTCACTGACAATGTAATAGAATTTTTCAACTACATAGAAGTTTTGTCAATTTCAAGTTCTGGTCATGCGGAATGGTTATGTCTACAATCGATCGGTCCACGACCACTATATCAGGCTTATTGGCAACAATAGTCCTGTCAGTGATAATGGACCGATCCCAGTACAATGTGATATTGCCATTTTCGAGAACTGAGTCGGGCACATACCTGTAGTGCGGCACCTCCGAATCCACAAGAGAGTATTTCAGAGCAAGTTGCTGATGGATAATCCTGGCTACAAGGTTGTGCCTATGCAAGTATTCTCATTTATTTATCATTATTAATAACTAGTTGACACGCCCAACTTCGTCTGCCTCACAATTTTCATTACTGCTCTGCTCCTATTGGTATTAGCGTGATGATATATATAGCCTATAGCCTTCCTCGATATATGGGCTATCCAACACTGAAAAATTTTTCAAATCGGACCAGAAGTTCCTGAGATTATCGCGTTCAAGTAAACAAACAAACTCTTCAGCTTTATATATTAAGTATAGTCTGCGTCACAATTTGCATTACTTCTCTGCTCCTATTGGTCTTAGCGTGATTTTATATAGCCTATAGCCTTCCTCTATCATCAAGATATGCTAAGACCAATAGGAGCGGAGCAGTAATAAAAATTGCGACGCAAACGAAGTTGCGCGAGTCAACTAGTATTAATATAGATAGATACGAGAATAGAATATTATGGACCCTGTCGGGCACAGCAAAAGATTTATTAGTTGTAGAGACGTAGTTATATACAGTCCTAAACCTAAATATGATGCAGTTCATTTTTAGCCAATCTTATCAAAAATTTCAAAAAACAACACTACAGTAGATAAGTATAAGGCAACTTTCAAACTTTTTTTTGAATTGTAAATTTAAAAAAATAATTATGCAATATTGAAGACTGGCTAAAAAAAAAAACAAATTTGAAAATGGAATTATCACATGAATGATGCTTTGAAAGAACAGTAGGTACGTACTTAACGCAAAATCTTAGACTACTGGTTTTGGTTAGTGTTTTAATTGTCTGTAAAGATTGAATATTGCTTTTTATTAATTATCTGAACATCATTTTCTCACCGTTAAAACCTTTAGTTATGGGTTCTCCATGCAAAGTAGCATTGCAAAATAAAGTTTTAAATAACAAGCAAGAATATCCTTCAATTTTCTTTGTGTTTAAGCATTATTTAATCTTCCATCTAGGCTGAAACCTGAAATTATTGAAACAGCTTCCCTGATTTGAGGATTGTTTATTTATAATTATTTAGTGTAAATCTTTGAATTCATTAATTAGCAATTCAAGCCTTTCAAACATTTAGTCTTGTTGTTAGAAGTAGCTAGGTCGATGTGATGTGTGCCTATGTGTGTCTTATAACAATTTGAACCCAGAGAGCAAAGTGCGATTTTTTTAATGCACTCGATCTCGTTGTAATAAACGTTCGGTTACCTTTTTTTTAATTTGTGATGGGTTTGCTCATGACTCTAGTTTAGGTCAGAGATGACAGAGACAAAGTCTACGATGGAGCGAGCTTACCCAGAAGAAGCCGTTCACTCTAACTTTGAAGAGATTAGGGTTGTAAGCCTGTATTACCTATCGCACCTTGAAAACAAAAGTGGCACTATACCGAGAACCATGTTTTCTAAATAAATTCATAATTTACTGGATTGTTTTCAGTACATAACTTAAATAAGATAATCAAACTGATAAATTAAAATAATTGCATTCTTTTATTCCAGTTATTTGCTAAGATATTGAATAAAATACAGCGTCAGAAACTTTAAATGGTCATACTGAAAAATGAAAATTTTTGTATAACGCCACTTTTGTTTTCAAGGTGCGCTATGTCAAATTGCATAGAAAAATAAGGTTTTCAGTTACTGCGACCATAGGGCTTATTGCAAGTTTTTAACGCATTCGATCGCGTAAACGTAAACGTTCGCTTATGTAAAATTGTATAGAAAAAAAAAAGGTTTTCCGCTATTGTCACCAGACGGCGCTTATTCAGTTTCAATACAAATTGACGTTTACGCTAACGCGATCGAGAACGTTAGAAAACTCCAGTTTATGGGCGACTTCAAATTTGTCGCAAAGGGCCGCGCGGCAGCAGCGCGACTGTCGCGCTGCTGCCGCGCCTGCTCAAGACGCCGCCGTACTTCAATATCATGAATTTTGTTTCTAACCAAAGTCCTCCACTCAAGTCTTTGGTCGGTTTCCTGCTCCCACCGGGACGGTTCTAAGTCGCACTTGGCAAAATGACGCTTTAGCACATCTTTACAATAAAAGATGCGCTTTGCCGCTCGCTGGTCCGTCATCCGTGACACAAGTCCGCACTACTGAAGTTGACGCCGCATGAGATAAGGCTCAATGCCACCAACATTAGCCCTTCGTAGCACTTCGGTGTTCCGCATGCGATCAGACCATCGGATTTTCAGTATTCTCCTAAGGCATCGAAGGTGGAATCGGTCCAGCATGCGGATGTGCTGGCGGTACCCGGTCCAGGTGTCAGCTGAATATAAAATGTTAGGCAGCACAGCCGCCATGTGAACCTTGGTAGCTAGATTTAAGTCCTGCGACCTGAAGACCTTGACATCCAACTTACCTTAACTTACTTACCAATCGCTGCAGCTGCAGCGCCAATACTACTGTGGATCTCTGCATCAAGGCCATATTTTGATGTCAACGTGCCACCAGGTAACGGAACTTGTCGACCTGCTTCAGCTCATCCTCACCGAGTCTTATGGACAATGCCTTGTGACTGTCGATGTCCAAAGATATCACCTTTGTCTTCCTGACATTGATTTTCAAGCCGAATTTCCGGCAAGACTCGAGATCTCTATTACATTGATAGAGAACCTATTATTCTATTTCGTAGTGCACCTTCAATTAAGTACCTACTCGTATGTATTCTGCAAATCATTGCTCGCAAGACCGCTCTAGTCGAAAGATTAGCAGTTTTTTTAATATTGTTGGTTGGGCACGCCGTGGGGTAATTTTTAGTGCGTTCTGACGTCACGAGCTCCCACTCGCGAGTTTTGTCTTTTTCAATATTCATTGATTTACAAAAACAAAAAATCATGCGTCATTATTTTTCAAAACTCTTACTGACGGACTAAATAGATTTGCAATTTATGTATCGTGGAAACTATTGCCACAGGGCCCTATTACATGGTTACCATAAATTATTCAGTTTATTCACCTCTCCAGTAAAGTTAGTCAAAATGACTTGAGCGATGTTTATTGAACATTCAAGTGACAGTCGGCACAAACCCAAATGAAATCTAAAAAGATTAGTTGCCCCGATTACAACGACACATTTGGCCAAAAGCCGAACCCGTTCGATAGCATCACAAACAAGTACATAGGAAATTGCACATAACTGTCAAATATAGCGGACTATAGACGTCGGCATCAGAATGCAGCTGCGAACACCCCTGTACAAAATAGAACTTAACACATTCCACCTAAGCTTCAGTTTTGCTTGATTCAGAAGTGTACAATAATGTTCGCAAAGGTTCGTCGCGCGCCTGTCATTCAGATCCCTTCCGCGTGGACACGGATTAAGTCCCCAGGGATCAGTACGGTCCACAAAAAAGATATTGTGTTACGTAATTTGCGGAAAGAACTGTACTTTTGTTTTTGAGTGTTTGAGTTAGTGATTATGTGCTCAAACTGTTGGTGGAGGTCGAAACGCAGCACTTTGGGTTGTGATCGTGGGATGGTGTTGTATTTCAATTTACATACACTTTTCTGTACTACTTTGTCACCACTGGGCCCAGTAGGTGGCCACAGTGACTGAAGCATCGGAAGCGTTGTACCTTGTATACCGTTTAATAGTGATAGGCTCACATTTGACCATAATTTAACCTGATAGAAAGCGATGATGTGACCGACGAGGCGACGATGGAGCACGCCTACCTAGAAGTAACCTATTCGCTCTTGTCTCGAAAACCGTTGTTAGATGCGTTGTAATTTTAGGTTTCCCTTAGTAAAACTATCTCGTAGGCTATCCCCCCTTAGTAGGCTATCCTCACTTTTTCACACATTTAAAACGCCTTGTTCTATCTGTACTTTTCTGCCAACCATACGTATCAGAAGCGCGGAGGGGTGCAATGAGTCAGCAGATACCTCGCTGACCGCAACTGCGATCGGTTCCCGTAATCTCGACCATTCGTCCAAGCGGCCGTGCCCATTCACACTTGTGTGCATTGTGCCGAACTTGCGTGACTTGATGTTTCTATTTAGGTAGGTACTAAGCAATTCGCCTGTATCGCTTTCAAATCGAATTTGACTTAATTCTTGAATTGACAACGACTGTAGAATTGTTTTGAATAAAGATACGCTAAATGGTCTTCGTAAACGCAATTGGTTGGTTTTACAAATAGGGATCGTTACCTAAATAGAGTCATAATTATGAATTGTCGCCGAATTGCTAGTGAATATTCTTTCGCTTGAATAGTTAGCAGTGTTTTATTTTTCTGCACACTTACGATAACGCCTCACTCCCTATTACACTCTTGAGAGCCCTACTCAAAAGCTCAACAATAAAACAATAGTTTCAAGGATAATGCTTATTTTACTATTCTACTCAATCCGTAAAAATTCTATCACGCTTGTACGGAGGCACAGTCTAACAAGACATGTCATACAAGATTGCTGAATTGCAGCAAATCATCATAGCTAAAAGGCTTTCAAAGATCGTTACAAATGAATCCGTAAAACTTAAATATTCTCATCACAATAAAAATAACTGTACATCAGTTTGCAATCCCTTGCCGCAACTGTCTGTCGACAAAACCCACAATGCGCCCTGTAGGCGGAACGTGGGACCTCCCCGTGGAGAACGTTCTCATACATAGCCCGGAATCAAAGCCTTATCCTCGGTCGCCTCACTTAAGAGTCAGATCCGCTCCAGCAAACATTCCATTTTAATTTACGTCTTTACGGAAGTGGCTACCGACAATGTCTAATGATTGTGGGACATCTTCATTTGTAATCTTTCGGAGGCAAAACCCATTTTTCAGTGTCTTTATTTGTTCGCTTTCTTTAAATCAAGTTCAGAAACTGTTTCTTGAATCCTTTCACGCATCACTTTCAAGTTTCGTGGATTCTGTTTAAACTTTCAGATATAGTCTTTATTTCAGTGGTGAACTCAGTAACTTAAATAAATCTAAAGAAAACAGGGAATCCCTTCAGCAACAACCTTACCCTTTATAACTTCTCCCTAAATTCAACATTTTGAACAAACACGACAGAACTGAAGCAAATCATAATAGATCCTTCTGGAAAAAATATGAATTTTGTATGAAAAGCAAACAGAGTCTGCGTAGTCGCAAAGGATTAGCGAATGATACATTCCTGTTATTCGTTATAACTGAAACTTCTTTGTCGAGAGGATGAATGACAATTGCGAAAAGCTTGCCACCGGGACGGTCACAATGAATCCCGGCTCTCAATGTATTATTATCATTTATCAGTTTTGTGATAACATTGTGTTAGATTTTCTAAATCTTCGAAACTTAAGATTAGCTGGACAATATTTTGACTTAATCCGGAATTTCCCAGAATTGCGTAATTTGTAGTCTCATTTGATGGAGTTCTTGGAGATTTCCCATGTTCTAAGATACGTTTGAAATTGTTCATACATTTGTGTGAAATCTTCAATATTAAAAATGTTTAGTTTTTCACGTGTGGAAAGTTTAAAGGAAACAAGCAGGAGTTGTTTTAGGGACATTATATGAGAGATTTTAACACGAGACTCGACTGCTTCTTGACGCTCAAATTTCAGAAAACGAGACTAACTTCGGCTTAAGACTCATCATTTCATATCATTATGACATTATTGGCTTTCAAAAATCTTCTAACCAAAACTAGGTCCCTGAGGAATCCTCCGATTTCTGGTCTTTCCCTGAAACAAGGTGTTACTTTTTGCACCCTTTCCGAATCTTGAATACATACAAACGAACATCAATGCCTGTTACAATCCAAAATAAGGTCTTTCTCCCGGTTCAACATCTTGCACATTTTGCTGATTGTTATTATCAGCACCAGTTATTAATGTTATTCTTACACAAATATGATTGACAGCGTTTCTCAGAACGACAAAGTTGATTGGTAACTCTTGCCCATTGTGTTTGCTGTTCCCGGTTTTTTCGATAGTAACTAGAGTCATGCAACTGTGTCCGTATGTCCGTCATCTGCGGACAATGCCCACTATTAGCGAATTATAATCTGCAAAAAGAGCAGGTACTGTCGTGTGGACCACGGCCTGTGGTCCAAGTGATGCGTTGAAGGTCATAGATGCATTACTGATTGCGTAAATATTTATGTTCTATTTTTTTTTTGTAATGATTTACTTTATAACTCGCTTGTAAAGCAGTGCCCTCTGTGCGGTGTGAGAGTATTCTTAGTTAATCAAAAACGTCATATTTCTTATCTGTTAGTTGCACTAAATATTTAAATCGATAGTAACAAAATGTATTTCATCTAGATCCTTTTTAGTTTTCATAAGATCTCAGCTATCTCAATTGATCCCTGATATCCTAAACATCCAATCTCCCGTTAAAAGTTCATGAACCTACTCAACTCGCTCCCTCCTCTCCCTTGCGGCGTAATATTTGCTTGCATTAGCAGATGCAAGGTTGTCAATGCTCGTCATCGTCCCAAGGGATCTGCCGATTATCCCAAACTATAACATCCACAGTGCAGGCTGACCGAGACGTGACCAGTCTTCAGGGAGTCAGTCGTTGTTGCGTTTGTTATTCTAAGCAGCGCACAAATACTACCAATTTCTGCTCCTTTAGCTTCCCAGAAAGAACACAATGAACACAGAAATGTGTTGAATGGATGTGGTTATGTTACTCCCGTTTGTGGTTTAAAATTTCTCACCTCGCTTTTGTGCGTTAAAAATGAGTCAAAGGATTTAGCTTGGACTGTCCTTTCTGAGTGACTAAGTAAACGAAAATTGATCCATTTAACATTCCTTTACTAGCTTCTATGGTACAAGCCAATATTATATTGAATTCACAAAAACATGTTTCTTCGTCTTGTCCTATTTAACCAACTTCCAAAATAGGAGTTAAAAAAACGAAAATAAAAAACCAAACAACGACTTCCGAAATTAAGGTTATTTTATACTTCGTAGAGTTTTTTTTGGAAGTCGGTTATATTTTTTTTATAAAAACAGTTCTATTTTTTTTTTAATTTTTGACTCGATTTCTCACCAGTGAATTTATCTTAACAAACTAGAGGGAATCCTGTTGTAAGAGTTGTTAGAGAGGATTTGCAGTTCTAGTTATAAACACTTGTTAATTAAATGCTTAGTTCAAATACTGATAAGCAGATTATGAATTATAACTCTCCGTAGAAAATTGGAATAAAAGATCTGCTAATCAGGGTTCGAACTAAGCACATGGTTGACGTTTTTCATGAATAAGCCTTTGAATGTCCTAGTGGACGTCTTTGACAATATAATGATGCCGACTTGATAATATCTCGCTGAGGTACCTTACACTATTACTGCTTATTAGTTTCAAACGATTGATCTTCTTACGATTTAAAAACAACTGCATATTATGTTTTCTCCGTCTTTTTTTTCAAGGTTGTTTTTGTAATAACAAAATCTTTGATAGATTCGCTTTTGAATGCCAATAGCGAATCAGATGGTAAGCAATTACGTCGCTGACGATGGAACATGCTTGCTTAGAAGTAACCTATTCACTCTCAACCCTAGGTTGTAGCAATCAGGAAACTCAGACTCCAGCAGGGAATCTTTAGCTGTACGCAAAATTAAAGTATTCCCAAAATATTTTGTGCGTAAAATGCTCTCATGATGTGCTGAATATTATCTATACCAAATGTTTATTATGATATTGATCCTACCGTTCACTCCACATGCTCTACAAATATTCCCACATTTCGAACAACTCTTCCTGTATAAAAGCTTACAAACTGGCCATCTACATTGATATGTCTTTGTCTGTGTCCCTGTGCAAGCACCACGCAAATTGCAGGCTTATGCGAATTTAATCGCGCGCCTCCACAATGCCCACAATTGATACAATGTATTATGGGAACGCCTCGAAACCTCCGTCAATACCTAATAACTGTTTTATTTTAACCCTTTTTGGTCCTTCAGAACGCACAACTTCTTTTTCGTTACACATCTCTCTAATCCAACGTGATAAGACTTAAAATTCTATACCATGGTAAAGTTGTAGTGTTCTCGGACCAAATCTTCATTGAAACCTTAATCCCGGCTAACAATATGTCCTTAGCACCTTATTTTTTGGTGAATTTGGGCATTTTGAGTTTGTAACGGTATGCAAAGATGGCGTTGATAATTTTGACAATGTGCACTATTGTATACGAGATTAGTTTTGGAAATGGCACATGTCAGTTGTAGAAATAACTAGGCTGCGGATTAGCAGCAATCGTTTTCATAAAATATATTTTTGTGTAATTATTATTCTGTTCAAATATTCAGCAACCTGCTCCATTACCCTGAAGAAAATCTGAAAATAGAAACTGCGGATACATATTTCTAACATAATCTGAAGGAGTTGTCATCTACTACAACAAGCTTCTTAAGGTAGTATCTGAAGAACCCGCAGTTGCCAATTGCCTTGTATTAAAACTGGATCGAGATACTTGCATCGTAGGATTATTTCGCCCATCTAGTCAAACAAACACTGTAACATTTATCGACTCAATTAACACGCTACTAAATAATCTAAAAACTTTCAAAAACATTTTCTTTTGTGGTGACATAAATATCGATAAAGTTCCAAACAGCTCCGATAAACGATCATACGACTACCTAGTCATGGTTACGAACAGCTTGGCTAGTCATGGTTTGCTTCCGGCTCATATTCTGCCAACACATGGGTTAATATGCTTAGACCACATGATGCTGAAAACTAAAATGGACGCTCGCTGTATTGTTTTCGAAACATCTACCACTGATCACGGGAGTGTAGCTATTAGTTATAGGCCTAAAACGCGTCTGAAGTATCTTAATAAAACCTATTGCTCGGTTAACTTCGACAATCTGGATAAAATAATACAAAACTTGGATTACCAGCCCATTCTTGACTGTCAAGACGTAAACGTATCAACGGACCTCCTCGTGGCTCACCTATCTTCAGCAAAAAAAAAAAATACCAGCATAGCTAAAACTTCAAAATAGAAAACTAATTACCAAACCATGTGTAACCAAAGAACGTCTTCGCTGCATGAGGAACCGGGATAACTTGCACAAAAAATTCAAACGTAGGTAACCTTGATGACGAGATACTAAAATTGACATACAAGCAATATAGAAATTGATGCTCCTCTCTGCTCAAAAAAGCAAAAAAGATGTATGAAAAACAGGAAATTGATAATGCAAAGGGAAACAAGAAACAGTTACGGGATATCAATAAAAAAATGACCGGGTCTGACAAAAGAGTTGATTTTCGTCATCCCTCTTGCCATGTAATAGTCCCGAAGCGGACATTAACGACGTTAACAGCTTCCTTGTGAATGTTGGAGCAAAGTTTGCAAATAAGATTCTCCACTTCGAAATCTACACCACCTTGCTACACTAGTGATCACACATCAGTAGGTCTTTTAAACTCGCTTGTCTTTCTTCCTACCGATGAGTAAGAAATTTGCAACCTCATTGGGGGCCTGAAGGAAAATTGTGCAGTGGGGATCGATCAGATTAGCAGCAACATCATTAAGAGATACACAAACTACTCTCTTCTCCCATAACACATATCTGCAATCTGTCAACCTCAACGGGAGTTTTTCCTCAGGCTTTTAAAATAGCTGTTATCAAGCCCATCCATAAGGTTGAAAAAAAAGACTGCGTTAATAACTACCGGCCCATCTCCATTCTACCTGTCCTGTTAAAGTTTAGTCAAGTCTTCGTCTTCACAGTTTGGTTTTAGAACTAGCAAAAGTGCCAATGATACAGTCCACGAGTTGGTAAAGTCTATTGTGGTCAGCTTAGATGACCTTGCAAAAGCGTTTGACACAGTCCCTATTCCGCACTTGGTATCAGAGGAATCCCCCTGAAACTTATGTAGGACTATCTTACTGGTAGGAAAAATAAATGACTTTCTCAGTGGCGAGTTTTCCGTCAATTTTGGTGTGCCACAGGGTAGTATAATTGGCCCAACACTATTTTTGGTTTACATTAATGACCTCTGCCAACTTTCTCTTCACAAGGGAAAGATGCATTGCCTTTGCTGACGATACTACACTGTTCTTTATTTATAACGGAAGAAAAGAGGTATTCGATGATGAACAACTGGGTCTAGATCGCGTTAGCAACTGCAAATTATCGCCCTTCTACGTACGATATCGTATATGATGTTTACATGATCGCATTTATTTTCTACTCGTCGAAAATTGTATGTTCGAGTTAAGAAACTCGCATCGTGTAAATGGCGCTTTAAAGTCTCTAAAACAAAGTACATAGCATTTGCTCAAAGGTCGAGCTTGCTCCCACCCTCAACTCTATCAATTACTGCTCACACCTGTGGTTTTGAATACACCCGATGCTCTTGTTCGTCCCTTGAAATGACCTATAATATTAAATACCTGGGAGTCACTCTGGATCAATATTTCTCCTTCAAACCACACATAGAAACCCCCGTGACCGGGTTAGGAAAAGTAATTTACATTTTCAAAACCCTAAGACACTCGGCCGACCGAAAAAATATTAAGATGGTCTACTACGCATTATGCCAATCACTTATTGATTACTGCATTACATTATTTGGAGCGCAAAAACACATCTCATCGAAGCTGAAAAGGCACAGTGTGCCATACTCAAGGTCGGAGCTGGTCTGTTTCGTTTTCCGACTACTGACCTGTACAAAAAATGGGACATTCTCACCGTCTGACAAACGTTTATACTACTAACAGTCATTAAAAAACATTCTCAAATACAGTTTGACGCAAAGCTACTCAAGGATAAGCGACGAAAGGGTAGGATATATCCCACGGCTCAATTCAAATCCACACTCCCTAAAAGATTATTTTGCTTCCTTGGGCATTACCTGTACAATAAATTGAATAAATCCCTAAACCTATTTCTAAAAACTCGTACAAGCTGTAATAAAAAAGTAATTAAAGAACCTAGACTAACTTAAAACAGAGAATCTTTTAACTGTTCTGAAATAAAACTAATTTTAACCAACCCCGCACATACATAGCTGTTTCTGACTTCTTTGAAAAACAACTCTCGCTGCACTCACTCCACAAAAGCCACCGTCACTCACACACTGCTCATCTGAATAAGGAATATGAAAAACTATCTTTACACTTTATCTAGAAATATCCAAAAATAAAATACTAACAGTGAAAATAGAATCAAAATTACTGGAAAAACGAAGAAGATATAATTATTTTAAACAAATATATCTGTCCCTCTCGTGAAAACGCTGTTTTCTATGGCAGTTGTATAGGCGTCATAGACGATGACGTCAAAGTTTACATCTGACTTCTCTTTCGAATTGTAATCTCTGAAGCTTTATATCTTCATCGCTGAAAAAAATCGCTTAATAAATAATTTCGTGATTGTTTACTAAGAGCTGATAAATATTTCATTTTGTAAATAAAAAAATCGCGTGCATATTCCCTGTTGCTCACAAACATCTCCTAATAGTGTAACATTTCACACAACACTCACTCACACATTGTCTCACAACACGACTCAATAATTTCTGCAGATTTATACGAGTAGATAGGTATTTTATATTTTATTTTTGTTAACAGTTCTTCTTTTGTGTTGAGCAGCTACTTAGTTTATATTTTTGTTATGCATAGTGGTTTGACTTCGACTCTTGCATGTTACCTCTGTTAAAGCTTATTCTAGCCGTCCTGGTGACCTGTGTCACAGGTTTTTTCCAAAAACCTATATCAGGCACCAGTCTCTTACAAAGGTGGATTACAGCTGCGACATTTTTTGTACACATTAATATTAAGTAAACTTTGTGAAGAGAGAATAAACGATAAATTATTATTCCGTTTATTTACTTTTTTTACGCATAATTTTAAATATATCAATAAAAGTAAATCAAAAAACATTTAAAAATATAAAAATAATAGCCCACCGGTATCGGGAACAAGCTACCAAATTATTATTATTATTATTATAAACATGACATCGTGCCTGTACTCCCCAAGAGTAAAGCATTGTTCCTTCACCCAGTACCCACACACATTTTGCCACTTTCAAGCCCCATGGACTAGGAGGCGAACTATTGCAACTAATCTAGATTCCTAGCTGCTACTGAGAAATTCCATATGGATCAACACAAAAATACTTTCCGGCTTTTTTGTGAAGATAACATTAATGGATACTCTTCAATTCTTCCCAGACAGGACGGAGTGTTAAGTCGGCCTCCTATCCTACCGATGAAAACCCCACAGTTCCTATCGCTACCATGAGTCAATCAAACACAAAACATCATACTTAGCCGTAGCGCAGGCGATCACCTTATCAACAACCAAGGCAGTCACAAAAATTATATCCTCGTTTAACTTTTACTGTTTACCAGTTCCAGCAGTCCCGGCTGCAGCAGCTCCAACAGCCGCGCCGGCAGCCGCACAGCCGATGGGCCTGCTGGCGCGCGCGATGGCCTCGCTCAACCAGATGCACCGCACCGGACCTCACATCAAGTCACGCAAGTCTAGGAATCCACTCAATGGAAATCCTTTTGCTAAGGTATTTCAATAATACGATTTTAAAATAACTACAAATTCAATACTAACATTTTAATATATAAAGGTTGTTAACAAGCAGAGTAAGTTCGACTTAGGCTAGTTTCGATTCACAGATGAGGTTCTAAACCCGCAATTTCGCACAGCTGAGGTTATTTTTGCGGTCTGGTGCCGGCTATTTTAGTGACAGTGGTATTGGTCTCTGAAAGTCCTAAAATACCTGATTTTGTTATTCCAGGGTGTAGTGTTAAAAACAGTAATAAAGAAACCAAAGAAGCCCAACTCTGCGAACCGCAAGTGTGTGCTGGTGCGGCTGTCCAACGGCAAGGAGATGGTGGCCTACGTGCCCGGCATCGGACACAACCTGCAGGAGCACAACATTGTGCTCGTGAGGGTGGGCAGGTGAGCCATATGTTCGTGAACAACAGGCAAACAACTGATCCTTGCAAATCATCATCATCATCTGCCTTGCCTTTTCCCAACTATATTGGGGTCGGCTTCCAGTCAAACCGGATTTAGCTGAATACCAGTATTTTACGCGGAGCGGCTGCCTACCAGACCTCCAAAACCCAGTAACTGGGTTACACGGTACCTCATGGCAAGACTGGAGTCAGATTAATTGGCTTCTGACTATCCGTAAAGACTGCCAAAGATCTACAAATGACAGCCGGGACCAACGGCTTGTGCTTTCCGAGGCACGGAGGAAACTCGCTGTTAAGATAGTCACCCATCCACAGACCAATCTTGGCAAGCGAAGATCGACCCGTGCAAATTTTATTATCTAGCCACGAGCTCCTGATCCTTGCAAATATAAGTAGCTATTACATTTCGAAGCCCTTAGTAGTTTTCTTTTCATTTTAAAGTACCCAATTGAAACTATTTATCAGTAATAGAGTTTTACCTCCCAAAACCATAAAAATTTGTCTCCCCATATTTCTGATCTGTAACATCCGTTCCATCACATTGCAGGTTGAAGGACTGTCCCGGTGTGAAGCTAAAGTGCGTGCGCGGCAAGTACGACCTGCCGCAAGTCATCAAACAGAAAGTGTAGTCAACTAGTTAGCGCCCTTAGTTCAATATAGTTATAGTATAAGATTAACCATGACTTTCATTTACAACTAACTTGATCGCGTGGCTTCGGTCACATTTATATAGATTTTCGTAAAAAATCTGCCAACTTGAGCTTCACATCAGCATCACCATCTACATGAGCATTAACATCTACTCTCATTTTTGGCCCTTTCATAGAGGCAAAAGCTCAAGTAGCTGCTAGGAAGTTGGGGATCCTAGCAAAGGTGAGATGGTACTTCACGCCGAAAGTTTGTTCCCTATTCGGCTAATGTGGTCAAACCGTGCCCTCCGCAACACTTTCTTGCAAGACTTGGCAGCCCTGTTGAAGGCTCTCTTCTTCTGACTCACGTCATTTGCTTTGCGCGTACGAGGGTCGACCCATGCCAGGTACGCCGCGTGCTTAAGTGCGAGCATCAGCGCGATTGCACTCGGCACCAAACCATGGACGAGCTTCGCCAGACATAGTTATGTCAGAGAACGGAATGTAGTACTCCATTCCCCTCCGCAACACATCCGTCACGGCGTCCGCGCACGAAGAAGCATCAGTCGAAGAAAAGTAAGTAGGCTGCCAAGGATAACATGCGAAGAAAGATCGCATGCCATCCCAATCTGCTGACCTGTACCGCCATACCCGCCGGGTGCTTCTTGGGCTAGGATCGAGCGGGGAGTAAACGGACACAGACTTCACCAGACAGTGGTCGGAACTACCCAGTGGTGAAGAAATCGACACCGAATAGCGGTCTGGATCTGTTGTCAGCAAAAGGTCCAAGCAATTGGCAGTGTGCGAATCAACATCCGGCAACCTCGTTGCCCCCTGGACTAGCTGGATAAGCGCTAGCTTTCTCGTCTCTCGTCCAGCTTGGTCTGTGCACTGGTATGGGAAGAGCCACTCCTGATGGTGGGCGTTGAAGTCCCCCAGTAACACCAATTGGGCAGAAGGGTACCGCTGCTGAGCCGCATCCGCCGCCTTACTTAGGCGCTGTGTGAGCCCAGATGTCTCCAAACCACCGCTGTGCGAACGGTAGACACAGGCGTAGACAATTTTGTCCAGGCCTGTGTCCACTAAAACCCATAGCGTTGAGAACCTGGAGTCCTCAAGATTGCGGAGACGCCGATAGCAGATGTCGTCACGGGCGTACAAACATTCGCCCGCACGTGGTTGAAATGGTGCTCCAGGGTAAACGCTGGGTATGAAAGGTAGGACACGTCTGACGGACATCTGATCTGCGTCTCGGAAAGGAACAAGAGCGCTGGTTTCTCAGTCTCCAGGTGGTGATGGACTGCGTCGAGATTTGAGTGCAGACCTCGAATATTGCTAAGGTGCACTTTGAGATAGAGGATGTGCTGCCGCTGTACAGCTTTTCTTCTTTTGTTCCCTTTGGCCATAAGTTTGATTGAAGGAAGGAGAGGAGAAGGAAGTGAAATGAGGTTCCATGCTGCTAACCCTCAGGCACGCTCTGACAGGACTACATCATAGGGGGACTAGTCAGGAGACTGCGGGGACGTCCGAGCCCCTCCGGGAATGTGTATCGGGTCCTCCCATCTGGTCGCCAGCCAGCAAGATGGTGCATCCCGGGATATTTCGACAGTTGGTGGGGCAGCCTTTCATGTGTGGCTAGCACACTACTTGGGCCCCCAACTACCTGCGGTCGGCCAGCGGCGCACCGTGACTCGGATTCCGCTACCCGATACGCCCATATCAACGCGAGCCTGTTCGGTCTGCCTGCATTGGAACAACTAATTGGACCCAACTTCTCTGAATTGGCTACACTGAGCATCGTACCGGAACGCGGCGAGGCCGCTTAGCGTTTTTGCCCAGTGGGTCACAAGCCATCGGCCGAAGCCTACCACCAGTTAGTGTCACCTGATTAGCACCACCCGGGGACCACGTGTAAGGTCTAACATTGAGTATTCACCTACGGACGCGGGTGACGTCTTGGTCCCAAAGTCAAGTTTGGGATATTCTTACTATAAAGTTTTAAGAGCCTCGTAAACCATTCTAGTCCCAGTTGCCGTAGTGATTTCCAAACTTCAGCAGGGATTTCATGTGGGCCAACAGCCTTGCCGTTCTTCATTCTCATCCCTGCACTTTGGCTTATGGCTTGTACTGGTCTTTTTACTGGTGCCAGGGGTCAAAATCTTGGCTAGGAAATTCTTGATTCACTAGTTTTCTATGAAATTCATAACATCTTGCATTTATATCCTCATTTTCTGTAAGTTCCTGGTTGTCTCTATTTTTTTAATATGTTTATTTTTTTTCGTCTTTTGTTGATTGATTTATAAACTTGGCTATTTTAAAGATTTCAGTTTCAGATTTAGCATTTTCTAATCTATTGTAAAATTCCTCTCTTGTTTTTGCCCTAGCCTGTGCGACGCACTTCTGTGCTATAGATTTCGCGAAAAAAATAAAAATATTATATTTTTATTTCAGACATTCTTGGTCCATAATATTGTTAGTAGGAAGACTTAAAAACTATGTTAGGTTCATTTAAAAAAAACTAAATTAATTTAAGTATTTGCCGCCCTCTGGGGCCCCGGGCACACGCACTTGTGCTTGAACCCAGTGCCCCAGAAGGGGGCTGTCCAGCTTGTGGCTGAGCAGTTCAGGATAGTGTTGGCGCTCCCACGCGTGCGGAACATTAGCGAAGCGATACGACGCCGCAGCACAGTGTGAAGCTCGTTTGTGAGCGCGTGCGCAAACATCGCAGACGCACTACAATAGCGTGGGAGCCCCACCAGCACCCTAAACGCGTTATTATATTGTATTCGGAGAGCGTTGATGGCCCGCTGAGTGTAGCTGACCCACATATTGCAGGTGTAAATAGCTTGGCAAAATGCTTTAAAAAGAGTAATTTTTCTCTCCTCTAAACTACACCTCGCAAATCTGCGTGCCAACATGTAACTGCGGACCGCCATCGCTCTCCTCTCCCTTTCAATGTCTCCATCGTCTTTTAAATCCTCGGTAACCACATGGCCGAGGTATTTAAACTCTCTCACTCTTCGAAGAGCGACAGCGTTAAGCAGCACAGGTGCCACATTCCCCAGTTTACGTCCCCTGGCTTGAAATACCAAGAGCTCGCTTTTCTGAACATTGTGCAGGAGACCGTATACCCTCGCATACTCCTCACACACGCCTATCAGCTTTCTGAGGGCGGCCATTGATGGGCTGAGCAACACCATATCATCTGCATAACTGATACTGTTGATACAGTGACCATCGATCGAGCATCCTACTCCGGTATCGATCAGCTCAACAATCAGCCCGTTTACGTACAGATTGAAGAGTGAAGGAGATGTCAACCCACCCTGTCTCACTCCACACTCCAACCTGTACTCGTCAGAAAGTTCGCCACGCCATTTGACCCGGTTTGTTTGGTGGTCATACCAATATTTAAAAATATTAATTAATTCACCCGACACACCTGTATCCTTTAATTTTCGCCAGAGAATATCATACCTAACCAGGTCAAATGCCCTGGAGAGATCGAGAAAGGCTGCATACACAGGCGTGTTCCTATCTGTGTAAAGTCTGCTTGAGAGACATAACCGCACATTCTGTCGATAGTCCTGGTCTAAAACCGAACTGTGCATCATTTAAATTTAGGTGTTCTTTAAGCAGTTTTCAAGCACCTTAGCTGTGGTTGTTGGAATTATCTCCAGTTTTGTTTTTAATTATAGGCACTACCACCGTCTTCATCAGTTCATTAGGCAGGTAGGAATGCCTAATACAGAGCGTTAACAACAACCCCAGGAGCCTCGGGAGGTGCAGCCCAGCGTGCTGAAAATGCTCGATGCTAAGGCTGTCGTGTCCGAGCGACTTCCCTCGAGTCACGCCCTTTATTATTAGAGCAACTTGTTTTGCTGTGACAGGCTCAGGTACCGCTGACACGACGACCCTCAAATCCCTGGCCTGCTCACCTTTTAGCGGAGACTCCACTTGAAAGTGACTTTTAAACAAATTAGCAATGTCTTTTGGTTCACTGATGCCATTGACACTCACCGGGACACTAGGTTTTGGATTTAACTTTTATGTTTGCTGCCAAAATCCTTTAAAATCTTTATTCTTATGTTTGGTAGCTAAAATATTCATTTTTATTAATTCTTGGTTATTCTGACAAAAATGCAGCTTGCTTTTAATTTTTTTTCTAGATTCATACATTTTACCACTGTTAGGTCGACCATAACACACCCAAGTTAAAAACTTCTGCCTAGCCTCCCTGTGAGCGTCACGAACATACTTGTTCCAGCCGACACTATGACGACCGCGGTGCTGTCCGCCACTACCCACACAACCAACATAGCTATCGATAGCAGCCTCCTGTAACGCTATTACAATGTTTTATGGTGACATTGTCTATCGCTGCCAAGTGATCCTTGCCACTATTACTACACATGCCATCACAACACTGATGGAATTCATGAGGGAAGTCCAATTCCCTAAGTTTATCGTTACAGCATTTAGTATATTTGTCTATTTGGCTTAAATCCCGGTCTCCCCTTAGAACTTTATTTGTTTTGGTGAGCAGTGGCTCAATGGTTCGACAAACTGATTTAAAGTTACACTGAATCTCTACTGGATAGTGATCAGACCAAAAAATGTCGTAGCATACCCTTACTGAAAGAACCGTCTTTAAAGCAGCGTCAGTTACAACACAGTGATCAAGCCACCTGTGGCTGCCGTGCGCTTCGCTAACAAAAGTATAGGTATTGGAATTCGAGCCCAACATCTGTTGGTCCACACAAGTCCAGTTTTGATCGTTACAAAATTTTTGGAGTTCATTGCCAAATAACTCCCCCGGTTGAGCATTAATATCCCCCATGATAAAAACATTTTCAATGTTGTTTTGTTATCAGCCTCTAGTCCCGAAGATTGCCAATATTAAACAAGGACTTTTTGTTCTGGACTCTTGATTTGACCTTTTCGTCCCACCAGGAGGGGTCTTTTCCGTTTCTCAGCCCTCCTCTCGACATGCCTAAAATGGAAATGCCGCTGCTCTTGCATTTTTCCTCAAAGTTTGACCACATTCTTTCGAAGCTGTCATAGATATTTTCCATGTCCTAGGTCAGGTAGCCACGTATTTCTTCAAGAAGAGACTCGCCCTTTGGATCAGAGAGCTCTTTCCATTTTATTCGTGCTGTTGTATCTATGCTTGGTTTAATTGGTTTAGGTAGGTACTCTCCCACCAATAGCCTGTGTTGCGTGGTTAAAGGCCCTCCTGGTATGACTTTAGTCTTTAAAGCTCTTCTGTATTTCCTCCACTTTTATAGATCATGAGGCGTTCCGTTTTCTTTTGGTAGGTAGTAAACTCCAGGACACGTTCTCCCTCTTCGTTTAGACCACTATATTCAAAACCACCATGGATGGCTTCATGTACATTGTTGGTTTTACCTACATGACCATTCAAATCACCCATAACAAGCTATATTTTCTCCAACGGTGGTACTTTTACCACAATCTCATCCAGATCCTCCCAGAACTCATCCTTCTCCTGTTCCCAGCATCCACTTTGGGGCACATACGCCCAAATGATGTTTAATGTACTTTCTCTATCCATGCCCAGTTTCACTGCTATGAGACGGTCTGACTTCTTTTCAATGTTCACTATTCTGTCTTTACGTTGATTTCCGAGTACGACGCCTACTCCATTTAGTTTATTGCTTGCAATAAGATGGGATTAAAAACTAAACTTTCTGCTAACTAACCAGTAGATAAGCAGCTTAGACAATCCGATAAGGGCAAATCCTAACTTACTAAAAGGTAGGTAAAGATACAAGCTCTCGTTGTATTTCAGTTGTATCCCAACCAAAATATATGTTACCGGAAAATTGCAGACTCCGTAAGATGAAATGATTTCTCGATAAATTATGGAAGAATCGTTTCGTAGGTAGGTACATAGTTGTGTACCTACCTACGCACTTAAATGTAGGTTATGCCACTCACAGATAACGTGGATTTCGATTGGTAAAAGAATTTTCAATATTGGTTCCGTAGATCCAGAGATTACCCCTTACAACCTCACAAACTTTACCTCTTTATAATATTAGTATAGATAAATCCCACCCCAATTACAAAAGTTTCCAAAATGTCCGTGGCTTATTAAGGTGGATACAGACCTTGCGAGGCATGCGCAGCGTACGGGCGCTCATCGCATGCTTCGCAATGTGTGGACGTTCATATTCGTGGTGAGGCTGGCTACTCCTTGCCTCGCCGAGACCTTGACCGCTACCGGAGTGAAGGATAGAGGTGCTACCGGGCACTAGGTGGCACTTTTTCGTTGTGCTTATCATGTTTAGGGGATTTGCTATAATTGCAACGCCTATCGCTTCGGGATAGCCATCGCAGTGTTGCTGTTGCAATGTACTGAGAATGCTGCTGCCCATTCTTTGGTGAGTCCTAAGCATACAAAAAAAAAAGCCATTGAATAATCAAAGTAACATCCTCATTCACGGGACCACCGTGACATCATAATCGCAGTAAAGAGTTACACACACAATGCGACTGCCGGACGACAGTTTCGACATTATTGTCGCACGGCCGCGCCTTATGTCGCTGTGTGGGACATGCGCGTGAGTGCACCACAGAGTTGTTACGGAAATGATTTATTTTCTATGAACATTGTTATTGATATAATAGTTACGACTGTCTGTCTGTCCGTCGGTGGCCATATTGAAAATCTGGTGTCCGGTAATTTTTTTTTTTTTTTGGGTAGTTGGGAACTACTTGACTAGTCATTTTCACAGAAATCCAAATTTTTTATATGAAAATGTTAAGTAAATTATAGCAAATTATTTTGTATAGAAGCAATATTTTGGCAGAGATCGGCCAAAACTTTATAGCTAATGTTTTTCGACTTAAGCTGCTTTTTAAACTTTAATTAGATACTTTAGTTTTTTCAGACTTTTAATTGGGACAAGCCACTACGAGTATTATCATCACAAGAAAGCGCCCAAGGGAACGAAGGAATACCTAGAAGCCGTTCCAGCATCTGAATTCCACGTTGCATGCGATCCAACGTAGGTACTAATTGAATGTGACAATAGAGCTAGCTTGCCTAGAACTCACACATTCCCGCGATAGAACCATCACGATACCAGACTGGCAGGAATATAACTGTACGCACAAAGAAAGTATTCCCAAAATGTTTTGTGCACATGGGTGGGTGTCCACAATGATTCTGATCATTCTGTCATATTAAAATCAAATTAAATCGCACAATCAGCAGTTCGACCTCGGAACTATAACTCCATCAATCTCGCACACAATGGTGCTGCGTGTCGTCCGGTGAATGGGTTGCCGTCCCACGCAGACCACTGTTGGACAACGTGATCGATCGACAGTGTCGTCGAGTAGCGAGAATTGCTGCAGTTGTGGTTCAATGGTATGTGTATTTCCTGCTGCTTTGTGATGGCAATGAGCAGCGATATCATCTTTAATATTGATCTAATTAGGAAAACACAACATTTACAAAGCATTTTGAATGCATGCAAAAAGACTCCCAAACTGAAAAGCTATAAGACAGACAATAGTTAGCAGCCTTCTATTTCATGCTGATAAAGAGCTCATCTCTCCAGGTTTAAAAACAACATAGCATACAAAGAATGGCTAGGTGACTTTGTAGAAAACCTTGAAGTGCTTGCATTAAGGCTCATTTAGTTGCCAGAGAAAGAGCAAACAAACAAAAATGCAGTTCTTTTATATCAGTGGTACATTAAAGAATATTATTGAACTAAGTCGCCCCTATCCCAAATATTACATAAGCTGCACCCTTCGATGAGGGTGTCGCAACTATTAACAGCACGCTGACAACCTAGGGAACCAAACATTTCCTCATTAAATGAGAAAAAATAAAAATAGACCTTATTGCAATGTATAAGGTTGAGGTTGGGATATTGGTAAGGTAATGCACAGATGCAGTGACATAGTGAAATTGTTTTATTCGGGAATTGAAAGTTACTGTAATTGTCACGAGTGTCGCTTACGCCTTTTATGGTAAGGTTAACGGGGTCTGCAGTCTGCAAGGTGTGATATATGTAGAACAGTACCGTTTGGAGACAAGGGTGGTGGCGAATATATCTACACTAATATTATAAAGCTGAAGAGATTGTTTGTTTCTTTGGTTGAACGTGATACTTTCAGGAGCTACTGGTTCGAATTGAAAAAATATTTTATTGCCCATTTATCGAGAAAGGCTATTAGGCATAACATCCCGTTACGACCAATAGGAGCGGAGCATTAACGAACAATGTGACGCAGACGAAGGTGTGCGGCTCAACTAACGAGTAAACTTTAAATGATAAAACTAAACTCATTATTTCTAAGTGAGCTGAGAATCGGCATGTTTTGAGTTCAGAAAAATATACAATATTACGTACATTCGATGTATTAATCATTGCTTAGCCCCGAAGAGCTTTGTCTGCGTCTCCGTGCGATCTGCGCTGAGCGCAAGTTTCAATAATAATTTATGTGAGTAATCGATGACATCTATACTAAACTAGCTGTGCCCGCGACTTCGTTTGTTAAGCACTAACGCTGTTCTGCTTTGTATTTTACAGGCTATTGGACAAATGATGATAAGGATAAGTTTGCCCCTTCGTGTCAAGCTTGTTTAAGATAGCTAGCTTCCTAATCTAGATGTTTAAGTTGTTGCAAATATATGTGTCAGCAACATAAGAGGGTCTAAGATAAACTACATCTAACCTTCAGTCTGTGTGTGTATGTGTGTGTTCTAGTCTTCAGTCTGTCGAAAAACAGATCCTAATCTACCTATATTTACACCACTAATCTTTGGGTCAATTGCTCGAAAAGATCGCTGGATGTGCTACGCGTCCAATATAATAATATTTTTAGGATGCTTTTGCGTTTGCCTCGTTCTTGCAGTGCCTCTGAAATGTTCGCTCAACGGTCATCCGCAAGGAATGTTGTAGGTTAAAATTTTTTTTAGTTAATTGTTGTAGGGTAAAATATTTAGGTGTCTAAGTAAGTAACTTTAAGTATTCAAAACCTTAATCAGAGTCCATTTACTTAAAAGATCACCGAATATAAATCATACGCAATTTACCGAATATAGGTAGGTTGAAGTCGTGTCGGTGTACACCGACACGACTACAGCATAACATAAACTTAGCAACATATTGTCAACCAATCACGTGGCTGAGTAATGTGCACGTTGTGCAACGAACGAGCCCCGAGTGTAGGAGAGGCGGTGTGAATGGAAGCTGTGCAACCAATGAGCGAGTCGGTCGAACGTAAAGCCCCAAAAGAGATCCCGATGGGCTTTTTTTTGTTGGCGTTATCTCGCTAGAAGAACCAGAGCTTGCTAAGTAGGTACTACGCTAGTAGGTCAATAGCTTGTTAAGTAGGTACCTACCTACTTAGGTGTTGTTATTTTCAGTAAGAATTTCATAGTAGCAGCCTGCACTAAATGCCAACACTAAAAATCGCATTCGGAATAAGTGATACATGTTATGTTTAAAAATCGTCTGCTCTACTACGTACTTGAAAACATCCAATGAATGCTATTGCTACTTACTAATAGGTATAATAATTCTTCTTCTTATTCTATAAGCAGTAAGGTCTAACGACCCACACACCCAAGTGTCAGAGTTTCTAAACTGCCTCAAGGGCCTCTGATATGGTTTATTTGACGACCACCATTTGGCGGGACACCGGCTAAGTGCCTTCCGAAGCACGGAATCATCTTTTTATCAGACAATTAGGTGATTCAAACATGTCCTAATCAAACTGGAAACATCTTTGTAAAGTATGCTTACCGGGGCCACAGATAATAAATCGAACCCACGACCACCGGGTCACGAGGCAAACGCCTAAACCACTCGACCACGGCGGCAGTTAAAAAAGCTGAAACGCGCCAATCTCTAAAACTACTTACCAGTTGGATTTGTTTTTTTTTCTACCTATGTACCTATATGATAGCCACATTCATGAGATAGGCTGTAGACTATACGGGAACGGAAAAAAATGGGAAATGCGCGTACCAAGTCGCGTGCAAAAACTAGTGACAAAATAAAAGAACATTCGATGCGACCTATCGAATATATTTGTATCCTTATCAATCGGGTAGAGGTAATGTAGTCTTACATTACCTCTACCCGATATATTGCAATAGGCCCGTCGTGGGATTAAGCAACGGACAAGATAATTGGTAAAACTAAGACTATTCCATCCAAACTGAGAATATTATGTAAGTCCAACAACTGCCTCGCATCGCAAACTAATATTCAATGGCTTGCTGATCAAGTGAGACCCCTGGTCACGTCAGGAGGGAGCCGTACTAATTGAGCGAGGACTGAGGGTCTGAGCGCCAGCGCCAGGGGTGGCTCCCCTAACCAGCGCAATACATAAATAAACCCTTAATTGCGTTTAATCGCAATGTGTTGCTTGCTAAGAATTACTGTCGATCGATATTGGCTGCTTGGAACATTCGGTTTCTTAAAGAGAAGCGGATAACCTTTGATAATGAATATCAGGTTGGTTTATAGATATTTATTGAAATCTACTCGTCATAGATGCTACAATCAAAGCTGGCTGGCTCTACAGTTGGTCTAGTTTCGTAAATTCGAAGCATAGGTACCTAACTAGTAATTTGCACCAGAAGTAAGACTTTAGAATATTTAGGTAACTGGTGAGTATCTTTTTTTTAAGGATGGAAAATCATCAAATGACTCCTCCGGCTCTGGGTGAAGCAGGAGAAAGTGTCAGACTCTTACTGACTAAAACCCATCCGTGTTCCTCCTAGAGCCCTTTGCGTTCCAGGGCTACGGTACCTCTTTCGAACAAAGTTCGCTGCACTAGCAGGCATTGGCCCTAGCGGGCCCCGTCTTCTTTACTGACAGCTCTTAATAGGTGAGTACCTACCTACCCATTAATGTTCCAACACTAATAAGTTGTTATTAATGGCAAATGGTAGGTATGTTATTAATTATTATTTATATTAGTATTTAAATAATAGTTAATAACAATAAAAATATTTTTTTTTTCTGTAGTCTAAGAGTTATTTTGGAGTATTGTTAATTCGTCACACTTGTTTTCTCGGTACAGACTGCAAAATAATTAAACCCTTAATCGGAATGAAATATATATTTATTAATCCTAATATAACAGGTTTTCTAAAACAATTCAACAGTCTTTATAAAAATCTCAGTATTAATTGCAGATATACTACTTAAGATACATAACAACCTGCTTATTTACTGGCAATGTCCTTATAGATTGAAAAACAATAACTACATTTTTTTTCAAGAAATATCTTTCTTCAATCACTGAGTATTCAAAAGTAATTCAAATTACATCTAAATTAAAAATCACAGAGTTTTTATAATTGCGGAATTAAACTTAGATACAGATAAATGAAAACAAAAGTAAGCTGATTTGCCAGTAATGCTTAAAAGTATGAAAATACAATAGGCTTAAAATAAACAAGAGCATAAATCTTAGAAATGTTTTTTATTAAACACAATAAACTTTTTAGTATTTTATATCTAACTTCTATCTAATTTAAAAATCACAGTCGGCTGCTTTGCCTGAAATATCTTGATAGAATAAAAACTATAAGCTACTGGTTTCAATTCTAATAGGTAATATTAAAACAATTAATAAAAGGTACAAATTCAGGAATGTATTGTAGTTATTTACATAAATGTTGTTACAGGTATTTAAATCCTTAAAACTTATTTAATTAATTAATTTACTTATTAAGTACCTACTCTATTTAGTGCTGTGTGTTCAAAATATTGTTATAATTTTGATTTTTTTATTAAATTGTTTATCTATACTAATATACTACTCTGTCAAGAAAGTACCGGGAAAAGATCAATAATACCCAAAATGTCTGTTATTCATCCAAATTTATTTTATCACCTTTAAAGTATGCTCCTTTAGAAACGATACACTTGCGCCAACGAATAATCCATTCATCAAAACATTTTTTAAACGCTGCTTCCGGGATTTTAGTTCAGTTCTCGCCGCGAATTCTCCTTTATGTCTTCTATCGATTGAAAACGGGTGCCACGAAGTGGTAATTTGAGTTTAGGAAAAAGAAAAAAGTCAGCAGGAGCCATATCTGGTGAATATGGTGGTTGCTGAATGGTATTTGTTGAGTGTTTGGTTAAAAATTCGTTCACAATGATAGCCTTGTGCGAAGGCGCATTGTCGTGGTGCAAAATCCAAGAATTTTCTTTCCACAAATCTGGCCTTTTTCGTCGAATTTGCTCTCTTAACCGCCGCATAACGCTCAAATAATATTCTTTATTTACCGTTAGACCTTCCGGTAAGAATTCAGAGTGCACAACACCGCGATAGTCAAAGAAAACAGTCAACATGACTTTGACTTTTGATCGACTTTGGCGTGGTTTTTTCGGTTTCGGTTCAGTTGGAAGGCGCCACTCCGAAGCTTGTTGACTAGTTTGCATGTCAAACGCGTAAACCCACGTCTCGTCACCAGTAATAATGCGTTTCATGAATGTTGGGTCCGAACTGACTCGTTCTAGCATGTCCTCAGCGACTTTCATGCGATTGAGTTTTTGGAGAAAATTCAGATCTTTTGGGACTAACCGAGCAGCAACATGTTTCATACCCAAATGATTAGTTAAAATGGTACGGATCGACTCGTGAGATACAGAAAGTTCGGCGGCTATCTCTCTCAGAGTTGAATGGGGATTTTCAGTCACTATTTCCTTCACTTTTGCGATGTTAACTTCAGTTGCAGACGTTGACGGCCTACCAGAGCGAGGCAAATCTTCCATCACATCTCGACCGCTTTTGAACGCTTTGAACCACTCATAAGCACGAGTTTTTGATAAAGTCGATTCACCGTAAGCCTTCTGTAACATTTTCAGTGACTCCGAACACGAAATTCCATTGGCGATGCAAAATTTAAGACAAACTCTTTGTTCGATATTTTTGTCCATTACGAAATTCGCAATACACACTATATATGATATTACTAAAACCAGCACTGTATTTAATATAAATAACAGATGCAACTCAAACTCCGCGCCAAAATGGAAAACAGTTGTGCCAATCTAACAACTACAAAAAAACAAAAAATTTGAATTTGGAACCATGAACAAATCATCCATTCCCGATACTTTTTTGACTGAATGTATAAAGCTGCAGAGTTTGTTTGTTTATTTGTTTGTTTACTTGAACGCGCTAATCTCAGGAACTACTAGTCCGATTTGAAAAATTCTTTCAGTGTTAGATAGCCCATTTATCGAGGAAGGCTATGGGCTATATATCATCACGCTAAGATCAAAAGGAGCGGAGCAGTGATGAAAATTGTGACGCAGACGAAGTTGCGCGGGTCAACTAGTTAGTCTATAAAAATCACGAATTAGTGACCTAAACATCTTTACCTACAAATAATAGTTGTATGTATCGTAATTGTGTACACTGTAGAATATCCTCTTTGGAAAGTGCAACCTTAATGTTATAATCCTTGAAAGATTTAAGTAGAATTAGATTAGGTTTGAATTCAAATATAATGACAAAAGAATGTGTTAGTTATTTCGAGGCGAAGTTACGTTTCACTACAGCATTCCACCCAGCCTCGAACGGTCTAGTAGAACGTTTTAACCGGACATTGACCCAGATGTTTGTTATCCATGTATGTTGCTGCAGATCAAAGAAATTGGTGCAGTTATGTTCCTCTTGTGTGTTTCGCGTACAATACCAGTAAACAGTCTAGCACCAGAATGTCTGAAAGCCCAACTGTCACGAAGTGCTACCTATATATAACATAAGAAAGGCGCAGGTTAGACAGAAGACTATCTATGATAGGAAAGCGAAAGTTAGACATTTTGTGGCGAACCAACTAGTGATGGTTTATACTCCTAGGCGGCAAACGGGTAGAAGCACAAAACTTTGTAGGTTGTGTAAGGGACTGTACAAAATAGTTAGGCGGATCTCAGAAGTAAACTATGTAATAAGTAAACCTGGTAATGGGAGATTTATAGATATTGTCCATGTAAATAGGTTGAATCCATTTTATGTTAGGGTGTGAAAGGACTTGGAGCTATGGTAGGAAAAGTACGCTCTCAGAATAGATGTCAATAATGTTTTCATGTAAATAAAACGTTATTTTGATTTGGTAGGTTGAATAAGTTATGGATCAAGGTTTCTTTTTCATGTGATATTCGAAGAAGGACATGTACGTAGATCGACGACTTCGAGGGCGCTCCCAGTCTGCGAAGAGCGCGTTAATAAAAATTATTAGCTAGGCTGAACTCATTCCAGTGATGTTAGAGTTAGAGTTGTCGCGTTCAATTTTACGCCATTGAAGGACTCCATGGGCGGTAATACTGACTTTGCATATGAAGCATAGCCTACGCTGAGGGTAACTAGTTGTCACCATTCGTTGACCTGTTTATGGAGGCAATTAATTTCAGTTCTTATAAATTATGATTACTGGAGTAAGTTCAAAGTTAAAATTTAAAATCTTTGACAGAGTAGACCTACGATGATCGTCCGACGGGCAACCACATAGATTAGTTAGGTTAGGTTATAAACCACATCGACTGCGGTAAAAGATCGCAGTATGGTGCGACTTTTACTCCGGATTTATCGCACTGGGGCTCGAACATGTAGAGAAGAGTAAATTCATGGTGTTTGGGGCTAGTCAAAAGCGTGTAAAGTGTACCCCGTGTGTGTATAAATAATGCACCGCTTGAGATAGTATACCTGTTTAATTACTTGGGTCACATTGTTACAGCTGACCTAAAAGACGATGCAGACATCGAGCGGGAGCGGAGGGCGTTGTCAGTCAGAGGTAACATGATTGCTCGTAGGTTTGTGCGTTGCTCGAGGGAGGTAAAAATAACGCTCTTTAGAGCTTATTGTACATCCCTTTACACGTGCAGTCTGTGGGCAAAGTATACTCGTGCGGCATACAGCGCCCTCCGCGTCCAGTTCAATAACGCGTTTAGGGCGGTATTGAGGCTGCCCCGACACTGCAGCGCCTCGGGCATGTTCGCGGAGGCGCGCACCGACAGCTTTTATGCGACGATGCGCAAGCGGTGCGCGTCTTTGGTGCGCAGAGTGCGGGGCAGCGCCAACACCGTCCTGGCAATGATCGGTAACAGACTGGATTGCCCCTACATCCGGCAATGCTGTAGCAAGCATATTTTTACGGTGTGAATGTTCACGTTCGTCTTTGCTTAGTCTTGTCTGTAAGTTCTGTCTTTAATGTATATGTGTTTTATGTTTTCTGTGTTGTATTTTATGCGTTTGATGTATTTTTTTATGTTTGTGTATATGAGTCTCCGTTACTCTAAATAAATTTAATTAAATTAAATTAATAACTTTGCAAAGATACTTTTCTACGCAAGGCATGATTCTAGCTGCATCTAAAGATTACTTGCCCTTGTCTGCGGTGTCCGGAGATAGGTAGGGCCTTCTGGTTAGGAGTAGGTAGGTGCTTAACTCTTTCAAGCCTGAAAATGTATGATAACAAGAAAATCACCCTTACTATCCTCCATTCTTAGGGGGGTAGCTCATGTAGAATATCGTCTTAGGAAAGTGAAACCTCAACGTTATAAGCCTTGAAAGATTTAAGAAGAATTAGATTAGGTTTGAATTAAAATATAATGACATAAGAATGTGTTAGTTTTTTCGAAGAGATTCTGTAAAACGATTTCCTTGAGAAAAGATATAATATAGTAATCCTTAAGTTTCCATCAGTTTTTAATTTATGTGAATAGCTACCGTTACGCCCCGTCCTTGGTACTTTGCAGTACCTAACTATTCTGTTATGTAACTGAAACAATTTTACTGACTGAATATTTGCCATTATACATATATGTCATTACTTAATGGCGGAAATAGGTCCTACCTACCTATTACTTAACAAGTAGGTATTTGATAGGTTGTTAAATAGGCTATGAGGGCTCTAAGGATTATACTTAAGCTAGGTAAGGCTTTTGAAGACCTAGCTTCATCAGAGTTTTGAAGAGTTAGCTTCATGAGCAGCATGATCGACCACCCTTACTCTAAATAATTATTTTCTAAGAATCTCAGAAAAATAAAACACCATTTTGTAAGTGGACACA
The DNA here is from genome assembly GCA_950371165.1 of Lacanobia oleracea. NCBI lineage: Eukaryota > Metazoa > Arthropoda > Insecta > Lepidoptera > Noctuidae > Lacanobia > Lacanobia oleracea. The sequence goes on from OX493396.1 coordinate 24,778,875, forward strand.
CAGATTACTGCGCCAGGCAAAATAACGGTTTTATTGTCTCAGACAAAGTTCTATTTTGCAAACTTGCAAACCGTCGCATTGTCTTGTTCTGAAAGGGTTGCTTCAAGGTTGGACCTTTGCGAACGTCGCACAATGAGGATTATACAATTTGCATGTTTGCAGGGTTCCTTCCGAGAATGTTGATTTGCACTAATTATTAAATAAGTGAATGCGTGTCTGAGCCAAAGATGGGGTCTCGGGATGCCCTTACCTGAGTAAGTCTTTTATAACTTTATTATTATTACAACGTAACATCGTCGTGGTTTTTACAAACAAGCACAATCACTTTGAGATACAACTTATGAACAAATACAATTCTGTGAACATCTGTGTCTGAACTAGATAACTAAATATCTGTATTTCAGACTCAGCGCTCTTCCCTTAAACATTATACATTTCACTGTATACAAAACAAATAATGTAACGTTATAAAGTGTGTCCCTGTATGTGGAGTGAGAGTGTGTGTATGTGTGTAGGAGGGTGAGTATTAAATTTACCGAGGTACAATAAGTAATTGTTCAGTTTCATCATAGTTAAGTTATGTATGTATTCAAATAGTTTCTTTTTGAGATTTAAACTTCGTACATCGATGGATTGGCTGATTTTGGTATATAAATATGGACCCAAAAAGGGAAAATATCTGTTCACGAATTAGTGTTTAAATTTTGGTCTATAGGGGAAGGTATGTCTCTACGGCGCTTTGAAATTATGGCGATTCTATTTTCAAGTCCATTGGCGAAGTTATCAGGAATGAAGCTTGAGTGTTGTTTCATAACTGTGAGCAGAATGAAAAGTTGAAGTACTGAGAGGACTGCACAAGATTGATAAAGGAGGTGGGTAGGGAACAAGTAGGTAGGGACGAAAAGTGCTGACTTTAAGAATAGCTCTTGAGCTTTTTCAAGCGATTTAGTAGACGTTTTGGGTCTGACGATACTGAGAACATCCAGGAATTGTACCTAAATAAGAAACTGGGAGCGATTTTCGTAGAAGACTTAAATTGTTTAAAAATACTAAAATCATTATAAATTGTTATGTTCCTTCTCTTTCACGCTTTAACAGGCTTTTGTTAACGACGTCGATATGGTATGACGAACGCTTTTCAAAAAGGTTTAAATTATTAACCTTGTTAGCTCCCATACCGACTTTACTTAGGGACTGGAGTAGAAAATCTTCTATGGCAGCATCTACTATTTTGTAATATCTAAATAGGCATATTAGTGACAAACGAACACACACTAGTTGTAATAACACATATAAATTATACCTTAAAGCTCTTCGGTCATCTCTTCTTATAAGGAGAGATGACCGCATCATGCAGTGTTGGCGGTCCACTTGTTCAAAAGATTAGGCGTCAGTCCTCAGTTGTACAATCACAAAGACCACCAGCACTCTGTCCCCTGTGTTCAGAAAAAAAATTAAAAGATCTTATGATCACAAAAATACATTATTCAGCTCTCCTATAAACTTAGTCAAAGTTACTTGAGCGATGTTTATGTAACATACAAGCGACAGTCGGCACAAACGCAAATGATATTCAAAAAGATTAGTTGCCCCGATTAAAACGACAGTCAACTTAACGACAAACTCCCTAAAACGATGAATAGATAGAATTACCTGATTCTGTTTGGTTTACCTCGTCGTCTATACAATGATACAATCTTATTTTATCTGTGATTCTATGAAGCATCACACCCACTGTAAATCACGACGCCGCCAGTACATCATTAGTTTACTGAGCAATAATCTGTCTGTACTTTCTCAGTTGCCGGAATTGATAAGAATTGCTGCTGTGTACGTTTTATTGTTTGTCATTTTGGTGTTTTATGGTCTAGCCCGCATTTACTTAGAGTGTCAGCGTCCTTTTACTCGTAGTGATTACCTTGCAAGTGTTAATTTCGGCTACTAGACTGTCGTTAGGTTGTATACGTCACTAGCTGTCCCAAGTAACTTCGTCTGCGTCACATAAGTGTGAGAAGAAAACAAATTTTCTCCGTTTTTGCAGCCTGTTTCATTGATGCTCCGCTCCTATTTGTCTTAGTGTGATGTTATAATTATAGCCTAGGTATAGCTTTCCTCGATAAATGGGCTATCCAAAACTAAAGAATTTCTGAGATAAGCATGAACAACAAAACAAACAAACCCTTCAGCTTTAGAATACTAATTAGTATAGAAAGTACTCGTGGTTGCCAACAAATTTTCAAACTGTAAACAAGCGACAAATTTTGTGTGTTACCGACAAAGCATGGTTAATATGCTCAAAAAAGGCAACGATTTTCCTTCTCTCCATTTCACGGACACTCTCAATAACGTTATATAATGCGCAGCCCTTTAAGTTTCGCTATATGGAGTCTACACTGCAGTTATATTTAATTAAATAGTAACCGGTTAGCTAGATAGTTCAAACAAGCATTCGTTGGCATCATTATTTAGACGAAAAACGAAAAGCATCATTATTTAGACGAAAAGCACAGGGCCACATGCTTCTCACAGACACCAAAAATCACAGCTACCGGTCTAGAACGAAATTAAAACAATATGTATTCAAATAAACAGGTAACATTATCTAAACCCTGTGACTGCCGCGTCCATCCGGTGGCCGTCACTGCCGGGAGTTTTGTTTTACCAACTTCAAAGCATTAACAAGAAGGAGTCGCGGTGAGAATTTAAACGCCGTCGGGACTGTTAAATCCTTTTGCAAATGCATAATTTTTCTAGAAATTGCAGTAAAATTGTTTTTCACAGAACCTGCACGAAAACGACAAATTATTTGCAAACCTAACGTAAAGTAGGTAACTGCGCCGCTAGGTGTAGCTAGCGCAGTCAAAATGCGTTCCAAATTCAAATCACATTATTGCCTGGGTTATAATGAAATCGGTACAATATTATTGCCGTGGGCTGGAACCACAGTTTAGGACACGTAACCTGCGTCTTGCGGCGACCGACGCGCGCCATCAGTTTTCATGGCTAGAGCACAATTTTCTCGCAGTAGGTGTGAAAAAGAGAGTAACGGTAGTAGAGTAAACTTCTCAAGGATAGGTGTCTTTACCTTAAGCTAGCTTAAATCCCTCGCTGCATACAGGATTGTTGTATTAACTTCCTCGCTTCGCTCGTGAGTTAAACTTTAAGCTTCATCGCGGTGCTTGGGAGTTAACTCTCAATTCATCGTTGTGTTCGGGATTCAATATGACATTCGTGTCATAAGACACTGCTTTATTTTCTCGACTCATAATGTACTATTTGAGTGTCTTGAGTTTGGTACTAGGGATTTAAAAGGTACCTATTGTGTTTAAGTGTCTTATTTGTGTTTCAGTTAGAAGTAAAGAAATTTAGAAAGGGAAATTAGAAGTACTTGAAATGAACTACAAAAGGGATTTATGAAATAAAGCTAAGCTGAAATTCCGTAAAAGAAAAAATGTATTCTCCTGTACAGGTCATGAGATTGCCTACTTGCTACTGTTGAATGCCGTACTACCGCATTTATCAGAATTTGACTACGTTATATTGTTAAGTAACATGTTGGAATACGAAAAAGTAAGGTAAGTGAAATAAAAAAAATCGTTTCGTCTGTAAATTTTATTTATACACTATGCTAATAGTTTTATACAATCTATCATTTCCAGTATTGCACAAATATAGACAAAACCCATTTAAAATTCAATTTGGTCTACCGACACTTTATAATCTATTTAAATTACAAATATTCTTGTATTATTAATCACTTATAAGATTTTTAAGTCCACACACTGAAAGTCTATGTCACAGTACTGACTTTCGTTAACACTTCCGTATGTTCCTTCGTTCGTAGAGCCGGGATAGAAGGAAACTGAGGGCACTGTCAATAGATTTGTCTACAGCGTCCGCAGACGCCGGCAGACAATTTCGCCCGCAATTCAGCCATCTTCTTCTTCAAATAACTGACCTGCAAACCCATTCGTAATTCCCGCAGCTTCCTTCTGTCTCGGCTCTGCTTAGCCGCATAATTGTTCCGCTCGCGCTGCTTGCGATAGGATTCGTCGGCGGTCTGGCTGCTCTGCACCGTCCTCTGCATTCTCGGGTTGTTACCGACCAAGGAGCCTCCATTTTTCACTGCCATCGCTCGCAAGGCATCTTTTTCAAAAGTCTGGTACTCCTCGTCGTCAGACAATGAGTCGTAGAACCCTGCTGATTCCGATGGCGAGGGCGCGGGCGGTTTGCTGTGCGACCAGCTGCTGATGGAGTCGGGAGACGTCACTGACGGCACCGGATACGGCACTGGCTGGTTCAGATATGATGATGGCTGGTATGGATACGGGGCGTAGTACAGAGATTCCGTGTACGGCCCCGAAAGAAGCGGAGAATGAGGAGCACAAGACGCGGGAAGCGGAGACGCTGTCTCCACCTTCACCGCGGGTTTGCTCAAGTCCAAGGGAGCTTCCTGCGCGTACGGAGTCCAGAAAGCCATTTCGAGACCTTGTCTTGTTGACGTGCAAATCACGAATGTCCGTCAATTTTGGCGGGCGACTGTCGCTGTTGTTTAAAAGAGGCGGGGCCTAAGTGACCACCCCCGGACGAAGGGTTGAGTGCAGGTAGCACCCTAACGGTTCTCGAGTGTGGTTGATTTATGAGTCACTATTGGGCTTTTGAACGGAGTAAGTGAACATTACGTTAAATTGAAATGCGAGGCGAGTATTGATAGTAAGTAGTTCTTATTGTTGTGCGACTAATTAATAAAGCGTAATTAATGTCACAAATGATTTTGTTTGTCAGCCAATGAAGTTTTGACTTAGGAGTTGATGTTGGTTCCATGTTCTTTCACTAATTAGGGTATTTATCTAATGGTCCAAATTAACATTCTAAAAACACATTGATACTTACAAGTAAATAATCTTGAAGGGTTTGAGATCTTACTAGGTGTACTAGGTGATTGCTTTAGATCTAAGTATGTGTTCGCGACGAACCATCACAATAGTTTTGTACAACTCGCGTACACAAGAGCCTATGTAATTAAAATCAAATATTTAAGAGCCTATGTAATAGAGTAAAGTATTTAAGCACTGTATTTCGAATAGTAACAGAATTTAAATCATATTTGCTGTCGTCTTCCCTCGGACACATAAGACGTTCTAGGGAAAGTTATTTCTTTGATTAAATAGATATGTAGGGTTACGCATTTCCCCTACAAATTCCTGGTAAACCCTTGAAAGGTATGGTTCTGATAGCTGGTAAAAGTCAAAGGTAACGGAGGTACACAGGTATTGGTGAGTAAGTGTCCTGTGTCAGGTGGACAGCAATAAAATTACCATTAACAGTCACCTTCATTTACTAAACATACAGAAAATCTAGGAATTTAGACTTTACATAGTAGGCACTAGAAGCCTGGCACTGAGCCCTTTTCAAATATGTACGCATCTTTATGGTCAGATAAGGCATAAAGCCACAATTTAGGAAAATGTAAAAACACAGATTTTTTCCCCTTCCGGGTTCCTGACCTAATAGTACTTCCACCCTTAGAGTGGTGGCTTGGAAAGTTATGTATATGAATAGAGGGATGATGCACCTACCCTATGGCATATAGCAAAACAGCCTTTTAGGCACAGTTTTTCGGGAAGTCAACCCTAAATAGTAGACAAGTTCATACTTGTAGATAGATTCAATAGTCAAATGCAACAAGTCCTCCGTGGGCAGGGTTAAGGGGTTGATTTTCACCCATTGGACGGGGAATTTTGAGGGCAGTGATCCATATTCTATTCATAAAGTTTATTTTTATTATAAAAAACAAATAGTTTTTCAAACAACAATCAAATAAAATATTTTTCGAACTCACGATAAAAAAGGCCCATGGGCCAATCTTTAGTTATTTCCCTAAGCAATTAGTTTCTGAATCATATAAAATAAGAAAATTAGTAAATTCTGTTTTCAGTTTGATAAAAACTAGCTTCCATCCGCAACTTCGTCTGCGTAAGCTTTAGAGCTGGTTCCAGAGATAAAAATGTTGAGCCGCACTGATTGCACGGGCATCTCGCTGGGACAACACGTAGTGAGCGTGTTGTTGTCGTCAATATTCCACCTGCTCCGACGTTTCAATAACTTTCAATCCGACCGCCGCTGAGCTTGTTCTTTTAATACTTGTGTATCTTGACTGCTTACAATTCCAGCCCCGACAATACTTTGACATGTTTCTGGTCTCCTGGTAATTTTGAATCTTTGGCGCTCATATTCCAGCTCTCGAAATACTTTAAAATGTTTTTTTATCTCCTGGTACTTCTTTAGTGCTCTCAATTCCAGCCCAAAACTACTTTGACATTTTTCTTGGTGTCCTGGTACTTTAAAATTTTTAACGCTCACAATTTCAGTCCAAAAATACTTTGACATGTTTCTGGTCTTCTGGTATCTACTTGTGAATCATCAGCTCTCATAATTCCATCCCTGAAAAAACTTCGACATGTTATTGGTCTCCTGGTCCTTGTGAATCTTTAGCGATCATTATTCCCCGAAAAAGCTTAAACATTTTTCTGGTCTTCTGGTACTTATGAATTTTTAGCGCTTACAATTCCTACCAAAGAAATACTTTGACATGTTTCTGTCTCCTGGTACGATCATTTGATGCAAAAGCGGCACGGTTGGCGCAATGTTTGAGCGATTCCAGCTCTCGAAATACTTTAAAATGTTTTTTTATCTCCTGGTACTTCTTTAGTGCTCTCAATTCCAGCCCAAAACTACTTTGACATTTTTCTTGGTGTCCTGGTACTTTTAAATTTTTAACGCTCACAATTTCAGTCCAAAAATACTTTGACATGTTTCTGGTCTTCTGGTATCTACTTGTGAATCTTCAGCTCTCATAATTCCATCCCCGAAAAACTTCGACATGTTATTGGTCTCCTGGTACTTGTGAATCTTTAGCGCTCATTATTTCCCGAAAAAGCTTAAACATGTTTCTGGTCTTCTGGTACTTGTGAATCTTTAGCGCTTACAATTCCTACCAAAGAAATACTTTGACATGTTTCTGTCTCCTGGTACGATCATTTGGTGCAAAAGCGGCACGGTTTGCGCAATGTTTGAGCGATTGACTGCTGCGCTGCGTGTCGCAGGTTCGATTCCCGCATGGAACTAATATTTGTATGGCCTACAGATACTTGTTCCGGGACCAGCTGTTTGTGTATGTGAGTTTGTAAACGCACCGACGATATAGAAGAAATTCTTAGAGTGGGGCAACTTTTAAGCCAAACCCCTTCAAATAAAAGTAGGTACTATAAGGGATCGCTTTTGTTGGGGTGCGAGAGGTGTTTTTAATAGAAAGGTTTAAAGAACTTTTGAGAATATATATATTACGTGTTTTCATTCACAAGGCAAATAAAAGAATCTCATGGAAAAAACTAACACTTCATTATCATGTCACCACATTCGAATTCTAACTTAATCTCTTTCTTCCTAATTCTTTCAAGGCTTTTGACTTTGAGGTTGCACCTTCCAAAGAGGATCTCTGCAGTACTTAACACACTTGTACATCAAACTTTCTTAATATTTTTGGACTACCAACACCTAGTACACTCCTAATAGCACTGCAAACAATATGAGCAGATATTGCATATAATACGTTTGTGTTTTGACATTTCCTGCAGTTGAGAAACTTAAAGTCAGTTAAAGTATATCTTGATTGGATATACGAAAACAATGGTCATTAATATAATACAACATTCATGGAACGTTACTGGAACCTATTAAATACCAACCATGTTTTTGGTAAAAAGAGACAGAAAAAGAAAGAGCATGAAATTTAGTGCATTTAAAAAGTAAAAGTTTAAAATTTTGTAGTTAGGTAGTGCAATTGTGAAGTAAGGCATCGATAATGCGCTATTTTTGTCTGAAAGGAATACGGAAGGTATTCCTTTTCAACCTTGTCGATGATACGCAGAGTGTAGTTAATTTAATTTTATAAATTTCTTTGCGTTGGGCCACCTTAATTTTTAAGAATAACTTATTCTTAAAAATAAAGGTGGCCCAACGTTGATCACATGCGGAATGAGCACAACAAAAATAACAATTATTTAATAAATATTTACTTACCTACCTAGTTTACAGTTTTAGCAAAGGGTTTTAATAGTTAATTTAGTCTCATCTGTAACTTATAATAATTACATTTAGCTCTGAGTGAGCATTACATAAGGGCTGTTCCCTCCATCATCTCTATGGACAGATTGTATTACGGAACAAATATTTTTGGACACAGCTGCATTGGCTTTCATTTATCGACTTTTATTCATCATCATATCTGCCTAGCTTTTCCCCAACTATATTGGGTTCGGCTTCCAGTCAAGCAGGATTCAGCTGAATACCAGTATTTTATCGACTTTTATTATTATGAACTTTATTGAGACAATGTTAGGGGCTAACTTTGTGTAATTTTGTGTCAAAAAAAGGATTAGATCGTCACTTGATTACAATTGCAGAACCCCACGTGCAAGTTGGTTAACGAGGATATTTTTATTATTACCGGGTGCGCTTTCACAATATTCTGTAGAGTAATATGAATGATAATTACTATTATCATGAAAATTATGCTTATTTAGATACTTCTAAATAATAATGCTTATTTAGAAGTATTTAGATACTTCTAAATAAGCATTTTTTTCAGAAGACAGATTTATATTTGAAGCAAATCTTCACCTATTTAAAAAAAGTTAAGGTCGTTAATGAAAGGTTAATCTTGATGTGTCTTTTTTTATTAAATCTAAACTGAGATTTTAAATAAAAAGACACATCAAGATTATCTGTGATTGAATGGGTGCAATAGCCGTCGCAACGCAACAATAATTGATTAGTTTTATTGTAAAAAGATCGGGAGCCGCCATGTTGTTTGGTCAATCGGGAGCTATAGGATATTAAACACCGAGTTTAATAAAAATAATAAGTTTAAAAATTGTCGTTTACGCTAACACGATCAAGAACGTTACATACTTATTTATTTATCGGTTTTGGATCTCTATTACCTACGTCCTACATCGATAGCGGACCTATTTATTTTAATTAGTAGTGCACATTTAACTATGTATTCTGAATCATTATCATTGCTCGCAAAACCGCTCTAGTCGAAAGTTCAGCAGTTTTTTTTTATACTCTAAGCCTATAAAACTATTCAAAATGACATCATTACACTTTATAAATGCAATCAACCAAACCTAGGTCCATCAATCAATCAATATTATTATATTATTCTTCCGTTACTGAGTGAGCGAGTGACTGACAGACAACGCACAACCGAAACTGCTGGTCAGAGGAAGCTGAAATTTTTCATGCAGTTTCCTTGGGGAGTGTTGGGGAGCACAAAGAGGATTTCTCGAAATGCTTACGGGAATGGGTAAGCCGACAATGCGCGTACGAAGTCGCCGGCCAAAGCTAGTAGCTCTAGGTACTCAAATAATAGCCGCAGGGCCCAGTACATGGTAACAATACATTATGCAGTCTATTCAGCGCTCCTATAAAGTAAGCCAAAATGTCTTGAGCGATGTTTATGTAACATGCAGGCGACAGTCGGCACAAACGCAAATGACACTCAAAAAGATTAGTTGCGCCGATTAAAGCGACACTTTTTGCCAAAATCCGAACCCGTTCGATAGCATCACAAACGGGAACATAGGAAATTGCACATAACTGTCAAATATAGCGGACTATAGACATCTGTATCTCAATGCAGCTGCGACCACACTCGTGCAAAATAGAACCTAAACACGTTCCTTCTAAATTTCAGTTTTGCGTGATGCTTAGGAATACAATAATTATTGCAAGGGTTCGTCGCGCGCCTGTCATTTAAACCCCTTCCGCGTGGACACGGATTAAGTCTCCAGGGATCAATCAGTACGGTCCACAAAAAAGATATTGTGTTACATAGTTTGCGGAAAGATAACTGTACTTTTGTTTTCGAGTGTTTGAGTTAATGATCACGTGCTCAAACTGTTTGTGTTTCTGTGAACTCACGCGTTTGACCACTACCTCACCTGATGGTAAGCGAGGATGTGGTCGAACATGGAGCACGCTTGCCTAGAAATAACCTATTCACTCTTGATTTAAAGACTCCCAGGTTGTAGCTATCAGGAAACACAGACTCCGGCAGGGAATTCCACTCCTTAGCTGTACGCACTATGAATGTGTTCCCAAAACGTTTTGTGCGTATGGGTGGGATGTCCACCATGTACCGGTGGCGCATCGCCGTTCGTCTTGTGGTCCGATGATGGAAAGGGCTTGGCGGAATTAAATTATGCAATTCCGTCGCACATTCCCCAAAATGCAACCGGTAAAAAACCGACAGGCTAGCAACTCGTCGTCGATGTTCAAGACTTTGGAGCTTCGAAGCGACGAGCCTCTCATTGCCGATGATCCTCTTAACTCGTTTCTCAATTGACTCAAGGGCATCAAGCTGGTATCTGGCAGATCCATCCCAAAGATGAGAGCAGTATTCCATACACGATCGAACTTGCGCTTGATAGAGTTTGAGCAGCTGTTCCGGCGTAAAGTACCGTCTCACCTTAGCCAGAATCCCCAACTTCTTTGCAGCCACTTGAGCTTTTGCCTCTATGTAAGGGCCAAAATTGAGAGTAGATGTTAATGTAACCCCAAGAAGCTCAAGATGGTCGGTTATCGGCACGGTTTCACCGCGGAAAGATGGAGCTGGGCGGAATTGGCTCCTTTTGGCGGAAAATAGACACGCTTGGGTCTTAGCAGCATTGAACTTGACCAGATTGGCATCACCCCAATCAGAGACCGCCTGTAGGGACACGTTCAAGCGCTCAACCATTGCCTCCCGGAGAGACCGGATCTGCGACCCACCAGCTCGTGTGTCGGACACGTATCTTTCAGCAACAGTGCTGTCGTCTGCATACCCAAAGGTACCGGGTTTAAGCAGATCATTAATATGCAGCAAGAACAGTGTTGCCGAAAGCACCGAACCCTGAGGAACCCCGGCATTAATATCCAGCAGACGAGCAGCCATCTATGACCACTCGGATAGACCGATCCCTCAGGAAGTCTGCGATCCAATCACACAAACCGGCGGGCAGACCGAAGGAAGGAAGCTTACCAATAAGGCTATCGTGCCAGACCCTGTCGAAGGCCTTCGAGATGGCAAGGGAGACCGCTAGTGCCTCCCCGTGCTTCTCTATGGCTTCACTCCAGATGTGAATGGCATACGCTAGAAGATCCCCAGTTGACAGATTTCGGCGGAACCCATATTGACGGTCACTAAGAATATCATTCGCTTCTAGGTACGCCAGGAGCTTATGATTCAGCACGCGTTCCGTAGTCTTACAAAGTATGGACGTTACCGAGATGGGTCTATAATTCGACGGGTCAGCTCGACTACCCTTCTTGGGCACGGCCTGCACGTTAGCTTGCTTCCAAGCCTTCGGCACTTTTCCAGTCTCAAACGAAAGGCGAAATAGGCGTATCAAGATCGGAGACAACTCAGGCGCACAAGTCTTCAGAACAATTGCCGGTATCCCGTCGGGATCACTAGCCTTCTTCACGTCTAGGTTACGCAGTACTCTACGGACGTCCTTCTGATGAATGCGAATGCTAGACATACTCGACTCGCATTCACCAGGAGAGGCGGAGGGCGTCGCGCCACCAGGATCCAGACGTGAAGATTCCGCAAACAAAGAAGCAAACAAGTTCGCTTTCTCCTCAGCGGAGTGGGCCAGCGTCCCGTCGGGTCTCAGCAGTGGTGGTAGTGAGGGGCGGCAGAAGTTCGATTCGACCGACTTAGCCAGGGACCAAAAAGCCTTACTACCTGCTGGGTATGAAGCAAGTTTGTTCCCTATTCGGCTAATGTGGTCAAACCGAGCCCTCCGCAACACCTTCTTGCAGGACTTAGCAGCCCTGTTGAAGGCTCTCTTCTTCTGACTCACGTCATTTGCTTTGCGCGTACGAGCGTCGACCCATGCTAGGTACGCCGCGTGCTTAAGCGCATCGGCGCGATTGCACTCGGCACCAAACCAAGGACGTCAGTCAACTTAACAACAAACTCCCTAAAACATCAAAATGACTTGACTCTGTTTGGTTTACCTCTTCGTCCATACAATAATACACTCTATCTTATCTGTAATTCTATGAAGACCCACTGTAAATCACGACGATGCCAATACTCATTAGTTTACTGGGCTACAAACAGTCGGTACTTTCAAAGTTGCCGTCATTTATTGCCGTATTGTTTGATATTTTGTTGTTTTATGGTCTAGCCCGCATTCACCTCGAGTATCTTGCACGTGTTCATTTCGGCTGCTAGACTGTCGTTAGGTTGATTACGTCCCGTACCTACAACTTCGTTTGCATCACATAAGAGAGAGAAGAAAAATTATGTTTTACTCGTTTTTGCAGCATGTCTCATTGATGCTCCGCTCCTATTTGTCTTAGCGTAATGTTATATAGCTTTCCTCGGTAAATGGGTTATTTAAAACTAAACATTTATAAATTCTAACCACTAGTTTCTTAGATAAGCACGTTCATCGAAACAAACTAACTCTTCAGTTTTAAAGGTTAGTTAATTTAAAAGTTAATTTTCTTCTCTTCATTTCACGGAAACTCTTATTTAGGTACGCTATAAAATGCGCAGTCCTTTAAGTTTCGCTTTATGGAGTTTACACTGTCGTTATATGTAATTAAATAGTAACCAGCCAGCTAGATAGTTCAAACAAACGTTCGTTGGCATCATTATTCAGACGAAAAACGTCCTGTGCGGGGCACAGGCACAGGGCCACAGGCTTCTCCCAGACACCAATAATCACAGCTACCGGGCTAGTACTTTCCGCGCCCTCTATTTTCCGCCGCCTACATTATGTCGTTAAACAACTTGTAGGTCTTCTTCTCTTTGCGTACCGACGATACTTCTAACTATTTTGGGCCCAGTAGGTGGCCACATTGGTTGAGGCATCGGAGGCGTTGTATCGTGTGTGCCGATTTTTTAATAGTGATAGGCTCACATTTGAATAGCGATGGATGATGTGACCGACTATGAAGCACGCCTACCTAGGTCCTAGAAGTAACTTATTCGCTCTTGACTCGAAACCATTGTAATTTTAGGTTTCCCTTTGTAAAACAAGGCTATCGTCACTTTTGCACACATATAAAACCGGTCAAGTGCAATTCGGACTCGCACACGAAGGGTTCCTTACCATAAACCTTATTTTTCTATATTTAAGTTAATAGAATGAAAGATAAATTGCGGTTTACGATTTATGACGTATTAAAAAAAAACTTCTAACTAGATCTCGTTCAAACCAATTTTCGGTGGAAGTTTGCATATATTTTTTTAGTTTTATTATTCTCTTATTTTAAAACCTCAATATCATTTTTGAAGACCTATCCATAGATACCCGACACGTATAAGTTTGATGAAAAAAAAATTGTCGAGTTTCAGTTCTAAGTATCTTCGGTTCTAACCCAAAAAAAATATTGTTTTTTTTTCTATTTTTGTGTGAAAATCTTAAAGCGGTTCACAGAATACATCTACTTACCAAGTTTCAACAGTATAGTTCCTTTAGTTTCGGAAAAAAGTTGCTGTGACATACGGACGGACAGACAGACAGAAAGACATGACGAATCCATAAGGGTTCCTTTTTTTGTCAATTGGCTATGGAAGCCTAAAAACGCCTTGTTCTATCTGTACTTTTTCTGCTAACCACACGTATCAGAAGTGCAAAGGGGTGCAATGAGTCAGCAGATCCCTCGCTGACCGCAACTGCGATCAGTTTCCGCAATCTCGACCATTCGTCCAAGCGGCCGTGCCCATTCACACTTGTGTGCATTGTGCCGAACTTGCGTGACTTGATGTTTCTATTTACTGAACAATTCACGTTTATCGCTTTCAAATCGAATGACTAAATTCTTGATTTGACAGCGACTGTAGAATTTATTTGAATAAAGATACAACAACTGTCCTCGTAACCGCAATTTGTTGCATTTACAAATAGCGATCAGTATAAGCAGTCAAAATGATGCAATGTCGCCGAATTGCTAGCTAATATCCTGTCGCTGGAATAAAAAGCTCAACAATAACTTCAAGAGCCATAATTATTGTATTCCAATAAATCGCTTAAAGTTTCAACTCGCTTCGGAAGAACTGTCTAAAACATTAAGTGCAATTCTGCATTGCATCGGCTTCCAAAGGACATTACAAATTAATTGGTAAAACTTAAATATTCTCTTGACAATAAGTCAAGAGTACATCAGTTTGCAATCGTTTGCTGCAACTGTCTGTCGACAATACCCACAATGCGCCATGTAGGTGGAACGTGGGACCTCCCCGTGGAGAACGTTCTCATACAAAGCCCGGAATCAAAGTCTTACCCTCGGTCGCATTTTAGTTACGTCTTTACGGAAGTGGCTACCAACATTGTCTAATGATTGTGGGACATCTTTATTTGTGATCTTTTGGAGGCAAAACGCATTTTTCAGTGAAATAACGAATAAGTTCGTATATTTTAAATCAAATTCAAAAACTGTTTCTGGAATCCTTTCACGCATCACTTTCAAGTTTCACACATTGAATCCCTTCAGCAACAATCTAACTCTTTATAACTTCTTTCCAAATTAAACATTTTGAACAAACATAACAGAACTGGTACAAATCATAACAGATCCTTCTGGGAAAAATATGAATTTTGTATGAAATGCAAACAGAGTCTGCGTAATAGTCGCGAGGGATTAGCGAATGATACTTTCCTGTTATTCGTTACAACTGAAACTTCTTTGTCGAGAGGATGAATGACAATTGCGAAGGGCTTGCCACCGGAACGGTCACAATGAATCCCAACTTGTGTTAAATTTTCTAAATCATCGAAGCTTGAGATTAGCTGGAAAATCATCATCTGCCTAGCCTTTTTCCCAACTATGTTGGGGTCGGCTTCCAGTCAAGCCAGATTCAGCTGAATACCAGTGTTGAGATTAGCTGGAAAATATTTTGATTAAAGTCGGACTTACCCAGAGTTGCGTCTTGGAGATTTCCCTTGTTCCAAGATACCTTTGAAATTGTTTTTACATTTGCATGAAATCTCCAATAATAAACAATGGTTACTTTTTCACGAGTGGAAAGTTTAAAGGAAACAAGCAAGATTTATTTTAGGGACATTATATGAGAGATTTTAACACGAGACTCGACTGCTTTTTGACGTGCAAATGTCAGAAAACGAGACTAACTTCGGCTTAAGACTCATCATTTCAGATCATTATGCCATTATTGTCTTTCAAAAATCTTATAACCAGAACTACGAGTAGGTCCCTGAAGAATCCTCCGATTTCTGGTCTTTCCCTGAAACAAGGTGTTACTTTTTGCACCTTTTCCGAATCTTGAATAAACAAACGAACATCAAAGCCTTTTACAATCAAAGAATGTCTTTCAAAATAAACAAGCAAGAGTTTTTTAGGGAATTATATGAGAGATTTTAACACGGGACTCGACTGCTTCTCGTCGCCCAAATTTCAAAAAACGAGACTAACTTCATCTTAAGACTCATCATTTAAGATCATTATGATATTTTTATCTTTCAAAAATCTTGTAACCAAAATTAGGCCCCTGAGGAAACCTCCGAGTTCATGACTTTCTCTAAAACAAGATGTTAGTTTTTGCACCCTCTCCGAATTTTAAATCCAACCGAAAATCAATGCCTGTTACAATCTAAAAGAATGTCTTTCTCCCAGTTCAGCATCTTGCACATTTTGCTGATTGTTATCATCAGCACCAGTTATTAATGTTATTCTGTCATTTATAATGTATATGATTTACAGCGTTTCTGAGAACGACAAAACTGGTTGGTAACTCTTGCCCATTGTGTTTGCTGTTTCCGGTTCCCTAAATCCCTTGTTGTACAGCAATGTCCTTTGTCGATAGTATGAAAGTACTCGTAGTCAATCAAGAATGACAAATTTCTTCTGTCTTTATTGCACTAAATATTTAGATTGATGTTAACAAAATTTATTTCATCTACATCTATTTTAGTTTCCATTAGTTTTGTCAGCTATTTCAATTGATTCCTGATATCCTAAACATGTAATCTCCCTTTTCAACTTCAAATACTCAACTCTCTTCCTCCTCTCCCTTGCGCCTTGCGGCGTAATATTTGCTTGCATTAGCAGATGCAAGCTTGTCAATGCTCGTCATCGTCTCACGGGATCTGTCGATTATCCCAAGCAATAACATCCACAGTGCAGGCTGACCGAAACGTGACCAGTCTTCAGGGAGTCAGTCGTTGTTACGTTTGTTATTCTAAGCAGCGCACAAATACTACCAATTTCTGCTCCTTTAGCTTCCCAGAAAGAACACAATTAAAACAGAAATGTGTTAAATGTATGTGGTTATGGTACTCCCGTTTGTGGTTTCAATTAAAATTTCTCACTTCGCTTTTGTGCGTTTAAAATAAGCTAAAGGATTTGGCTTGGACGTCCTTTCTGAGTGACTAAACGGAAATTGTTCCATTTCACATTCCTATTATAGCTTCTATAATACAAGAAAAACATATTTAATTTACAACCAAAAGTTTTTTTTTAATACAAACTATGACTCTACGTTCTGTCCATTTAAAAAAATACTGTCTTAATTTTTAACCTGTCATATGCCTAGCCTTTTCCTAACTATATTGGGGTCGGCTTCCAGTCAAACTGGATATAGCTGAATACCAGTGTTTTACGTGGAGCGGCTGCCTACAAGACCTCTACAACCGATTAACTGGGTAGCACAGTACTTCTTGGCTAGACTGGAGTCAGATTTACTGGCTTCTGACAATCCGTAACGACTGCCAAAATTCTACAAATGACAGCCGGGACCAACAGCTTAACGTGCTTTCCGAGGCACGGAGGAAACTCGTTATGTTAAGATGGTCACCCATCCACAGCCCAACCTTGGTAAGCGTTGCTTAACCTTGAAGATCGACCTGTGCGGCTGTTATTCTTTAGCCACGAGCTCCTCTTAATTTTTCACCAGTGAACTAAAGTAAATCTTATTGTTCGGGCATCACAAGTATTTGCAGCTCTAGTTATAAAAACTTAATAATCAAATGCTTAGTTTAAAAACTGATTAAAAAATCGTAATCCTGTTTCTACGTAAAAAAAATTGAATGAAGGATCTGCTAATCAGTGTTCGAATTCGCACTAAGCACATGTTTGTTGTTTTTCATGAATAAGCCTGTCGGTGTCCATGTGGACGTTTTTTAGACGATATAACGATGTTGACTTGATAATATCTCCCAGAGCTACCTTAAAGTATTACTGCTTATTAGTTTCTAACGATTTAATAACATGTGAAACTGCATATTTTGTTTTCTTCGTCTTTTTTTTCAAACGTTGTTTTTGTTATTGCCATTGATGGATTCATTTTTGGCAGCTATCATCTGATGGTAAGCGATTACGTGGCCGACGATGGAGCATGTTTGCTTAGAAGTAACCTATTCACTCTCACCCCCAGGTTGTAGCAATCAGGAAACTCAGACACCAGCAGGGAATCTTTAACTGTACGCAAAATTAAAGTATTCCCAAAATATTTTGTACGTCATCAAGTAGAATGTTCTCATGATATTCTGAACATTATCTATAACAAACTTTTATTGTGATATTGATTTTACCGTTCACTCCACATGCTCTACAAAGATTCCCACATTTCGAACAACTCATCCTGTACAAAAGCTTACAAACTGGCCATCTACATTGATATGTCAATCAAACTCCTGTGCAAGCACCTCGTAACTCGCAGGCTTATGCGAATCGAATCGCGCGCCTCCACAATGCCCACAATTGATACAATGTATTACGGGAACGCCTCGAAACCTCCGTCAATACCCAATAACTGTTTCATTTTAGCCCTTTCTGGTCCTTCCGAACGCACAACTTCTTTTTCGTTGTCCATCTCCCTAATCCAACGTCATAAGACTTAAAATGCTATAGCATGGTAAAGTTGTGGTGTTTTCGAACCAACCCCTTTTCGAATGAAAGGTTAATCCCGTCTGACAGTATGTCCTTAGCACCTGCTTTTGATTGTGAAACTTGGGCATTTTGAGTTTGTAACGGTATGTAAAGATGGCGTTGATAATTTTAACAAGGCTGCACTTTTATATACGAGATTAGTTTTGGAAATGGCACATGTCTTTAGAAATAACCAGATTGCGAATTACCAGCATCATTTCTATAAAATATGTTTGAATTTATTATTATTCTATTTAAATATTCAGCAAGCCGTTCCGTGAAATAATAGTTACGACCGCCGATTTTTTCGCAACAAAACTATTCAGTTGTTGTTACGTCGCGCCGGCTGTTGCGACCGGTCGACCACAGGGCTGCTTTGTAGCCTTTTGTTTGGTACTTTAGTTTTTATAGACTTTTATTTGGGACGAGCCACTACGAGTATTCTCAGCCACTGCAATTATTCCTGAAAGCCAGAATCTACAGTGGTCGCCAACAGAAAAGAGCCCAAGGGAACGAAGCAATACTTAAAAGCCGTACCAGCATCTGAATTCCACGTTGCATGCGATCCAACGTAGGTACTAATTGAATGTGACAATAGAGCTTGCTTGCCCAGAACTCACCCACTCCCTTTTGACTATTAAACCCCGCGATAGAACCATCAAGATAAACAGACGTTGGCAGGAATATAACTGTACGCACAAAGAAAGTGTTCCCAAAATTTGTTTTGCATTTGGGTGGGATATCCACAATGATTCTGATTATTTTGTCTAATTAAAATCAAATTAAATCGCACAATCAGCAGTTCGACCCCGGAACTGTAACTCCATCAATCTCGCACACAATGGTGCTGCGTGTCGTCCGGTGAATGGGTTGCCGTCCCACGCAGACCACTGTTGGACAACGTGATCGATCGACAGTGTCGTCGAGTACCGGGAAATGCTGCAGTTGCGGTTCAATTATATGTGTATTTCCTGCTGCTTTGTGATGGAAATAAGCAACGATATCATCTTTAATATAAATCTAATAAGGAGTACACAACAACATTTACAAAGCATTTTTAATACACGCAAAACGACTCCCAAACGGAAAAGCTGTAAAACAGACAGAATAGCTAGCTGGCTTCTATTTCAGGCTGATAAAGAGCTCATCTCTACAGGTTTAAAAAACAGCATAGCATATCACATAGTATGCCTAGGTGACTCTGTAGAAATGGGTACGTATCAAAATCCCGAATTTTAAAAGACCGAATTTTAAAATACCGATGGACGAAATCCCGATAACTGAAACGCCGAATGGTTGTTTGGTCGAAAGTTTAAAATCCCGAAAGTTAATTTTCCCGAAAATTTAAAATCCCGAAGTTTAAAATCCCGAGGTACAAAATCCCGAAATTGCCACCGTATTATAACAATAATAACTTGTAACAATAGAGGGAATGTGGCGCTCGGCGGCCGCTGCCGCGGCACGCTCGCTCCGCTCGCTCGCCTTCGCGCGTTTATTTACACTGTTCTAACCTAACCTAACCTAGGACATTCGATACTCTGATTCAGGATTTCATCCATCGGTATTTCGTTCATTCGGGTTTTCGTCCATTCGGGATTTCGTCCTTTCGGGCATTTGGACATCGGTATTTTGTGTTTCGATATAACGACTATCGACATTTAAAACTTTCGGTATTTTGAATTTCGGTGTTTTGGACGTCGGTATTTCAACCATGGGTATTATGAACTTTCGGGATTTTGATACGTACCCGGCTCATTTAGTTCCCAGAGAAAGAAAGCTACAAGACATAATTGTTAGCAGGCTCCTATTTCAGGCTGATAAAGAGCTCATCTCTACAGGTTTAAAAAACACCATAGCATACCACAAAGAATGGCTAGGTGACTTTGTAGGAAGCCTTGAAGTGCTTGCATTAAGGCTCATTTAGTTGCCAGAGAAAGAGCAAAACTACCAAAAGCATAATTCTTTTATATCAGTGGTACATAAAAGAATAACAGTAAACTAAGTCGCCCCTATCCCAAATATTACATAAGCTGCACCCTTCGATGAGGGTGTCGCAACTATTGACAGCACGCTGACAACCCAGGGAACTCGATATTTCCTTATTATCTGAGACAAATTAAAAAAAGATCTTATTGCAGTGGCTTAAGGTTGAGATTAAGGTATTGGTAAGGTGATGCACAGATGCAGTGATATTGATTTATTCGACAATTTAATGTTACTGTAATTGTCACGTGTGTCGCTCACGCCTTTTATGGAACAGTTAACGGGATCTGCAGTTTGCAAGCTGTGATATTATGTAGAACAGTGCCGTGTGAAGACAAGGGTGATGGCAAATACACCTACTAATAATATGAAGCTGTAGAGATTGTATGTTTGGCTGAACGCGCTACATTCAGGAACTAATGCTTCGAATTGAAAAAATATTTTAGTGATGAATTTATCGAGGAAGGCTATTAGGCATAACATCCCGCCACGACCAATAGGAGCGGAGCATTAATGATGAACAATGTGACGCAGAGTAAGTTGCGCGGATCAGCTAGTGCTTGACGCAAAGTAGGAACGCAATTAGTTTTTAAAGACTATTGGACAATTAATAATGATAAGGATAAGTTTGCCCTTCAAGTGTCACGCCTGTTTACGATAGCTAGCTTCCTAATCTAGTTGTTTAAACTTGTTTCAATTGTATATTTCAACCACATATTTAAGTAGTCTGTTTACTACAGGCACCTAACAGGGTCTAAGCTGAACAACATCTAATCTACAGAGTGAAATTCATAAGACATCATGCGCGCTATGTCCATTCTGGTTTTTCAACAAGAACTTTGTTTTCTAAAACAAAGAATTTAAATGAAAATGATTCAAATTGTATTGTATTACGAAGAGAAAGAGAAAAGTTTGGTATTATGAAGGAGTTTCAACAGGACGGTGCCACATGTGAAACAGCCCATGAAACTACAAATTTATTGCAAAACAAATTTTCCCGATTGCATAATTTTACGAAATTCAGCTATTAAGTGGCCAGCCAGATCGTATGATTTAACACCACTGGGTTATTTTTCGCGAAGTCATGTTTAGGACAGAGTCTATACGGAGCCAATCGAATCGATTGCAGCTTTAAAACTCAAAATCCGTGATGTGATTAACGAAATAGACCCGCCATTTTGCCAAAAAGTGATTAAAAACTTTGATGAAAAAATTGACATCTGTCAGCGTGGTCGTGGTGGACATTTGCCAGATATTATTTTTCATTCATAATTTCCAAACATTTCTCTTCGTAATACAAAAACAATTTGTATCATCTTCATTAAAATTCTTTGTTTTATTTTGTTTGAGAAAACCAAGTTCTTGTTTAAAAATCCGTAATATCTACCTACTTAGGTCTAGCGAGTGTCCTCATATTACTAGCTGACCCGCGCTACTTCATCTGCGTCATATTTCTCATTAATGCTCCGCTCCTTTTGGTCGTAGCGTGATGTTAAGTATATACATAATGTAAAAATAACGATGACAAAAATAAATTAAAGTATGGAACATAACTCACCACACACTAATATACATATAAATCTATTAACATTTTAACCATCTAATTACCTGTAATAATAATTAATTAATTCCATGAATTGTTACTTAGTAGTAGTAGCAGGACTTCGTCCTCTCTCCTAACTTTGCTGTGCCCGACAGGGTCCATATTGATCTTGACAATATTTATAAGTACCACCTATATGTACATAATATGGAATGCAATAAAGTATTGAGTATATAGCCTTACTTAATAAATGGGCTATCCAACACGAAACAAATTAATAATTTCGAACCAGTCATTCCTGAGATTAGTTTGAGTAGATGTTTATTTGTTACTCAATCACGTCAAAACGGTTGACAAACAGATCTTGGTGAAATTCGTCATCTTAAAACAAAATTAAAAAGTTGAACCGCAAGGAATGTTGTAGGTTGTTATGAAATGTTTAGGTGCCTACGTAAGTAGCAATAAGTATTCAAAACCTCAATCAGAGTCCATTTATTAAAAAGTTCAGCTAATATAAATCATCATAACTAGATACACGACTATAATATAACATAAACTTAGCAACATTCTCTCGACCAATCACGTGGCTGAGAAATGTGCACGTTGTGCAACGAACGACCCCGAGTGTAGGAAAGAAAATATGAATGGAAGCTGTGCAACTAATGCGCGAGTGGGTACGAACTTGAATGGAATGGCTATAAAAAACCCCAAAAGAAGAGATCCCGAATATGGCTTTTTTGTTAATATGAAACTGCCTCATTGGCTCGCTAGAAGAACCACCTCTTGCAATAGCTTGTTATGTACTCGTAGGTACTTTCGTGTTATTATTTTCAGTAAGAATTTTATAGTAGCAGCCTGCGCTAAAAGCCACACACAAAATCGCATATTCCTTCACTATTGAAAGGAATTTCGGAATAAGTGCTATGTTTGAAATCGTCTGTTTGACTGCCTACTTGACAACATCCAATGAATGCTATTGCTACTTACTAGGTAATAGGTGTAATAAAGCTTCTTCTTCTTGTCCTGTGGGCAGTAAGGTCTAATAACCCCACACACCCAAGTGTCAGAGTTTCTAAACCGCCTCAAGGCCTCTGACATGGTTTATTTGACGACCACCATTTGGCGGCCGGGACAACCGGCTTATACGTCTCTCGGCTTTCCGAAGCTCGAGCTTTTCTTTATATCAGACAATCAGTTGATTCAAGCCTGTAATGTCCTAACCAAACTGGAAACAACTTTATAAAGTTTGCTTCCCGAGGGCATAGAAAGTGAATTGAACCCACGACCGCCGGCGGGGTCACGAGACAACGCCTAAACCACTCGACCACGGAGGCAGTTAAAAAAGCTGAAACGCGCCATCTCTGAAACTACTAACCAGTCGGTTTTTTTTTTCTAGTACTTATATAGGTAGGTACTCATAGAATCGGTAAAAATGCGTACCAAGTTGCGGGCAAAAGCTAGAGATAAAAGAACATGCGATGCAACCTATCGAATATATTTGTATCCTTATCAATTAGACTGCATTACCTCTACCCGATATATTGCAATAGGCCCGTCGTGGGATTTAAACAACGGACAAGATAATAGGTAAAACTAAGACTATTCCATCCAAACTGGGAATATTTATATAAGTCCAACAACTGCCTCGCATCGCCAACCAATTACCCACAATTAACCTGTGGTTTGTCGTCAGCACACGTGGGTGCCATTGGGCGTCAACTGAATTGACGCTTAATGGCATCCCACATGCCATACCAAATCACGCAGTTTAAACTTCGTTTTTGTTAAATGCAGTGTTTAATACCCTATGGACCAAAAAACATGGCGGCGGCCGATTTTTTCACAACAAAACTATTCAGTTGTTGTTACGTCGCGCTGGCTGTTGCGACCGGTCGACCACAGGGCTGCTTTGTAGCCTTTTGTTTGGTACTTTAGTTTTTATAGACTTTTATTTGGGACGAGCCACTACGAGTATTCTCAGCCACTGCAATTATTCCTGAAAGCCAGAATCTACAGTGGTGGCCAACAGAAAAGAGCCCAAGGGAACGAAGGAATACTTAAAAGCCGTACCAGCATCTGAATTCCACGTTGCATGCGATCCAACGTAGGTACTAATTGAATGTGACAATAGAGCTTGCTTGCCCAGAACTCACCCACTCCCTTTTGACTATTAAACCCCGCGATAGAACCATCAAGATAAACAGACGTTGGCAGGAATATAACTGTACGCACAAAGAAAGTGTTCCCAAAATTTGTTTTGCATTTGGGTGGGATATCCACAATGATTCTGATTATTTTGTCTAATTAAAATCAAATTAAATCGCACAATCAGCAGTTCGACCCCGGAACTGTAACTCCATCAATCTCGCACACAATGGTGCTGCGTGTCGTCCGGTGAATGGGTTGCCGTCCCACGCAGACCACTGTTGGACAACGTGATCGATCGACAGTGTCGTCGAGTACCGGGAAATGCTGCAGTTGCGGTTCAATTATATGTGTATTTCCTGCTGCTTTGTGATGGAAATAAGCAACGATATCATCTTTAATATAAATCTAATAAGGAGTACACAACAACATTTACAAAGCATTTTTAATACACGCAAAACGACTCCCAAACGGAAAAGCTGTAAAACAGACAGAATAGCTAGCTGGCTTCTATTTCAGGCTGATAAAGAGCTCATCTCTACAGGTTTAAAAAACAGCATAGCATATCACATAGTATGCCTAGGTGACTCTGTAGAAATGGGTACGTATCAAAATCCCGAATTTTAAAAGACCGAATTTTAAAATACCGATGGACGAAATCCCGATAATTGAAACGCCGAATGGTTGTTTGGTCGAAAGTTTAAAATCCCGAAAGTTCATTTTCCCGAAAATTTAAAATCCCGAAGTTTAAAATCCCGAGGTACAAAATCCCGAAATTGCCACCGTATTATAACAATAATAACTTGTAACAATAGAGGGAATGTGGCGCTCGGCGGCCGCTGCCGCGGCACGCTCGCTTCGCTCGCTCGCCTTCGCGCGTTTATTTACACTGTTCTAACCTAACCTAACCTAGGACATTCGATACTCTGATTCAGGATTTCATCCATCGGTATTTCGTTCATTCGGGTTTTCGTCCATTCGGGATTTCGTCCATTCGGGCATTTGGACATCGGTATTTTGTGTTTCGATATAACGACTATCGACATTTAAAACTTTCGGTATTTTGAATTTCGGTGTTTTGGACGTCGGTATTTCAACCATAGGTATTATGAACTTTCGGGATTTTGATACGTACCCGGCTCATTTAGTTCCCAGAGAAAGAAAGCTACAAGACAGAATTGTTAGCAGGCTCCTATTTCAGGCTGATAAAGAGCTCATCTCTACAGGTTTAAAAAACACCATAGCATACCACAAAGAATGGCTAGGTGACTTTGTAGGAAGCCTTGAAGTGCTTGCATTAAGGCTCATTTAGTTGCCAGAGAAAGAGCAAAACTACCAAAAGCATAATTCTTTTATATCAGTGGTACATAAAAGAATAACAGTAAACTAAGTCGCCCCTATCCCAAATATTACATAAGCTGCACCCTTCGATGAGGGTGTCGCAACTATTGACAGCACGCTGACAACCCAGGGAACTCGATATTTCCTTATTATCTGAGACAAATTAAAAAAAGATCTTATTGCAGTGGCTTAAGGTTGAGATTAAGGTATTGGTAAGGTGATGCACAGATGCAGTGATATTGATTTATTCGACAATTTAATGTTACTGTAATTGTCACGTGTGTCGCTCACGCCTTTTATGGAACAGTTAACGGGATCTGCAGTTTGCAAGCTGTGATATTATGTAGAACAGTGCCGTGTGAAGACAAGGGTGATGGCAAATACACCTACTAATAATATGAAGCTGTAGAGATTGTTTGTTTGGCTGAACGCGCTACATTCAGGAACTACTGCTTCGAATTGAAAAAATATTTTAGTGATGAATTTATTGAGGAAGGCTATTAGGCATAACATCCCGCCACGACCAATAGGAGCGGAGCATTAATGATGAACAATGTGACGCAGAGTAAGTTGCGCGGATCAGCTAGTGCTTGACGCAAAGTAGGAACGCAATTAGTTTTTAAAGACTATTGGACAATTAATAATGATAAGGATAAGTTTGCCCTTCAAGTGTCACGCCTGTTTACGATAGCTAGCTTCCTAATCTAGATGTTTAAACTTGTTTCAATTGTATATTTCAACCACATATTTAAGTAGTCTGTTTACTACAGGCACCTAACAGGGTCTAAGCTGAACAACATCTAATCTACAGAGTGAAATTCATAAGACATCATGCGCGCTATGTCCATTCTGGTTTTTCAACAAGAACTTTGTTTTCTAAAACAAAGAATTTAAATGAAAATGATTCAAATTGTATTGTATTACGAAGAGAAAGAGAAAAGTTTGGTATTATGAAGGAGTTTCAACAGGACGGTGCCATATGTGACACAGCCCATGAAACTACAAATTTATTGCAAAACAAATTTTCCCGATTGCAAAATTTTACGAAATTCAGCTATTAAGTGGCCAGCCAGATCGTATGATTTAACACCACTGGGTTATTTTTCGCGAAGTCATGTTTAGGACAGAGTCTATACGGAGCCAATCGAATCGATTGCAGCTTTAAAACTCAAAATCCGTGATGTGATTAACGAAATAGACCCACCATTTTGCCAAAAAGTGATTAAAAACTTTGATGAAAAAATTGACATCTGTCAGCGTGGTCGTGGTGGACATTTGCCAGATATTATTTTTCATTCATAATTGCCAAACATTTCTCTTCGTAATACAAAAACAATTTGTATCATCTTCATTAAAATTCTTTGTTTTATTTTGTTTGAGAAAACCAAGTTCTTGTTTAAAAATCCGTAATATCTACCTACTTAGGTCTAGCGAGTGTCCTCATATTACTAGCTGACCCGCGCTACTTCATCTGCGTCATATTTCTCATTAATGCTCCGCTCCTTTTGGTCGTAGCGTGATGTTAAGTATATACATAATGTAAAAATAACGATGACAAAAATAAATTAAAGTATGGAACATAACTCACCACACACTAATATACATATAAATCTATTAACATTTTAACCATCTAATTACCTGTAATAATAATTAATTAATTCCATGAATTGTTACTTAGTAGTAGTAGCAGGACTTCGTCCTCTCTCCTAACTTTGCTGTGCCCGACAGGGTCCATATTGATCTTGACAATATTTATAAGTACCACCTATATGTACATAATATGGAATGCAATAAAGTATTGAGTATATAGCCTTACTTAATAAATGGGCTATCCAACACGAAACAAATTAATAATTTCGAACCAGTCATTCCTGAGATTAGTTTGAGTAGATGTTTATTTGTTACTCAATCACGTCAAAACGGTTGACAAACAGATCTTGGTGAAATTCGTCATCTTAAAACAAAATTAAAAAGTTGAACCGCAAGGAATGTTGTAGGTTGTTATGAAATGTTTAGGTGCCTACGTAAGTAGCAATAAGTATTCAAAACCTCAATCAGAGTCCATTTATTAAAAAGTTCAGCTAATATAAATCATCATAACTAGATACACGACTATAATATAACATAAACTTAGCAACATTCTCTCGACCAATCACGTGGCTGAGAAATGTGCACGTTGTGCAACGAACGACCCCGAGTGTAGGAAAGAAAATATGAATGGAAGCTGTGCAACTAATGCGCGAGTGGGTACGAACTTGAATGGAATGGCTATAAAAAACCCCAAAAGAAGAGATCCCGAATATGGCTTTTTTGTTAATATGAAACTGCCTCATTGGCTCGCTAGAAGAACCACCTCTTGCAATAGCTTGTTATGTACTCGTAGGTACTTTCGTGTTATTATTTTCAGTAAGAATTTTATAGTAGCAGCCTGCGCTAAAAGCCACACACAAAATCGCATATTCCTTCACTATTGAAAGGAATTTCGGAATAAGTGCTATGTTTGAAATCGTCTGTTTGACTGCCTACTTGACAACATCCAATGAATGCTATTGCTACTTACTAGGTAATAGGTGTAATAAAGCTTCTTCTTCTTGTCCTGTGGGCAGTAAGGTCTAATAACCCCACACACCCAAGTGTCAGAGTTTCTAAACCGCCTCAAGGCCTCTGACATGGTTTATTTGACGACCACCATTTGGCGGCCGGGACAACCGGCTTATACGTCTCTCGGCTTTCCGAAGCTCGAGCTTTTCTTTATATCAGACAATCAGTTGATTCAAGCCTGTAATGTCCTAACCAAACTGGAAACAACTTTATAAAGTTTGCTTCCCGAGGGCATAGAAAGTGAATTGAACCCACGACCGCCGGCGGGGTCACGAGACAACGCCTAAACCACTCGACCACGGAGGCAGTTAAAAAAGCTGAAACGCGCCATCTCTGAAACTACTAACCAGTCGGTTTTTTTTTTCTAGTACTTATATAGGTAGGTACTCATAGAATCGGTAAAAATGCGTACCAAGTTGCGGGCAAAAGCTAGAGATAAAAGAACATGCGATGCAACCTATCGAATATATTTGTATCCTTATCAATTAGACTGCATTACCTCTACCCGATATATTGCAATAGGCCCGTCGTGGGATTTAAACAACGGACAAGATAATAGGTAAAACTAAGACTATTCCATCCAAACTGGGAATATTTATATAAGTCCAACAACTGCCTCGCATCGCCAACCAATTACCCACAATTAACCTGTGGTTTGTCGTCAGCACACGTGGGTGCCATTGGGCGTCAACTGAATTGACGCTTAATGGCATCCCACATGCCATACCAAATCACGCAGTTTAAACTTCGTTTTTGTTAAATGCAGTGTTTAATACCCTATGGACCAAAAAACATGGCGGCGGCCGATTTTTTCACAACAAAACTATTCAGTTGTTGTTACGTCGCGCTGGCTGTTGCGACCGGTCGACCACAGGGCTGCTTTGTAGCCTTTTGTTTGGTACTTTAGTTTTTATAGACTTTTATTTGGGACGAGCCACTACGAGTATTCTCAGCCACTGCAATTATTCCTGAAAGCCAGAATCTACAGTGGTGGCCAACAGAAAAGAGCCCAAGGGAACGAAGGAATACTTAAAAGCCGTACCAGCATCTGAATTCCACGTTGCATGCGATCCAACGTAGGTACTAATTGAATGTGACAATAGAGCTTGCTTGCCCAGAACTCACCCACTCCCTTTTGACTATTAAACCCCGCGATAGAACCATCAAGATAAACAGACGTTGGCAGGAATATAACTGTACGCACAAAGAAAGTGTTCCCAAAATTTGTTTTGCATTTGGGTGGGATATCCACAATGATTCTGATTATTTTGTCTAATTAAAATCAAATTAAATCGCACAATCAGCAGTTCGACCCCGGAACTGTAACTCCATCAATCTCGCACACAATGGTGCTGCGTGTCGTCCGGTGAATGGGTTGCCGTCCCACGCAGACCACTGTTGGACAACGTGATCGATCGACAGTGTCGTCGAGTACCGGGAAATGCTGCAGTTGCGGTTCAATTATATGTGTATTTCCTGCTGCTTTGTGATGGAAATAAGCAACGATATCATCTTTAATATAAATCTAATAAGGAGTACACAACAACATTTACAAAGCATTTTTAATACACGCAAAACGACTCCCAAACGGAAAAGCTGTAAAACAGACAGAATAGCTAGCTGGCTTCTATTTCAGGCTGATAAAGAGCTCATCTCTACAGGTTTAAAAAACAGCATAGCATATCACATAGTATGCCTAGGTGACTCTGTAGAAATGGGTACGTATCAAAATCCCGAATTTTAAAAGACCGAATTTTAAAATACCGATGGACGAAATCCCGATAATTGAAACGCCGAATGGTTGTTTGGTCGAAAGTTTAAAATCCCGAAAGTTCATTTTCCCGAAAATTTAAAATCCCGAAGTTTAAAATCCCGAGGTACAAAATCCCGAAATTGCCACCGTATTATAACAATAATAACTTGTAACAATAGAGGGAATGTGGCGCTCGGCGGCCGCTGCCGCGGCACGCTCGCTTCGCTCGCTCGCCTTCGCGCGTTTATTTACACTGTTCTAACCTAACCTAACCTAGGACATTCGATACTCTGATTCAGGATTTCATCCATCGGTATTTCGTTCATTCGGGTTTTCGTCCATTCGGGATTTCGTCCATTCGGGCATTTGGACATCGGTATTTTGTGTTTCGATATAACGACTATCGACATTTAAAACTTTCGGTATTTTGAATTTCGGTGTTTTGGACGTCGGTATTTCAACCATAGGTATTATGAACTTTCGGGATTTTGATACGTACCCGGCTCATTTAGTTCCCAGAGAAAGAAAGCTACAAGACAGAATTGTTAGCAGGCTCCTATTTCAGGCTGATAAAGAGCTCATCTCTACAGGTTTAAAAAACACCATAGCATACCACAAAGAATGGCTAGGTGACTTTGTAGGAAGCCTTGAAGTGCTTGCATTAAGGCTCATTTAGTTGCCAGAGAAAGAGCAAAACTACCAAAAGCATAATTCTTTTATATCAGTGGTACATAAAAGAATAACAGTAAACTAAGTCGCCCCTATCCCAAATATTACATAAGCTGCACCCTTCGATGAGGGTGTCGCAACTATTGACAGCACGCTGACAACCCAGGGAACTCGATATTTCCTTATTATCTGAGACAAATTAAAAAAAGATCTTATTGCAGTGGCTTAAGGTTGAGATTAAGGTATTGGTAAGGTGATGCACAGATGCAGTGATATTGATTTATTCGACAATTTAATGTTACTGTAATTGTCACGTGTGTCGCTCACGCCTTTTATGGAACAGTTAACGGGATCTGCAGTTTGCAAGCTGTGATATTATGTAGAACAGTGCCGTGTGAAGACAAGGGTGATGGCAAATACACCTACTAATAATATGAAGCTGTAGAGATTGTTTGTTTGGCTGAACGCGCTACATTCAGGAACTACTGCTTCGAATTGAAAAAATATTTTAGTGATGAATTTATTGAGGAAGGCTATTAGGCATAACATCCCGCCACGACCAATAGGAGCGGAGCATTAATGATGAACAATGTGACGCAGAGTAAGTTGCGCGGATCAGCTAGTGCTTGACGCAAAGTAGGAACGCAATTAGTTTTTAAAGACTATTGGACAATTAATAATGATAAGGATAAGTTTGCCCTTCAAGTGTCACGCCTGTTTACGATAGCTAGCTTCCTAATCTAGTTGTTTAAACTTGTTTCAATTGTATATTTCAACCACATATTTAAGTAGTCTGTTTACTACAGGCACCTAACAGGGTCTAAGCTGAACAACATCTAATCTACAGAGTGAAATTCATAAGACATCATGCGCGCTATGTCCATTCTGGTTTTTCAACAAGAACTTTGTTTTCTAAAACAAAGAATTTAAATGAAAATGATTCAAATTGTATTGTATTACGAAGAGAAAGAGAAAAGTTTGGTATTATGAAGGAGTTTCAACAGGACGGTGCCACATGTGAAACAGCCCATGAAACTACAAATTTATTGCAAAACAAATTTTCCCGATTGCATAATTTTACGAAATTCAGCTATTAAGTGGCCAGCCAGATCGTATGATTTAACACCACTGGGTTATTTTTCGCGAAGTCATGTTTAGGACAGAGTCTATACGGAGCCAATCGAATCGATTGCAGCTTTAAAACTCAAAATCCGTGATGTGATTAACGAAATAGACCCGCCATTTTGCCAAAAAGTGATTAAAAACTTTGATGAAAAAATTGACATCTGTCAGCGTGGTCGTGGTGGACATTTGCCAGATATTATTTTTCATTCATAATTGCCAAACATTTCTCTTCGTAATACAAAAACAATTTGTATCATCTTCATTAAAATTCTTTGTTTTATTTTGTTTGAGAAAACCAAGTTCTTGTTTAAAAATCCGTAATATCTACCTACTTAGGTCTAGCGAGTGTCCTCATATTACTAGCTGACCTGCGCTACTTCATCTGCGTCATATTTCTCATTAATGCTCCGCTCCTTTTGGTCGTAGCGTGATGTTAAGTATATACATAATGTAAAAATAACGATGACAAAAATAAATTAAAGTATGGAACATAACTCACCACACACTAATATACATATAAATCTATTAACATTTTAACCATCTAATTACCTGTAATAATAATTAATTAATTCCATGAATTGTTACTTAGTAGTAGTAGCAGGACTTCGTCCTCTCTCCTAACTTTGCTGTGCCCGACAGGGTCCATATTGATCTTGACAATATTTATAAGTACCACCTATATGTACATAATATGGAATGCAATAAAGTATTGAGTATATAGCCTTACTTAATAAATGGGCTATCCAACACGAAACAAATTAATAATTTCGAACCAGTCATTCCTGAGATTAGTTTGAGTAGATGTTTATTTGTTACTCAATCACGTCAAAACGGTTGACAAACAGATCTTGGTGAAATTCGTCATCTTAAAACAAAATTAAAAAGTTGAACCGCAAGGAATGTTGTAGGTTGTTATGAAATGTTTAGGTGCCTACGTAAGTAGCAATAAGTATTCAAAACCTCAATCAGAGTCCATTTATTAAAAAGTTCAGCTAATATAAATCATCATAACTAGATACACGACTATAATATAACATAAACTTAGCAACATTCTCTCGACCAATCACGTGGCTGAGAAATGTGCACGTTGTGCAACGAACGACCCCGAGTGTAGGAAAGAAAATATGAATGGAAGCTGTGCAACTAATGCGCGAGTGGGTACGAACTTGAATGGAATGGCTATAAAAAACCCCAAAAGAAGAGATCCCGAATATGGCTTTTTTGTTAATATGAAACTGCCTCATTGGCTCGCTAGAAGAACCACCTCTTGCAATAGCTTGTTATGTACTCGTAGGTACTTTCGTGTTATTATTTTCAGTAAGAATTTTATAGTAGCAGCCTGCGCTAAAAGCCACACACAAAATCGCATATTCCTTCACTATTGAAAGGAATTTCGGAATAAGTGCTATGTTTGAAATCGTCTGTTTGACTGCCTACTTGACAACATCCAATGAATGCTATTGCTACTTACTAGGTAATAGGTGTAATAAAGCTTCTTCTTCTTGTCCTGTGGGCAGTAAGGTCTAATAACCCCACACACCCAAGTGTCAGAGTTTCTAAACCGCCTCAAGGCCTCTGACATGGTTTATTTGACGACCACCATTTGGCGGCCGGGACAACCGGCTTATACGTCTCTCGGCTTTCCGAAGCTCGAGCTTTTCTTTATATCAGACAATCAGTTGATTCAAGCCTGTAATGTCCTAACCAAACTGGAAACAACTTTATAAAGTTTGCTTCCCGAGGGCATAGAAAGTGAATTGAACCCACGACCGCCGGCGGGGTCACGAGACAACGCCTAAACCACTCGACCACGGAGGCAGTTAAAAAAGCTGAAACGCGCCATCTCTGAAACTACTAACCAGTCGGTTTTTTTTTTCTAGTACTTATATAGGTAGGTACTCATAGAATCGGTAAAAATGCGTACCAAGTTGCGGGCAAAAGCTAGAGATAAAAGAACATGCGATGCAACCTATCGAATATATTTGTATCCTTATCAATTAGACTGCATTACCTCTACCCGATATATTGCAATAGGCCCGTCGTGGGATTTAAACAACGGACAAGATAATAGGTAAAACTAAGACTATTCCATCCAAACTGGGAATATTTATATAAGTCCAACAACTGCCTCGCATCGCCAACCAATTACCCACAATTAACCTGTGGTTTGTCGTCAGCACACGTGGGTGCCATTGGGCGTCAACTGAATTGACGCTTAATGGCATCCCACATGCCATACCAAATCACGCAGTTTAAACTTCGTTTTTGTTAAATGCAGTGTTTAATACCCTATGGACCAAAAAACATGGCGGCGGCCGATTTTTTCACAACAAAACTATTCAGTTGTTGTTACGTCGCGCTGGCTGTTGCGACCGGTCGACCACAGGGCTGCTTTGTAGCCTTTTGTTTGGTACTTTAGTTTTTATAGACTTTTATTTGGGACGAGCCACTACGAGTATTCTCAGCCACTGCAATTATTCCTGAAAGCCAGAATCTACAGTGGTGGCCAACAGAAAAGAGCCCAAGGGAACGAAGGAATACTTAAAAGCCGTACCAGCATCTGAATTCCACGTTGCATGCGATCCAACGTAGGTACTAATTGAATGTGACAATAGAGCTTGCTTGCCCAGAACTCACCCACTCCCTTTTGACTATTAAACCCCGCGATAGAACCATCAAGATAAACAGACGTTGGCAGGAATATAACTGTACGCACAAAGAAAGTGTTCCCAAAATTTGTTTTGCATTTGGGTGGGATATCCACAATGATTCTGATTATTTTGTCTAATTAAAATCAAATTAAATCGCACAATCAGCAGTTCGACCCCGGAACTGTAACTCCATCAATCTCGCACACAATGGTGCTGCGTGTCGTCCGGTGAATGGGTTGCCGTCCCACGCAGACCACTGTTGGACAACGTGATCGATCGACAGTGTCGTCGAGTACCGGGAAATGCTGCAGTTGCGGTTCAATTATATGTGTATTTCCTGCTGCTTTGTGATGGAAATAAGCAACGATATCATCTTTAATATAAATCTAATAAGGAGTACACAACAACATTTACAAAGCATTTTTAATACACGCAAAACGACTCCCAAACGGAAAAGCTGTAAAACAGACAGAATAGCTAGCTGGCTTCTATTTCAGGCTGATAAAGAGCTCATCTCTACAGGTTTAAAAAACAGCATAGCATATCACATAGTATGCCTAGGTGACTCTGTAGAAATGGGTACGTATCAAAATCCCGAATTTTAAAAGACCGAATTTTAAAATACCGATGGACGAAATCCCGATAATTGAAACGCCGAATGGTTGTTTGGTCGAAAGTTTAAAATCCCGAAAGTTCATTTTCCCGAAAATTTAAAATCCCGAAGTTTAAAATCCCGAGGTACAAAATCCCGAAATTGCCACCGTATTATAACAATAATAACTTGTAACAATAGAGGGAATGTGGCGCTCGGCGGCCGCTGCCGCGGCACGCTCGCTTCGCTCGCTCGCCTTCGCGCGTTTATTTACACTGTTCTAACCTAACCTAACCTAGGACATTCGATACTCTGATTCAGGATTTCATCCATCGGTATTTCGTTCATTCGGGTTTTCGTCCATTCGGGATTTCGTCCATTCGGGCATTTGGACATCGGTATTTTGTGTTTCGATATAACGACTATCGACATTTAAAACTTTCGGTATTTTGAATTTCGGTGTTTTGGACGTCGGTATTTCAACCATAGGTATTATGAACTTTCGGGATTTTGATACGTACCCGGCTCATTTAGTTCCCAGAGAAAGAAAGCTACAAGACAGAATTGTTAGCAGGCTCCTATTTCAGGCTGATAAAGAGCTCATCTCTACAGGTTTAAAAAACACCATAGCATACCACAAAGAATGGCTAGGTGACTTTGTAGGAAGCCTTGAAGTGCTTGCATTAAGGCTCATTTAGTTGCCAGAGAAAGAGCAAAACTACCAAAAGCATAATTCTTTTATATCAGTGGTACATAAAAGAATAACAGTAAACTAAGTCGCCCCTATCCCAAATATTACATAAGCTGCACCCTTCGATGAGGGTGTCGCAACTATTGACAGCACGCTGACAACCCAGGGAACTCGATATTTCCTTATTATCTGAGACAAATTAAAAAAAGATCTTATTGCAGTGGCTTAAGGTTGAGATTAAGGTATTGGTAAGGTGATGCACAGATGCAGTGATATTGATTTATTCGACAATTTAATGTTACTGTAATTGTCACGTGTGTCGCTCACGCCTTTTATGGAACAGTTAACGGGATCTGCAGTTTGCAAGCTGTGATATTATGTAGAACAGTGCCGTGTGAAGACAAGGGTGATGGCAAATACACCTACTAATAATATGAAGCTGTAGAGATTGTTTGTTTGGCTGAACGCGCTACATTCAGGAACTACTGCTTCGAATTGAAAAAATATTTTAGTGATGAATTTATTGAGGAAGGCTATTAGGCATAACATCCCGCCACGACCAATAGGAGCGGAGCATTAATGATGAACAATGTGACGCAGAGTAAGTTGCGCGGATCAGCTAGTGCTTGACGCAAAGTAGGAACGCAATTAGTTTTTAAAGACTATTGGACAATTAATAATGATAAGGATAAGTTTGCCCTTCAAGTGTCACGCCTGTTTACGATAGCTAGCTTCCTAATCTAG
Source organism: Lacanobia oleracea (assembly GCA_950371165.1). Classification (NCBI taxonomy): domain Eukaryota; kingdom Metazoa; phylum Arthropoda; class Insecta; order Lepidoptera; family Noctuidae; genus Lacanobia; species Lacanobia oleracea. The sequence continues at coordinate 24,814,668 of OX493396.1, forward strand.
ATGTTTAAACTTGTTTCAATTGTATATTTCAACCACATATTTAAGTAGTCTGTTTACTACAGGCACCTAACAGGGTCTAAGCTGAACAACATCTAATCTACAGAGTGAAATTCATAAGACATCATGCGCGCTATGTCCATTCTGGTTTTTCAACAAGAACTTTGTTTTCTAAAACAAAGAATTTAAATGAAAATGATTCAAATTGTATTGTATTACGAAGAGAAAGAGAAAAGTTTGGTATTATGAAGGAGTTTCAACAGGACGGTGCCATATGTGACACAGCCCATGAAACTACAAATTTATTGCAAAACAAATTTTCCCGATTGCAAAATTTTACGAAATTCAGCTATTAAGTGGCCAGCCAGATCGTATGATTTAACACCACTGGGTTATTTTTCGCGAAGTCATGTTTAGGACAGAGTCTATACGGAGCCAATCGAATCGATTGCAGCTTTAAAACTCAAAATCCGTGATGTGATTAACGAAATAGACCCACCATTTTGCCAAAAAGTGATTAAAAACTTTGATGAAAAAATTGACATCTGTCAGCGTGGTCGTGGTGGACATTTGCCAGATATTATTTTTCATTCATAATTGCCAAACATTTCTCTTCGTAATACAAAAACAATTTGTATCATCTTCATTAAAATTCTTTGTTTTATTTTGTTTGAGAAAACCAAGTTCTTGTTTAAAAATCCGTAATATCTACCTACTTAGGTCTAGCGAGTGTCCTCATATTACTAGCTGACCCGCGCTACTTCATCTGCGTCATATTTCTCATTAATGCTCCGCTCCTTTTGGTCGTAGCGTGATGTTAAGTATATACATAATGTAAAAATAACGATGACAAAAATAAATTAAAGTATGGAACATAACTCACCACACACTAATATACATATAAATCTATTAACATTTTAACCATCTAATTACCTGTAATAATAATTAATTAATTCCATGAATTGTTACTTAGTAGTAGTAGCAGGACTTCGTCCTCTCTCCTAACTTTGCTGTGCCCGACAGGGTCCATATTGATCTTGACAATATTTATAAGTACCACCTATATGTACATAATATGGAATGCAATAAAGTATTGAGTATATAGCCTTACTTAATAAATGGGCTATCCAACACGAAACAAATTAATAATTTCGAACCAGTCATTCCTGAGATTAGTTTGAGTAGATGTTTATTTGTTACTCAATCACGTCAAAACGGTTGACAAACAGATCTTGGTGAAATTCGTCATCTTAAAACAAAATTAAAAAGTTGAACCGCAAGGAATGTTGTAGGTTGTTATGAAATGTTTAGGTGCCTACGTAAGTAGCAATAAGTATTCAAAACCTCAATCAGAGTCCATTTATTAAAAAGTTCAGCTAATATAAATCATCATAACTAGATACACGACTATAATATAACATAAACTTAGCAACATTCTCTCGACCAATCACGTGGCTGAGAAATGTGCACGTTGTGCAACGAACGACCCCGAGTGTAGGAAAGAAAATATGAATGGAAGCTGTGCAACTAATGCGCGAGTGGGTACGAACTTGAATGGAATGGCTATAAAAAACCCCAAAAGAAGAGATCCCGAATATGGCTTTTTTGTTAATATGAAACTGCCTCATTGGCTCGCTAGAAGAACCACCTCTTGCAATAGCTTGTTATGTACTCGTAGGTACTTTCGTGTTATTATTTTCAGTAAGAATTTTATAGTAGCAGCCTGCGCTAAAAGCCACACACAAAATCGCATATTCCTTCACTATTGAAAGGAATTTCGGAATAAGTGCTATGTTTGAAATCGTCTGTTTGACTGCCTACTTGACAACATCCAATGAATGCTATTGCTACTTACTAGGTAATAGGTGTAATAAAGCTTCTTCTTCTTGTCCTGTGGGCAGTAAGGTCTAATAACCCCACACACCCAAGTGTCAGAGTTTCTAAACCGCCTCAAGGCCTCTGACATGGTTTATTTGACGACCACCATTTGGCGGCCGGGACAACCGGCTTATACGTCTCTCGGCTTTCCGAAGCTCGAGCTTTTCTTTATATCAGACAATCAGTTGATTCAAGCCTGTAATGTCCTAACCAAACTGGAAACAACTTTATAAAGTTTGCTTCCCGAGGGCATAGAAAGTGAATTGAACCCACGACCGCCGGCGGGGTCACGAGACAACGCCTAAACCACTCGACCACGGAGGCAGTTAAAAAAGCTGAAACGCGCCATCTCTGAAACTACTAACCAGTCGGTTTTTTTTTTCTAGTACAGTACAGCCTCATTAATCCGGACTCCCGCTTGTTCGGCGATCGCTGTAATCCGGCCGGGCAATGGGTTTCGCAGAGGAGGTGGGTGTAGGAGCAGGCCACCATGAGCCAATCCGTCGCTGCTTTAGATTTGCTGAAGATAACGAATTTAATAGCCACGACATTCATCATTTCAGCCGAAAGACTTCCACTATGGGCATAGCCTCCCCCCCCCCATGGGGGCGTTTGCCATAATTGCCATGCTTGACAGGCCACGACATTACATGGTTGTGATTTTGAACATGTACATTTTTGTCTTTATGCTTTAATTTAAAAATTTATTAAAGAAACTAAGGTAAAAACATTTGTTTAATTAGGTACGAGTACCATTAAATATGGCATATTATAATCCGTATGCCTCGATAATCCGGGAAGGGTCTTGTTTTTGCCTCTCCGGATTAACGAGGCCCAACTGTACTTATATAGGTAGGTACTCATAGAATCGGTAAAAATGCGTACCAAGTTGCGGGCAAAAGCTAGAGATAAAAGAACATGCGATGCAACCTATCGAATATATTTGTATCCTTATCAATTAGACTGCATTACCTCTACCCGATATATTGCAATAGGCCCGTCGTGGGATTTAAACAACGGACAAGATAATAGGTAAAACTAAGACTATTCCATCCAAACTGGGAATATTTATATAAGTCCAACAACTGCCTCGCATCGCCAACCAATTACCCACAATTAACCTGTGGTTTGTCGTCAGCACACGTGGGTGCCATTGGGCGTCAACTGAATTGACGCTTAATGGCATCCCACATGCCATACCAAATCACGCAGTTTAAACTTCGTTTTTGTTAAATGCAGTGTTTAATATCCTATGGCCCCATCGACCAAAAAACATGGCTGCGGCCGATTTTTTCACAACAAAACTATTCAGTTGTTGTTACGTCGCGCCGGCTGTTGCGACCGGTCGACCACAGGGCTGCTTTGTAGCCTTCTAGTTGGTTTTTAGTTTTTTCTGATTTTTATTTGGGACGAGCCACTACGAGTATTCTCAGCCACTGCAATTATTCCTGAAAGCCAGAATCTACAGTGGTGGCCAACAGAAAAGCGCCCAAGGGAACGAATGAATACCTAGAAGCCGTACCAGCATCTGAATTCCACGTTGCATGCGATCCAACGTACTAATTGAATGTGAAAATAGAGCTTGCTAGCCCAGAACTCACCCATTCCCTTTTGATTAAAAAACCCAGCGATAGAACCATCAAGATAAATAGGCGTTGGCAGGAATATAACTGCACGCACAAAGAAAGTATTCCCAAAATTTGTTTTGCATTTGGGTGGGATTTCCACAATGATTCTGATCATTTTGTCTAATTAAAATCAAATTAAATCGCACAATCAGCAGTTCGACCCCGGAACTGTTACTTCATCAATCTCGCACACAACGGTGCTGCGTGTCGTCCGGTGAATGGGTTGCCGTCCCACGCAGACCACTTTTGAACAACGTGATCGATCGACAGTGTCGTCGAGTAGCGGAAATTGCTGCAGTTACGGTTCAATTATATGTGTATTTCCTGCTGCTTTGTGATGGAAATAAGCAACGATATCATCTTTAATATTAATCTTATTAGTACACAACAACATTTACAAAGCATTTTAAATGCACGCAAAACGACTCCCAAACGAAAAACTGTAAGACAGACAGAATTGCTAGCTGGCTTCTATTTCAGGCTGATAAAGAGCTCATCTCTACAGGTTTAAAAAACAGCATAGCATATCACAAAGTATGCCTTGGTGACTGTAGAAATCCTTGAAGCGCTTGCATTAAGGCTCATTTAGTTCCCATAGAAAGAACAAAACTGCCAAAAACATAACTATTTTATATTAGTGGTACATGAAAGCATACAGTAAGCTAAGTCGCCCCTATCCCAAGTAATACATAAGCTGCACCCTTCGATGAGGGTGTCGCAACTATTGACAGCACGCTGACAACCCAGGAAACTCGATATTTCCTCATTATCTAAGACAAATTAAAAATAGATCTTATTGCAGTGGCTTAAGGTTGAGATGAAGGTATTGGTAAGGTGATGTACACATGCAGTGATATTGATTTATTCGACAATTTAATGTTACTGTAATTGTCACGTATGTCGCTCACGCCTTTTATGGAACAGTTAACGGGATCTGCAGTTTGCAAGCTGTGATATTATGTAGAACAGTACCGTGTGAAGACAAGGGTGATGGCAAATACACCTACTAATAATATGAAGCTGTAGAGATTGTTTGTTTGGCTGAACGCGCTACATTCAGGAACTAATGCTTCGAATTGAAAAAATATTTTAGTGATGAATTTATTGAGGAAGGCTATTAGGCATAACATCCCGCCACGACCAATAGGAGCGGAGCATTAATGATGAACAATGTGACGCAGAGGAAGTTGCGCGGATCAGCTAGTGCTTTACGCAAAGTAGGAACGCAATTAGTTTTTAAAGACTATTGGACAATTAATAATGATAAGGATAAGTTTGCCTTCAAGTGTCAAGCTAGTTTCGTCAAGTTAGTTCATATCAGTAACATTAAAGCCCAACGCTTCCGACATACCCAAATACTTCGGTTTGGGTTGAGCTGAGGGATCTAACCTGTATGGAATCCGAGAGTTGAATTCCCTCAGATTCCATAATCTCCCCTTTCTTTACATGATGACTGCACATTTGTCCACACCAAATTCCATCCTGATGGCACTACTAAAGGTTTCAGTTACCTTCAGTATCTCCATCAGTCGCGAATTGTTGGGGGCAAAGAGTTTTAGATCACCCATGTAAAGAAAGTGAGATATGGCCTGACCACCTCTTCTCAACCGATAGCCTAGATCTGAATTCTCCAGCAATGTGCTAAGAGGATTCAAAGCTAAGCAAAACCAAAGCGGACTCAAACTGTCGCCCTGAAATATTCCCCGTTTAATCCATACAGGCACATCGTTCCCCTGAATCGGTCGACATCCTGGACAGCGTAGGACCGTCTTCCATTGCCTCATACATGACTCAAGAAAGGTGCGTACAGTTGCATCTATTTTGCATGTACAACTCCAATACCCTCATGAGCCATGTATGTGGCACAGAGTCGTTATAATTATTATTATTATTCAAGCGGGCGAAGCCGCGGGTGGCAGCTGGTTTCTTTTTAATGTAATAAACCACTTATTTAGTTGACTATTGTCTGCATAGTCATAAAGTTCATTGCTCTTTGAATCTCCTATATCAAAGACAGCCGAAAGCAAACTTTCAGGACGCTATAACAATAACAAAGAGCCTGTGTAGGTGCTGACGACCATAAAACAATGTTTTTGAATGACAATGTGTACAATACGCAAACTACATTTGTAAAGGATTAACGCAAGGCCTGAGACAATGGCCTTCTGCGTAGCTTTGTGAAGAAAACGGAACGGAACTGACTTGAATGGTGGAATTAGCAATAGTTACTTTATTGTCTCATTGAATGGTCTGGCAGCGAGGATTTTAACAGTAACGGAGTTGGGCCGCCGCGCTGACTGATACGTTTTTTTTTTTTTTTTTTTTTTTACTAATAATAGGCACGCGCTTGACCACCATCTCACCTGATGGTAAGCCATGATGTGGTCGAAGATGGAGCACGCCTGCCTAGAAGCAACCTATTCACTCTTGACTTAAAGACTCCCAGGTTGTAGCTATCGGGAAACACAGACTCCGGCAGGGAATTCCACTCCTTAGCTGTACGCATTATGAATGTGTTCCCAAAACGTTTTGTGCGTGTGGGTGGGATGTCCACCATGTACCGGTGGCGCATCGCCGTTCGTCTTGTGGTCCGATGATGGAACGGGCTTGGCGGAATTAAATTATGCAATTCCGTCGCACATTCCCCAAAATGCAACCGGTAGAAAACCGACAGGCTAGCAACTCGTCGTCGATGCTCAAGACTTTGGAGCTTCGTCGCGACGAGCCTCTCATTGCCAATGATCCTCTTGGCTCGTTTCTCAATTGACTCAAGGGTATCAAGCTGGTATCTCGCAGATCCGTCCCAAAGATGAGAGCAGTATTCCATACACGATCGAACTTGCGCTTGATAGAGTTTGAGCAGCTGTTCCGGCGTGAAGTACCGTCTCACCTTTGATAGGATCCCCAACTTCTTTGCAGCCACTTGAGCTTTTGCCTCTATGTAAGGGCCAAAATTGAGAGTAGATGTTAATGTAACCCCAAGAAGCTCAAGTTGGTCGGTTATCGGCACGGTTGCACCTCGGAAAGATGGAGCTGGGTGGAATTGGCTCCTTTTGGCGGAAAATAGACACGCTTGGGTCTTAGCAGCATTGAACTTGACCAGATTGGCATCGCCCCATTCAGAGACAGCCTGTAAGGACACATTCAAGCGCTCAACCATAGCCTCCCGAAGAGACCGGATCTGCGACCCACCAGCTCGTGCGTCGGACACGTATCTCTCAGCAACAGTGCTGTCGTCTGCATACCCAAAGGTACCGGGTTTAAGAAGATCATTAATATGCAGCAAGAACAGTGTTGCCGACGTTGCAACTGTTGCTTTTGTTGCTATAGCATGACAGCTCAACGGTCATTTTAAACCAAAATTAAAAAGTTGAACCGCAAGGAATATTGTAGGTTGTAGTATGAAATGTTTAGTGCCTACGTAAGTAGCAATAAGTATTTCAAACCTCAATCAGAGTCCATTTACTAAAAAGTTCAGCTAATATAAATCATTATGTAACTAGATACACGACTACAACATAACATAAACTTAGCAAGATTCTCTCGACCAATCACGAAGCTGAGAAATGTACACGTTGTGCAACAAACGACCCGAGTGTAAGATAGGCGGTGTGAATGGAAGCCGTGAAACCAATGCGCGAGTGGGTACGAACGTGAATGGAATGGCTATAAAAAAAAACCCAAAAGAAGGGATCCCGAATATGGGCTTTTTTTTAATATGAAACTGCCTCGTTGGCTCGCTTGAAGAACCAGCTCTTGCATTAGCTTGTTATGTAGGTACTTAGGTGTTATTATTTTCAGTGAGAATTTCATAGTAGCAGCCTGCACTAAAAGCCACACAAAAAATCGCATATTCCTTCACTATTGAAAGCAATTTCGGAATAAGTGCTTCATATTACCTATGTTTAAAATCGTCTGCTTGACTGCCTACTTGACAACATCCAATGAATGATATTGCTACTTACTAATAAGTATAATAAAGCTTTTTCTTCTTATCCTGTGGGCAGTAAGGTCTTACGAGCCCACACACCCAAGTGTCAGAGTTTCCAAACTATATATATAATAAGTATACTATTCAAGCGTGTAATGTCCTAACCAAACTGGAAACAATTTAATAAAGTTGCTGCTTCCCGAGGGCATAGATGATGAACTCACCGACGACATTTATATTTATTTACATTGAAATCTAGGTACTCGTCATAGACGCTACAATCAAAGCTGGCTGGCTCTACAGGTCTAGTTTCGTAAATTCGAAGCACAGGTATCGTAGTCAATCAAGAATGACAAATTTCTTGTGTCTTTATTGCACTAAATATTTAGATCGATGTTAAAAAAAATATTTCATCTATATCCTTTTTAGTTTCCATTAGTTTTGTGAGCTATTTCAATTGATCCCTGATATCCTAAACATGTAATCTCCCTTTACAACTTCAAGTACTCAACTCGCTTCCTCCTCCCCCTTGCGCCTTGCGGCGTAATATTTGCTTGCGTTAGCAGATGCAAGGTTGTCAATGCTTGTCATCGTCCCACGGGATCTATCGATTATCCCAAACAATAACATCCACAGTGCAGGCTGACCGAAACGTGACCAGTCTTCAGGGAGTCAGTCGTTTTTGCGTTTGTTATTCTAAGCAGCGCACAAATACCACTAATTTCTGCTCCTTTAGCTTCCCAGAAAGAACACAATTAAAACAGAAATGTGTTAAATGTCTGTGGTTATGTTACTCCCGTTTGTGGTTTCAATTAAAATTTCTCACTTCGCTTTTGTGCGTTTAAAATAAGCTAAAGGATTTGGCTTGGACGTCCTTTCTGAGTGACTAAACGGAAATTGTTCCATTTCACATTCTTATTATAGCTTCTATAACACAAGATAAACATATTTAATTTACAACCAAAATTTTATTTTAAAACATTCTACGTTTTGTCCATTTAAAAAAAAATACTCTCTCTCTTCTAGTATTAAGTTTTCACCAGTGGTAAATCTTATTGTTCGGGCATCACAAGTATTTGCAGCTCTAGTTATAAAACTGAATAATCAAATGCTTAGTTTAAATACTGATTAGCAAATCTTAATTCTATCTCTACGTAGAAAATTTGAACGAAGGATCTGCTAATCAGTGTTCGAATTCGCACTAAGCACATGTTTGTTGTTTTTCATGAATAAGCCTGTCGGTGTCCATGTGGACGTTTTTTAGACGATATAACGATGTTGACTTGATAATATCTCCCAGAGCTAACTTAAAGTATTACTGCTTATTAGTTTTTAACGATTTAATCACATGTAAAACTGCATATTGTGTTTTCTTCGTCTTTTTTTCAAACGTTGTTTTTGTTATTATCATTGATGGATTCATTTTTGGCAGCTATCTCATCTGATTGTAAGCGATTACATGGCCGACGATGGAGTATGTTTGCGTAGAAGTAACCTATTTACTCTCAACCCCAGGTTGTAGCAATCAGGAAACTCAGACTCCAGTACGGAATCCTTAACTGTACGCAAAATTAAAGTATTCCCAAAATATTTTGTGCGTCATCAAGTAGAATGTTCTCATAATATTCTGAACATTATCTACAACAAACGCTTATTGTGATATTGATTTTACCGTTCACTCCACATGCTCTACAAAGATTCCCACATTTCGCACCACTCTTCCTGTACAAAAGCTCACAAACTGGCCATCTACATTGATATCAATCAAACCCCTGTGCAAGCACCTCGTAACTCGCAGGCTTATGCGACTCGAATCGCGCGCCTCCACAATGCCCGCAATTGATACAATGTATTACGGGAACGCCTCGAAACCTTCGTCAATACCCAATAACTGTTTTATTTTAGCCTTTTCTGGTCCTTCAGAACGCACAACTTCTTTTTCGTTGCCCATCTCCTTAATCCATCGTCGTAAGACTTAAAGCGCTACAGCATGGTAAAGTTGTGGTGTTTTCGGACCAAACCTTCTATGAAAGGTTGATCCCGTCTGACAATAAGTCCTTAGCATCTGCTTTTGATTGTGAAACTTGGTAATTTGAGTTTGTAACGGTATGCAAAGATGGCGTCGATAATTTTAACAATGCTGCACTGTTGTATACGAGATTAGTTTTGAAAATAGCACATGTCTTTAGAAATAACCAGATTGCGGATTAGCAGCATCATTTCTATAAAATACGTTTTTATGAATTTATTATTATTCTATTTAACCTTCAAGCGGTCGCGCGGCGTCGAATCGACCTCGCTCGATAAGTTTTCACTCATTACATCGAGATTTCTCGTCACAAGTATTTCTCTTTACCAGTAGCTTTTCATTAATTCACTGTGCACGAAAATGAATGCATTTGTTTGGGTCACGGCGCGCGGCGCAGGCGTCGAAACGACTACACGCGCCTGGCTCTTTCTTTTACCTTGACGAGATGACTAATTTCGAAGTAAAATACCTGAGTTGATAAAATAAACACTTTGATAGTAATTATTCGATTGCATAGAACTAATAAAAAATAAAAACATCTAAATAAAAATGAGAACACAAATCATTCTCCCAAGAGAACAAAACTTTGGTTTGGCGGGTCTGGCGTGCATAGCTGGTTGGTAATCGAACGATAGTGGGTTGTTTTAATTTTAATTCCAAAAAATTGTTGCCTAGGTAAAAATTGATAATGTCTGAATATAGAACATAAATAATTATTATTTTACCAGTATTCTAAATTCCTGAAATCTCACATAGGTCTTTTAGGTTACGCGCGACCGCTGTCGCTACAAATACCCACGCGTCCGCTTGAAGGTTAAATATTCAGCAAGCTGTTCCATTACCCTGAAGAAAATCTGAAAATAAAAATGTGCAGAGACATATTTCTAACATAAACATGACATCGCGCCTGTACTTCTCATGGGTAAAGCAGAGGTGTTCCTTTACCTAGTACCCACACACATTTGCCGCTTTGAGTCTCATGGACCCTAGTCCTAGTCCCTATTCGCTATTTAAATTTCCTTTTTAATTTAAGTTGATGACAGATTTATGACTTATGACCATAATAACTACTACTACTAAAAATAGTTTCGCTAAAATACCCTAAAGTAGAAACAGCTTCAATAATTTGATGGAGTCCAAATTGTGTGTGAATAAAATATTGAAATTAAAATGTTACAATTTGGACAGTGGATGGTATGATGGCATGGTGTCGGCCCGGGCCGGTGCCGTACGGTGCCGTAAAAGAATAATACCATCCCATCACTTCTCGTCGGTGTCGTAAGAGGCGACTAAGGGACTCACCAGAGAATGGGCAGCAGCGTTCTCTGTAAAACGAAACACCATACACTGCGATCGCCAACCCGCCTGCCAAGCGTGGCGATTTTGGCAACTCTCTTTGGGGGAGGCCTATGTACAACAGTGTACGTCTATCGGCTGTTATGATGATGACGGAAAGTGGATTGGGGTTTGCTCCGCTATCCACTAGGTATAATATTATTAAGTTAACCCGTACCTACAGTTTAACTGACGAATAAAAAAAAATTTGTAGTTGAAAGTTTACCTATCTAACCAAAACCTGTGCTCGCAAACAATTTTTTCACAGGCCGCATAACACGCGTGTCGCGTGACACATATCTCTTCATTTCATCAGCACATTTCGTCCTCGTGCCGAACCTTTTCTCAATGAGATGCCCGATGTTATGATTGCCATCTATATGGGATGTTATAGAGTTTCGTGGAAACGCTCAAACGTATGGGGTTCTATATAACACGTGCCAATCTCAAAGCATGTGCTGGGTTAGACATTTTAGGAGCTACTGTTCAATCTCCAGAAGTTTTACCGTTTTCGGGAAATAGTGCGGCAGTTTCGGATGGCTAAATTTAAACGGGCAATAAGATAAACTTCAACAAAATCAATATGATCTCAATACTAACGTAATACATAAACATCATAACAAACGCCTACTGCCACTGTATCACATTTATTATGTTAACAAAAGCCGAGGGGCGCGGCGCGCGGCATGATGCGTGCGCGTCGTATGTAGGCACGCGGTTTGTACCGACCAATGAGCATGCAGGGTAGGTACGTGTAGTTTTATGTGTATGGTAGGCACCTATACCTACACTAATGGCATCTTGCATTTTAATCGATTAATACTAGTCTAGGTCTACAATTTAAATAATGAAATATTTAGGAAGGTATCAAAAGCCGATAGAGATTTAAAATCGACTTTTTTTTACCATAGAAACCTTGCAAAAGTTCTAGAACGGCAACAAAACAACTAGTATTAAAATAAAAGGTAACGGCTATGAACTTTATCCTAACCCTGTGACTGCCGCGTTCACCCGGTGGTCGTCACAAAATGGCCGTCACTGCCGGGTGTTTTGTTTTACCAACATTAAAGCGTTAATAAGGAGTCGCGGTGAGAAAAAACGCCATCGGGACTCTTTAATCCTTTTGCAAATACCTAATTCTATTGCGATTTATAATTTTTCTAGAAACTGCAATAAAATTGTTTTTCACACCATCTGCACGAAAACGTCAGGAGGAGCGACGCTCCCATCTGTTTTCATGGCTAGAGCACAATTTTCTCGCAGTAGGTGTGAAAAGTAAAGTATGCTCCTCAGGGATAAAGGTGTCTTTGCCTTGGGCTAGCTCAAATCCCTCGCTGCATTCAGGATTCTTGTGTTAACTTCCTCGATTCGCTCGTGAGTTAAACTTTAAACTCCCTCGCAACACTCGGGAGTTAACTCTCAAATCCTTCATTGTGTTCGGGATTCAATATGACGCCCGTGTCATACCTAAGACACTGCTTTGCTGCAGTGAGGGATGAATAGATAATCTACTATTTAAGTGTTCAGAATTTAGTAGGGATTGGTATCTATTGTGTGTGTGTAGGTGTCTTTTGTGTTTTAGTTAGAAGTAAAGTTTAGTAGAGAAATTATAACTACGAGTAAGTTCTTGAAATGAAAACAGGGAAAAATGATTTAAAGCTAAGCTGGAATTTCGTAAAAGAAAAAAATCTCATCTCCTGTACAGGTACTAAGATTGCCTTTTTGCTACTATTGAAGGCCGTGCTACCGCATTTATCAGAATTTGACTATGTTAGCATATTGTTAAGTAAGTACATTTGGGGTTTGAAAACGTAAGGTAAATTAAACAAAATATCGTTTCGTCTATAAATTATATTACACTATGTTAATAATTTTATACAATCTGTTATTTACATTAGGTATTGCACAGAAATGAGAAAACTCATTCTAAATTCACTATTGTGTAACAAGCCTTTATAATCCATTTAAATTACTTAACTATCTCCAAAAACAAGCGAAATTTTACATTTTACGAATATGTACACGTTTATCTCTAGGCACTAAGATTTTCAAGTCCACAAACTAAAAGTCTACGTCACTACTAAACAGTAAAATCACTAAACGGTTAAACATTTGCGAGTGTTGATAAAAATCAACACTCGCTAATCTGGCGACAGCGTCCGCAGACGCCGGCAGATAGTTTCGCTCGTAACTCAGCTATCTTCTTCTTTAAATAAGTAGTTTCCAAGGCCAGTCGCATTTCCCGCAGCTTCCTTCTATCGCGGCTCTGCTTGGCCGCGATGTTATTCCGCTCGCGCTGCTGGCGATAGGAGACGTCAGCAGTCTGGTTGGTCTGCACCGCCCTCCGCATCCTTGGGTTGTTCCCCAACAGAGTTCCACCATTTTTCTTTGCCATTGCTTGCATGGCATCTCGCTCAAAAGACTGGTACTCAGCGTCGTCAGACAATGAGTCGTAGAACTCTGCTGATTCCGGTGGCGAGGGCACGTGTGGTTTGCTGTGCGACCAGCTCGCGATGGAGTCGGGAGACGTCGATGATGGCCCCGGATACGACACAGGCTGGTGGCATGGGTATGACGCTGGCTGGTACGGGTTTGACGCTGACTCGAACGGGTATTGGGCGTGGTACAGAGATTCCGGGTACGGCTCCGACAGCAGCGGAGATTGAGGAGCACAAGACGCGAGAAGCGGAGACGTTGTCTGCACCTTCACCGCGGGTTTCCTCAAGTCTAAGGCAGCTTCCTGCGCGTACGGAGTCCACAAAGCCATTTCGAGAAGTTGTCTTGTTGACGTGCAAATCACGAATGTCCGTCTATTTCGGCGGGCGATTGTCGCTGTCGTTTAAGAGAGGCGGGGCCGTGCACCCCCCGCTCCCCGGACGAAGGGTTGAGTGCAGGTAGCACCCTAACGGACCTCGAGTGTGGATGATTTATGAGTTACTATTGGGTTTTTAACTCCCGACCAAAAAAGAGGGGTGTTATAAATTTGACCGCTATGTGTGTCTGTCTGTCTGTGTCTATCTGTGGCATCGTAGCTCGTAAACGTTGAACCGATTTGGATGAGGTTTTTTTTATTTGAAAGCAGGTTTTTAAGCGATGGTTCTTAGACAAGTTTTATTAAAATCTTTTGAGCGGTTTTAAGGTCTTCAGCTCAGCTCTTTTCTAGTTGATGAAGGCATTTAACCAGCTTTTACGGGTCTGATCGATGCGAAATTTGGTAATCTGTTATTTCAATCATCATCTGCCTAGCCTTTTCCCAACTATATTGGGGTCGGCTTCCAGTTAAACCGGATTTAGCTGAATACCAGTGTTTTACGTGGAGCGGTTGCCTACCAGACATCCACAACCCATTAATAGGGTAACACTGTACTTCTTGGTAAGACTAGAGTCAGATTCACTGGCTTCTGACTATCCGTAACGACTGCCAAAGATCTTCAAATGACAGCCGGGACCAACAGTTCAACGTGCTTTCCGAGGCACGGAGGAAACTCGGTATGTTAAGATGGTCACCCATCCACAGACCAACTTTAGCAAGCGTTGCTTAACCTTGAAGCTCGATCTGTGCGGCTGTTATTATTTAGCCACGAACTCTTCACTGTTCACATTCTGTTACTTCAATGACATTGCATAAACATGGTTATATTGACCTGATGCTTGAAGCATTGAAGCATTACCTGAGGGTTGGGTATTGGCTCACTAAGTTGCAGCAGAAGTATCGTGTTTGAACTCACTGGAATGGTTTTATTGAATAGATTACGTTTAGATCAGTAACCTTCACCTGATGCTGAAAGCATGTCCTGAAATCTGCACGATACCCAAATCCTCACTTATTAACAGCAGACCTTCCGTTTTTGTATTCATTTAAACGGTCGCAATAAATAGGTTATACCTAGATAGATTGTGATCAGGGTCTGATGATGAAGAAGAAAAGAGAATTAATGAGTGAATGGATACGCATAGCTACTTTCACTCGTTCTACCGATATGTTATTTTGGTATACGATGTAGGATGTAATGTTGTTTAGGTGAGTGTAGTGTGTAGATCATGTGTGGATGGATAGATTGTGTGAGGAGCAATATGATAGAAAAGGGAGTTAGTGATAGTGTGACGGCTGATAGGACAGAGTGGAAGTAAAAAACGTGTTACGCCGACCCCAAGTAACATGGGGTCAGGGCAGGAAGATGATGATTGAGATCATAGGTTTTTTAGTAGAACTTTTTAAAAATAATTTTAAAAAGCAAGAAATAATAAATAAAAAAAATTAAAAAACCCCCGACAAAAAAAAAACTTAAAGCTGAGAAAATAATACGTATCCTTTGAATTAATTATAGGAACGATTCTTTGGGCGAAGCGTCATCGCGTCGGGGGTATTATTTTTTTACTTTTTAAAGTGATATTTTTTTGGGGTTTTTAAAATTTTTAATTATTTTTTTTTTATGGAGTAAGTGAATACAGCAAGGCGAGTAGGTATTGATAGTAAGTAGATCTTATTGTTGTGCGACTAATTAATAAAGCGTAAACATGTCACTAATGATTTTGTTTGTCAGCCAATGAAGTTTTGACTTAGGAGTTGATGTTGGTTCCATGTTCTTTTACTAATTAATGTATTAATCTAATGACTCATATTGACATCTTTGAAAACACATTGATACCTACAAGTAAATAATCTACAAGAGTTTGAGATCTCACTAGGTGTACTGGGTGATTGCTGTGGATCTAAGTACGCTATAACTATCAAATGTATTAGTTGAGTAGATACGCGCTATTTCTGTCTGCACGGAATACGGAAGGTATTTCATGTCAATGATACGCAAAGTGTATTTAATTCTATTTTATGACAGTGCTTACTAAGTTACTCTTAAACATTAAGGAAGCCCAACGTTGATCACATGCGGAACAAAACTGCCAATTATTAAATAAGGGTTTTGTTAGTTAATTTAGTTTCATCTGTAACTAAAACTGGTAATTAATTTTAGCTGCAAATGACCATTACATAAGGGCTGTTCCCTGCATCATCTCTATGGACAGATTGTATTACGGAACAAATATTTTTGGACACAGCTGCATTGGCTTTCATTTATCGACTTTTGTTATTATGCGCTTTATTTGGACAAAGTTAAGGGCTGTTTTTGTGTAACTGTGTGTCACAAAAAGGATTAGATCGTCACTTGGTTGTCAATTGCAGAACCCTTCCGCGTGCAAGTTGGTTAACGGTGTTATTATAATTATTACAGGGTGTGCTTCCTGGCCTTCCTCATAATATTCTGTAGAGTAATAGGAACGATAATAAAGCAGCGTTATTTTCAGTAGACAGATAGATATTTGAAGCAAAACTTCATCTAATTTAGAAAAATTTAGGTAGTTAAGGAAAGGTGTCTTGAAAGTCTTGATGTGTCTTTTTATTTTAAAACTTAGTTTACAAATGAAATGCAACTAAAAATATATGAAGGTAAGTACAACAACAACAATTACCAACTAAATCAACTGAACCATTAGTGTAAGCAGTAGTTTATTAACTTGTTTATACATACGTATGTGTTGGAATAAACAGTCACTTCAAGGTTTTTTACCTTTACATATTTAAATACGTTAATATTTCTAGTGCATTTGAGTGTTGCGAGAATACCAAAGATCTACTCTTGTGACGCTAAAATTTAATGAAGTACTCACCATTACTACATTTGAATGTAGCCAGAATATCAAAGAGAATAGAAAATGGTTGCTAACTACAAACGCAGTATTGAGCACGTGTTAGGTGATTTTGCAGTAATAAACACAAGTACTGCATTTAGTCTAAGGCCCGTATTACAGAACTACAATCAAGACTCAAGCAGAGCTTGACTTGAGCAGAGAAACTACAATCAATAATCACCTGAGCAATGTCACTTTAAAATGAATTTTTTTTGCGTATTACAGAACAGTGCTTGAGGCTTGACTGAGCTCTACTCAATGTGTCCTTATTTTAAAAGCACAATCAGCTCAGAATCACTGTTTGAGGCGAGATTTGATCTTTGTTTTCGCAAGTGTAGTCGAGACCCCGCTTGAGCATAGATTCTCATGAAAATTGTTGTCGATTTGGAGTAAATCGAGTACCTAATCAAAACGGATATATTTGCAAAAATAGATTATCTATTATATTTTTTTTAATAATGAGACAAATCGAACTTAAATGTTCCTCTGAGAAATTTAAGAGATACGCAAGACCCTTATAATTGTGAAAACTTTAAGAAGAAGTACAGGTTTTCACAAGATGTCGTGAAACATTTAATTTTTCCTGGGACCTCTTTATTTTAATTTATATCTTTTTTGAGTTTTATTAGAATGCGGGTGCAACACATTCTAATTGTTTTGCAGTATTTGGCAGCAAATGTATCGAGTCAGCCTTCTCGTAAACTTAGCTGAGGTAGTTAATACCAACAAAACAAAACCACTAAGAATCAATTTGCGGATAATTAAAACAGCCACTGAACTTCACTCGAAATAATCCCGCCAAAACACTCCATTTCACAGTTTTTCTGTCCACAGAACATAATATGTACCTACTCTGAAGGGTTAAGGGTGGCTGTCAGTGTCAGTAACGTCGTGTCGTTCGCCTACTCCGGTTTTCATCGTGCGAAAAAAAAGAATTGCAATAGAAAACAAACTATTGTTCAGGGTTACCATAATGATTGCTTACTCACGTAATCAGAGATCAAAATCTTAAAGCGTGAAAGCGTAGTTTCGTTTGATTTGAGTTTGAGGATAGTTCTGAAATAAACTGAATGCTTGAGGCGAGATTCTTTGCTCAAGCAGTAATCGGTTGAACGCAGTTTAAGTAGTACTTGAGTAAGGTTCTGTAATACGGGCCGTAGTGATACTGTAATGCTCGCAAGCCCGGAAAGTTGATGAAAATGTAGCATTTTATCTAAATAATTCAACGTGGCATTCAACGTGGCATTCAACGTGGCATTCAACGTGGCATTCAACGTGGCAGTCAACGTGGCATTCAACGTGGCAATGCCGCCAGTCTCTTGGGCACATTACCAGCTGACAGCGTTGAGGACGAATTTTTTGATGTTATATTATAGTTTGTATTTAGTTAAAGGTATTTGTTACATAAAGTAAAGCAAAAAATAGGTCACTAGAAAGCTTTTTTATAATTTTGAGGTTACACTTTAAAAGTTATATAATAGAGATTTCTTTATTAGTTATCAAGAAATAAGTTAATCGCGTTTATTTCCAAACTGCTATTCTGCAAGTACTGCGTTTGCGATAGTGAGGGCAGAGTAGGTAATGGTTATATATTTTAGCTAAATCATGAATAATCCTGACAAACTCAAGCCTTCAGCAGCTTCAGTAGCTGTTCGGCTTAAATCGTCGGTAATCGTAAACTTAGGATCAAAACGACCATTTCTACATTGAGCTAATTTCTTAATCTTCAGTTCACAACTTTCTAGTAATTTGTGGATTACGGCGGTGAGGCCTTTCCTAACTTTATTATGTCAAACTATCAATATTCTCGGCAACAATATTTATCGCCTGACCATTCATAGGACATTTTTATAGTTTATTAATAATAAATTGTTATAACAGAAAATACGAAAACTGCATTTATCTCGAGCAATTAAATTTATTTTTTCTCAACATCTATAAAGCCAGGTACTAGTTTAGATTTTTGTCTAAACTAGTACCTGGTTGTTGTTAATACTTTCTTTGGTCTTAAATTAAGACCAACGAGACATCGCTTATAGAATAGTACAATATTGGAAGTAAGTAGTATTGAGTCACACAATACGACTGTGCGACAAAAAGTCCGCGCTCATGTCCGAACCGCGACAGTTGCGACGTTATTAACGCACTGATGATTCGTATGAAAGCGTGCGCTGGACAAGCAATTATTTCTTTGAAGTTATTATTTATGGTTTCCGGTAATGTGCAGAAATTACTTTCAAATTTTGGAGGAAGTAAAACCTTTCTCACTAGACCTCACTTGATTTAAATTGAGCAAAAGTTAAGTCGCTCGGCCTGTTCATTTTACCTTGAATACAACCATCCTTATTTATTACAAATTTTTAACCATGTGCTTAGTTTAAATCTGATTAACAGATTTTAGCCCATTTTCAATAATCGATCACGCTTTCTCACTGTTAACTAAATGTTTCTTACAAACATATAGAAAACCTAACGGTAAGGCGTCACAAGGACTAGTCCTATTTACATAAAACTTTGTAAACATACTCGTAGACATAGTTTAAATACCTACTGATTAGCAGATTCTAAGTCCAAATTCTCTATGGAAAGCTTGAATAAAGACACTGGTCGTCTGTGTTTAAATAAGCATTAATTTCATATTATGTTGAATGAGCCTGCAATTCTTTAGTTTCTCGCTACAACATTTATTGATTTTATTGCAAAAATAGGTTTCGATCTCAATTACTCAATTAATATTATTGCTACACAATTCACACGTGAATCTAGCTGTAAAAACATTGGTCGCGTGGCGGCCATATTGTCAGATGGCGGTCACCGCGGCGGTGACGGTTTAAACTAACTGAGCATGTTTGCGCTGAAAGGATTCGTGTTATCTTTGCGCACGCGACTGTATCACTTGTTGTGAGTTAAATTAAATTATAACAAAAGTTTTATTTAATTAGTTCCACACTAACCAAATTATGACATAGGTAGGTCCGGGTCCTACCTACCTATTACTCAACAAGTATGTATTTGGTAGGTTGTTAAATAGGTCATGGGGCTATAAGGATTATACTAAAGCTAGCTAAGGCTTTTGAAGAACTAGTTTCATCAGAGTTTTGAAGAGTTAGCTTCAGCAGCATGATCGACTACCCTTACTCTAAAGAATTATTTTCTAAGAATCCCAGAAAAATACATCACCGTTTTGTAAGTGGACACCAGTTACACAGATAACTGCGCCAGACAAAACTCCCTGTCGCTGTTCATACAGCGAAAACGTCGCACGATGCGGATTATACGATTTGCATGTTGAGTTTGCAGGGTTCGTACCGAGAATGTTGACTTGCTCTAATTATTAAATAAGTAAATGCGTGTCTACACCAAAGATGGGGTTTCGGGATGCCGTTACCTGAGTAAGTCTGACGATACTGAGAACATCCAGGAATTGTACCTACTTAAATAAGAACTCTCCCATTTTCGTAGAACACTTAGGTACATTGATAGAAAAAAACTAAAAATAATTTTAAATAAATATGTTCTTTCACACTTTTACAGGCTTTTGTTGAGGATGTAGATATGGTATGACGACCGCTTTTCAAAAAGGTTTAAAGTATTAAACCTGTTAGCTTCCATACCGACTTTACTTAGGCACTGGAGTAGAAAAACTTCTAAAGCAGCGTCTAATTTTGTGTAATATTTAAATAGGCATATTAGTGACAAACGAACACACACTTGGTATAATAACACCAATGTAAATTGTACCTTAAAGCTCTTCGTTACGGTTCAATATCTGTAGAGCTGACGGCATCACGCAGTGTTGGCGGTCCACTTGTTCAAAAGATTAGGCGACAGTCCTCAGTTGTACAATCATAAAGACCACCAGCACTCTGCCCCTGTGTTAACAAAAAATAAAAAGTTCTTACGAGTAAGACAGTACACACAATTATGCTTAAATTATTCAGCTCTCTCGTAAAGTTAGTCAAAGTTACTTGAACGCTGTTTTCGGCACAAACGCAATAACATTCAAAAAGATTAGTTGCCCGGATTAAAGCAACACTTTTTGCCAAAATCCGAACCCGTTCGATAGCATCACAAACAAGTACATAGGAAATTGCACACTATATGAATAGCGGACTATTCGCATCTGCATCTGAATGCAGCTGCGAACACCCTTGTACAAAATAGAACCTGAACACGTTCCTCCTAAGGTTTAGCTTTGCTTGATTCAGAAGTGTACAATAATATTTGCAAGGGTTCGTCGCGCGCCTGTCATTTAGACCCCTTCCGCGTGGACACGGATTAAGTCCCCAGGGATCCTGTACGGTCCACAAAGATATTGTGTTACATATTTTGCGGAAAAATAACTGTGCTTTTGTTTTTAACTGTATGAGTTAGTGATTACGTGCTCAAACTGTTGGTGGAGGTCGAAACGCAACACTTTGGGTTGTGATCTTGGGATGGTGTTGTATTTCAATTTACATATACTTCTCTGTACCAAACAGACCGCGTGTATTTTTCTGAATAAACATAAACTACTTGTCTCGAAACTGTGAACCAGAGATAAAGTTTGTGTATTGACGACAAAGTTTGGTTAATATGCGCAAAAAAGACAACGATTTTCCTATTCTCTATTTCGCGGGAACTCTCAATAACGCTATATAATGCGCAGTCCCTTAAGTTTCGCTTCATGGAGTTAACACTATCGTTATATGTAATTAAATAGTAACCAGCAGATAGTTCAAACATGCTTTCGTTGGCATCATTTTTCAGACGAAAAACGTCCTGTGCCGTGCACAGGCACAGGGCCGCATGTTTCTCCCAGACACCAAGAATCACAGCTACCGTTCTAGTACTTTCCTCGTGCAGCTTTTTTCCGCCTCCTACATTATGTCGTTAGACAACTTGTAGGTCTTCTTCTCTTTGCGTAACGACGGTACTTCTAACTTTTTTTGGCCACATTGACTGAGGCATCGGAGGCGTTGTACCGTGTGTGCCGTTTTTTTATAATAGTGACAGGCTAACATTTGACAATAACTTAACCTGATAGAAAGCGATGATGTGACCGACGATGGAGTATGCCCGCCTAGAAATAATCCATTTGCTCTTGACTCGAAAACCGTTATTAGATGCGTCGTAAATTTAGGTTTCCCTCTGTAGAATGAGGCTATTCTCACTTTCTCGCACATGTAAAACGCCTTGTTCTATCTGTACTTTTCAGCCAACCACACGTATCAGAAGTGCGAAGGGGTGCAATGAGTCAGCAGATCCCTCGCTGATGTACATTGTGCTAAACTTGCGTGACTTGATGTTTCTATTTAGGTAGGTACTGAACAAGTCGCCTGTATCGCTTTCAAATCAAATTTGACTTAATTTTTGAATTGACGACGACTGTAGAATTGATTTGAAAAAGATACGACAGCTAAATGGTCTTCGTAAACGGAATTTTTTGGATTAATAAAAAGCGATCGTTATTCAAATGGAGTCACAATGATGAATTGTTGCTGAATTGCTAGCTTAACCTTTGGCTTGAGTAGTTAGCAGTGATTTATATTTCTGTACACTAACGATAACGGCTCATTCTCTATTACACTCGTGAGCGCCCTACTTTTTGAGTAAGGCTCTCACGAGTGCTCTATAATAAAACAATAATTTCAATAACAATTCTTATTAAAGCGTGAAAATTCTAACACGCTTTGGAGGCACAGTCTAATCTAAAACATACAAGATTGTTGAATTGCAGCAAATCATCATAACTGAAAGGCTTTCAAAGATATTTATAAAACTAACTGTAGTTACATCAGTTTGCAATTCATTGCCTCGACTGTCCGTCGACAATACCCACAATGCGCCATGTAGCCATGTTCTCATACTACGTCCTGAATCAATGCCTTACTCTCACTTAATGAGTTTAGAACTGCTCCAGCAAACATTGCCTTTTCATTTAAATCTTTACAGAAGTGGCTATCAACAATGTGACAGGATTGTGTGAAATATTCTTTGCGATGTTTTCGGATACTGAACACATTTTTGATTGTCGTTATTTTTCTTTAGATCAAGTTCAGAAACTGTTTCCGGAATCCTATCATGCATCACTTTCAAGTCTCGTGGATTCAGCTTGAACTTTAAGAAATAATCTTTATTTCAGTAGTGAACTCACAACCTATTGAATTTAAAGAAAACATGAATTTATTCAGCCAGCAACAACTTAGCCCATTATAACTTCTCCCCGAATTCAATATTTTGAACAAACACGACAGAACTGAAGCAAACCATAACAGATCCTTCTGGGAAAAATATGAATTTTGAATGAAAGGCAAACAGAGTCTGCGTAATAGTCGCGAAGGATTATTGAATGATACATTCCTGTTATTCGTTCAACTGAGCTTCTATGTCGAGAGTATTAATGACAATTGCGATGGGCTTGCCATTCGTACGGTCACAATGAATCCTGGCTCTCGATGTACGAGTATTATCATTTATTAGTTTTGTGATATCATTGTGTTAGAATTTTCAAATCTTCGAAGCTTGAGATTAGCTGGACAATATTTTGATATAATCCGGACTTTACAAGAATTGCGTAATTTTTAGTCTCATTTGACAAAGTTCTAATACGGGATTCAACTGCTTCTTGACGCTCAAATGTTAGTAACCTGAGAGTAACTCATCATTTCAGATCATTATGACATTTTTGTCTTTCAAAATCTTGTAACCAAAAATAGATTTCAACTCTTTCCCTGAAACAAGAAGTTAGTTTTTGCACCCTTTCCGAATCTTGAATACATACAAACGAACATAAATGCCTTATACAATCAAAGAACGTCTTTCTCCCAGTTCAGCATCTTGCACATTTTGCTGATTGTTATCATCAGCACCAGTTATTAATGTTATTCTTACACAAATA
This sequence comes from Lacanobia oleracea, assembly GCA_950371165.1. Classification (NCBI taxonomy): domain Eukaryota; kingdom Metazoa; phylum Arthropoda; class Insecta; order Lepidoptera; family Noctuidae; genus Lacanobia; species Lacanobia oleracea. The sequence continues at coordinate 24,838,034 of OX493396.1, forward strand.
TGATTGTTAGTATTTCCCAGAACGACAAAGTTGGTTGGTAACTCTTGCCCATTGTGTTTGCTGTCCCCGGTTTTTTTGATAGTAACTAGTCATGCAACTGTGTCCGTGTGTCCGTCATCTGCGGACAATGCCCACTATTAGCGGATTATGATCCGCAAAAAGAGCATGTACTGTCGTGTCGACCACGGCCTGTGGTTGCGTTGGTTGTGGTTGATTGTCAAAGATGCGTTATTGATAGCATAAATATTTATGTTCGGTTTTTTTGTAACGATTTCCTTAATTTTCTGGTTGTACAGCAGTGCCCTCTATGCGCAGTATGAGAGTATTCATAGTTAATCAAGAATGTCATATTTTTATAATATTTATTGCACTAAATATTTAGATCAATATTAACAAAATGTATTTCGTCCAGAGCCTTTTTAATTTTTATTAGTTTTGTAAGCAATTTAATTGTTTTTTTTTTACTATTGATAGGCACGCGTTTGACCACTATCTCACCTGATGGTAAGCGATGATGTGGTCGAAGATGGAGCTCGCTTGCCTAGCAGTAACCTATTCACTCTTGACTCAAAGACTCCCAAGTTGTAGCTATCAGGAAACACAGACTCCGGCAGGGAATCCCACTCCTTAGCTGTCAATCTTTTTCAAGTTCAAGTACACAACTCGCTTCTTCTTTTCCCTTGCGCGTAATAATTGCTTGCATTAGCAGATGCAAGGTTGTCAATGCTCGTCATTGTCCCTCGGGATCTATCGATTATCCCAAACAATAACATCCACAGAGCAGGCTGACCGAGACGTGACCAGTCTTCAGGGAGTCAGTCGATGTTGCGTTTGTTATTCTAAACAGTGCACAAATACAACTATTTCTCCTTTGGCTTCCCAGAAAGAACTATACAATTAATACAGAAATGTGTTATGTATGTGGTTATGTTACTCCCGTTTGTGGTTTAAATTAAAACTACTCACTTCGCTTTTGTGCGTTTAAAATGAGTCAAAGGATTTGTCTTGGACTGTCCTTTCTGAGTAACTAAATAAACGAAAATCAATCCATTCCTATACTAGCTTCTATAATACAAGCCAATATTATATTTAAATTCACAAAAACATATTTCTACCTACGTCTTGTCCTATTTTCAATGACAGTCTCGCTTTCTCACCAGTGAATTTATTTTTACAAACTAGAGAAAACCAGTTGTTTAAGCATCACTAGGATTTGCAGTTCTAGTTGTTTAACACTTGTTAATGAAATGGTTACTTCAAATACTGATAAGCAGATTATGATTTTTTTTAACTCTCCGTAAAAAAAAATCATGCAGGTTCTGCTAATCAGTGTTCGATGACGTTTTTCATAAATAAGCCTGTCGGTGTCCATGTGGACGTCTTCTAGACGATATAATGATTTTTTCAAACGTTGATTTTGTTATTATCATTGATAGATTGGCTTTTGGCTAACCTATTCACTGTCACCCCCTGGTTGTAGCAATCAAGAAACTCAGAGTCTAGCAGGGAATCCTTAGCTGTTGTACGCAAAATTAAAGTATTCCCAAAATATTTTGTGCGTTATTAAGTAATATACTCATGATATTCTGAACATAATCTATACCCAACCTTTATTATGATATTGATTTTACCGTTCACTCTACTTGCTCTACAAAGAACTGGAACGAACTGGAACGTGTGAACTGGAACGCAAAGGGCACTAGGAGGAACACGGATGGGTTTTAGTCACTAAGAGTCTGACACTCCCTCCTGCTTCACCCAGAGCGGGGGCAACCATTTGATGATTTCCCATCCTTAAAAAAAAGGCTTATGCGAATCGAATCGCGATAATTTTAACAATGCTGCACTGTTGTATACGAGATTAGTTTTGGAAATGGCACATGTCTTTAGAAATAACCAGGTTGCAGATTAACAGCATAATTTGTATAAAATGTGTTTTTTTGAAATTATTATTCTATTCACATATTCGGCAAGCTGTTCCACTACCCTGAAGAAAATCTGAAAATAAAAATCTGCGCAGACATATTTCTAACATAAACATGACATCGCGCCTGTACTTCCTAAAGTTAAAGCAGAGGTTTTCCTTCACCTAGTACCCACACACATTTCGCCACTTTAAGTCCCATGGACTAGGAGACGAGCCATTGCAACTAATCTAGATTCCTGTCTGCTACTGAGAAATTCCAAATGGATAAACACAAAAAGACTTCCCGGCTTTTCTGTTAGGATATACTTAATGGATACTCTTCTATTCTTCCCAGGCAGGACGGAGTGTTAAGTTGGCCTCCTATCCTACCGACAAAACTCTCAGTTCCTATCGCTACCATGAGTCAATCGAATCCAAAACCTCATACCTACTTAGCAGTAGCGCAGGCGACTACCATATCAACAACCGGGTCAGTCACACAACTATATCCTCGTTTAACTTTTACTCTTTACCATTTCCAGCAGTTCCGGCTGCAGCAGCTCCAGCAGCCGCGCCGGCAGCCTCACAGTCTCACAGCCGCACAGTCAGCAATAGTCTCGCTCAACCAGATGCACCGCACCGGACCTCACATCAAGTCACCCAAGTCTAGGAATCCACTCAATGGAAATCCTTTTGCTAAGGTATTTTAATAATACGATTTTCATATTACTTAAATTCCAATACTAACATTTTAATATAGAAAAGCTTGTCAAAAACTGATCAAAGCTGATAAAGAACTCGTCTCTACAGGTTTAAATAACAGCACAGCATACCACAAAGTATGCCTAGGAGACTCTGTAGGAAGCCTTGAATTGCCTTGCATTAAGGCTCTTTTAGTTCCCAGAGAAACAACAAAACTGTCAAAAGCTTTATTTTTTTATAGATATCAGAGGTACATAAAAGAATAACAGTAAACTAAATCGCCCCTATCCCAAGTAATACATAAGCTGCACCCTTCGAAAGGCTGTCGCAACTATTGACAGCACGCTGACATCCCAGGAAACCCAACATTTCCTCATTAACTGAGGCAATTTAAAAATAGACCCTATTGCAATGATTTCAGATTAAGGTTGGGATATTGGTAATGAGATGCAGTGATATAGTGAAATTGATTTATTCGACAATTTAATGTTACTGTAATTGTCAAGTGTGTCGCTCACGCCTTTTATGGAACAGTTAACGGGATTTGCAGTCTGCAAGCTGTGATATAAATGTAGACAGAAAATATAAAAAAAATGTATATATTTTTGTCAATAAAAATAAAAAAGTTTTATTTTTAATTTCAAACAAGGTATTTGTCCCTATATGATAGCCACATTCATGAGGAAGGCTGTAGGCTATACGGGAACGGAACCAAATGGAAAATGCGCGTGCCAAGTCGCGGGCAAAAGCAACTGACAAAATAAAAGAACATGCGATGCTACCTGTTGAATTTAGTTGTGTTAGGTATCCTTATTAATTAGACTACATTACCTTTATACCCGATATATTGCAATATGCCCGTCGTGGGATTTAAACAAAGGTCAAGATAATAGGTAAAACTAAGACTATTCCATCCAAACTGGGAATATTATGTAAGTCCAATATTATGCCTCGCATCGCAAACCAATATTCAATGGCTTGCTGATCAAGTGAGACCCCTGGTCACGTCAGGAGGGAGCCGTACTAATTGAGCGAGGACTGAGGGTCTGAGCGCCAGCGCCAGGGGTGGCTCCCCTAACCAGCGCAATACGTGAACCCTTGCGTATGAGCGCAATGTATTGCTCGCTAAGAATTACTGTGATCGATATTGGATGCTTGGAACGTTCGGTTGGTTCGGTTGCTTAGAGAGCAGCGGAAAACGTAAATTGATTATAAACATCAGGTTGGTTTATATTGAAATCTACTCGTCATAAAAGCCATAATCAAAGCTGGTTGGCTCTACAGGTGGTCTAGTTTCGTAAATTCGAAGCATAGGTAAGTACTTAACTAGTAATTTGCACCAGAAGTAAGACTTTTTAGAATATTTAGGTAATAGATGAGTACCTGGCTACCCATTAATGTTCCAACACTAATAAGTTGTTATTTATGGTAAATGGTAGGTATGTTATTAATTATTATTTAAATTAGTATTTAACGTGATTGGTTCTGTTGTCTGAGGGTTATTTTGGAGTATTGTTAATTCGTCTCACTTGTTTTCTCGGTACAGACTGCAAAATAATTAAACCCTTGATCGGAATGAAATATATATATTAATTCTAATGTAACAGGTTTTCTAAATCAATTCAACAGTCTTTAAAAAAAAATCAGTTCTAATTGCAGATATACAACGTAAGGTACATTACAACCTGCTTATTTACTGCAACGTCCTTCTAGATTGAAAAACAATATCTACATATTCAAGGAATATCTTTCTTCAATCACAGAGTATTCAAGAGTAATTTAACTTAAAAATCACAGAGTTTTTATAATTGCGGAATTAAATTTAGATACAGATAAATGAAAACAAAAGTAAGCTGATTTGCTAGCAATGCTTAAAAGTATGTAAATGCAATAGGCTTAAAATAAATAGGACATAAATCTTAGGAATGTTTTTAGTTAAGCAAAATAATTGTTTGAGTTATTTATATCTAACTTCTATCTAATTTAAAAATCACAGTCGGCTGATTTTCCTGAAATATCTTGATAGTATAAAAAACTATAAGCAACTGGTTTCAATTCCAATATGTATTTTTTTTTTAATTAATAAAAGGTACAATTTCAGGAATGTATTGTACTTATTTACATAAATGTTGTTTATAGGTATTTAAATCCTTAAAACTTATTTAATTAAGTAATTTACCTAATTAGTGCTGTGTGTTCAAAATATTGTTATAATTTTTAATTTTTTATTATATTGTTTATCTATATCTATACTAATATATAAAGCTGAAGAGTTTGTTTGTTTGTTTGTATGTTTGTTTGTTTGTCTGTTCACTTGAACGCGCTAATCTCAGGAACTACTGGTCCGATTTGAAAAATTATTTCAGTGTTAGATAGCCTATTTATCGAGCAAGACATATATAATATTATCACGCTAAGACTAATAGGAGCGGAGCAGTAACGAAAATTGTGACGCAGACGAAGTTGCGCGGTTCAACTAGTTAGTCTATAAAAATCACGAATTAGTGATCTAAACATCTTTACCTACTAATAATAATTGTATATTATATCGTTATTGTGTGTAGTCTAGAATATCCTCTTTGGAAAGTGCAACTTCAACGTTATAAGCCTTGAAAGATTTAAGAAGAATTAGATTAGATTTGAATTAAAATATAATGACATAAGAATGTGTTCGTTTTTTCGAAGAGATTCTCTAAAACAATTTCCTTGAGAGAAGATATAACATAGTAATCCTTAATAGTTTCCATCAGTGATTAATTTATGTAATTAGCTACCGTTACGCCCCGTCCTTGGTACTTTGCAGTACCTAACTATTCTGTTATGTAACTGAAACACATTTACTGTTTGAATATTTGCATGTCATTTCTTAATGGCGGAAATAGGTCCTACCTACCTATTACTCAACAAATAGGTATTTGATAGGTAGTTAAATAGGCCATGGGAGCTATAATGATTATACTAAAGCTAGCTAAGGCTTTTGAAGACCTAGCTTCATCAGAGTTTTGAAGAGTTAGCTTCATGAGCAGCATGATCGACCACCCATACACTAAATAATTATTTTCTAAGGATCCCAGAAAAATAAAACACCATTTTGTAAGTGGACACACAAATTACTGCGCCAGGCAAAATAACGGTTTTATTGTCTCAGAGAAAGTTCTATTTTGCAAACATGCAAACCGTCGCATTGTCTTGTTCAGAAAGGGTTGCTTCAAGGTTGGACCTTTGCGAACGTCGCACAATGCGGATTATACAATTTGCATGTTGAGTTTGCAGGGTTCGTTCCGAGAATGTTGACTTGCACTAATTATTAAATAAGTGAATGCGTGTCTGAGCCAAAGATGGGGTCTCGGGATGCCGTTACCTGAGTAAGTCTTTTATAACTTTATTATAATTAATACAACGTAACTTCGTCGTAGTTTTTACAAACAAGCACAATCACTTTGAGATACAGCTTATGAACAAATACAATTATGTGAACATCTGTGTCTGAACTAAAAATATCTGTACCTCAGACTCAGCGCTCTTCCCTTAAAAATTATACATTTCACTGTATACAAAACAAATCAATAAAGCAAAAACAAATAATGTAACGTTATAAAGTGTGTCCCTGTATGTGGAGTGAGAGTGTGTGTAGGAGGGTGAGTATTAAATTTACCGAGGTATGTACATACAATAAGTAATTGTTCAGTATCATCATAGTTAAGTTTATGTATGTATTCAAATAGTTTCTTTTTGAGATTTAAACTTCGTACATCTTTGGATTGGCTGATTTTGGTATCTAAATATGGACCTAAAAAGGGAAAATATCTGTTCGGTGTTTAAATTTTGGTCTATAGGGGAAGGTTATGTCACTACGGCGCTTTGAAGTTATGGCGATTCTATTTTCAAGTCCATTGGCGAAGTTATCAAGAATGAAGCTTGAGTGTTGTTTCATAACTGTGAGCAGAATGAAAAGTTGATGTACTGAGAGGACTTCACAAGATTGATAAAGGAGGTGGGTAGGGAACAAGTAGAGACGAAAAATTCTGACTTTAAAAATAGCTCGTTGAGCTTTTTCAAGCGATTTAATCGACGTTTTGGGTCTGACAATACTGAGAACATCCAGGAATTGTACCTAAATAAGAACCTGGGAGCGATTTTCGTAAAAGACTTTTTAAATTGTTTGAAAAAACTAAAATCATTGTAAATTGTTATGTTCCTTCTCTTTCACGCTTTTACAGGCTTTTGTTAACGACGTCGATATGGTATGACGAACGCCTTTCAAAAAGGTTTAAAATATTAACCTTGTTAGCTTCCATACCGACTTTACTTGGCACTGGAGTAGAAAATCTTCTATGGCAGCGTCTACTATTGTGTAATATCTAAATAGGTATATTAGTGACAAACGAACACACACTAGTTGTAATAACACATGTAAATTATACCTTAAAGCTCTTCGTTAAGGTTCCATATATGTAGAGATGACCGCATCACGCAGTGTTGGCGGTCCACTTGTTGAAAAGATTAGGCGAGGCCTCAGTTGTACAATCACAAAGACCACCAGCACTCTGTCCCCTGTGGTCAGAAAAAAAATAAAATGATCTTATGATCACAAGAAGAAATTATTCAGCTCTCCTATAAAGTTAGTCAAAGTTACTTGAGCGATGTTTATGTAACATACAAGCGACAGTCGGCACAAACGCAAATTAGATCCAATAAGATTAGTTGCCTCGATTAAAATGACAGTCGACTTAACGACAAACTCCCTAAAACGATGAATAGATAGAATTACCTGATTCTGTTTGATTTACCTCGTCGTCTATACAATGATACAATCTTATTTTATCTGTGATTCTATGAAGCATCACACCCACTGTAAATCACGACGACGCCAATACATCATTAGTTTACTGAGCAATAATCTGTCTGTACTTTCTCAGTTGCCGGAATTGATAAGAATTGCTGCTGTGTACGTTTTATTGTTTGTCATTTTGGTGTTTTATGGCATGCTTCGCAATGTGTGGACGTTCATATTCGTGGTGAGGCTGGATACTCCTTGCCTCGCCGAGACCTTGACCGCTACCGGAGTCAGGGTAGAGGGGCTGTCGGGCACTAGGTGGCAGTTTTTCGTTGTGCTTATCATGTTCAGGGGATTTGCTATAATTGCATCGCCTAGCGCCTCGGGATGGCCATCGCAGTGTTGCTAGTGCAATGTACTGAGAATGCTGCTGCCCATTCTCCGGCGAGTCCTAAGCATGCAAAAAAAAAACTATTGAATAATCAAAGTAACATAATTATCCCCATTCATGGGACCACCGTGACATCATAATCGCAGTAAAGAGTTACACACACAATGCGACTGCCGGACGACAGTTTCGACATTATTGTCGCACGGCCGCGCCTTATGTCGCATGTGGAACATGCGCGTGAGTGCACCACAGAGTTGTTACGGAAATGATTTATTTTCTATGAATATTGTTATTGATATAAAAGTTACGACTGTCTGTCCGTCGGAGACCATATTGAAAATCTGGTGTCGGTTAAATATATTTTTTGGGTAGGTAGTTGGGAACTACTTGACTAGTCATTCTCATAGAAATCCATATTTTATATGAAATTTTAAGTAAATTATAGCAAATTATTCTGTATAGAAGAAATATTTTGGCATAGATCGGCCAAAACTTTATAGCTAATGTTTTTCGACTTAAGTTGCTTTTTAAACATTAATTAGGTACTTTAGTTTTTTCAGACTTTTAATGGGGACAAACCACTACGAATTCCTGAAAGCCAAAATTTACAGTGGTGACCAACAGAAAAGCGCCCAAGGGAACAAAAGAATACCTAGAAGCCGTTCCAGCATCTGAATTCCACGTTGCATGCGATCAAACGAAGGTACTAATTGAATGTGACAATAGAGCTAGCTTGCCTAGAACTCACACATTCCCGCGATAGAACCATCACGATACTCGTACCAGACTTTGGCAGGAATATAACAGCTGTACGCACAAAGAAAGTATTCCATAAATGTTTTGTGCACATGGGTGGGTGTCCACAATGATTCTGATCATTCTGTCTAATTAAAATCAAATTAAATCGCACAATCAGCAGTTCGACCCCGGAACTGTAACTCCATCAATCTCGCACACAATGGTGCTGCGTGTCGTCCGGTGAATGGGTTGCCGTCCCACGCAGACCACTGTTGGACAACGTGATCGATCGACAGTGTCGTCGAGTAGCGGGAAATGTTGCAGTTGCGGTTCAATTAAATGTGTATTTCCTGCTGCTTTGTGATTTAAATAAGCAATGATATCGTCTTAAATAAATATTGATCTCATTAGGAAAACACAACATTTACAAAGCATTTTAAATGCATGCAAAAAGACTCCCAAACGGAAAAGCTATAAGACAGACAGAATAGTTAGCAGCCTTCTATTTCAGGCTGATAAAAAGCTCTTCTCTCCAGGTTTAAAAAACACCATAGCATACCACAAAGAATGGCTAGGTGACTTTGTAGGAAGCCTTGAAGTGCTGGCATTAAGGCTCATTTAGTTGCCAGAGAAAGAGCAAAACAAACAAAAATACAGTTCTTTTATATCAGTGGTACATTAAAGAATAATATTAAACTAAGTCGCCCCTATCCCAAATATTACATAAGCAGCACACTTCGATGAGGGTGTCGCAACTATTGACAGCACGCTGACAACCCAGGGAACCCAACATTTCCTCATTAACTGAGAAAAAATAAAAATAGACCTTATTGCAATGAGTTAAGGTCTCAACCTTACCTTGTTGGGATATCGGTAAGGTAATGTACAGATGCAGTGACATAGTGAAATTGTTTTATTCGGGAATTGAAAGTTACTGTAATTGTCACGTGTGTCGCTCACGCCTTTTATGGTAAGGTTAACGTGGTCTGCAGTCTGCAAGGTGTGATATATGTAGAACAGTACCGTTTGGAGACAAGGGTGGTGGCGAATATATCTACACTAATATTATAAAGCTGAAGAGATTGTTTGTTTCTTTGGTTGAACGTGCTACTTTCAGGAGCTACTGCTTCGAATTGAAAAAATATTTTATTGCCCATTTATCGAGAAAGGCTATTAGGCATAACATCCCGTTACGACCAATAGGAGCGGAGCATTAACGAACAATGTGACGTAGACGAAGGTGTGCGGCTCAACTAACGAGTAAACTATAAAAGATAAAACTAAACTCATTATTTCCGAGTGAGCTGGGAATCGGCATGTTTTGAGTTCAGGAATATATACAATATTACGTACATTCGGTGTATTAATCATTGCTTAGCCCCGAAGAGCTTTGTCTGCGTCTCCGTGCGATCTGCGCTGAGCGCAAGTTTCAATAATTTATGATGATGAGTAATCGATGACATCTATACTAAACTAGCTGTGACCGCGACTTCGTTTGTTAAGCACTAACGTTGTTCTGCTTTGTATTTAACAGGCTATTGGACAAATGATGATAAGGATAAGTTTGCCCCTTCGTGTCAAGCTTGTTTAAGATAGCTAGCTACCTAATCTAGATGTTTAAGTTGTTTCAAATATGTGTCAGCCACATAAGAGGGTCTAAGATAAACTACATCTATCCTACAGTGAGAAAGTCTTCAGTCTGTCGAAAAACAGATCCTAATCTACCTATATTTACACCGCTAATCTTTGGGCCAATTACTCGAAAAGATCGCTGGATGTGTTACGCGTCCAATATAATAATATTTTTAGGATGCTTTTGCGATTGCCTCGTTCTTGCAGTGCCTCTGAAATGTTCGCTCAACGGTCATCAAGGAATGTTGTAGGTTATTTTTTTTTTAGTTAATTGTTGTAGGGTAAAATATTTAGGTGTCTAAGTAAGTAACTTTAAGTTTTCAAAACCTTAATCAGAGTCCATTTACTTAAAAGATCACCGAATATAAATCATACGCCAGTCACCGAATATAGGTAGGTACACCGACACGACTACAGCATAACATAAACTTAGCAACATATTGTCAACCAATCACGTGGCTGAGAAATGTGCACGTTGTGCAACGAACGAGCCCCGAGTGTAGGAGAGGCGGTGTGAATGGAAGCTGTGCAACCAATGAGCGAGTCGGTACGAACGTAAATGGAATGGTTATAAAAAGCCCCAAAAGAGGAGATCCCGATGGGCTTTTTTTGTTGGTATGAAACTGCGTCGTTACCTCGCTAGAAGAACCAGAGCTTGCTAAGTAGGTACTACGCTAGTAGGTCAATAGCTTGTTAAGTAGGTACCTACCTACTTAGGTGTTGTTATTTTCAGTAAGAATTTCATAGTAGCAGCCTGCACTAAATGCCTACACTAAAAATCGCATTCGGAATAAGTGATACATGTTATGTTCAAAAATCGTCTGCTCTACTGCGTACTTGAAAACAGCCAATGAATGCTATTGCTACTTACTAATAGGTAAAATAAAACTTCTTATCCTGTGGGCAGTAAGGTCTAACGACCCCACACACCCTAGTATCAGAGTTTTTAAACCGCCTCAAGAGCCTCTGACATGGTTTATTTAACGACCACCATTTGGCGGGACAACCGGCTAAGTGCCTTCCGAAGCACGGAATCATCTTTTTATCAGACAATTAGGTGATTCAAGCATGTAATGTCCTAGTCAAACTGGAAACAACTTTTTAAAGTATGCTTGCCGAGGGCACAGATAATAAATCGAACCCACGACCACCGGGTCACGAGGCAAACGCCTATACCACTCGACCGAAGCGGCAGTTAAAAAAGCTGAAAAGCGCCAAGCTCTGAAACTACTTACCAGTGCGATTTGATTATATACGATATACCTATATGATAGCCACATTCATGTGAATGGCTGTAGACTATACGGGAACGAAAAAAATGGGATATGCGCGTACCAAGTCGCGTGCAAAAACAAAGTGACAAAATAAAAGAACATGCGATGCGACCTATCGAATATATTTGTATCCTTATCAATTAGACTACATTACCTCTACCCGATACATTGCAATAGGCCCGTCGTGGGATTAAGCAACGGACAAGATAATTGGTAAAACTAAGACTATTCCATCCAAACTGAGAATATTTATGTAAGTCCAACAACTGCCTCACATCGCAAACCAATATTCAATGGCTTGCTGATCAAGTGAGACCCCTGGTCACGTCAGGAGGGAGCCGTACTAATTAAGTGAGGACTGAGGGTCTGAGCGCTCGCGCCAGGGGTGGCTCCTCTAACCAGCGCAATACATAAATAAACCCTTAATTGCGTTTAAGCGCAATGTGTTGCTCGCTAAGAATTACTGTCGATCGATATTGGCTGCTTGGAACGTTCGGTTGCTTAAAGAGAAGCGGATAACCTTTAATTATAAACATCAGGTTGGTTTATACTCGTAGATACTTATTGAAATCTACTCGTCATAGACGCTACACTCAAAGCTGGCTGGCTCTGGTGATCTAGTTTCGTAAATTCGAAGCATAGGTACCTAACTAGAAATTTGCACCAGCAGTAGGTAAGACTTTTTAGAATATTAAGGTACTAGGTGAGTATCTTTTTTTTTTAAGGATGGGAAATCATCAAATCACTCCTCCCGCTCTGGGTGAAGCAGGAGAAAGTGTCAGACTGTTACTGACTAAAACCCATCCGTGTTCCTCCTGGTGCCCTATGCGTTCCAGGGCTACGGTACCTCTTTCGAACAAAATCCGCAGCACTAGCAGGCATTGGCCCTAGCAGGCCCCGTCTTCTTTGCTGACAGCTCTTAATAGGTGAGTACCTACCTACCCATTAATGTTCCAACACTAAGAGGTTGTTATTAATGGTAAATGGTAGGTATGTTATTAATTATTATTTAAATAATAATTAATAACAATAATAATAATTATTTTACTATTTTTTATTTTGGTTTTTTTTTTCTGTTGTCTAAGAGTTATTTTGGAGTATTGTTCTGTCACACTTGTTTTCTCGGTACAGACTGCAAAATAATTAAACCCTTGATCGGAATGAAATATATATTTATTAATTCTAATATAACAGGTTTCCCAAAACCAACCAACCAACCACCCACCAAACCAACCAACCAACCAACCACCAAACCAACCAACCAACCAGTCTTTAAAAAAAATCTCAGTATTAATTGCAGATATACTACTTAAGGTACATTACAACCTGTTTATTTACTGGCAACATCCTAATAGATTGTAAAACAATAACTACATCTTTTATCAAGGAATATCTTTCTTCAATCACAGAGTATTCAAAAGTAATTCAAATTACATCTAAATTAAAAATAACAGTTTTTATAATTGCGGAATTAAACTAAGATACAGATAAATGAAAACAAAAGTAAGCTGATTTGCCAGCATTGCTTAAAAGTATGAAAATACAATAGGCTTAAAATAAACAAGAGCATAAATCTTAGAAATGTTTTTTATTAAACACAATAAACTTTTCAGTATTTTATATCTAACTTCTATCTAATTTAAAAATCACAGTCGGCTGCTTTGCCTGAAATATCTTGATAGTATAAAAACTATAAGCTACTGGTTTCAATTCTAATAGGTATTATTAAAACAATTAATAAAAGTTACAATTTCAGCAATGTATTGTAGTTATTTACATACATTCAGTCAAAAAAGTATCGGGAATGGATGATTTGTTTATGGTTCCAAATTCAAATTTTTGTTTTTTTGTAGTTGTTAGATTGGCACAACTGTTTTCCATTTTGGCGCGAAGTTTGAGTTGCATCTGTTATTTATATTAAATACAGTGCTGGTTTTAGTAATACCATATATAGCGTGTATTGCGAATTTCATAATGGACAAAAATATCGAACAAAGAGTTTGTCTTAAATTTTGCATCGCCAATGGAATTTCGTGTTCGGAGTCACTGAAAATGTTACAGAAGGCTTACGGTGAATCGACTTTATCAAAAACTCGTGCTTATGAGTGGTTCAAGGCGATCAAAAGCGGTCGAGATGTGATGGAAGATTTGCCTCGCTCTGGTAGGCCGTCAACGTCTGCAACTGAAGTTAACATCGCAAAAGTGAAGGCAATAGTGACTGTAAATCCCCATTCAACTCTGAGAGAGATAGCCGCCGAACTTTCTGTATCTCACGAGTCGATCCGTACCATTTTAACTAATCATTTGGGTATGAAACATGTTGCTGCTCGGCTAGTTCCAAAAGATCTGAATTTTCTCCAAAAACTCAATCGCATGAAAGTCGCTGAGGACATGCTAGAACGAGTCAGTTCGGACCCAACATTCATGAAACGCATTGTTACTGGAGACGAGACGTGGGTTTACGAGTTTGACATGCACACTAGTCAACAAGCTTCGGAGTAGCGCCTTCCAACTGAACCGTTTTCAATCGATAGAAGACATAAAGGAGAATTCGCGGCGAGAACTCAACTCAATTCTGGAAGCAGCGTTTAAAAAATGTTTTGATGAATGGATTGTTCGTTGGCGCAAGTGTATCGTTTCTAAAGGAGCATACTTTGAAGGTGATAAAATAAATTTGGATGAATAACAGACATTTTGTGTATTATTGATCTTTTCCCGGTACTTTCTTGACAGAGTAGTATTTGCAGAAATAGATTATCTATTATATTTTTTTTAATAATGAGACAAATCGAACTTAAATGTTCCTCTGAGATATTTAAGAGATACGCAAGACCCTTATAATTGTGAAAACTTTAAGAAGAAGTACAGGTTTTCACAAGATGTCGTGAAACATTTAATTTTTCCTGGGACCTCTTTATTTTAATTTATATCTTTTTTTAGTTTTATTAGAATGCGGGTGCAACACATTCTATTTTTTTTTGCAGTATTTGGCAGCAAATGTATCGAGTCAGCCTTCTCGTAAACTTTGCTGAGGTAGTTAATACCAACAAAACAAAACCACTAAGAATCAATTTGCGGATAATTAAAACAGCCACTGAACTTCACTCGAAATAATCCCGCCAAAACACTCCATTTCACAGTTTTTCTGTCCACAGAACATAATATGTACCTACTCTGAAGGGTTAAGGGTGGTTGTCATTGTCAGTAACGTCGTGTCGTCCGCCTACTCCGGTTTTGATCATGCGAAAAAAAAAGAATTGCAATAGAAAACAAACTATTGTTCAGGGTTACCACAATGATTGCTTACTCACGTAATCAGAGATCAAATCTTAAAGCGTGAAAGCGTAGTTTCGTTTGATTTGAGTTTGAGGATAGTTCTGAAATAAACTGAATGCTTGAGGCGAGATTCTTTGCTCAAGCAGTAATCGGTTGAACGCAGTTTAAGTAGTACTTGAGTAAGGTTCTGTAATACGGGCCTTAGTGATACTGTAATGCTCGCAAGCCCGGAAAGTTGATGAAAATGTAGCATTTTATCTAAATAATTCAACGTGGCATTCAACGTGGCAATGCCGCCAGTCTCTTGGGCACATTAGCAGCTGACAGCGTGGAGGACGAATGTTTTGATGCTATATTTTAGTTTGTGTTTAGTTAAGTGTACAACTTTCTAGTAATTTGTGAATGACGGCGGTGAGGCCTTTCCTAACTTTATTATGTCAAACAATATCAATATTCTCGGCAACATTATTTATCGCCTGACCATTCATAGGACATTTTTATAGGTTATTAAAAATAAATTGTTATAACAGAAAATACGAAAACTGCTTTTAACTCGAGCAATAAAACATATTTTTTCTTAACATCTATAAAGCCAGGTACTAGTTTAGTTTTTTGTCTTCCGTACTAAGCTGGCTGTTGTTAATACTTTCATTGGTCTCGAATTAAGACCACCGAGACATCGCTTATAGAATAGTACAATATCGGAAATAAGTAGTATTGAGTCACACAATACGACTGTGCGACAAAAAGTCCGCGCTCATGTCCGAACCGCGACAGTTGCGACGTTATTAACGCACTGATGATTCGTGTGAAAGCGTGCGCTGGACAAGCGATTATTTCTTTGAAGTTATTATTTATGGTTTCCGGTAAAGTGCAGAAAATACTACCAAATTTTGATGGAAGTAAAACCTTTCTCACTAGACCTCCCTTGATTTAAATTGAGCAAAAGTTAAGTCGCTCGGCCTGTTCATTTAACTTTTTTACCTTGAATACTACCATCCTTATTTATTAAAAATGTTGAACCATATGCTTAGTTTAAATATGATAAACAGATTCCAGTCCATATTAAATAATCGATCTCGCATTTTCACTAGTAAATGTTGCTTACAAACTGAAAGAAAACCTAACGTTAAGGCGTCACAACGACTATTTACATAAAACTTTGTAAACATACTCGTAGACATAGTTTAAATACCGACTGATTAGCAGATTCTAAGTCCAAATTCTCCATGGAAAGCTTGAATAAAGAATCTGGTCGTCTGTGTTTAAATATGAATGAGCCTGCAATTCTTTAGTTTCTCGCTACAACATTTATTGATTTCATTGCAAAATAGGTTTCGATCTCAATTACTCAATTAATATTATTGCTACACAATTCACACGTGAATCTAGCTGTAAAAACATTGGTCGCGTGGCGGCCATATTGTCAGATGGCGGCGAAAGGATTCGTGTTATCTTTGCGCACGCGACTGTATCACTTGTTGAGAGTTAAATTAAATTATAACAAAAGTTCTATTTAATTAGTTCCACACTAACCAAATCATGACATAGGTAGGTCCGGGCCCTACCTACCTATTACTCAACAAGTAGGTATTTGGTAGGTTGATAGGTCATGGGGCTATAAGGATTATACTAAAGCTATGTAAGGCTTTTGAAGAACTAGTTTCATCAGAGTTTTGAAGAGTTAGCTTCAGCAGCATGATCGACCACCCTTACTCTAAAGAATTATTTTCTAAGAATCCCAGAAAAATACATCACCGTTTTGTAAGTGGACACCAGTCACACAGATTACTGCGCCAGGCAAAACTCCCTGTCGCCGTTCATACAGCGGAAACGTCGCACGATGCGGATTATACAATTTGCATGTTGAGTTTGCAGGGTTCGTACCGAGAATGTTGACTTGCACAAATTATTAAATTAGTAAATGCGTGTCTAAACCAAAGATGGGGTCTCGGGATGCCGTTACCTGAGTAAGTCTGACGATACTGAGAACATCCAGGAATTGTACCTAAATAAGAACTCTCCCATTTTCGTAGAACACTTAGGTACATTAATAGAAAAAAACTAAAAATAATTTTAAATAAATATGTTTTTTCACACTTTTACAGGCTTTTGTTGTGGATGTAGATATGGTATGACGACCGCTTTTCAAAAAGGATAAAAGTATTAAACTTGTTAGCTTCCATACCGACTTTACTTAGGCACTGTAGTAGAAAATCTTCTAAAGCAGCGTCTACTATTGTGTAATATCTAAATAGGCATATTAGTGACAAACGAACACACACTAGGTATAATAACACCAATGTAAATTGTACCTTAAAGCTCTTCGTTACGGTTCAATATCTGTAGAGATGACGGCATCACGCAGTGTTGTCGGTCCACTTGTTCAAAAGATTAGGCGACAGTCCTCAGTTGTACAATCACAAAGACCACCAGCACTCTGCCCCTGTGTTAACAAAAAATACAAAGGTAACTTAAGACAGTACACACGATCATGGTTAAATTATTCAGCTCTCTTGTAAAGTTAGTCAAAGTTACTTGAGCGATGTTTTCGGCACAAACGCAATAACATTCAAAAAGATTAGTTGCCCGGATTAAAGAAACGCTTTTTGCCAAAATCCGAACCCGTTGGATAGCATTACAAACAACAAGTACATAGGAAATTGCACACTATATGGATAGCGGACTATACGCATCTACATCTGAATGCAGCTGCGAACACCCTTGTACGAAATAGAACCTGAACACGTTCCTCCTAAGGTTTAGCTTTGCTTGATGCAGAAGTGTACAATAATATTTGCAAGGGTTCGTCGCGCGCCTGTCATTTAGACCCCTTCCGCGTGGACATGGATTAAGTCCCCAGGGATCCTGTACAGTCCACAAAGATATTGTGTTACATATTTTGCGGAAAAATAACTGTGTTTTTGTTTTTAAGTGTATGAGTTAGTGATTACGTGCTCAAACTGTTGGTGGAGGTCGAAACGCAACACGTTGGATTGTGATCTTGGGATGGTGTTGTATTTCAATTTACATATACTTCTCTGTACTAAACAGACCGCGTGTATTTTTCTGAATAAACATAAACTACTTGTCTCGAAACTGTGAACCAGATATAATGTTTGTGTATTGACGACAAAGTTTATATGCGCAAAAAAGACAACGATTTTCCTTCTCTCTATTTCACGGGAACTCTCAATAACGCTATACTATATAATGCGCAGTCTCTTAAGTTTCGCTTCATGGAGTTAACACTGTCGTTATATGTAATTAAATAGTAACCAGCAGATAGTTCAAACAAGCTTTCGTTGGCATCATTTTTCAGACGAAAAACGTCCTGTGCCCTACACAGGCACAGGGCTGCACGTTTCTCCCAGACACCAAGAATCACAGCTACCGGTCTAGTACTTTCCGCGTGCAGCTATTTTCCGCCTCCTACATTATGTCGTTAGACAACTAATTTTTTTTAACCAATTTTTTGGATTAACTTATAGCGATCGTTACCTAAATGGAGTCACAACGATGAATTGTTGCCGAATTGCTAGCTTATCTTTTGGCTTGAATAGTTAGCAGTGATTTATTTTTCTGTACACTAACAATAACGGCTCATTCTCTATTACACTCGTGAGCGCCCTACTTTTTGAGTAAGGCTCTCACGAGTGCTCTACAATAAAACAAGAATTTCAATAACAATGCTTGTCTATTCCACTTAATGCGTGAAAATTCTAACACGCTTTAGAGGCACAGTCTAATCTAAAACATACAAGATTGCTGAATTGCATCAAATCATCATAACTGAAAGGCTTTCAAAGATCGTTTTCAATGAATACGTAAAAATTAAAGTTTCTCATCACAATAAAACTAACTGTACATCAGTTTGCAATCCATTGCCTCGACTGTCTGTCGACAATACCCACAATGCGCCATGTTCTCCTACTACGTCCGGAATCAATGCCTTACTCTCACTTAAAGAGTTTAGTCCCGCTCCAGCAAACATTGCCTTTTCATTTAAGTCTTTACAGAAGTGGCTATCAACAATGTGACAGGATTGTGTGACATCTTCTTTGCGATGTTTTCGGATGCTGAACCCATTTTTGACTGTCGTTATTTTATTAAGATCAAGTTTCTGGAATCCTTTCATCACTTTCAAGTCTCGTGGATTCAGCTTGAACTTTAAGAAATAATCTTTATTTCAGTAGTGAACTCACAACCTATTAAATCTAAAGAAAACATGGATTAATTCAGCCAGCAACAACCTAGCCCATTATAACTTCTCCCCGAATTCAATATTTTGAACAAACACGACAGAACTGAAGCAAATCATAACAGATCCTTCTGGGAAAACTATGAATTTTGAATGAAAGCCAAACAGAGTCTGCGTAATAGTCGCGAAGGATTATTGAATTATGCATTCCTGTTATTCGTTACAACTGAGCTTCTATGTCGAGAGTAGTAATGACAATTGCGATGGGCTTGCCATTCGTACGGTCACAATGAATCCTGGCTCTCGATGTATTATCATTTATTAGTTTTGTGATAGCATTGTGTTAGAATTTTCAATTCTTCGAAGCTTGAGATAAGCTGGACAATATTTTGATTTAATCCGGACTTTACCAGAATTGCGTAATTTTTAGTCTCATTTGACAAAGTTCTAATACGGGACTCAACTGCTTCTTGACGCTCAAATGTTAGACCCCAAGAGTAACTCATAATTTCAGATCATTATGACATTTTTGTCTTTCAAAAATCTTGTAACCAAAATAGGTCCCTGAGGAAGCCTCCGAGTTCGACTCTTTCCCTGAAACAAGAAGTTAGTTTTTGCACCCTTTCCGAATCTTGAATACATACAAACGAACATAAATGCCTTTTACAATCAAATAACGTCTTTCTCCCAGTTCAGCATCTTGCACATTTTGCTGATTGTTATCATCAGCACCAGCTATTAACGTTATTCTTACACAAATATGATTGTTAGCGTTTCCCAGAACGACAAAGTTTGTTTGTTTGTCATTGTGTTTGCTGTCCCCGGTTTTTTTTATAGTAACTAGAGTCATGCAACTGTGTCCGTGTGTCCGTCATCTGCGGACAATGCCCACTATTAGCGGATTATAATCCGCAAAAAGAGCAAGTACTGTCATGTGGACCACGGCCTGTGGTTGCGTTGGTTGTGGTTGATTGTCAAAGATACGTTATTGATAGCGTAAATATTTATGTTCGGTTTTTTTGTAACAATTTACTTAATTTTCTGGTTGTACAGCAGTGCCCTCTATGCACAGTATGAGAGTATTCATAGTTAATCAAGAATGTCATATTTTTATATATATTAGTGCACTTAATATTTAGATCAATATTAACAAAATGTATTTCGTCTAGAGCCTTTTTAATTTTTATTAGTTTTGTCAGCAATTTAATTGTTTTTTTTTTACTATTGATAAGCACGCGTTTGACCACTGTCTCACCTGATGGTAAGCGATGATGTGGTCGAAGATGAAGCACGCTTGCCTAGCAGTAACCTATTCACTCATGACTTAAAGACTCCCAGGTTGTAGCTAGCAGGAAACACAGACTCCGGCAGGGAATTCCACTCTCTAGCTGTCAATCGTTTTCAAGTTCAAGTACACAACTCGCTTCCTCTTTTCCCTAGCGGCGTAATATTTGCTTGCATTAGCAGATGCAAGGTTGTCAATGCTCGTCATCGTCCCACGGGATCTTTCGATTATCCCAAACAATAACATCCGCAGTGCAGGCTGACCGAAACGTGACCAGTCTTCAGGGAGTCAGTCGCTGTTGCGTTTGTTATTCCAAGCAGCGCACACATACTACTTATTTCTTCTTTAGCTTCCCAGAAAGAACACAATTAATACAGAAATGTGTTAAATTTATGTGGTTATGTTACTCCCGTTTGTGGTTTAAATTAAAACTACTCACTTCGCTTTTGTGCGCTTAAAATGAGTCAAAAGATTTATCTTGGACTGTCCTTTCTGATTAACTAAATAAACGAAAATCAATCCAAATCCAATCAATTTAAATTCACAAAAACATATTTCTACGTCTTGTCCTATTTTCAATAACAGTCTCGCTTTCTCACCAGTAAATTTATTTTTACAAACTAGAGGAAAACCAGTTGTTTATGCATCTCTAGGATTTGCAATTCTAGTTGTTTAACACTTGTTAATTAAATGGTTACTTCAAATACTGATAAGCAGATTATGATTTTTTTTCTAACTCTCAACTCGACTCGAATCGTGCACCTCCACAATGCCCACAATTGATACAATGTTTTACGGGAACGCCTCGAAACTTCCGTCAATACCCAATAACTGTTTTATTTTAGCCCTTTTTGGTCCTTCAGAACGCACAAATTCTTTTTCGTTGCCCATCTCCCTAATCCAACGTCATAAGACTTAAAACGCTACAGCATGGTAAAGTTGTGGTATTTTCGGACCAAACCGTCTATGAAAGGTTAATCCCGTCTGACAATATGTCCTTAGCACCTGCTTTTGATTGTGAAACTTGGGCATTTTGAGTTTGTAACGGTATGTAAAGATGGCGTCGATAATTTTAACAATGCTGCACTGTTGTATACGAGATTAGTTTTGGAAATGGCACATGTCTTTAGAGATACCCAGGTTGCAGATTAACAGAATAATTTGTATAAAATGTGTTTTTTTTTAAATTATTATTCTATTCACATATTCGGCAAGCCGTTTCACTACCCTGAAGAAAATCCGAAAATAAAAATCTGCGCAGACATATTTCTAACATAAACATGACATCGCGCCTGTACTTCCTAAGGATAAAGCAGAGGTGTTCCTTCACCTAGTACACACACACACACACATTTCGCCACTTTAAGTCCCATGGACTAGGAGGCGAGCCATTGCAACTAATCTAGATTCCAAGCTGCTACTGAGAAATTTCTAATGGATAAACACAAAAAGACTTCCCGGCTTTTCTGTTAGGATATAATTAATGGATACTCTTCTATTCTTCTCAGACAAGACGGAGTGTTAAGTTGGCCTCCTATCTTACCGATGGAACTCTCAGTTCCTATCGCTACCATGAGTCAATCGAACCCAAAACCTCATACCTACTTAAGAGTAGCGCAGGCGACTACCATATCAACAACCGAGTCAGTCACACAATTATATCCTCGTTTAACTTTATTCTTTACCATTTCCGGCAGTTCCGGCTGCAGTAGCTCCAGCAGCCGCGCCGGCAGCCGCACAGTGGATGGGGCTGCCGGCGCGCGCGATGACCTCGCTCAACCAGATGCACCGCACCGGACTTCACATCAAGTCACCTTCAAGTCTAGGAATCCACTCAATGGAAATCCTTTTGCTAAGGTATTTTAATAATACGATTTTCTTATTACTTAAATTCCAATACTAACATTTGAATATAGAAAAGCTTGTCAAAAAGTGATAAAAGCTGATCAAGAACTTGTCTCTACAGGTTTAAATAACAGCACAGCATACCACAAAGTATGCCTAGGAGACTCTGTAGGAAGCCTTGAATTGCCTTGCATTAAGGTTTTTTTAGTTCCCAGAGAAACAACAAAACTGCCAAGAGCTTTATTCTTTTATAGATATCAGAGGTACATAAAAGAATAACAGTAAACTAAGTCGCCCCTATCCCAAGTATTACATAAGCTGCACCCTTCGATGAGGGTGTCGCAACTATTGACAGCACGCTGACATCCCGGGAAACCCAATATTTATTCATTAACTGAGGCAAATTAAAAATAGACCTTATTGCAATGGTTTAAGATTAAGGTTGGGATATTGGTAAGGTGTTGCACAGATGCAGTAATATAGTGAAATTGATTTATTCGACAATTTAATGTAACTGTAATTGTCACGTGTGTCGCTCACGCCTTTTATGGAACGTTTAACGGGATCTGCAGTCTGCAAGCTGTGATATATGTATGTAGCCAGAAAATATAAAAAAAATATGTATTTTTGTTAATAAAAATAAAAAAGTTTTATTTTTTAATTTCAAACAAGGTTTTTCTATTTAAAAAAGACACAACAAAGAATTTTTCTTGATAAATTTTAATTAGTAAAAATATAACAGCTTATGCCAGAGATCGCAAACTTTTTTTGATGTCAGTACTTACGTGCCTTCCGGAGCACGGAATCATCGTTTTATCAAACAATCAGGTGATTCAAGCATGTAATGTCCTAGCCAAACTTAAAACAACTTTACAAAGTATGCTTCTCGAGGAAACAGATAATAAATCGAATCGAACGCCTAAATCATTCGGCCACGGAGGCAGTTAAAAAAGCTGAAGCAACTGACAAAATAAAAGAACATGCGATGCGACCTGTTGAATTTATTTGTGTTAGGTATCCTTATTAATTGGAGTAAATTACCTATATACCCGATATATTGTGGGATTTAAACAACGGACAAGATAATAGGTAAAACTAAGACTATTCCATTGAAACTGAAAATATTAGGTAAGTTTAACAACTGCCTCGCATCGCAAACCAATATTCAATGGCTTGCTGATCAAGTGAGACCCCTGGTCACGTCAGGAGGGAGCCGTACTAATTGAGCGAGGACTGAGGGTCTGAGCGCCAGCGCCAGGGGTGGCTCCCCTAACCAGCGCAATACGTGAACCCTTGCGTGTGAGCGCAATGTATTGCTCGCTAAGAATTACTAGGATCGATATTGGCTACTCGGAACGTTCGGTTGGTTCGGTTGCTTAGAGAGCAGCGGATAACGTAAATTGATTATAAACATGAGGTTGGTTTATATTGAAATCTACTCGTCATAGATGCCACAATCAAAGCTGGCTAGCTCTACAGTTGGTCTAGTTTCGTAAATTCGAAGCATAGGTAAGTACTTAACTAGTAATTTGCACCAGAAGTAAGACTTTTTAGAATATTTAGGTAATAGATGAGTACCTCGTTACCCATTAATGTTCCAACACTAATAAGTTGTTATTAATGGTAAATGGTAGGTATGTTATTAATTATTATTTAAATTACTATTTAACATGATTGGTTCTGTGGTCTAAGGGTTATTTTGGAATATTTTTAATTCGTCACACTTGTTTTCTCGGTACAGAGTGCAAAATAATTAAACCCTTGATCGGAATGAAATATATATTTTTTAATTCTAATATAACAAGTTTTATAAAACAATTCAACAGTTTAAAAATAAATCTCAGTTCTAATTGCGATACACTTAAGGTATACTACTTAAGGTACATTATAACCTGCTTATTTACTGGCAACGTCCTTATAGATTGAGAACACAATATATTTTTTTTTCAAGAATATATTTCTTCAATCACAGAGTATTAAAAAGTAATTCAACTTAATAATCACAGAGTTTTTATAAATGCGGAACGATATTTAGACAGAAACAAAAGTCAGCTGATTTGCTAGCAATGCTTAGAAGTATGAATATACAATAGGCTTAAAATAAATAAGACATAAATCTTAGCAATGTTTATTGTTAAACAAAATATTTTTTTGAGTTATTTATATCTTAATTATATCTAATTAAAAATCACAGTCGGTTGATTTGCCTGCTATATCTTAATAGTATAAAAAACTATAAGCTATTGGTTTCAACTCTACTAGGTATTATTAAAACAGTAAATAAAAGGTACAATTTGAGAAAATAATGTACTGTAGTTATTTACATAAATTTTGTTTATTAGTATTCAACACCTTAAAACTTATTTAATTAAGTAATTTACCTACCAGGGACCTACTCTATTTTGTGATGTGTGTTCAAATTATTATTACAATTTTGATTTTTTTTTTAGGTACATTGTATATTACTCTATAAAATTCACGAATTGGTTACCAACTGCTACTCTATTTACTGCTGTGTGTTCAAAGTTCAAAATATTGTTATAATTTTTAATTTGCGTGGCGATTATGGCACTTCCCTTTGGGGGAGGCATATGTCCAACAGATGATTATGGAAAGTGGATCTGGGTTTGTTACGCTATCCACCAGGTATAAAATTATTAAGTTAACGCGTACCTACAGTTTAACTTACGAATAAAAAAAAGTTTGTAGCTGAAAGTTTACCTATCTAACCAAAACCTGTGCCCGCAAACTATCCTTCCACAGGCCGCATAACACGCGTGTCGCGTGACACATCATCTCTTCACTTCATCAGCACATTTCGTCCTCGTGCCGAATGCTTTCTCAACGAGATGCCCGATGTTATGATTGCCATCTATATGGGATTTTATAGAGTATCGTGAAACCGCTCAAACTTATGGGGTTCTATTTAACACGCGCTCATCTCACAGAATGTGCTGGGTTAGAAATTTCAGGAGTTACTGTTTAATCTCTAGAAGTGTTACTGTTTTCAGGAAATAGAGCAGAAGTTTCGGATGGCTAAATTTTAAACGGGCCATAAGATCAATTTCAATAAATTTAATAATATGATCTCAATACTAACGTAGTACATAAATAACATACACAACGCCTACTACCACTGTATCATATTTATTATGTTAACAAAAGCCGAGACGCGCGCCGCGCGGCATGATGCGTGCGCGTCGTATGTAGGCACGTGTTTTGTACCGACCAATGAGCATGCAGGGTAGGTACTGTGTAGTTTTATGTGTATTTTATGTGTATAGTATACCTACATTAGGTCTTGTATTTTAATCGATTAATATTTTTTCTTTTTAGCCAATATCTACGGTGTCAGCTGCCTATTGTCTAGATCCACAATTTCAATATAATGAAATATTTAGGAAGGTACCAAAAACCGAAAGAGATTATAATCGACTTTTTTACAATAGAAATCTTGCAAAATTTCTAGAACGAAATAAAAAAAAATAGTTTTCAAATAAAAGGTGCTAAAAAGCACCGCGAGCACTGCGCTGCAGCAAAGCAGTGTCTTAGATATGACACGGGCGTCATATTGAATCCCGAACACAATGAAGGATTTGAGAGTTAACACGAGCGAATCGAGGATGTTTACACAAGAATCCTGAATGCAGCGAGGGATTTAAGCTAGCCTAAGGCAAAGACACCTTCATCCCTGAGGAGCATACTCTACTTTTCACACATATTGCGAGAAAATTGTACTCTAGCCATGAGAACAGATGGCGCGCGTTGGTCCCCGCCGCAAGGAGCACATAGTATATTCTGTAAATAACCATTTCGATATCGAGTTTCACCTAAGTGAGATAGCTCACAAAGTGAACTTTATTGCACACAGCATAGAGGTCTTATGTTTAAACTCACCTCGGATTCCGCTGTCGAGACACGTAAATGTTGTTACAGAATAGAGGTACAGGTCGCGCTTCCTAAGCTGTGGCTCCTGTCCACCACCACCGAGCAATAATATTGTTCTGAATTCTACCATGACACACTTTAGGTTACGTTTTCACACCACCTGAAAAACAATTTCATTGCAGTTTCTAGAAAACTTATAAGCCGCAATAGAATTAGGTATTTGCAAAAGGATTAAAGACGATCCCGATGGCGATTATTCTCACCGCGACTCCTTATTAACGCTTTAAAGTTAGTAAAACAAAACACCCGGCAGTGACGGCCATTTTGTGACGGCCACCGGGTGGACGCGGCAGTCACAGAGTTAAGAGAAAGTTCATAGCCGTTACCTTTTATTTGAATAATACTTTTTTTTATTTCTTTCTAAAACTTTTGTAAGATTTATATGGTAAAAAAGTCGATTATAATCTCTTTCGGTTTTTGGTACCTTCCTAAATATTTCATTATATATCTATAAATTGTGGTTCTAGACAATAGGTAGCCGACACCGCCGGTAGATATTGGCTAAAAAGAAAAAAATGTTAGTCGATTAAAATGCAAGATGCATTGTATGGCGCGCACGCATCATGCAGCGTGCCACGCCCCTCGGCTTTTGTTAAAATCATAAATATGATACTGCATTTACACATTCGTGCGAATCGCGAGGCGAATGGCGAGGCGAATAACGAACACGCATATGTAAACTTGCTATTCGCCTCGTGATTCGCCTCGCGATTCGAGTGTTCGCGTTGGGAGCGGTTTTTCGGACGCGAATCAAAAGGCACAAATGGCGAACACAAACTTACTGTTTACACATTTGCCTACATTCAGTTGATAGCTAGCGCCCGATCCAACAGGACGTGTAGACAAAATGAAAGGGCTTTCTGTGAGGGTATAATTTTAAAATTAATGGTTTTGAAGTTATTCAAGAAATTAGACGAAAAAAGACCATTCCCCCATATCTCTTAAAATTTTGAAAAAAAAAACGGAGATATCTTTACTAATAAATTACAAGAAATTCTATAAGAAATCTATGGTGGTTAAATAACATGTTAAAAAAAATTATTCGTTCGGAACCCTTTGCACGCGAGTCCGACTCGCACTTGGCCAGTTTTTTTTACTTTTCTACGCAGGATATATAAATAACTAGCTTCTGCCAACAGCTTCGCCCGCGTGGTCCCTAGGGAGCATACTCCCGGAATAAAAATGCTTATGTCCTTTCTCAGGCTCTAGACTATCTGTGTACTAAATTTCATTAAAATCGGTTCAGCAGCTTTGGCGTGAAAGCGCGACAGACAGACAGACAGAGTTACTTTCGCATTTATAATATTAGTAAGGATTGTATAAACTCATTAGATGTAGCGCGCATTCTGCAATTATTGTCACGTGATCCAGGTTCGTGTGCGAATGTCAAAATAATTCATCCCGCGAATGTGTGAACCGTAGTTCGCGACGACACTCGTATACGAATGGTTCGTCGAATGTTTCGTAAAATGCCGAGGCGAATAGCGAACACGATTGTGTACGATTGTGTGTGTGTAACGATGTGTTGTGATGTACGATTGTGTGTGTGTGTGTGTGGATTGTGTGCATGACACAGTGGCAGTAGTCAGTACGCGTTTTTTATGTTATTGATGTACTAGTTAGTATTGAGCTCATAATAACTTAGTTGAAGTTTATCTTATGGCCCGTTTGAAATATAGTCTTCCGAAAGTGCCGCACTGTTTCCCGAAAACGGTAAGGCTTCATGAGATGAACAGTAGCTTCTCAAATTCCCAACCCAGCTCATGCTGTGAGATTGGCACGTGTTATATAGAACCCCATAAGTTTGAGCGGTTCCACGAAATCCTATAACATCCCATATAGATGGCAATCATAACATCGGGCATCTCGTTAAGAAAACATTCGGCACGAGGACGAAATGTGTTGATGAAATGAAGAGATGATGTGTCACGCGACACGCGTGTTATGCGGCCTGTGGAAGGATTGTTTGCGAGCACAGATTTTGGTTAGATAGGTAAACTTTACGTTAACCTGTAGGTACGATTTAATAATATTATACTTTGTGGATAACGAAGCAAACCCCACTCCACTGTCCCAATTTACACATTTTAATTTCAATATTTTAGTCACTGACAATTCGGACTCTTTCAAATTATTGAAGCTGTTTCTACTTTAGGGTATTTTAGCAAAACTATTTTTAGTAGTAGTAGTAATTTTGGTCATAACTCATAAATCCGTCATCAAACTTAACGAATTCTAACTATTTCCATTTAAAAGTCAAACTACCCACTAAACCGATTTTTTTTTTAATTTGTAATGGGTTTTATCTTGACTCTAGTCTATGTCAGAAATGACAGAGACAAAGTCTACAATGGAGCGAGCCTACCCAGAAGGAGCCTGTTTACTCTAACTTTGAAGAGATTAGGGTTGTAAGCTTTTGGAAACAGACGCAGGCAGAGAGTTCTACTCCTGTTCACACACTTTTGATGAAATTTAAATAGGGTTGTTGTCGATTTGTCACATTTTTGTAAATTCTTTACATTGATTGTAAACTCGTCATTTCTAAGCATGAAAAAGTATGTCACAGGTAGATAAAGGTTATTGTTAACTCGTTACACATCTACATTTTATACCTTTTTTGAAAAAAGTACTGTCAGCAAGCAATGTTCCAGATCTAGGTTTTAACATCAAACAATAATGTATTAAATAAATTAAACAAAACTAATAATTAATTTAAAATTTACAATTTAATAACAGATGACAACCAAAAACCAAAACGAGTTGGGCGGTAAATAAAACCTAAAGTTATAAAATCACAAAAACGCCGCAAGTCGATGCTCGCTAACCAAAACCAAAAAGTGCAGCCGAATTCGACATTGGTTAGAAAATGACAATGTTTAGTATTTATGGAACGTCCATGGGGCCCGTCACAGGACTATTAATTTAGCAGAAGCATGGCATAAATGGGGAACAACAAAATTAGTAAAAATAACCCTACTTTGCTGCAGTTTCTTGATAGCTATATTTAAAAACTAAGCTCATCATTCGAAATTGAAAAAAAAAAACAATTTGAATAGGTAGATGTTAGTGGTAACATAAAGAACACGTCGATCAATCGCCAACGACAAGGAATTGTAATGGAAGTACACGTCGAATATACATGTCGTAATTTTGTAAATATTGATATTTTACAAAAAGCTTGTGTATTGCAACGTGTTACGCGCCAGCCCTATATCTATATCGCTGACGGTGCATCGACGGTGGAAGTTTACCTTCGCGACACAAATACATAGAATTGTGCAAGCTGACGGAAACGCTGACGATGCGGCACGTGTAAGCGACGCGCGGCGCGGTGGCCTACGTGACGTTGGAACTCGTTCATTCCGATTCCCGCTTCGAATCTGTATACTAGGTTTATTATAATTATAAGAAAGTTTTGTAATACTTTTATTAATTAAATAATTATAAGAAATTTCGGTTTTTTTTGAGTCCTCCGACAGCGTTCGACATAATTGGCGCAGTCGGTAGGATACTCGCGGGCCGGTTCGCGAGATAAATTTCGGATTATAGAAATTAGGTGAGCCGCCCGGGTGGCTTTAGGCACCTCTGAAGAGTATCCCGAACCGTCGAAGAGCTGCGGAGATCCAGACATTGATACTGCTCAGGAGAAGCCGGAATGTACAAGTAAGTGCACAAGAATCTTTCTGGTGTCGCTTTCCTTACCCTTAACCCTTAATATATTTCAAGATTTTTCACCCTAGGGGTTTAGGGACCCGTGAGGCTGTTTCTTATAGACAGTTGAGACGGGAAGATTTAGTAGATAGTAATAGAGATATAGACAGCACTATGGCACATGACCCCGATGCTATCTGGAAGGCCCTCCGCCTGGTCCCAGAATTTGATGGGAACCCCCATATCTTAACTAGATTTATTAGGATCTGCGATAAGTTAGTGAATGCGTATGTACGCGAGGGTCCCGAACATGAGTTAAATAATTTGTCTTTGATTAGTGGTATACTAAATAGAATAACGGGCCCCGCTGCGCGAACTGTCAATTCCAACGGTATCCCCGAGAGCTGGAATGGCATCAGAAGTGTGTTAATAAATAATTTCGCGGATCGTAGGGATGAAACCACCCTCTATAATGACCTCTCGTTGCAGACACAGGGAAATGATACGCCCCAAGAACTTTATGATAGATGCCAAACATTATTTAGCACCATCATGACATATATTACACTTCATGAAACAGTGCCTACAACTATTAATGCTAAGCGCGATTTGTATAAGAAGCTGACAATGCAGGCTTTTGTGCGCGGGCTCAAAGAACCCTTAGGTTCACGCATACGATGCATGCGGCCAGATTCTATTGAAACAGCATTACAATTCGTACAGGAGGAGCTAAACGTGCTGTATCTGCAACAGAGAAATGATAGTTTGCCTAAACTCACTAACACTCATCCCAAGTCTGTGACACAGCCTAACCCATCACCCATGCATGCAGGCTTCCCCGCGTTACGCAATACTAATGCTATGCCCCTACCTAAACCGGTCACGCCCGCTTATGCACAACCACGTATGATGCAGTGGCCGCAACCAACTCAATTTAGATTTAACGCCGGTTTTAATGCCCCCTATAATCAACCCCGTATGCCTTCGCATACGCAACGAACATTTGGCGCTCCACCCCCAAACTACAACCCGCACAATAACGCATTTAGAATGGCTCCAAGACCCCCACCACAAAATCTAGGGCCCAAGCCCATGAGTGGTGTGAGCAACTTTGTTGCTAAGCCACAACCTCCCACTCGCAATAATTGGGATTGGTCTAGGCAAGGCAATCCACCACCCATGAACTACTTCAGAACGCGCGATGTAAATGTTAACGAATGCCTAAGTTACGAAGATTTCTATTATCCCGAATATTACGTGTACGAGCAGGAGCCTAATTACTATGAAAACAATTATCCCATGGACTACTACGGCAATTATCCTTGTGTGTACGATAGCGTCCCGCAGACGCAGACTGAGGTGACGACTGACATGACAAATGACGGCAACGCTCAGGTAGATGAACAGCCCCAGCCTTCCACCAGCAGGGAGGATTTTCAGGGAGTCACGAAATCAAAAAAATCAAAATAGAATTGAACCTTCAAACACAGCGACAATTGCCATACGTTCATATTACTAACCCTAATTTAAATTTATTAATAGACACCGGCGCTAACCAGTCCTTCATAAGCCCGGATGCTGTGGAGAAATACTTTTCACATTTACCATTGAATTATGATCCATTCGAGGTTACCAACGTACATGCGACGAGTAGGCATAACCACTCCATAAATATACCATGTTTCCCCGAATTCAACGATTTAGAGCCTATAAAACTATTCGTATATAAATTCCATAATCACTTTGATGGTCTTATAGGATTCGACCTACTTGCAAAATGGCATGCGAAATTGGACCTTAAAGATTTGACGTTGACCACGAAATTCGCGGTAAATCGTATTAACATATACAACTCCAGCAATTTAAATTTGTACGAAAATATCATCCCGGCTCAAAGCAGTAAATTACTTAGATTGCCAATTAACGCACAAGACGGAGAAGTTTTAGTTAACGAACAGATTATCTGTAACTGTACTATTCATGAATGCTTAACAACCGTTGCAAGTAACCGTGGCATAGTAGAAGTCGAGAACCCTACCCCTAACGATATAATATTCTCGCTAGACCATCCGGCGCAAGCATCATTGTTTAATATTACGCATACGGAACAATCGTCACCCCGCGTAAAAGAAATTATATCAAAATTGCGTACCAGTCACTTAAATTTGGAAGAGAAGGCAAATTTAGAATCATTGTGCGCTAAATACGCTGACATCTTTTATATCGAAGGAGAACCGCTAACTTTCACCAATAAAATAAAGCACTGCATTAGAACTACCGACGAAAACCCTGTATATACTAAAAGTTACAGGTATCCATTTATTCATAGGGAAGAAGTCAGTAGCCAAATATCAAAAATGTTAGAACAGGGTATAATTAGGCCATCGGAGTCAGCATGGAGCTCACCAATTTGGGTAGTACCAAAGAAGGTTGATGCTTCAGGAAAACAAAAGTGGCGCGTCGTCATCGACTTTCGGAAACTGAACGAAAAGACGATCGACGACAAGTACCCAATACCAAATATCAATGATGTACTTGATAAATTAGGGAAATGCCAATATTTTACAACCCTTGACTTAACATCCGGATTTTATCAGGTTGAAATGCACCCCAGCGACATCCCCAAGACCGCCTTCAATGTAGAACATGGGCATTTTGAATTTTTACGAATGCCCATGGGACTTAAGAATGCGCCCTCAACGTTCCAACGCGTAATGGACAACGTCCTCAGAGGGCTCCAGAATGTTATCTGTCTCGTCTATTTAGACGATATTATAGTATTCAGTACATCTTTACAGGAGCATATGGTTAACTTAGAAAAGGTCTTTCAGAGGTTAAGTGAATCCAATTTCAAAATACAGTTAGACAAATCGGAATTTTTAAAATTGGAAACCGCCTATCTCGGTCATGTAATAAGCAATGAAGGCATCAAACCTAACCCCGACAAGATAGCAGCCGTAAAGAAGTATCCCTTACCAAAAACCCCTAAGCAGATAAAGCAATTTCTAGGACTTTTAGGATATTACAGGAAGTTCATTCCAGACTTCGCCCGGATTACTAAACCCCTAACACAGTGCCTAAAGAAAGGAAAGAAAATTACATTTGACCCCGACTACATTAACAGTTTCGAAAAATGCAAGACATTACTGACTAACGACCCCATTTTAAGATACCCTGACTTCACGAAAGAATTCATACTTACCACTGACGCCTCTAACTATGCAATAGGTGCAGTGCTATCACAAGGACCCATAGGATCAGATAGACCCGTATCGTACGCTTCACGTACACTCAACGAGAGCGAAATTAATTATAGCACGATAGAGAAGGAATTGTTGGCTATTGTCTGGGCCACCAAGTACTTCCGACCGTACCTTTTTGGACGCAAATTTAAAATCGTAACGGATCATAAACCACTCCAGTGGGTTATGAACATTAAAGAGCCGAACTCGAGGTTAACTCGATGGCGGCTAAAGTTAAGTGAATACGACTTTACAGTCATTTACAAAAAAGGCAAAAATAACACCAACGCCGATGCCTTATCCCGTATCGAGTTAAACAACGAAGAGACAAGCTCAATGATTGCCAATCCGACAGATAAACCTCCAACCTTAAGTAACTCAAACACTCTCACTGCCCACACTGACAATGAACACCCTATACTTGAGATACCTATCGTTGACGATCCGCTCAACAAATTCCATCGACAATTATGTTTGACCATAGTAGGGGATATAAAAAGAAGACCGACAGTGACAAAACCCTTCGACACACATACCCGAACATCGGTGCAACTATCTGAGTCTAACTTAGAGGAGGATCTAGTCAATGCAATAAAGGAGTATGTAAACCCTAAAATTAAAACAGCTCTCTTTATAAACCCGCCTTTGGCCATGTACAAAATTGTCCCCATCTTACAAGAGAAATTCAAGAGTTCAGCCATGAATCTGATATTAGCTAAGACAGAAATTGAAAATGTCAAGGAATATCTTAGGCAGCAGGATATTATCCGTCACTATCACGATGGTAAAACTAATCATCGCGGTATTAACGAATGTTACCTGACCTTATCACGTAGGTACTTTTGGCCAAAAATGAAGGAGCATATCTCCAAATTTATCAATGATTGTACTATATGTGGCCAGGCCAAATATGACAGGAATCCTGTCAAGCCTAGGTTTAATATAGTCCCACCAGCCACAAAACCGTTCGAAATCGTTCATATGGATTTATTTACAGCACAAAATGAAAAATATGTTACTCTTATAGACGTATTTTCTAAGTATGGGCAGGCGTATAACCTGAGAGATGGTACTGCACTTAGCGTTATACAGGCTTTACTAACATTTAGCACTCATCATGGCTTGCCACTCACCATCATTACTGATCGGCGTACAGAATTTTCAAACCAGATGTTTTCGGAGTTCTGTAAGACACACAAAATAACTCATCATACAACATTAGCTCACGCACCGAACGACAACGGCAACATCGAAAGATTTCATCTGACCTTGTTAGAACATTTGCGCATCCTAAGACTACAGCATCGAGACGAGTCTGTCATTAATCTAATGCCATATGCTTTAATAGGGTATAATAGCTCAGTCCATAGTTTCACGAAGTGTAGGCCATACGATATCATTTTAGGACACACAGATCCAAGAGATCCACTAGATATGGACTTAACAGAACATCTGCTACAACAGTACACACATTCACATAGGGAACAAATGAAAAAGGTCTATGAATTAATCAATGAATCATCTCTCTCTAATAGACCTGCAATAATAGACAATAGGAACAAAAGTCGTGAATCAGAAGTAGATTATCAGCCACAGCAGCAAATATTCATCAAAAACCCAAGTGCTAGCCGTCAAAAGCTCGCACCAAGATATACCCAGGATACAGTTTTAGCAGATCTTCCAATTCACATATATACTTCCAAGAAACGTGGTCCAATAGCAAAATCGAGACTCAAACGAATCCCTAAAAGTGCCACATTGTTACAGGGTACCACTACTGATGTTGGTCCTCCACCTGATACAGGCGGAAGAGATAAAACTTGAAGGACTAAACAATGGACCGGGAATCTTACCTTTTAAATTAGGACCCATGAGACTTACGACCCACTATCATACATTTCTGCAATACATTGAACTTAAAGATATAAATGATAAAATTAGCTCCGTACGAATACAACTAGTTGAAATCAAAGAAATTCTAGATAACTATACTTACGCCTTATATGAGTTACAGATTGATCATTTAACAAATAAATTAGATAAAGCTTCACTTCAACTATACAGCTTAGGGCCTAGCCGTCCCAAAAGAGGTCTTATAGACGGTTTAGGTTCCGTAGTAAAAAGTATAACCGGAAATCTCGACTATACTGATGCTATGAGATACAATGATGCTATTAAAATTCTCAAGGATAATCAGGATAGAATAATTTCTGAACAAAACCACCATATCAGTCTTAGCAAAGATTGGATGGGCCATCATACCGAAATTGTAACCAAAATCGTTGAAAATCAGTCGCAAATTAACAATACACTACATGATTTACTAGATAAACAAAAGTATGCGCAGCACAGTCTCTTAAAATTCGCGAAGTTCGCGCAAATCTTAGGTATAGTTAGCGACAACGTAGATAAATTACTAGATGAGTTACATAGAATTGAAGATGCAATAGCCTTCAGCCGTGCCGCAAGCACGCACCATTCTATGATAACGTTAGAGATAATGACTAGTATGCTAGGAAAACTTAGTAGTATCTATGATAAGGATCAGCTGTTAGATATAGAGATTAGGGAATATTATGACGTCATAAAACCAGGATCATTCTATAATGGTCAACACATCGTACTAGTATTCCAATTTCCCATCCTATCTCCTCTCAAATATATTCTGTATAGATTAGCTATAGTACCGAACGAAAGTAAGCAGGTAGTAATTCCCCCTTACCCATTCATAGCTATCACTAGAAATTTTCACGTGTACATAGAGGCTGAATGCCCGAAGTTAACCGAGCAGTATCTCTGCGAAGAAAAACTCAATCATCAGTTAAGATCGCAACCAGATTGCATACAACGTATAATAGACGGCAAAACGACGGACGATTCCTGTACGAAGACAACCGTTTCCCTTTCAAGAGAAGCCATGGAGAAGCTGGATGACCGCCACTACGTAGTCGTCTTCCCATAACCAACGAAACTGCAACTCACCTGCGAACGAGATGAACACAACACTTTGACCGGCAGCTTCCTGGTTACCATCCCGCATAACTGCCTGCTGAGAACACATGAATTCACCATAGTTAACATCAATGATCGAGTGAACGGCCAGCCAATGAAGATCACTGAAATTACTACAAAAATGCATGAAGATCATGAACCTCAACCTCCGCTTAAGATAAACTCCATCAACCTAAGAAATCTGCATAACCTACAAGATGAGATCAATCTTCAAACACCTGTTCAACTGGAGAGTCTGGAGTCATCATCATCATTCTACCATACAACCATACCTTTCTACGTAATGTTATCTGGTGCACTTGTACTAACCATCATAGTACTGTGTTACCGTTACAACGCCTGGAAACTCAAGCCACCAACAGAGCAATCACCCAATACTGCTGCTGCAAATCGAGATCATCCTTATGAAGAACCAGAAACATCGCGACGCCAGGGAGAAACTCAGATGCCAGCAACATTTTCACTAAACGTCCTAAAATAGTTGCTGAGCTACGGGGGGAGGTGTTACGCGCCAGCCCTATATCTATATCGCTGACGGTGCATCGACGGTGGAAGTTTACCTTCGCGACACAAATACATAGAATTGTGCAAGCTGACGGAAACGCTGACGATGCGGCACGTGTAAGCAACGCGCGGCGCGGTGGCCTACGTGACGTTGGAACTCGTTCATTCCGATTCCCGCTTCGAATCTGTATACTAGGTTTATTATAATTATAAGAAAGTTTTGTAATACTTTTATTAATTAAATAATTATAAGAAATTTCGGTTTTTTTTGAGTCCTCCGACAGCGTTCGACATAATTAACGATTTAGAAATTTCATAATCACTTATTTTCTTAAAATGTGGTAGGTTACAGACGTCACATGATAAATTTAGTGTACCTATAGACACATTTCGCCATTTAGTAATGATATGCAAATATTCAGTCAAAGTGTTTTAGTAACATAACATATTAGTTAGGTACACACGTACAGTTCAAATACATACAAATTAGTAGGTAAAGATGTTTAGGTAACTAATTCGTGAATTTTATAGAGTAATATACAATGTACCTAAAAAAAACATTCCAAATTATATTAATAATTTGAACACACATCACAAAATAGAGTAGGTACCTAGTAGATAAATTACTTAATGAAATAAGTTTTAAGGATTTAAATACCTATAAACAACATTTATGTAAATAACTACAATACGTTCTTGAATCTGTACCTTTTATTAATGATTTTAATAATACCTATTAGAATTGAAACCAACAGCTTATAGTTTTTTATACTATTATAATATTGCAGGCAAATCAGCCGACTGTGATTTTTAAATTAGATATAAGTAAGATATAAATTACTAAAAAGTTTATTGTGTTTAACAATAAACATTCCTAAGATTTAGATTTTAATTATTTTAAGCCTATTGCATTTTCATATTTTCAAGCATTGCTGGCAAATCAGCTGGCTTTTGTTTTCATTTATCTGTACATAAATTTAATTCCGCAATCATAAATACTACTCTGTCAAGAAAGTACCGGGAAAAGATCAATAATACACAAAATGTCTTTATTCATACAAATTTATTTTATCACCTTCAAAGTATGCTCCTTTAGAAACGATACACTTGCGCCAACGAATAATCCATTCATCAAAACATTTTTTAAACGCTGCTTCCGGAATTGAGTTCAGTTCTCGCCGCGAATTCTCCTTTATGTCTTCTATCGATTGAAAACGGGTGCCACGAAGTGGTAATTTGAGTTTAGGAAAAAGAAAAAAGTCAGCAGGAGCCATATCTGGTGAATATGGTGGTTGCTGGATGGTATTTGTTGAGTGTTTGGTTAAAAATTCGTTCACAATGATAGCCTTGTGCGAAGGCGCATTGTCGTGGTGCAAAATCCAAGAATTTTCTTTCCACAAATCTGGCCTTTTTCGTCGAATTTGCTCTCTTAAACGCCGCATAACGCTCAAATAATATTCTTTATTTACCGTTAGACCTTTCGGTAAGAATTCAGAGTGCACAACACCGCGATAGTCAAAGAAAACAGTCAACATGACTTTGACTTTTGATCGACTTTGGCGTGGTTTTTTCGGTTTCGGTTCAGTTGGAAGGCGCCACTCCGAAGCTTGTTGACTAGTTTGCATGTCAAACTCGTAAACCCACGTCTCGTCACTAGTAACAATGCGTTTCATGAATGTTGGGTCCGAACTGACTCGTTCTAGCATGTCCTCAGCGACTTTCATGCGATTGAGTTTTTGGAGAAAATTCAGATCTTTTGGGACTAGCCGAGCAGCAACATGTTTCATACCCAAATGATTAGTTAAAATGTACGGATCGACTCGTGAGATACAGAAAGTTCGGCGGCTATCTCTCTCAGAGTTGAATAGGGATTTTCAGTCACTATTTCCTTCACTTTTGCTATGTTAACTTCAGTTGCAGACGTTGACGGCCTACCAGAGCGAGGCAAATCTTCCATCACATCTCGACCGCTTTTGAACGCTTTGAACCACTCATAAGCACGAGTTTTTGATAAAGTCGATTCACCGTAAGCCTTCTGTAACATTTTCAGTGACTCCGAACACGAAATTCCATTGGCGATGCAAAATTTAAGACAAACTCTTTGTTCGATATTTTTGTCCATTATGAAATTCGCAATACACACTATATATGATATTACTAAAACCAGCACTGTATTTAATATAAATAACAGATGCATCTCAAACTCCGCACCAAAATGGAAAACAGTTGTGCCAATCTAACAACTACAAAAAAACAAAAATTTGAATTTGGAACCATAAACAAATCATCCATTCCCGATACTTTTTTGACTGAATGTACTCTGTGATTTTTAAGTTGGATGTAAGTTGAATTACTTTTGAATACTCCGTGATTGAAGAAATATATTCCTTGAAAAAAAATATATTGTGTTCTCAATCTATAAGGACGTTGCCAGTAAATAAGCAGGTTGTAATGTACCTTAAGTTGTATATCTGCAATTAGAACTGAGATTTTTTTAAAGACTGTTGAATTATTTTAGAAAACCTGTCATATTAGAATTTATAAATATCATTCCGATTAGGGGATTATTTTGCATTCTGTACAGAGAAAACAAGTGTGACGAATTAACACCACCCCAAATTAACGTTTAGACCACAGAACCAATCATATTAAATAGATACTAATTTAAATAATAATTAATAACATACCTACCATTTACCATTAATAACAACTTATTACTGTTGGAACATTAATGGGTAAGCAGGTACTCATCTTTTACCTAAATATTCTAAAAAGTCTTACTTCTGGTGCAAATTACTAGTTAAGTAGGTACCTGTGCTTCGAATTTACGAAACTAGACCACCTGTAGAGCCAGTCAGCTTTGATTGTAGTTTCTATGTCAAGTAGATTTCAATATAAACCAACCTGATGTTTATCATTAAACTTGGACCAAGGTTATCCGCTTCTCTTTAAGCAACCGAACGTTCCAAGCAGCCAATATCGATTGACAGTAATTCTTAGCGAGCAACACATAGTGCTCAAACGCAATTAAGGGTTTATTTATGCATTGCGCTGGTTAGGGGAGCCACCCCTGGCGCTGGCGCTCAGACCTTCAGTCCTCACTCAATTAGTACGGCTCCCTCCTGACGTGACCTTAATCAGCAAGCTATCTTACCTAATATTCTCAGTTTGAATGGAATAGTCTTAGTTTTACCTATTATCTTGTCCGTTTTTTAAATCACACGACGGGCCTTATTGCAATATATCGAGTATATAGGTAATGAAGTCTTATTGATGAGGATACTTAACACATAAATCCAGTCCTTTGGGTTCACTTCCAGTGGACAGCGATGCGGACGAATTTTTTGACGCCTTATTTTAGTCAGGATTTCTTATTTTGAGCTCGTGACTAGATAATAACAGCCGCACGGGTCGATCTTCAAGGTTAAGCAACGCTTGCCAAGGTTGGTCTATGGATGGGTGACCATCTTAACATATGAATTTTCTCCGTGCCTCGGAAAGCACGTTAAGCCGTTGGTCCCGGCTGTCATGTGTAGATCTTTGGCAGTCGTTACGGATAGTCAGAAGCCAGTAAATCTGATTCCAGTCTTGCCATGAAGTACCGTGTTACCCAGTTAATGGGTTGTGGAGGTCTGGTAGGCAGCCGCTCCTCGTAAAATACTGGTATTCAACTAAATGTAGCTTGACTGGAAGCCGACCCCAATATAGTTGGGAAAAGGCTAGGCAGATGATGATGACAGATAAATAAATGCGATAGGTTGCGACCTATCGTGTTTATTTTTGTGTTAGGTTAGGTTAAAAAATAAAAGAACATGCGAAGCGTCGCATGTTCTTTTATTTTTTCACTAGCTTTTGCACGCGACTTGGCACGCGCATATCCCATTTTTTACCGTTCCCGTATAGTCTACAGCCTCCCTCATGAATGTGGCTATCAAATTAGTATATAGGTACGAAACAAATTTCAAATCCGAATGGTAAGTAGTTTTAGAGATTGGCGCGTTTCACTTTTTCATTTCATTTCATTTATTTTCGTTTATCAGATTACCAGATCCATTATGGTTAGTAACAGTATGAGCTTATTAACTATGTTAGTATGTTGGGAAACACTGAATATAAATACAAAATATCATTATAAAACATATTACCTACAGTATATAATAAGCGCAGGCGCTGGCATGCAGTTGCAGCCACCTCCGCAAGAAAGGCGAATCCCACCGCTCGGATAACACACTCAGGATCCCGTTCGAGCTGTCGTGGCTGCAGCGCAGAAGCGACGCACTTCGTTTTCTAATAATGCTGTGCTGTAGAAATCATCAGATCTGGCCTCAGCAAACATTACTGATGCACTACAAAACGCGGCCGCCCCAACAGAATCCTGAACGCGTTATTGTACTGGACACGTAACGCGCTGTACGCCCGCTGAGTGAAGTTGGTCCACAGGCTGCATGTGTAGAAGGTCTGGCAGTACGCCTTGAACAGGGTTACCTTCACCTGCGCAGAACAGCGCGCAAACCTGTGAGCCAACATGTTGCCCAACTGCCCCCGTGGTCGAGTGGTTTAGACGTTTGCCTCGTGACCCGGTCGTGGTCGTGGGTTCGATTCATTATCTGTGACCTCGAGAGTTATACTTTATAAAGTTGTTTCCAGTTTGGCTAGGACATTACAGACTTGAATCACCTGGTTGTCTGATAAAAAAATGATTCCGTGCTTTGAAGGCTGAGAGACGTATAAGCCGGTGGTCCCGGACGTCAAATGGTGGTCATTTAATAAACCATGTCACAGGCCCTAGAGGCGGTTTAGAAACTCTTCTGAAACTTGGGTACTATGAAATTCTTACTCAAAATATTATCACCTAAGTACCTACTTAACAAGCTATTTCAAGATCTGGTTCTTCTAGCGGGGCAACGAGGCAGTTTCATATCAACAAAAAACCTATATGCGGGATCCCCTTTTTAGGGCTTTTTATTGCCATTCCATTTAGGATCGTACCTACTCGCGCATTGGTTGCGCAGCTTCCATTCACACCGCCTCTCCTACACTCGGGGCTCGTTCGTTGCACAACGTGCACATTTCTCAGCCACGTGATTGGTCGAGAGAATGTTGCTAAGTTTATGTTATGTTGAAGTCGTGTATCTAGTTACATGATGATTTATATTAGCTGAACTTTTTAGTAAATGGACTCTGATTGTGGTTTTGAATACTTACTGCTTACTTAGGCACCTAAACATTTCATACTACAACCTACCACATTCCTTGGGCTTCAACTTTTTAATTTTGGTTTTAGATGACCGTTGAGCGGTCACGCTATATCAACAAAAGCAACGGTTGCAACGTATCAGTCGGCGCGGCGGCCGAACTCCGTTACTGTTAAAATCCTCGCTGCCGGACCATTCAATGAGACAATAAGGTAACTATTGTTAATTCCACTATTCATAATTCTATAAGTCAGTCCCGTTCCGTTTCCTTCACAAAGCTACGCAGAAGGCCATTGTCTCAGGCCTTGCGTTAATCCTTTACAAATGTAGTTTGCGTATTGTACACATTCATAAAACTTTGTTTTATGGTCGACAGCACCTACACGGGCTCGTTGTTATTATTAAAACGTCCTGAAAGTTTGCTTTCTGCTGTCTTTGATATACTAGATTCAAAGAGGAATGAACTTTATGACTATGCAGACAATAGTCAACTAAATAAGTGGTTACATTACCAAGAAACTAGCTGCCGCCCGCGGCTTCGCCCGCTTGAATGTCGAGTAGAAAAGTGTCTCTCTATCTCTCCTAAGTGTTAAATACTGACTATAATCTACATTTGTGCCAAATTTCACCAAGATCTGTTTGTCAACCGTTTTGACGTGATTAAGTAACAAACAAACATCCATCCAAACTAATCTCAGAAATTACTGGTTCGAATTAAAAATTCGTTTCGTGTTGTATAGCCCA
Organism: Lacanobia oleracea; assembly: GCA_950371165.1. Taxonomy (NCBI): domain Eukaryota; kingdom Metazoa; phylum Arthropoda; class Insecta; order Lepidoptera; family Noctuidae; genus Lacanobia; species Lacanobia oleracea. Next base: position 24,880,357 of record OX493396.1, read on the forward strand.
TTTATTAAGTAAGGCTATAGACTTCTGGCTGTTTACTTAACATCTCGCTACGACCAAAAGGAGCGGAGCGTTAATGATGAATAGCCTTTCTCGATAAATGGGCTATTCATCACTAAAACAATTTTTCAATTCGAAGCAGCAGTTCCTGAATGAAGCGCGTTCAGCCAAACACACAATCTCTACAGCTTAATAATATTAGTAGGTGTATTTGCCACCACCCTTGTCTTCAAACGGTAGTGTACTACATATATCACAGCTTGCAAACTGCAGATCCCGTTAACTGTTCCATAAAAGGCGTGAGCGACACACGTGACAGTGACAGAAACATTAAATTGTCGAATAAATCAATATCACTGCATCTGTGCATCAAATTATCAATACCTTAATCTCAACCTTAAGCCACTACAATAAGATCTATTTTTAATTTGTCTCAGATAATGAGGAAATATTGGGTTCCCTGGGTTGTCAGCGTGCTGTCAATAGTTGCGACACCCTCATCGAAGGGTGCAGCTTATGTAATATTTGGGATAGGGGCGACTTAGTTTGCTGTTATTCTTTTATGTACCACTGATATAAAAGATTTATGCTTTTGGCAGTTTTGTTCTTTCTCTGGGAACTTAATGAGCCTTAATGTAAGCGCTTCAAGGATTTCTACAGTCACCAAGGCATACTTTGTGATATGCTATGCTGTTTTTTAAACCTGTAGATATGAGCTCTTTATCAGCCTGAAATAGAAGCCAGCTAGCAATTCTGTCTGTCTTATAGCTTTTCCGTTTGGGAGTTCGTTTTGCGTGCATTTAAAATGCTTTGTAAATGTTGTTGTGTACTTATTAGATTAATATTAAAGATGATATCGTTGCTTATTTCCATCACAAAGCAGCAGGAAATACACATATAATTGAACCGCAACTGCAGCATTTCCCGGTACTCGACGACACTGTCGATCGATCACGTTGTCCAACAGTGGTCGGCGTGGGACGGCAACCCATTCACCGGACGACACGCAGCACCATTGTGTGCGAGATTGATGGAGTTACAGTTCCGGGGTCGAACTGCTGATTGTGCGATTTAATTTAATTTTAATTAGACGAAATTATCAGAACCATTGTGGATATACCATCCAAATGCACAACAAATTTTGGGAATACTTTCTTTGTGCATACTAATTGGATGTGACAATAGAGCTTGCTTACCCAGAACTCACCCATTCCCTTTTGACTATAAAACCCCGCGATAGAACCATCAAGATAAACAGACGTTGGCAGGAATATAACTTTACAGTTATTGTCTCTATTGTCACATCCAATCAATACCTACGTTGGATCGCATGCAACGTGGAATTCAGATGCTGGTACGGCTTTTAGGTATTTGTTCGTTCCCTTGGGCGCTTTTCTGTTGGCCACCACTGTAGATTCTGGCTTTCAGGAATAATTGCAGTGGTTGAGAATACTCGTAGTGGCTCGTCCCAAATAAAAGTCTGAACAAACTAAAGTACCAAATAAAAGGCAAAAAAGCAGCCCTGTGGTCGACCGGTCGCAATAGCCGTCGCGACACAACAACAACTGAATAGTTTTATTGTAAAAAAATCAGTGGCTGCCATTTTTGGTCGATGGGGGCCATAGGATATTAAACACTGCGTTTAAAAAAAAACGAAGTTTAAACTGCGTGATTTGGTATTGCATGTGGGATGTCATTAAGCGTCAATTTCACCCACGTGTGCCGACGACAAACCACAGGTTACTTTAGCTATAAAGTTTTGGCCGATCTCTGTCAAAATATTGCTTCTGTACCTTCAGAATAATTTGAAATCCTTTACTTAACATTTTCATATGAAATAAGGATTTCTATGAGAATGACTAGTCAATTACCCAAAAATACATTCAACCGGACGGCAGATTCTTTATCAACCTACAGACAGTACCTATTATTTCAATAACAATATTCATAGAAAATAAATCATTTCCGCAACAACTCTGTGGTGCACTCACGCGCATGTCCCACACGGCGACATAAGGCGCGGCCGTGCGACAATAATGTCGAAGCTGTCGTCCGGCAGTCGCATTGTGTGTGTAACTCTTTACTGCGATTATGATGTCACGGTGGTCCCGTGAATGGGGATGATTATGTTACTTTGATTATTCAATGGTTTTTTTTTGCATGCTTAGGACTCACCATAGAATGGGCAGCAGCGTTCTCAGTACATTGCAACAGCAACAATCCAATGGCCAACCCAAGGCGCTAGGCGTTGCAATTATAGCAAATCCCCTAACATGATAGGCACAACGAAAAAATGCCACCTAGTGCCTGGCAGCCTGTCTATTCTTGACTCCGGTAGGAAGTCTTTTTGTTTTTATCCATTAGGAATTTCTCAGTAGCAGCTAGGAATCTAGATTAGTTGCAATGGCTCGCCTTAGGAGGCGACTAGGGACTAGGACTAGGGTCCATGGGGCTTAAAGTGGCGGAATGTGTGTGGGTACTAGGTAAATGAACACCTCTGCTTTACGCTTGGGAAGTACAGGCGCAATGTCATGTTTATGTTAGAAATATATCTCCGCAGATTTTTTTTTTCAAATTTTCTTCAGGGTAATGGAACGGCTTGCTGAATATTTAAATAGAATAATAATAAATTCAAACATATTTTATAGAAATGATACTGCTAATCCGCAATCTGGTTATTTCTAAAGACATATTGTGCCATTTCCAAAACTAATCTCGTATACAACAGTGCAGCCTTGTTAAAATTATCGACGCCATCTTTACATACCGTTACAAACTCAAAATGCCAAGTTTCACAATAACAAGCAGGTGCTAAGGACATATTGTCAGACGGGATTAACCTTTCGTAGAAGATTTGGTCCGAAAACACCACAACTTTACCATGCTGTAGCGTTTTAGGTCTTATGTCTTTGGATTAGGGAGATGGGCAACGAAAAAGAAGTTGTGCGTTCTGAAGGACCAAAAAGGGCTAAAATAAAACAGTTATTGGGTATTGACGGAGGTTTCGTGCTTTCCCGGCGTTCCCGTAATACATTGTATCAATTGTGGGCATTGTGGAGGCGCGCGATTCGATTCGCATAAGCCTGCGAGTTACGAGGTGCTTGCACAGGGGTTTGATTGATATATCAATGTAGATGGCCAGTTTGTACAGGAAGAGTTGTGCGAAATGTGGGAACCTTTGTAGAGCATGTGGAGTGAACGGTAAAATCAATATCACAATAAACGTTTGTTATAGATAATGTTCAGAATATCATGAGTACGTTCTACTTGATGACGCACAAAATATTTTGCGAATACTTTAATTTTGTGTACAGTTAAGGATTCCCTGCTGGAGTCTGAGTTTCCTGATTGCCACAACCTAGGGGTGAGAGTGAATAGGTTACTTCTAAGCAAGCGTGCTCCATCGTCGGCTACGTAATCGCTTACCATCAGATTAGATAGAAAGAAAAAGCGAATCCGTCAATGATAATAACAAAAACAACGTTTGAAAAAGAGACGAAGAAAAAACAAAATGCAGTTTTACATGTGATTAAATCGTTTGAAAGTAATGCCCAAACAATAAGATTTACTTTAGTACACTTGTGAAAAATTAAGACAGTATTTTTATTAAATGGACAGATAGTATGTCTTAAAATAAAATTTTGGTTGTAAATTAAATATATTTTGCTTGTATAATAGAAGCTATAACAGGATTGTGAAATGGAACAATTTCCGTTTATTTAGTCACTCAGAAAGGACTTTCAAGCCAAATCCTTTGGCTCATTTTAAACGCACAAAAGCGAAGTGAGAAATTTTAACTAAAACCACAAACGGGAGTAACATGAGCACATGCATTCAACACTTTTCTGTATTAATTTTGTTCTTTCTGGGAAGTTAAAGGAGCAGAAATTAGTGGTATTTGTGCGCTGCTTGGAATAACAAACGCAACAGCGACTGACTCCCTGAAGACTGGTCACGTTTCGGTCAGATATTATTGTTTGGGATAATCGACAGATCCCGTGGGACGATGACGAGCATTGACAACCTTGCATCTGCTAATGCAAGCAAATCTTACGCCGCAAGGGAGAGAAGGAAGCGAGTTGAGTACTCGAACTTGTAAAGGGAGATTAGATGTTAAGGAAATCAGGGATCAATTGAAATAGCTGACAAAACTAATGAAAATTAAAAAGGATATAGATGAAATACATTTTGTTAATATCGATCTAAATATTAAGTGCAATTAACAGATAAGAAATATGATATTCTTGATTAACTACGAATGCTCTCATACCGCATAGAGGGCACTGCTTTAAAAGCAGCGAATAAAGAAAATCATTACAAGTAAACAGAACATAAATATTTACCAAATCAGTAACGCATCGTACATTCAACGCATCACTTGGACCACAGGCCGTGGTCCACACGACAGTACTTGCTCTTTTTGCGGATCATAATCCGCTAATAGTGGGCATTGTCCGCAGATGACGGACACACGGACTTAAAGCGATTCTTTTCTGACAGCATGACTCTAGTTACTATCGAAAAAACCGGGGACAGCAAACACAATGGGCAAGAGTTACCAACCAGCTTTGTCGTTCTGGGAAACGCTGTATATCATATTTGTGTAAGAATAACATTAAAAACTGGTGCTGATGATAACCATCAGCAAAATGTGCAAGATGCTGAACCACTGAAAAAGTAACCATTGTTTAATATTGGAGATATTTAAAAACAATTTCAAACGTATCTTAGAACATGGGAAATCTCCAAGGACTTCGTCAAATGAGAATTACGCAACTCTGGGAAAGACCGACTTTAATCAAAATATTTTCCACCTAATGTCAACACTGGTATTTAGCTGAATCTGGCTTGACTGGAAGCCGACCCCAATATAGTTGGGAAAAAGGCTAGGCAGATGATGATTTTCTAGCTAATCTCAAGCTTCGAAGATTTAGAAAATTCAACACAATGTTATAAAACAACTGATAAATCATAATATATCGAGAGTTGGGATCCATTGTGACGGTCCCGATGGCAAGCCCTTCGCAATTATCATTCATCCTCTCGACAACGAAGCTCAGTTGTGACAAATAACAGGAATGTATCATTCGCTAATCTCTCACGACTATTATGCAGACTCTGTTTGCATTTCATACAATATTCATATTTTTCCCAGAAGAATCTGTAATGATTTGCTTCAGTTCTGTCGTGTTTGTTCAAAATGTTTATTTTGGAAAGAAGTTATAAAGAGTTAGATTGTTGCTGAAGGGATTCCATGTGTGAGAATTGAAAGTGATGCGTGAAAGGATTCCAGAAACAGTTTCTGAACTTGATTTAAAGAAAACGAACAAATTCGTTATTACACCGAAAAATGGGTTTTGCCTCCGAAAGATCAAAAAAAGAAAAGAAATGAAGATGTCCCACAATCAATAGACATTGTCGATAGCCACTTCCGTAAAGACGTAACTAAAATGGCAATGTTTGCTGGAGCGGGTCTTACTCTTAAGTAAGGCGACCGAGAGTAAAGCAATGATTCCGGACGTAGTATGAAAACGATCTCCACGGGGAGGTCCCACGTGCCGCCTACATGGCTACATGGCGCATTGTGGGTATTGTCGACAGACAGTTGCGGCAAAGGATTGCAAACTGATGTACACTTGACTTATTGTTAAGAGAATGTTTAAGTTGTACGGATTAATTTGTAATGTCCTTTGTAAGCCGATGCAATGCAGAATTTTTGATTTTTTAAGACTATATTTTAGACAGTGCTTCCGAAGCGTGTTGAAACTTTAAGCGATTTATTGGAATAAAATAATTATGGCTCTTGAAGTTATTGTTGAGCTTTTTATTCCAGCGACTGGATATTAGCTAGCAATTCGACTACATTGCATCATTTTGACTGCCTATACTGATCGCGATTTATAAATCCAACAAATTGCGGTTATGAGGATAGTTGTTGAATCTTTATTCAAATATTCTTCACTCGCTGTCAATTCAAGAATTTAGTCAAATTCTATTTGAAAGCGATTAACGTTAATTGTTCAGTAAATAGAAACATCAAGTCACGCAAGTTCGGCACAATGCACACAAGTGTGAATGGGCACGGCCGCTTGGACGAATGGTCGAGATCACGGGAACCGATCGCAGTTGCGGTCAGCGAGGGATATGCTGACTCATTGCACCCCTTCGCACTTCTGAAACGTGTGGTTAGCAGAAAAAGTACAGATTATATATACGTTTTATATGTGTGAAAAAGTGACGATAGCCTCGTTTTACAAAGGGAAACCTAAAATTACAATTACAGTCAAGAGCGAATAAGTTACTTCTAGGTAGGCGTGCTTCATGTGCTTTCCATCTGTGAAGACTATATTCAAATGTGAGCCTATCACTATTAAAAAAACAGCACACACGGTACCACGCCTCCGATGCCTCAGTCAATGTGGCCACCTAGTGGGCCTAAAAAAGTTAGAAGTAGGTTAGTTAGTACCGTCGTTACGCAAAAAAAAGGAGACCTACAAGTTGTCTAACGACATAATGTAGGGACGGAAAATAGCTGCACCTGGAAAGCCCTAGTCCGGTAGCTGTGATTATTGGTGTCTGGGAGAAGCCTGTTTTGCCCTGTGTCTGTGCCCCACATAGGACGTTTTATGACTGAATAATGATGCCAACGAACGCTTGTTTGAACTATCTAGCTAGCTGGTTACTAATTAATTTCATATAACGACAGTGTAAACTCCATAAAGCGAAACTGCAAAAGTATAAACTGTAGCGCAGCTAACAACGCCCTTCTCCAAATACAGAATGGATCGATGTTCCGTACAAGTGTTAAACAGGTTATGATATTATAGTTAAAAGATAGTTATAACAATTTAGTTAATCTAGATTTAGTTACATCACAAGATAAAAATAAGCAGTATAGGATCTATGATTGGGATGTATTTTGACTTTGAGACAAAAATACATTCCCAATCAGAGGACTACAGAAACACTCACCACTCTAAGTGGTGAGTGGTTTTGTAGGGTGAACGGGTGTGTATGAGTAATGAGTGTAATGAGTTATGCATGTATGTTGTGGTGTTTATGGCATGTCCGTTGTGTGTGGTTATGTTGGGCTGTATGTATTCACACTTGCACGAGTTTCTCTGTTTCATCATAATTTTGTGATTTTAGCCAGGTGTCATGTTTTGTTTTGTATTTACTCTTGGATAGTGGGTAGATGTGTAGGCTTTTGTTTAATTTGTTATACATTTAGAACTTATGTGTTTGAAGTGACGACTTGCAGCACGGTACTACGAGACTAAGTGTAACAAACCCTATTCGAGCGGAGTGAGGAACAGAATTTGGTATCAAACTTTAGTTGGCTGTATTTGCGAAGTCTTCAGGCAACTTAGAAAGTACCGACTGTTTGTTGCCCAGTAAATAGATGAGTATTGGCGTCGTCGTGATTTACAGTGGGTCTTCATAGAATCACAGAGTGTATTATTGTATAGACGATGAGGTAAACCAAACAGAGTCAAGTCATTTTGATGTTTTAGGGAGTTTGTTGTTAAGTTGACTGACGTTAAGTTAACAGTTTAAGCACGTAATCATTAACTCAAACACTCAAAAACAAAAGTACAGTTATCTTTCCGCAAACTATGTAACACAATATCTTTTTTGTGGACCCTACTGATCCCTGGGGACTTAATCCGTGTCCACGCGGAAGGGGTCTAAATGACAGGCGCGCGAGGAACCCTTGCAAATATTATTGTACTCCTAAGCATCACGCAAAACTGAATTTTAGAAGGAACGTGTTTAGGTTCTATTTTGCACGAGGGTGGTTGCAGCTGCATTGAGATGCAGATGTCTATAGTCCGCTATATTTGACAGTTATGTGGAATTTCCTATGTACTTGTTTGTGATGCTATCGAACGGGTTCGGATTTTGGCAAAAAGCGTCGCTTTAATCGGGGAACTAATCTTTTTGAGTGTCATTTATGTTTGTGCCGACTGTCGCCTGCATGTTACATAAACATCGCTCAAGAAATTTTGGCTAACTTTACAGGAGCGCTGAATAGACTGAATAATGTATTGTTACCATGTACTGGGCCCTGCGACTATTATTTGAGTACCTAGAGCTACTAGCTTTGGCCCGCGACTTCGTACGCGCATTGTCGGCTTACCCAATCCTGTTAGCATTTCGAGAAATCCTATTTGTGCTCCCCAACACTCCCCAAGAAAACTGCATGAAATATTTCAGCTTCCTACGACCAGCAGTGTCGGCTGTGCGTTGTCTGTCAGTCACTCGCTCACTCAGTGACGGAAGAATAATATAATAATATTGATTGATTGATGGACCTAGGTTTGGTTGATCGCATTTGTAAAGTGTAATGATGTCATTTTCAATAGTTTTATAGGCTTAGAGTTGCCCAACTAATAATATTAAAAAAACTGCTAAACTTTCGACTAAAGCGGTTCGCAAAACCGCTCTAGTCGTAAGTTCAGCATTGATAATGATTCAGAATATACAATCAAATGTGCACTACTAACTAAATAAAATAAATAGGTTCGCTATCAATGTAGGTAATAGAGATACAAAAACAGAAAAACTGTGGGCTTAGTAAGAGTTTGTAATGTTCTCTATCGCGTTAGCGTAAACGACAATTGTAAAACTTTTTTTTTATGACGCCGTGTTTAATATCCTATAGCCCCGATTGACCAAACAACATGGCGGCTCCCGATCTTTTTACAATAAAACTAAACAATTACTGTCGCGTTGCGACGGCTATTGCACCCATTCAATCACAGATTAAACTGAGATTTTAAATAAAAATACACATCAAGATTGTTTACCTTTTATTGACGACCTAAACTTGTCTACAAAAAATCATGATTAATTAGGTACTATTATCGTTTAGAATATTATGAGAAAGGCCAGAAAGCGCATCCGGTAATAATAATAAAAACACCATTAACCAACTTGCACGCGGAAGAATTCTGCAATAGTAATCAAGTGACGATCTAATCCTTTTTTTGACTCAAAGTTGCACAAAGTTAGCCCCTAACATTGTCTCAATAAAGCTCGTAATAATAAAAGTCGATAAAATACTGGTATTCAGCTGAATCCGGCTTGACTGGAAGGCGACCCAAATATATTTGGGAAAAGGCTTGGCAGATCCCATCCAAAGATGATGCAGGGAACAGCCCTGATGTAATGGTCATTCAGAGCTAAATTTAATTACCAATTTAAGTAACAGATGAAACTAAATTAACTAACAAATCCCTTAGCTAAAACTGTACACTAGGTAGGTAAGTAGTAAATATTTATTCAATAATTGTTAGTTTTGTTGTGCTCATTCCGCAAGTGATCAACGTTGGACCACCTTAATTTTTAAGAATAACTTAGCAAAGAAATTTATAAAATTTAATTAAACACACTCTGCGTATCATCGACAAGGTTGAAATGGAATACCTTCCGTATTCCTTTCAGACAAAAATAGCGCATTATCGATGCCTTACTTCACAATTGCGCTACCTAACTACAAAACTTTCAACTTTTACATTTTAAATGCCAATCGCAGTAAATTTCGTGCTCTTTCTTTTGCGCGTATCGAAATACCGTTATTCTGTCTCTTTTTACCAAAAACATGGATCACAGTTGTATTTAATAAGTTCCAGTAATGTTCCATGAATGTTGTATTATATTAATGACCTTTATTTTTGTAAATCCAATCAAGATATACTTTAACTGATTTTAAGTTTCTCAACTGCAGGAAATTTCAAAATACAAACGTATTATATGCAATATCTGCTAATTTTTTTGCAGTGCTATAGAGTGTATTATGTGTTGGTAGTACAAAAATATCAAGAAAGTTTGATGTAAAAGTGTGTTAAGTCCCTACTTTTATTTGAAAGGGTATGCATAAAAAAGTTGCCCCACCCACTCTAGGAATTTCTTCTATATCGTCGGTGCGTTTACAAACATACAAACTCACATACACAAACAGCCGGTCCCAAAACAAGTATCTGTAGGCCATACAAATATTAGTTCCGTGCGGGAATCGAACCCGCGACACGCAGCGTAGCAGTCAATCGCTCAAACTTTGCGCCAACCGTGCCGCTTTTGCACCAAATGATCGTACCAGGAGACAGAAACATGTCAAAGTATTTCTGCGGTAGGAATTGTAAGCGTTAAAGATTCGCAAATACCAGGAGACCAGAAACATGTCGAATTTTTTTCGGGGATGGATGTATGAGCGCTTTAAAGATACACAAGTAACAGAGGACCAGAAACATGTTGAAGCTTTTTCTGGGAATAATGAGCGCTAAAGATTCACAAGTATGAGGAGACCAGAAACATGTCGAAGCTTTTTCGGAAATGGAATTATGAGCGTTAAAGATTTACAAGTACCAGGAGACCAAGAAACATGCCAAAGTAGGCTGGAATTGAGAGCATTAGTGCTCTCAATACCAGTACCAGGAGATAAAAAAAAATGTTAAAGTATTTCCAGAGCTGAAATATGAGCGCCAAAGATTCAAAATTACAAAATTACCAGGAGACCAGAAACATGTCGAAGTATTTTCGGGGCTGGAATTGTAAGCAGTCCAGATACAGCAGTATAAAAAAAAACAAGCTCAGCGGCGGCCGGCTTGAAAGTTACTGAAACATCGGAGCAGGTGAAATATTGACGACAACAACACGCTCACAATGTGATGTCCCAGCGAGGTGCCAGTACATCAGTGCGAATAACCATTTTTATCTCTGGAACCAGCTCTAAGTATCAAACTGAAGACAGAATTTACAAATTTTCTTATTTTATATGATTTAGAAACTAATTGTTTCGGGAAATAACTAAAGATTGGCCCATGGGCCTTTTTTATCGTGAGTTCGAAAAATATTTTATTTGATAGTTGTTTGAAAAACTATTTGTGTTTTATAATAAAAATAAATGTTATGAATGGAATACACACCACTAACCCCAAAATTCCCCGTTGAATGGGGTGAAATCAACCCCTCAACCCAGCTCAATGATTGCTTGCTGCATTTGACTATCGAATCTATCTACAAGTATGAACTTGTCTACTATTTAGGGTTGACTTCCCGAAAAACTGTGCCTGAAGGGCTGTTGTGCTATATGTTATACGGTAGGTACATCATCCCTCTATTCACATGCATAACTTTCGAAGCCACCCCTCTAAGGTTGGAAGTACTATAAGGTCAGGAACCAGGAAGGGGAAAAAATCTGTTTCTTAAATTTTCCTAAATTGTGGCTTTATATCTGACCATAAAGATGTGTGGAAATGTGTAACCCTACCTATCTATTTATTCAAAGAAATAACTTCCCTAAGAACATCTTATGTGTCCGGGGGAAAACGACGACAAATATGATTTTAATTCTGTTACTATTCTAAATACATAAGTGCTCAAATACTTTACCCTATTACATAGGCTCTTGTGTACGCGAGTTATACAAAACTATTGTGATGGTTCGTCGCGAACACATACTTCATCTAGTAAGATCTCAAACCCTTCTAGATTGTTTACTTGTAGGTATCAATGCGTTTTAGGATCTTAATTTGGGCCATTAGCTAAATACCAGTACCAGTACTAATTAGTGAAAGAACATGGAACTAACATCAACTCCTAAGTCAAAACTTCATTGGCTGACAAACAAAATCATTTGTGATATTAATTACGCTTTATTAATTAGTCGCACAACAACAAGAACTACTTACTATCAATACTCGCCTCGCATTTAATTTTAACGTTATGTTCACTTACTCCATTCAAAAACCCAATAGTAACTCATAAATCAACCACACTCGAGGTCCGTTAGGGTGCTACCTGCACTCAACCCTTCGTCCGGGGGTGGTGCCTTAGGCCCCGCCTCTTTTAATCGACAGCGACAGACGCCCGCCAAAATAGACGGACATTCGTGATTTGCACGTCAAGCAGACAACTTCTCGAAATGGCTTTGTGGACTCCGTACGCGCAGGAAACTGCCTTGGACCTGAGCAAAGCCGCGGTGAAGGTGGAGACAGCGTCTCCGCTTCCCGCGTCTTGTGCTCCTCATTCTCCGCTACTGTCGGGGCTGTACCCATCGTACACGGAATCTCTCTACTACGCCCCGAACCCATACCAGCCATCATCATATCCGAAACAGCCAGTGCCGTATTCGGTGCCATCAGTGACGTCTCCCGACTCCATCAGCAGCTCGCCATCGGAATCAGCATTCTACGACTCATTGTCTGACGACGCTGAGTACCAGTCTTTTGAGCGAGATGCCATGCAAGCAATGGCAGTGAAAAATGGAGGCTCCTTGGTCGGTAACAACCCGAGGATGCGGAGGACGGTGCAGAGCAGCCAGACCGCTGACGAATCCTATCGCAAGCAACGCGAGCGGAACAATTATGCGGCTAAGCAGAGCCGAGACAGAAGGAAGCTGCGGGAATTACGAATGGGTTTGCAGGTCAGTTATTTGAAGAAGAAGATGGCTGACCTGCGGGCGAAATTGTCTGCCGGCGTCTGCGGACGCTGTGGACAAATCAATTGACAGTGCCCTCAGCTTCCTTCTATCCTGGCTCTACGAACGAAGGAACATACGAAAGTGTTAACGAAAGTCTACCTACATCAGTACTGTGACATAGACTTTCAGTGTGTGGACTTGAAAATCTTATGAGTGATGAATATTAAAAGAATATTTGTAATTTAAATAGGTTATAAAGTGTCGGTAGACCAAATTGAATATTGAATGGGTTTTGTCTATTTTTGTGCAATACTGGAAATAACAGATTGTATCTAACTATTAGCATAGTGTATAAATAAAATTTAAAGACGAAACGCTATTTTTTATTTCACTTACCTTACTTTTTCGTATTTCAACATGTTACTTAACAATATCCTAACGTAGTCAAATTCTGATAAATGCAGCAGCACGGCATTCAACAGTAGCAAGTAGGCAATCTCATGACCTGCACAGGAGAATACATTTTTCTTTTACGAAATTTCAGCATAGCTTTATATCATAAAATAAATCCCTTTTGCAGTTTATTTCAAGTACTTCTAATTTCCCTTCCAAATTTCTTTACTTCTAACTAAAACACAAATAAGACACTTACACACACAAATAGGTACCTTTTAAATCCCTAGTACCAGACTCAAGACAATCAAATAGTACATTATGAGTCGAGAAAATAAAGCAGTGTCTTATGACCCGGGCGTCATATTGAATCCCGATTCGAACACAACGATGATTTGAGAGTTAACTGCCAAGCGCCGCGATGAAGCTTAAAGTTTAACTCATGAGCGAAGCGAGGAAGTTAATACAACAATCCTGTATGCAGCAAGGGATTTAAGCTAGCTTAAGGTAAAGACACCTATCCTTGAGAAGTTTACTCTACTACCGTTACTCTACTTTTCACACCTACTGCAAGAAAATTGTGCTCTAACCATGAAAACAGATGGCGCGCGTCGGTCGCCGCAAGAAGCAGGTCGCGCGTCCTAAACTGTGGCTCCAGCCCACGGCAATAATATTGTACCGATTTTATTATAACCCGCCGGGAAATAATGTGATTTGAATTTGGAACGCATTTTGTTTGCGCTAGCTGCACTTAGCGGCGCAGTTACCTACTTTACGTTAGGTTTGCAAGACAAATAATTTGTCGGTTTCGTGCTAGTGGTGTGAAAAACAATTTCATTCCGATTTCTAGAAAACTTATAAGCCGCAATAAAATAATGTATTTGCAAAAGGATTTAACAGTCCCGACGACGTTAATTCGGACATTTTATGACGGCCACTGGATGGACGCGGCAGTCACAGGGTTTAGATAATGTTACCTGTGTACTGTTTTAATTTCGTTCTAGACCAGTAGCAGTGATTTTTGGTGTCTGTGAGAAGCATGTGGCCCTGTGCCTGTGCCCTGCACAGGACGTTTTTCGTCTAAATAATGATGCCAACGAATGCTTGTTTGAACTACCTAGCTAGCCGGTTACTATTTAATTACATATAATTGCAGTGTAATTTCCATAAAGTGAAATTTAAGAAACTGCGCATTATATAGCGTTATTGAGAGTTCCCGTGAAATGGAGAGAAGGAAAATCGTTGCCTCTTTTAAACATATTAACCATGCTTTGTCGTCAACACACAAATTTTTTCTCGTGTTCACAGTTTGAAATTTTGGAGGTAACCAAGAGTATTTTCTATACTAATAAGTATTCTAAAGCTGAAGGGTTTGTTTGTTGTATTTCTCAGAATTTCTTTACTTTTGGATAGCCCATTTATCGAGGAAAGCTATACCTAGGCTATAATCATAACATCACACTAAGACAAATAGAAGCGGAGCATCAATGAAACATGCTGCAAAAACGGAGAAAATTTATTTTTTTCTCTCACTTATGCGACACAGACGAAGTTGCACGGGACAGCTAATGACGTATACAACCTAATGACAGTCTAGCAGTCGAAATAAACACGTGCAAGGTAATCACTACGAGCAAAAGGACACTGACACTCGAGGTAAATGCGGGATAGAACATAAAACACTAAAATGACAAACAATAAAACGTACACAGCAGCAATTCTTATCAATTCCGGCAACTGAGAAAGTACCGACTGATTATTGCTCAGTAAACTAATGATGTATTGGCGTCGTCGTGATTTACAGTGGGTGTGATGCTTCATAGAATCACAGATAAAATAAGAGTGTATCATTGTATGGAGAGCTGAATAATTTATTGTTGTGATCATAAGATCTTTTAAATTTTTTTCTTAACACAGGAGATAGAGTGCTGGTGGTCTTTGTGATTGTATAACTGAGGACTGTCACCTAATCTTTTGAACAAGTGGACCGCCAACACTGCGTGAGGCGGTCATCTCTACAGATATGGAACCTTAACGAAGAGCTTTAAGGTATAATTTACATGTGTTTTTATAACTCACGTGTGTGTTCGTTTGTCACTAATATGCCTATTTAGATATTATACAATAGTAGACGCTGCCATAGAAGATTTCCTACGGACTGTCACCTAATCTTTTGAACAAGTGGACCGCCAACACTGCGTGAGGCGGTCATCTCTACAGATATGGAACCTTAACGAAGAGCTTTAAGGTATAATTTACATGTGTTTTCATAACTCATGTGTGTGTTCGTTTGTCACTAATATGCCTATTTAGATATTATACAATAGTAGACGCTGCCATAGAAGATTTCCTACTCCAGTCCCTAAGTAAAGTCGGTATGGAAGCTAACAAGGTTGATTATTTAAACCTTTTTGAAAGGCGTCATACCATATCGACTTCGTTAACAAAAGCATGTAAAAGCGTGAAAGAGAAGGAACATAACAATTTATAATGTAATTAGCATTTTCAAACAATTTAAGTCTTCCACGAAAATCGCTCCCAGGTTCTTATTTAGGTACAATTCCTGGATGTTCTTAGTATCGTCAGACTTACTCAGGTAACGGCATCTCGAGACCCCTCTTTGGCTCAGACACGCATTTACTTATTAAATAATTAGTGCAAGTCAACATTCTCAGAACAAACCCTACAAACTCATGCAAATTGTATAATCCGCATTGTGCTACGTTTGCAAAGGACCAACCTTGGAGCAACCCTTTCAGGACAAGACAATGCGACGGTTTGCAAGTTTGCAAAATAGAACTTTTTCTGAGACAATAAAACCGTTATTTTGCCTGGCGCGGTAATCTGTGTGTCCACTTACAAAATGGTGTTTTATTTTTCTGAGATTCTTAGAAAATAATTCTTCAGAGTAAGGGTGGTCGATCATGCTGCTCATGAAGCTAACTCTTTAAAACTCTGATGAAGGTAGGT
The DNA here is from genome assembly GCA_950371165.1 of Lacanobia oleracea. Classification (NCBI taxonomy): domain Eukaryota; kingdom Metazoa; phylum Arthropoda; class Insecta; order Lepidoptera; family Noctuidae; genus Lacanobia; species Lacanobia oleracea. Next base: position 24,896,141 of record OX493396.1, read on the forward strand.
CTTCAAAAGCCTTTCCTAGCTTTAGTATTTAATCATTATAGCCCCCATGGCCTATTTAACTACCTATCAAACACTTACTTGTTGAGTAATAGGTAGGTAGGACCTATTTCCGCCATTAAGTAATGACATGCAAATATTCAGTCAGTAAAAGTGTTTCAGTTACATAACAGAATAGTTAGATACACACAATTACGATACATACAAATTAGTAAGTTAAGATGTTTAGGTAACTAATTCGTGAATTTTATAGATTCATCACCACCTTTACCACCTTAGAGCATCACCTTTGTTCCTATTTTTCTGCTTCTTTCTTCTTATTAAATGTGTGTACATAAATTGTTAAATAAATAAATAATAAAAATATTTTGAACACACAGCACTAAATAGAGTACCTTCAAAGCCAAAGTTCGTAAACACATTCGTAAGAAGTTGGCAGTTGTATCGTCACAGCGTTAATATTTTCCAATTAGCTATTTTTATGAATTGTTTAAGTATTTCATTTACACATTTTTCTTGTTAATTTGAGTACTTTATATATATTTGTAGTGTATGTATGATTTGTACATGTATATAATTGTTAAATTTAATAGTATTTAATTAATTTCAATCGCTTTTAATTTTTCATATTGCACCTACCACTAATCTCTGCATCACCCAAAGGTTGACTGGTAGAGAATGCCTATGGCATTAAGGCCGCCTATGTACATTTGTGTTTTTTTTTTTTACTATTGATAGGTACGCGTTTGACCACTATCTCACCTGATGGTAAGCAAGAATGTGGTCGAAGATAGAGCACGCTTGCCTAGAAATAACCTATGCACTCTTGATTTAAAGACTCCCAGGTTGTAGCTATCAGGAAACACAGACTTCGGCAGGGAATTCCACTCCTTAGCTGTACGCACTATGAATGTGTTCCCAAAACGTTTTGTGCGTGTGGGTGGGATGTCCACCATGTACGCCGCATCGCCGTTCGTCTTGTGGTCCGATGATGGAGCGGGCTTGGCAGAATTAAATTATGCAATTCCGTCGCACACGTTGTGTGCTGAAAGTGTTAAATAAATATTCCTGAAAATGTGCCTTTTATTAATTGTTATAATAATACCTATTAGAATTGAAACCAATAGCTTATAGTATTTTTATACTATCAAGATATTGCAGGTAAATCAGCCGACTGTGATTTTTAAATTAGATAGAAGTTAGATATAAATTACTAAAAAAAATATTTTTATGCTCTTGTTTATTTTAAGCCTATTGTATTTTCATACTTTTAAGCAGTGCTGGCAAATCAGCTGACTTTTGTTTTCATTTATCTGTATCTAAATATAATTCCGCAATTATAAAACCTCAGTGATTTTTAAGTTAGATGTAAGTTGAATTACTTTTGAATACTCTGTGATTGAAGAAAGATATTCCTTGAAAAATAATGTACGAGTAGATATTGTTTTTCAATCTATAAGGACGTTGCCAGTAATTAAACAGGTTGTAATGTACCTTAAGTTGTATATCTGCAATTAGAACTGAGATTGTTTTAAAGACTGTTAAATTGTTTTCAACTACTATACAACTACTGTTGAATATTAGAGTTAATAAATATATATTTCATTCCGATCAAGGGTTTAATTATTTTGCAGTCTGTACCGAGAAAACAAGTGTAACGAATTAACAATACTCCAAAATAACTCTTAGACCACAGAACCCTTCATGTTAAATACTAATTTAAATAATATTTAATAACATACCTACCATTTACCATTAATACCAACTTTTAACTGTTGGAACATTAATGGGTAGGTAGGTACTCATCTATTACCTAAATATTCTAAAAAGTCTTACTTCTGGTGCAAATTACTAGTTAGGTTAGGTTAGGAAAGGGAGAGGGAGATCTCGACCTCTCTCCCAGCCCGCAACAGGCGCATCGGGCGTCGGAGGACGCTGCCCTCTTCCGGCCGGGCTAACTGGCGGCGGACCTGGGCATGTCCGTCGCCCTCCATTCATTCGGACCCGAGGTGGCGGCGCGCGGTGTTCCCGTGCGCCCCTCTTTGACGTCGTGGGGGGAGCCAAACACCTCACCCCCCGCTGACCCGAGGTGGCCCGCAGAGACGGGCCGGCACCAGCCGGGGATTACGGAAGTCGCATTAGTTCTCGCGATCTCCGGTTGGTGAGAAATGGAGCACCGGGGTGGTTTTACTGGGGCGGGGACATCCATGAGGATTCCCCCCGTTACAAAAAAAAAAAATAGTTTATACCTGGAAGCACGGCTCCCTATCGTTTCGGGCGACGCAGGTCCTCTCGGGGCATGGCTGCTTCGCGAAGTACTTGTGTCACATAAAAAGGGAGCCGGACGCTCGGTGCCATCACTGCACCGACTGTCGGGAGGACACGGCGCAGCACACACTAGCAGCGTGTGCCGCATGGGAGGAGCAGCGCCGTGACCTCGTATCCGAAGTGGGACCCGACCTGTCGCTGCCGGCCGTCGCTCGTTCGATGGTCGGGAGCGCCGAGTCATGGGTGGCTGTGGCCACTCTCCCGTGCCGCAGCAGGCAAACCGGGCGTCGGCGGAGGGCGGACAACGCCCTCTTCCAGCCCCCGTAGAAAGGTACGGAGGGACGGTGGACTCGGGGTCATCCGCCACCCCCAATCCAGCAGGACCCGAGACGGTGGCGCTTATTGTTCCAGACGCGCCCCTACTGGACGTTGCGGGGAGACCTTGCTCCTCCCGCGGGCCTGAGGTGGCACGCATACCCGGCTATTGCGCGGGTATTATACTTCCATAATACCCGCGCAATAGCCGAGGATTATGGAAGGCGTACTAGCTCTCACAATCCTCGGTCAAGTGTGAGATGGAACACCGGGGTGGTTTTTAGTCAGTAAAAGTCTGACAGACCCCTTCGCCCGCCCCAGGCGAGGGACATCCATGAGGATTTTCCACCCCGGCAACAAAAAAAAAAAGGTTAGGTTATACCTATGCTTGACAGGACCTCTCACTTCCCAGCGTGGTCAACGCCATGCTGGAGAGTGAGGGGTCCTGGCCAGCGGTCGCCTCTTTTTGCGAGGACGTCATCTCGCAAAAGGAGGCGGCGGAGTGCGCGCGGGAGGACGACCCTCTCGCTGCGCCCACCATGAAGGCGGGCGATCGTCGGAGGAGGACTGGACGCCAAGGCTGCGCCGATCTCCCAGTCTTCCTCCACTCAGACGATACAGGAATGCCGCTGGGTTATTTTAGTGGGTATACCGGGTCAGCCCGGGGAGTCCCACATACCCCTCCCATTCCCCCGATGGGAAGGGTATGCGTAATGCATTTTTTCCCACAGCAAAAAAAAAAAAAGGTTATACCTATGTTTCGAATTTACGAAACTAGACCACCTGTAGAGCCAGCCAGCTTTGATTGTGGCATCTATGACGAGTAGATTCCTTTAACCAACCGAACGTTCCAAGCAGCCAATATCGATCGACAGTAATTCTTAGCGAGCAATACATTGCACTCAAACGCAAGGGGTTATTTATGCATTGCGCTGGTTAGGGGAGCCACCCCTGGCGCTGGCGCTCAGACCCTCAGTCCTCGCTCAATTAGTACGGCTCCCTCCTGACGTGACCAGGGGTCTCACTTGATCAGCAAGCCATTGTATATTAGTTTGCGATGTGAGGCAGTTGTTAAACTTACCTGATATTCTCAGTTTTGATGGAATAGTCTTAGTTTTACCTATTATCTTGTCCGTTGTTTTAATCCTACGACGGACCTATGGCAATATATCGGGTATAAAGTAAATGTACTCTAATTAATAAGGATACCTAACACAAATAAATTCAACAGTTCGCATCGCATGTTCTTTTATTTTGTCAGTTGCTTTTGCCCGCGTCTTGGCAAGCGCATATTCCATTTGGTCCCGTTCCCGTATAGCCTACAGCCTTCCTCGTGAATGTGGCTATCATATAGGTACAAAAAAAATCAAATCCGACTGGTAAGTAGTTTCAGAGATTTGCTCGTTTCAGCTTTTTTAACTGCCTCCGTGGCCGAATCGTTTAGGCGTTCGATTCGATTTATTATCTGTTTCCTCGAGAAGCATACTTTTTAAAGTTGTTTTAAGTTTGGCTAGGACATTACAAGCTTGAATCACCTGATTGTTTGATAAAACGATGATTCCGTGCTCCGGAAGGCACGTAGGTACCTACTAACAAAAAAAGTTTGCGATCACGGGCATAAGTTGTTATATTTTTGTTAATTAAAATTTATCAAGAAAAATTCTTTGTTGTGTCTTTTTTTTTGAAAAGAAAAACCTTGTTTGAAATTAAAATTAAAACTTTTTTATTTTTAGTAACAAAATTATATACATTTTTTTATATTTTCTGTCTACATTTATATCACAGCTTGCAGACTGCAGATCCCGTTAACTGTTCCATAAAAGGCGTGAGCGACACACGTGACAATTACAGTAACATTAAATTGTCGAATAAATCAATTTCACTATATCACTGCATCTCATTACCAATATAACCCAACCTTAATCTGAAACCATTGCAATAAGGTGTATTTTTAATTTGCCTCAGTTAATGAGGAAATATTGGGTTTCCCGGGATGTCAGCGTGCTGTCAATAGTTGCAACACCCTCATCGAAGGGTGCAGCTTATGTATTACTTGGGATAGGGGCGACTTAGTTTACTGTTATTCTTTTATGTACCTCTGATATCTATAAAAGAATAAAGCTTTTGGCAGTTTTGTTGTTTCTCTGGGAACTAAATGACCCTTAATGCAAGGCAATTCAAGGCTTCCTACAGAGTCTCCTAGGCATACTTTGTGGTATGCTGTGCTGTTATTTAAACCTGTAGAGACGAGTTCTTTATCAGCTTTGATCAGTTTTTGACAAGCTTTTCTATATTAAAATGTTAGTATTGGAATTTAAGTTATGTGAAAATCGTATTATTAAAATACTTTAGCAAAAGGATTTCTATTGAGTGGATTCCTAGACTTGGGTGACTTGATATGAGGTCCGGTGCGGTGCATCTGGTTGAGCGAGGCCATCGTGCGCGCCAGCAGGCCCATCGACTGTGCGGCTGCTGGCGCGGCTGCTGGAGCTGCTGCAGCCGGAACTTCTGGAAATGGTAAAGAGTAAAAGTTAAACGAGGATATAATTGGGTGACAGACTCGGTTGTTGATATGGTAGTCACCTGCGCTTCTGCTAAGTAGGTATGAGGTTTTGGGTTCTATTGACTCATGGTAGCGATAGGAACAGAGAGTTTCATCGGTAGGCTAGGAGGCCAACTTAACACTCTGTCCTGTCTGGGAAGAATAGAGGAGTATCCATTAATTATATTCTAACAGAAAAGCCGGGAAGTCTTTTTGTGTTTATCCATTAGAAATTTCTCAGTAGCAGCTTGGAATCTAGATTAGTTGCAATGGCTCGCCTCCTAGTCCATGGGACTTAAAGTGGCGAAAAGTGTGTGTGTGTGGGTTCTAGGTGAAGGAACACCTGTGCTTTATCCTTAGGAAGTACAGGCGCGATGTCATGTTTGTTAGAAATATGTCTGCGCAGATTTTTATTTTCAGATTTTCTTGAGGGTAATGGAACAGCTTTCTGAATATGTGAACTGAATAATATTTTCAAAAAAACATATTTTATACAAATGATGCTGTTAATACGCAACCTGGTTATTTCTAAAGACATGTGCCATTTCCAAAACTAATCTCGTATACAGCAGTGAAGCATTTTTAAAATTATCGACGCCATCTTTACATACCGTTACAAACTCAAAATGCCCAAGTTTCACAATAAAAAGCAGGTGCTTAGGAAATATTGTCAGACGGGAGCAACCTTTCATAGAAGATTTGGTTCAATAATACCACAACTTTACCATGCTATAGCGGTTTAGGTCTTATGACTTCGGATTAGGGAGATGGGCAAAGAAAAAGAAGTTGTGCATTCTGAAGGACCAGAAAGGGCTAAAATAAAACAGTTATTCGGTATTGACGGAGGTTTCGAGACGTTCCCGTAATACATTGTATCAATTGTGGGCATTGTGGAGGCGCGCGATTCGATTCGCATAAGCCTGCGAGTTACGAGGTGCTTGCACAGGGGTTTGATTGACATATCAATGTAGATGGCCAGTTTGTACAGGAAGAGTTGTGCGAAATGTGGGAATATTTGTAGAGCATGTGGAGTGAATGGTAAAATCAATATCACAATACACGTTTGCTATAGATTATGTTCAGAATATCATGAGAACATTCTACTTGATGACGCACAAAACATTTGGGAATACTTTAATTTTGCGTACAGCTAAGGATTCTCTGCTGGAGTCTGAGTTTTCTGATTGCTACAACCTGGGGGTGAAAGTGAATAAGTTACTTCTAAGCAAGCGTGTTCCATCGTCGGCCACGTAATCGCTTACCATCAGATGAGATAACGGCCAAAAGCGAATCCATCAATGATCATAACAAAAACAACGTTTGAAAAAGAGACGAAGAAAACACAATAAGCAGTAATACTTTAAGGTAGCTCTGGGAGATATTATCAAGTCAACATCGTTATATCGTCTAAAAGACGTCCACATGGACACCGACAGGCTAATTCATGAAAAACAACAAACATGTGCTCAGTTCAAATTCGAACACTGATTAGCAGATCTTTCATTCAAATTTTCTACGTAGAGATACTCTTAGAATTACGATTTTCTAATCAGTTTTTTAACTAAGCATTTGATCATTAGGTTTTTATAACTAGAGCTGCAAATACTTGTAATGCCCAAACAATAAGATTTACTTTAGTTCACTGGTGAAAAATTAAGACAGTATTTTTTTTAAATGGAAAGACAGTAGAATAATAGTATGTCTTAAAATAAAATGTTGGTTGTAAATTACATACATTTTGCTTGTATAATAGAAGTTACAATAGGAATGTGAAATGGAACAATTTCCGTTTATTTAGTCACTCAGAAAGGACGTCCAAGTCAAATCCTTTAGCTCATTTTAAACGCACAAAAGCGAAGTTAGAAATTTTTAAAACCTAAACGGGAGTAACATAACCACATACATTCAACACATTTCCGTATTAATCGTGTTCTTTCTGGGAAGTGAAAGCAGCAGAAATTAGTAGTATTTGTGCGCTGCTTAGAATAACAAACGCAACAACGACTGACTCCCTGAAGACTGGTCATGTCTCGGTCAGCCTGCTCTGTGGATGTTATTGTTTGGGATAATCGACAGATCCCGTGGGACGATGACGAGCATTGACAACCTCGCATCTGCTAATGCAAGCAAATATTACGCCGCAAGGGAGAGGAGGGAGCGAGTTGAGTACTTGAACTTGTAAAGGAAGATTAGATGTTTAGGATATCAGGGATCAATTGAAATAGGTCACCTATTTCAATTGATCCCTGATATCCTAAACATATGAAAACTAACTGACAAAACTAATGAAAACTAAAAAGGATCTAGATGAAATACATTTTGTTAATATCGATCTAAATATTTAGTGCAACTAACAGATAAGAAATATGACATTCTTGATTAATTACAAATGCTCTTATACCGCACAGAGGGCACTGCTTTACAAGCGGGGAATAAAGAAAATCATTACAAGTAAACAGAACATAAATATTTCCAAAATCAGTAACGCATTTATGTCAGTCAACGCATCACTTGGACCACAGGCCGTGGTCCACGCGACAGTACCTGCTCTTTTTGCAGATTATAATCTGCTAATAGTGGGCATTGTCCGCAGATGACGGACACACGGACTTAAAGCGATTCCTTTCTGACAGAATGACTCTAGTTACTATCGGAAAACCGGTGACAGCAAACACAATGGGCAAGAGTTACCAACCAGCTTTGTCGTTCTAGGAAACGCTGTAAATCATAGTTGTGTAAGAATAACATTAATAACTGGTGCTAATGATAACCATCAGTAAAATGTGCAAGATGCTGAACCGGGAGAAAGACGTTCTTAGATTGTAAAAGGCATTGATGTTCGTTTGTATTTAAGATTCGGAAAGGTTGCAAAAACTGACATCTTGTTTCAGGGAAATACCAGAACTCGGAGGTTTCCACAGGAACCTATTTTTGGTTACAAGATTTTTGAAAGACAAGAATATCACAATGATCTGAAATGATGAGTCTTAAGATGAAGTTAGTCTCGTTTTCTGAAATTTGAGCGACGAGAAGCAGTCGAGTCCCGTGTTAAAATCTTTCATATAAAGTCCCTAAAAAACTCTTGCTTGTCTCCTTTAAACTTTCCACTCGTGATAAAGTAACCATTGTTTAATATTGGAGATGTCATGCAAATGTGAAAACAAATATAAACTTACCTTAGAACATGGGAAATCTCCAAAGACTTCGTCAAATGAGAATTACGCAATCTGGGAAAGTCCGAATTAAATCAAAATATTTTCCAGCTAATCTCATGCTTCGAAGATTTAGAAAATTTAACACAATTTTTATCACAAAACTAATAAATGATAATACTCAGGGATCCATTGTGACCGTCCCGGTGGCAAGCCCTTCGCAATTGTCACTCATCCTCTCGACAAAGAAGTTCAGTTGTAACGGATAACAGGAATGTATCATTCGCTAATCCCTCGCGATTATTACGCCGACTCTGTTTGCATTTCATACAATATTCATATTTTTTCCAGAAGGATCTGTTATGATTTGTTTCTGTCGTGTTTGTTCAAAATGTTGAATTTGGAAAGAAGATATAAAGAGTTGGTTGCTGCTGAAGGGATTCCATGTTTTCTTTAGATTTATTTAGGTTATGAGTTCGCCACTGAAAAAAGATTATTTATAAAAGTTTAAACTGAATCTACAAGACTTGAAAGTGATGCGTGAAAGGATTCCAGATTCAATTTCCGAACTTGATTTAAAGAAATCGAACAAATTCGTTAATCTACTGAAAAATGGGTTTTGAAATAATAAATGAAGATGTCCCACAATCAATAGACATTGTCGATAGCCGACGATAGAAAGACGTAACGAAAAAGGCAATGTTTGCTTGAGCGGATCTTACTCTTAAGAAAGGCGACTGAAAGTAAGGCATTGATTCCGGACGTAGTATGAGAACGACCTCCACGGGGAGGTCCCACGTTCCGCCTACATGGCTACATGGCGCATTGTGGGTATTGTCAACAGACAGTTGCGGCAAAGGATTGCAAACTGATGTACACTTGACTTATTGTTAAGAGAATATTTAAGTTTTACGGATTAATTTGTAATGTCTTTTGGAAGCCAATGCAATGCAGAATTGCAAATTTTATGAAGATTTAATGTTTTAGACAGTGCTTCCGAAGCGTATTGAAACTTTAAGCGATTTATTGGAATACAATAATTATGGCTCTTGAAGTTATTGTTGAGCTTTTTATTCCAGCGACAGGATATTAGCTAGCAATTCGACGACATTGCATCATTCTGACTTTTCAGTATAAATACTGATCGCTATTGGTAAAACCAACAAATTGCGGTTACGAGGATACTTTTTGTATCTTCATTCAAATAAATTCTACAGTCGCTGTCAATTCAAGAATTTAGTCAAATTCGATTTGAAAGCGATAAACGTGAATTTTTCAGTAAATAGAAACATCAAGTCACGCCAGTTCGGCACAATGCACACAAGTGTGAATGGGCACGGCCGCTTTGACGAATGGTCGAGATTGCGGAAACTGATCGCAGTTGCGGTCAGCGAGGGATCTGCTGACTCATTGCACCCTTTCGCACTTCTGATACGTGTGGTTAGTAGAAAAAGTACAGATAGAACAAGACGTTTTATATGTGTGAAAAAGTGACGATAGCCTAGTTTTACAAAGGGAAACCTAAAGTTACAGTGGTTTCGAGTCAAGAGCGAATAAATTACTTCTAGGTAGGCGTGCTTCATAGTCGGTCACATCATCCATCGCTTTCCATCTGTCAGATTATTTTCAAATGTGAGCCTATCACTATTAAAAAAACGGCACACACGGTACAACGCCTCCGATACCTCAGTCAATGTGGTCACCTACTGGGCCCAAAAAAGTTATAAGTACCGTCATTACGCAAAGAGAAGAAGACCTACAAGTTGTCTAACGACATAATGTTGGTGTAACATAGTGGTAGCGGAAAATTGCTAGCTGCTCGCGGAAAGTACTAGACCGGTAGCTGTGATTACTGATGTCTGGGAGAAGCCTGTGGCCCTGTGCCTATACCCCGCATAGTATGTTTTTCGTCTGAATAATGATGGCAATGAACGTTTGTTTGCTCTATCTAGCCGACTGGCTACTATTTAATTACATATAACGACAGTGTAAGCTCCGAGGAGCTCGTGGCTAAATAATAACAGCCGCACGGGTCGATCTCCAAGGTTGTATGTATGTATGTATGTATGTAAATCGGGCTGTTTTCCGCAACTCCACGACTAAGCGCGTATTTTGTGTGCAGGTGGGACAAATGCGTCATTCGATCCACCCCAGCTCCCCAAGGAAGGCCAGCAACGCCTTGCTGTTACTAACTATCTCGCAGAGGGTACCTGGGTTTCCGAAGTACTTTGCCCTGTAATCCGCAACCACCGGGCAGCTTAGAAGCAGGTGTGCTGCTGTCTCATTTTCCTCCATGCAGGCTCTGCATAGCGGGCTGTCAGTGACTCCTATAGCATAGAGGTGTTTATTAAAAGACCCGTGGCCAGTTGTACGGCTGTGACTGAACGCAACTGTTGTTTAGTCAGTCTTAGGGCTTCTTTTGTGAAACGGCCATTTATAGAGGGAAGTGCCTCTTTGGCCTGCCTACACTCACTATGGTAAACCCATAGCTTGTGATGTTTATCTCCGGTGCGTTTCCTTACCAGATTGCGTAAGTACCCGAAGGGTAGCGGCACGATGGGCTCAGGTCCCATCGCTGACAAACTCGACCCCCTTCGGGCGAGTTCATCCGCAGCGTCGTTGCCTCTTGCCGTTGATCTTCAAGGTTAAGCAACGCTTGCCTAAGTTGGTCTGTGGATGGGTGACCATCTTAACCTCCGTACTTCGGAAAGCACGTTACATAAATTAAATTAAAATTCATTTATTTCAGGCCATGAAACCCATAGACAATTAATACAATAATTTTGATAAATAACAATAGCTCACACGAATTACATTTAAATTTTAGAAATATTATACCTATATTATTCAATTGATTAATGTCAATAGATTTAGATTAAAATTAAAATAGAGATATCAAAATAATATGGCAATATCAGTCCGTACATGAACCATGCAACAGTGGTTCACGTACTGACAGTCAAAGCGATCAGCTAAAGCGCTCAGGATACTGTTTCGGCTGCCCCGCACCCTATGCAATAGGGATGTGCACCGCTTGCGCATGATTGCGTGGAAACAAACGTGTTAAGCCGTTGGTCCCGGCTGTCATTTGTAGATCTTTGGCAGTCGTTACGGATAGTCAGAAGCCAGTAAATCTGACTCCAGTCTTGCCATGAAGTATCGTGTTACCCAGTTAATGGGTTGTGGAAGTCTATTAGGCAGCTAAATCTGGCTTGACTGGAAGCAGACCCCAATATAGTTGGGAAAAGGCTGGGCAGATTCAACGACAGTGTAAACGCCATAAAGCGAAGCTTAAGGGACTGCGCATTTTATAGCGTTATTGAGAGTTCCCGTGAAATGGAGAGAAGGAAAATCGTTGCCTCTTTTGCGCATATAATTTTAATTTCAGCGCGCTAAAGATTTGGAGAAGGAAATGTTTGATAGTTACATTTTAAACGTTGAATCAGCTATCTCTAAAAATCCTAGGGCTTTTTGGCGATATGTAAAATCCAAACAACAAACCAACTGTTACCCGTCTGTTCTAAAATTTGGTGAAATTTCGTCCAACAATGGAGAGGACATCTGTAATATGTTTGGTGATTATTTTTTTTCTAATTTCCAAGAGCGAAGTGAACAGGAGGAGTTTATGGCCACATTTGGAATAGATGAACATGGTAGTCAGACTGCTGGTTGCACATCAGACATATGCACAATTGATGTACGGGAGGAGGAAGTATTTCGGTTGCTGAAACAACTGGACCTTAATAAATCCGCAGGCCCTGATAACATTTCTCCAATTTTCATATCGAGAGTTGCCAAGTGTCTTTCGGTACCGTTGACAATATTATTTAAACGGTCATTTGAATTAGGAGTTGTGCCCACTATCTGGAAGTCAGCGTATATAACGCCGATTCATAAAAAAGGAGCTAAGGACAGTATAGATAATTATAGGCCAATTTCCAAACTTTGTATTTTTGCTAAAGTCATGGAGAAAATTGTACACAGACAACTGTCTTCGTCTCTCAAGCTATCTTTTTCTGAACAGCAACATGGATTTTTAAAAGGTCGTTCTACGACATCCAATCTTGCTGTCTGTAGTGACTTTCTAACGGAGCACATGTCCAGGAGGGCTCAGGTCGACGTTATATACACTGACTACAGCAAATGTTTTGATCGAATTGATCATGCAGTCCTAATGCGTAACTTTTATTGGTTGGTGTGAGGGGTAACTTGTTTAGGTGGTTCTCATCATACGTAGAGAACAGGTGTCAGACGGTGGTCCTCAATGGGTTTACCTCGAGAGTCTTGTACATTCCATCGGGGGTTCCTCAAGGATCCTTGTTGGGGCCTCTTTTATTTAACATTTTTATAAATGACATAGCATCTTGTTTCCTACATTCAAAAATTCTACTGTATGCGGATGATTTGAAAATTCTGGGTCTAGTGTCGACCATTGAGGACGCATGCCTTTTACAGCAAGATTTGGACCGGTTCCAAGATTACTGTGCTAAGAATAGGTTAGACTTAAATGTTTCCAAATGTTATGTATGCACATTTACTCGTAAGGCAAACCCTATCCAGTATGATTATAAGCTGTCGAATACCCTAATAGCAAGAGTCAATGTCATTCGGGACCTTGGAGTTACATTTGACTCGAAGCTTTTGTTTGACGCTCATATAAATAACATTGTCAGTAAGGCTTCTAAAGCGTTGGGTTTTATTTTTAGACTTTCTACTGACTTTAAGAATGTTAAGACGATGAAAATTCTTTACTGTGCGTTTGTCCGTAGCCACCTTGAATATGCTTCTCAAATTTGGAATCCCAACTACAATTTTTACATAAATCGCATCGAAAGCATACAAAAGCGATTTTTAAGGTACATTCCATTTTCTGCCTCTACATGAGCGAAGGAAAATTGCAGATCTTGCATTCTTATTTAATATTATGAACGGATCTACTGATGTCCCTGAGCTGGTAAGCAAGATCGGACTTCGTGTACCGTGTGCATTTCTTCGCAGATCGCGTCTCCTTCATGTTCCTCAGGTTAAGACAAACTACAGAAAGAACTCGTACATGATTAGAGCTTGTCGTATGTTTAACATGGTGTGTCAGGATGTCGAGCTTGATTTGTTCACCAGCAGTGTTAAAAGAGTTAAAAAAAGTTTGACTGATCGTTTCTTTGGTACTTGATCACCGTTTCGAGTTGTTCGTTGTTTTTCATTTTTCTTTCTTGAGCGTTGAATGAGTGTATTAGCGTGCTAGCTGTTTTCGTGAAATTGTTTTTATTATTAACGTAACAAAAGTATATGTGAAAACTTGTAAATGGCCATTTTTTACATATTGTTACTTTATACTGTTTTGTATTAGCTGTAAGTTTTCCTAAAATTAATAAAATAAAATAAAATAAAATAAAATATTAACCAAACTTTGTCATCAATACACAAAGATTTCCTCTTGTTCACAGTCTGAAATTTTGTAGGCAACTGAGAATATTTTTTATACTATTAGACGTGCTTATCTAAGAATCTATTGGTTCGAATTAATAAATATATAGGCTGTAAGCGGTAAGCTATAGGCTATATAACATTATGCTTGGACAAATAGGAGCGGAGCATCAATGAAACATGCTGCTAAAACGGTAAAAAAGTCGTAGGTACGCGACAGCAAGTGACGTAAACAACCTGACGACAGTCTTGTAGCCGAAATTAACACGTGCAAGATAATCAAGGTGAATGCGGGCCAGACCATAAAACAACAAAATGCCGGCAATAAATGACGGCCACTTAGTAAGTACCGACTGTTTATTACCCAGTAAACTAATGAGTATTGGCGTCGTCGTGATTTACAGCGAGATTTCATAGAATCACAGATACGATAGAGTGTGGACGATGACGTAAACCAAACAGAGTCAAGTCATTTTTATATTTTAGGGAGTTTGTCGTTAAGTCGACTGACATTAAGTTAACAGTTTGAGCACGTAATCAGTAAGTCAAACACTCAAAAACAAAAGCACAGTTATCTTTTCGCAAAATATGTAACACAATATCTTTTTTGTGGACTGTACTGATCCCTGGGGACTTAATCCGTATCCACGCGGAAGGGGACTCTTGTGTACGCGAGTTATGTAAAACCATTGTGATGGTTCGTCGCGAACACATACATAGATCTAAAGCAATCACCTAGTACACCTAGTAAGATCTCAAACCCTTCTAGATTATTTACTTGTAGGTATCAATGTGTTTTTAAGATGTTAATTTAGCCATTAGGTAAATACCCTAATTAGTAAAAGAACATGGAACCAACATCAACTTCTAAGTCAAAACTTCATTGGCCGACAAATAAAATCATTAGTGACATGTTTACGCTTTATTAATTAGTCGCCCAACAATAAGAACTACTTTCTATCAATACTCTAATACTTACTAAACGTTATTTTCACTTACTCCGTTTAAAAACCCAATAGTGACTCATAAATCAACCACAGTCGAGGTCCGTTAGGGTGCTACCTGCACTCCACCCTTCGTCCGGGGGAGGTGACTTACGCCCCGCCTCTTTTAATCGACAACGACAGTCGCCCGCCAAAATAGACGGACATTCGTGATTTGCACGTCAAGCAGACAACTTCTCGAAATGGCTTTGTGGACTCCGTACGCGCAGGAAGCTGCCTTGGACCTGAGCAAACCCGCGGTGAAGGTGGAGACAGCGTCTCCGCTTCCCGCGTCTTGTGCTCCTTATTCTCCGCTACTGTCGGGGCCGTACCCATCGTACACGGAATCTCTGTACAACGCCCCGTATCCGCACCAACCAGCATCATATCCGTACCAGCCGGTGCCGTGCCCGGTGCCATCAGTGACGTCTTCCGACTCCATCAGCAGCTGGTCGCACAGCAAACCACCAGCGCCCTCGCCTTCGGAATCAGCGTTCTACGATTCATTGTCTGACGACGAGGAGTACCAGACTTTTGAAAAACATGCCTTGCGAGCAATGGCAGTGAGAAATGGAGGCTCCTTGGTCGGTAACAACCCGAAGATGCGGAGGACGGTGCAGAGCAGCCAGACTGCTGACGAATCCTATCGCAAGCAACGCGAGCGGAATAATTATGCAGCTAAGCAGAGCCGAGACAGAAGGAAGCTGCGGGAAGTACGAATGGGTTTGCAGGTCAGTTATTTGAAGAAGAAGATGGCTGACCTGCGGGCGAAATTGTCAGCCGGCGTCTGCGGACGCTGTGGACAAATCTATTGACAGCGTACTTCCCTCAGCTTCCTTCTATCCTGGCTCTACGAACGAAGGAACGTACGAAAGTGTTAACGAAAGTTTACCTACATCAGTACTGTGACAATAGACTTTCAGTGTGTGGACTTGAATATCTTATGAGTAATGAATAATAAAAGAATATTTCTAATTTAAATAGGTTATAAGGTGTCGGTAGACCAAATTGAATATTGAAAGGGTTTTGTCTATTTTGTGCAATACTGGAAATAACAGATTGTATAAAACTATTACCATAGTGTATAAATACAATTTAAAGACGAAACGGTATTTTTTATTTCAAATACCTTACTTTTTCGTATTCCAACATGTTACTTAACAATATCCTACTGTTGTCAAATTCTGATAAATGCAGTAGCACGGCATTCAACAGTAACAAGTAGGCAATCTCAGTACCTGTACAGGAGAAAACATTTTTTCTTTACGAAATTTCAGCTTAGCTTTATATCATAATTCCCTTTTGTAGTCCATTTCAAGTACTTACTTATAATTTCCATTCCAAATTTCTTTACTTCTAACTGAATCACAAATAAGACACTTACACACACAAAAGGTAGGTACCTTTTAAATCCCTAGTACATACCAAACTCAAGACACTCAAATAGTACATTATGAGTCGAGAAAATAAAGCAGTGTCTTATGACCCGGGCGTCATATTGGATCCCGAACACAACGATGAACTGAGAGTTAACTCCCAAGCGCCGCGATGAAGCTTAAAGTTTAATTCACGAGCGAAGCGAGGAAGTTAATACAACAATCTTGTATGCAGCGAGGGATTTAAGCTAGCTTAAGGTAAAGACACCTATCCTTGAGAAGTTTACTCTTCTACCTTTACTCTATTTTTCACACCTACTGCGAGAAAATTGTGCTCTAACCATGAAAACAGATGGCACGCGTCGGTCGCCGCAAGAAACAGGTCACGCGTCCTAAACTGTGGCTCCAGCCCACGGCAATAATATTGTACCGATTTCATCATAACCATTTGGATCGCATTTTGTCTGCGCTAGCTGCACCTAGCACCGCAGTTACCTACTTTGCGTTAGGTTTGCAAGGCAAATATTTTGTCGTTTTCGTTCAGGTGGTGTTAAAAACAATTTTTACTGCAATTTCTAGAAAACTTATAAGCTGCAATTAAAATAAATTTGCAAAAGGATTTAACAGTCCCGACGGCGTTTATTCTCACCGCGACTCCTTCTTGTTAATGCTTTGAAGTTGGTAAAACAAAACACCCGGCAGTGTCGGTCATTTTATGACGGCCACCGGATGGACGCGGCAGTCACAGGGTTTAGATAATGTTACCTGTTTATTTGAATACTTATTGTTTTAATTTCGTTCTAGACCGGTAGCTGTGATTTTCGGTGTCTGTGAGAAGCATGCGGCCCTGTGCCGGGGCACAGGCACAGGGCCGCATGCTCAGGACGTTTTTCGACTAAATAATGATGCCAACGAATGCTTGTTTGAACTATCTAGCTAACCGGTTACTATTTAATTACATATAATTGCAGTGTTAACTCCATATAGCAAAACCTAAGGGACTGCGCATTTTATAGCGTTATTAAGAGTTCTCGTGAAATAGAGAGACGGAAAATCATTGTCTTTTTTTGGGCATATTAACCATACTTTGTCGGAAATACACAAAAAAAATCTCTTGTTCACAGTTTGAAATTTTGTAGGCAACCAAGAAATAATATTTTCTATACTAATAAGTATTCTTTGTTTGTTTTGTTGTTCGTGCTTATCTCAGAAACTATTGGTTCGAATTGAAAAATTATTTAGTTTTGGATAGCCCATTTATCGAGAAAAGCCATACTTAGGCTTTAATTATAACATCACGCTAAGACAAATAGGAGCGAAGCATCAATGAAACATGCTGCAAAAACGGAGAAAATGTATTTTTCTTCTCTCTCTTATGTGACGCAGACAAAGTTGCACGGGACAGCTAGTGACGTATACAACCTAACGACAGTCTAGTAGCCGAAATTAACACGTGCAAGGTAATCACTACAAGCAAAAGGACGCCGACACTCGAGGTAAATGCGGGCTAGACCATAAAACACCAAAATGACAAACAATAAAACGTACACAGCAGCAATTCTTATCAATTCTGGCAACTGAGAAAGTACCGACAGATTATTGCTGAGTTAACTAATGATGTATTGGCGTCGTCGTGATTTACAGTGGGTGTGATGCTTCATAGAATCACAGATAAAATAAGAGACGACGAGGTAAACCAAACAGAATCAGGTAATTACGTTTTAGGGAGTTTGTCGTTAAGTCGACTGTCGTTTTAATCGGGGCAACTAATCTTTTTGGATGTCATTTGCGATTGTGCCGACTGTCGCTTGTATGTTACATAAACATCGCTCAAGTTACTTTGACTAACTTTATAGGCGAGCTGAATAATTTATTGTTTTGATCATAAGATCTTTTTAATTTTTCTCTTAACACAGGGGACAGAGTGCTGGTGGTCTTTGTGATTGTACAACTGAGGACTGTCGCCTAATCTTTTGAACAAGTGGACCGCCAACACTGCGTTATGCGGTCACATGTAATTATACCTTAGAGTCTAAGGTATAATATTTACATGTGTTATTATTACTAGTATGTGTTCGTTTGTCACTAATATGCCTATTTAGATATTACACAATAGTAGACGCTGCCATAGAAGATTTTCTACTCAGGTCAATAATTTAAACCTTTTTGAAAGGCGTTCGTCATACCATATCGACGTCGTTAACAAAAGCCTGTAAAAGCGTGAAAGAGAAGGAACATAACAATTTATAATAATTTTAGTATTTTCAAACAATTTAAGTAATCTATGAAAATCGTTCCCAGGTTCTTATTTACATAGAATTCCTGGATGTTCTCAGTATCGTCAGACTTACTCAGGTAACGGCATCCCGAGACCCCATCTTTAGCTCAGACTCGCATTTACTTACCAGTCAATAATTAGTGCAAGTCAACATTCTCGGAACGAACCCTGCAAACTCAACATGCAAATTGTATAATCCGCATTGTGCGATGTTCACAAAGGACCAACCTTGGAGCAACCCTTTTATGTCAGGACAAGACAATGCGACGGTTTGCGAGTTTGCAAAATAGAACTTTGTCTGAGACAATAAAATCGTTATTTTCGCTTATTAACGGCGACATAATTTTGCTTACAAAATGGTGTTTTATTTTTCTGGGATTATTAGAAAATAATTCTTTAGAGTATGGGTGGTCGATCATGCTGCTCATGAAGCTAACTCTTCAAAACTCTGATGAAACTGGTTCTTCAAAAGCCTTACCTAGCTTTAGTATCATCCTTATAGCCCTCATGGCCTATTTAATAACCTATCCAATACCTATTTGTTGAGTAATAGGTAGGTAGGTACTATGTCATGATTAGGTAAGTGTGGAACTATTTCAATAGAACTTTTGTTATAATTTAATTTAACTCACAACAAGTGATACAGTCGCGTGCGCAAAGATAACACGAATCTTTTCAGCGCAAACATGCTCTGTTAGTTTAACCCGTCACCGCCGCGGTGGCCGCCATCGGACAATATGGCCGCCACGCGACCAATGTTTTTACAGCTAGATTCACGTATGAATGGTGTAGCAATAGTAATATGATTGAGTAACTGAGATCGAAACCTATTTTTGCAATGAAATCAATAAATGTTGTAGCGAGAAACTAAAAAATTGCAGGCTCATTCATAACTTATGAAATTAATGCTTAGTTAAACAGATTCTTTATTCAAGCTTTCCATGGGAATTTGAACTTAGAATCTGCTAATCAGTGGGTATGTAAACTATGTCTATGTTAATAAAGTTTTATATAAATAGGACTAGTCCTTATGACGCCTTAACGTAAGGTTTTCTTTTAGTTTGTACTCGGGCAACATTAAAAAACCTACCTACTAGTGAGAATGCGAGATCGATTTTTCAAAATGGATTAGAATCTGTAAATTAGTATTTAAACTTCGCATAATTATTATTTATTTATATAAATAAGGCTGGTTGTATTCAGGGTAAAAAAGTAAAATTCAAAGGCCGAGCGACCTTTCTTTTGCTCAATTTCATTCAAGCTAAGTCTAATGAAGAAGGGTAAGACTTCCTGCAAAATTTTACAGTAATTTCTGCATGAGGTTATAAAATCATAAATGTGTACTGTTTGCGACGATACTACAATCATAATTAAAGGTCAAGATTAAAGTTCGTACGAACAAGAAATAAACACGGCTCTTCCTGGTACTATAGAATGGCCAGAGGCAAATAATTTAAAAGTTAATATTAATCAAACAAAATTTAAAATAGGTGAAGTTTTGTTTCAAATATCTATCCGTCTACTGAAGATTACGCTGCAATATTATCGTTCCTATTACTCTACAGAATATTATGAGGAAGCGCACCCTGTAATAATAATAATAACACCGTTAACCAACTTGCACGCGGAAGGGTTCTGCAATTGACAACCAAGTGACGATCTAATCCTTTTTGTGACACACAGTTACACAAAAACAGCCCCTAACTTTGTCCGAATAAAGCGCATAATAACAAAAGTCGTTAAATGAAAGCCAGTGCAGCTGTGTCCAAAAATATTTGTTCCGTAATACAATCTGTCCATAGAGATGATGCAGGGAACAGCCCTTATGTAATGGTCACACAGAGATAAAATTAATTACCAGTTTTAGTTACAGATGAAACTAAATTAACTAACAAAACCCGTATTTAATAATTGGTATTATTGTTCCGCATGTGATCAACGTTGGGCTTCCTTAATTTTTAAGGACTGTCATAAAATCGAATTAAATACACTTTGCGTATCATCGTACCTTTCGTATTCCGTGCAGACAGAAATAGTGCATATCTACTTAACTAATATATCTGATAGTTATAGCATACTTAGATCCACAGCAATACCTTGTACACCTAGTAAGATCTCAAACTCTTGTAGACTATTTACTTGTAGGTATCAATGTGTTTTTAAATATGTAAATATGAGTCTTTAGATAAATACCCTAATTAGTAAAAGAACATGGAACCAACATCAACTCCTAAGTCATAACTTCATTGGCCGACAAACAAAATGATTAGTGACATGTTTACGCTTTATTAATTAGTCGCACAACAATAAGATCTACTTACTATCAATACATACTCGCCTCGCATTTCATTTTAACGTTGTTATCACATACACCTTTAAAAAAAAAAAAAAAACCCCAAAAAATATAGGTATCACTTTTAAACCTGAAAAAAAAAAATTCGCCCGACGCGACGACGCTTGGCCCAAAGAATCGTTCCTATATTAAATTCAAAGGACACGTTTTATTTTTTCAGCTTTTAAAGTTTTTTTTTTTTGTCAAGAAATAAAAATTAGATTTTATAGGTATTAAAAAAAAAATATTTTTTTTAATTTTAAATTATTTTTTTTGCTTTTTAAAATCAATTTACCAAAAAAGTACTACTAGAAAACCTATGATCTCAATCATCATCTTCCTGCCGTTACCCCATGTTACTTGGGGTCTGCGTAACACGTTCTTTACTTCCACTCTGTCCTATCAGCCTGTGTCCTATTTTCTTTCATATTGCTCCTCACACAATCTATCCATCCACATATGATCTACACACTGCACTCACCTAAACGGCATTACATCCTACATTGTATAACAAAATATCATATCGGTAGAACGAGTGAAAGTAGCTATGCGTCTCTCACAAATGTATTCAGTCATTTCTCCTTTCTGCTTCATCATCAAACGCTGATCACAATCTATCTATAACCTATTCATTGCGACCATTTAAATGAATACAAAAACGGAAGGTCTGCTGTAAGTAAATGAGGAGTTGGGATTGCAGGACATGCTTTCAGCATCAGGTTAAGGTTACTGATCTAAACCTAATCTGTTCATTGTAACCATTCCAGTGAGTTCAAACACGATACTTCTGCTGTAACTTAGTGAGCCAATACCTAACCTCAGGTTATGCTTCAGCATCAGGTCAATATAACCATGTTTATGCAATGTCACTGAAGTAACAGAATGTGAACAGTGAGGAGTTCGTGGCTAAATAATAACAGCCGCACAGGTCGATCTTCAAGGTTAAGCAAAGCTTGCCAAAGTTGGTCTGTGGATAGGTGACCATCTTAACATACCGAGTTTCCTCCACGCCTCGGAAAGCAGGTTAAGCCGTTGGTCCCGGATGTCATTTGAAGATCTTTGGCAGTCGTTACGGATAGTCAGAAGCCAGTGAATCTGACTCCAGTCTTGCCAAGAAGTACAGTGTCACCCTGTTAATGGGTTGGGGAGGTCTGGTAGGCTGCCGCTCCACGTAAAACATTGGATTTCAGCTAACTCCGGTTTAACTGGAAGCCGACCCCAATATAGTTGGGAAAAAGCTAGGCAGATGATGATTGAAGTAACAGAATATCTTATTTCGCATCGATCAGACCCGTAAAAGCTGGTTAAATGCCTTCATCAACTAGAAAAGACATGATGATCTTTAAACGGCTCAACCGATTTCAATGAAATCTCTAAGAGTCTAAGAACCATCGCTAGAAAATCTGCTTTCAAATAAAAAAACCTCATCCAAATCGGTTCACCCGTTTACGAGCTACGATGCCGCAGATATACACACAGACAGACAGACAAACATAGCGGTCAAATTTATAACACCCCTCTTTTTTGGTCGGGTGTTAAAAACCCAATAGTAACTCATAAATCATTCACACTCGAGGTCCGTTAGGGTGCTACCTGCACTCAACCCTTCGTCTGGGGAGCGGGGGGTGTACTTAGGCCCCGCCTCTTTTAAACGACAGCGACAGTCGCCCGCCGAAATAGACGGACATTCGTGATTTGCACGTCAACAAGACAACTTCTCGAAATGGCTTTGTGGACTCCGTACGCGCAGGAAGCTGCCTTAGACTTGAGCAAACCCGCGGTGAAGGTGCAGACAGCGTCTCCGCTTCTCGCGTCTTGTGCTCCTCAATCTCCGCTGCTGTCGGAGCCGTACCCGGTATCTCTGTACCACGCCCCGTACCCGTTCCAGTCAGCGGCAAACCCGTACCAACCAGCGTCATACCCATGCCACCAGCCTGTGTCGTATCCGGGGCCATCATCGACGTCTCCCGACTCCATCGCGCGCTGGTCGCACAGCAACCCACACGTGCCCTCGCCACCGGAATCAGCAGAGTTCTACGACTCATTGTCTGACGACGCTGAGTACCAGTCTTTTGAGCGAGATGCCATGCGAGCGATGGCTGAGAAAAATGGTGGAACTCTGTTGGGGAACAACCCAAGAATGCGGAGGGCGGTGCAGACCAGCCAGACTGCTGATTACTCCTATCGCAAGCAGCGCGAGCGGAATAACATCGCGGCTAAGCAGAGCCGCGATAGAAGGAAGCTGCGGGAAATGCGACTGGCCTTGGAAACTACTTATTTAAAGAAGAAGATAGCTGAGTTACGAGCGAAACTATCTGCCGGCGTCTGCGGACGCTGTCGACCGATTAGCGAGTGTTGATTTTTATCAACAGTCGCAAATCTTTAACTGTTTAGTTCTTTTACTGTTTTTAGTGACGTAGACTTTTAGTGAGTGGACTTGACAATCGTAGTGCCTAGTGATAAACGTGTACATATTCGTAAAATGTAAAATATCGCTTGTTTTTGGAGATAAGTAATTTAAATGGATTATAAAGTTTCGGTACACAAAATTGAATTTAGAATGGGTTTTGTCATTTTTGTGCAATACCTACTGGAAATGACAGATTGTATAAAATTATTAACAAAGTGTAATATAATTTATGAATGAAACGCTACTTTGTTTAATTTACCTTACTATTTCAAAACCCAAATGTACTTACTTAACAATATGCTAACATAGTCAAATTCTGATAAATGCGGTAGCACCCTCTTCTATAGTAGCAAGTAGGCAATCTTAGTACCTGTACAGGAGAATACATTTTTTCTTTTACGAAGTTCCAGCTTAGCTATTAATCATTTTCCCTTTTGTCATTTCAAGAACTTACTCGTAGTTTATTACTAAACTTTACTTCTAACTGAAACACAAAAAAGACACCTACACACACAAGGTACCAATCCCTACTAAATTCTGGACACTTAAATAGTAGATTATGCATCCCTTGCTGCAGCAAAGCAGTGTCTTAGGTATGACACGGGCGTCATATTGGATCCCGAACCGAACACAATGAAGGATTTGAGGGCTCCCGAGCACTGCGAGGGAGTTTAAAGTTTAACTCACGAGCGAATCGAGGAATTTTACATAAGAATCCTGAATACAGCGAGGGATTTAAGCTAGCCTAATGCAAAGACACCTTTATCCCTGAGGAGCATATTTTCACACCTACTGCGAAAAAATTGTACTCTAGCCATGAAAACAGATGGCGCGCGTCGGTCCTCCTGACGTTTTCGTGAAGGTGGTGTGAAAAAAATATTTTATTGCAGTTTCTAGAATAATTTATTGTAAAACGCAATAGAATTAGGTATTTGCAAAAGGATTAAAGAGTCCCGATGGCGTTAATTCTCACCGTGACTCCTTATTGACGCTTTTAGTTTGATAAAACAAAACACCCGGCAGTGACGGCCATTTTGTGACGGCCACCGGGTGGACGCGGCAGTCACAGGGTTAAAATAAAGTTCATAGCCATTACCTTTTATTTCAATACTATATTTTTTGTTTTCATTCTAGAACTTTTGCAAGGTTTCTATGGTAAAAAAAAAGTCGATTTTAAATTTCTATCGGTTTTGGTACCTTCCTAAATATTTCATTATTTAAATTGTAGACCTAAAAATGTAACGTAAATATAATTGGCTAAAATAGTAAAAATATTAATCGATTAAAATGCAAGATGCCATTAATGTAGGCCTACCATACACCTCAAACTACATGTACCCCTGCATGCTGATTGGTCGGTACAAAGCACGTGCCTACATACGACGCGCACGCATCATGCAGCGCGCCGCGCCCCTCGGCTTTTGTTAACATAATAAATATGATACAGTGGCAGTAGGCGTTTGTTGTGATATTTATGTATTACTACGTTAGTATTGAGATCATATCATATTAATTTTGTTGAAGTTTATCTTATCGCCCGTTAAAAATTTAGCGATCCGAAACTGCCGCACTATTTCCCGAAAACGGTAACACTTCTGGAGATTGGACAGTAGCTCCTGAAATTTCCAACCCAGCACAACATGCTGTGAG
The DNA here is from genome assembly GCA_950371165.1 of Lacanobia oleracea. Classification (NCBI taxonomy): domain Eukaryota; kingdom Metazoa; phylum Arthropoda; class Insecta; order Lepidoptera; family Noctuidae; genus Lacanobia; species Lacanobia oleracea. The sequence goes on from OX493396.1 coordinate 24,920,868, forward strand.
ATTGGCGCATGTTATATAGAACCCCATACGATTAAGCGTTTCCACGAAACCCTATAACATACCAAATAGATGGCAATCATAAGATCGGGCATCTCGTTGAGAAAACATTCGGCACGAGGACGAAATGTGCTGATGAAGTGAAGAGATGAAGAGTCACGTGACACGCGTGTTATGCGGCCTGTGGAAGGATAGTTTGCGAGCACAGGTTTTGGTTACATAGGTAAACTTTCAGCTACAAACTTTTTTATTCGTCAGTTAAACTGTAGGTACGGGTTAACTTAATAATATTATACCTAGTGGATAGCGGAGCAAACCCCAATCCTCTTTCCATCATCATCATAACAGCCGATAGACGTCCACTGTTGGACATAGGCCTAAAGGGAGTAGCCATAATCGCCACGCTTGGCAGGCGGGCTGGCGATCGCAGTGTATGGTGTTGCGTTTTACAGAGTACGCTGCTGCCCATTCTCTGGCGAATCCCTTAGTCGCCACTTACGGCACCGACGAGAAGAGATGGGATGGTATTATTCTCTTACGGCACAGTACGGCACCGGCCCAGGCCGACACCATACCACCAAACCATCCACTGTCCGAAACTATTTTTAATAGTAGTAGTAATTTCGGTCATAATAATTTTAATTGAAAGTCATTCAATTAAAATTATTATTAAATAGTCGTGTGACTATTTAATAATAGTTTTAATTGAATGACTTTTTAACCATACTTTGAATTCTACTGCGGCCGAACATGACTGAGCTTTTTGTTTATGAACAACCTGCATTCCTCTTATGTATTCTCATGTTTCTACAAATAAATGTCTTGTCTTGTCTTGTCTTGTACCGAGAAAACAAGTGTGACAAATTAACAATACTCCTAAGTAACCCTTAGACCACACAGCCAATTATGTTAAATACTAATTTAAATAAAAATGAATAACATACCTACCATTTATAAAAAACAAACAAGAACAACTTATTACTATTGGAACATTAATTAGGTAGGTACTCATCTATTACCTAAATATTCTAAAAAGTCTTACTTCTGGTGCAAATTACTAGTTAGGTACCTATGCTTCGAATTTACGAAACTAGACCACCTGTAGAGCCAGCCAGCTTTGATTGTAGCGTCTATGACGAGTAGATTTCAATAAGTATCTATAAACCAACCTGATGTTTATAATCAAAGGTTATCCGCTTCTCTTTAAGCAACCGAACGTTCCAAGCAGCCAATATCGATCGACAGTAATTCTTAGCGAGCAATACATAGCGCTTAAACGCAATTAAGAGTTTATTTATGCATTGCGCTGGTTAGGGGAGCCACCCCTGGCGCTGGGTCTCAGATAGAGACGACTTTATTAGTAATCAAGAAATATGTTTATCGCGTTTATCTCCAAACCACCATTTCTGCAAGTACAGCGTTTGCAATAAGGAGGGCAGAGTAGGTACTGGTTATATGTTTTAGCTGAATTATTTCAAACAATAGCAATATTCTCGGCACCAATATTTATGGCCTGACCATTCATAGGACATTTCTTTTGTTTATTAATAAATTATTATAACTGAAGATACGAAAACTGCACTTAACTCGAGCAATAAAACATAATTCTTAACATCTATAAAGCCAGGTGCTAGTTTAGTTTTCTGTCTTCCGTACTAAGCTGGCTGTTGTTAATACTTTCTTTGGTCTCAAATGAAGAGCACCGCAACATCGCTTATAGAATAGCATAATATCGGAAGTAAGTAGTATTGAGTCACACAACACGACTGAGCGACAAAAACTCCACGCTCATGTCCGAACCGCGACACTAGCGACGTTATTAACGCACTGATGATTCGCATGAAAGCGTGCGCTGGACAAGCGATTATTTCTTTAACGTTTATGGTTCCCGCTAACATGCAGAAATTACTGTAAAATTTTGAAGGAAGTCTTACCCTTCTTCATTAGACTTTGCTTGAATGAAATTGAGCAAAAGAAAGGTCGCTCGGCCTTTTCATTTTACTTTTTTACCCTGAATAACCAGCCTTTTTTTTTGTTTTTAGGATGGGAAATCATCAAATGACCGGGTTTCTCCTAGTGCCCTTAATTTGCGTTCCAGGGTACGGTGCCACTTTCGAACGAAGTCCGCAGCCCCAGCAGGCACTGGCCCTAGTGGGCCGAATACAACCAGTATTATTTATATAAATAAATAATAATTATGCGATGTTTAAATACTAATTCCAGTCCATTTTGAATAATCGATCTCGCATTCTCACTAGTAGGTAGGTTTCTAAATGTTGCTCAGGTACAAACGTAAAGAAAACCTAACGGTAAGGCATCACAAGGACAAGTCCTATTTATTATATGAAACTTTAAAAACATAGACATAGTTTAAATACCTACTGATTAGCAGATTCTAAGTTCGAATTCTCCATGGAAAGCTTGAATAAAGGATCTGGTCATCTGTGTTTAACTAAGCATTAATTTCATATGTTATGAATGAGACTGCAATTTCATAGTTTCTCGCTACAACTTTTATTGGTTTCATTGCAAAAATAGGTTTCGATCCCAATTACACAATAATTATTATTATTGCTACACAATTCATACGTGAATCTAGCTGTAAAAACATTGGTCTCGTGGCGGCCATATTGTCCGATGGCGGCCACCGCGGCGGTGACGGGTTAAACTAACTGCGTGAGTTAAATTAAATTATCACAAAGTTCTATGTAATTAGTTCAACACTTAGTTAATCCTGACATAGGTCCTAACTACCTATTACTCAACAAGTAGGTATTTGACCGGTTGTTAAATAGGCCAAGGGGATGTCATGTTATAAGGATGATACTAAAGCTAGGTAACACTTTTGAAGACCTAGCTTCGTCAGAGTTTTGAAGAGTTAGCTTCATGAGCAGCATGATTGACCACCCATACTCTAAAGAATTATTTTCTAAGAATCCCAAAAAAATAAAACACCATTTTGTAAGCAAAATTATGTCGCCGTTAATAAGCGAAAATAACGGTTGTATTGTCTAAAAGAAAGTTCTATTTTGCAAACTTGCAAACCGTCGCATTGTCTTGTCCTGACATAAAAGGGTTGCTCCAAGGTTGGTCCTTTGCGAACGTCGCACAATGCGGATTATACAATTTGCATGTTGAGTTTGCAGGGTTCGTTCCGAGAATGTTGACTTGCACTAATTATTAAAAAAGTTAATGCGGGTCTGAGCCAAAGATCGGGTCTCGGGATGCAGTTACCTGAGTAAGTCTGACGATACTAAGAACATCCTGGAATTCTATGTAAATAAGAACCTGGGAACGATTTTCTTAGATTACTTAAATTGTTTAAAAATACTAAAATCATTATAAATTGTTATGTTCCTTCTCTTTCACGCTTTTACAGGCTTTTGTTAACGACGTCGATGTGGTATGACGAACGCCTTTCAAAAAGATTTAAATTATTAACCTTGTTAGCTTCCATAACGACTTTACTTAAGCACTGGAGTAGAAAATCATCTATGGCAGCGTCTACTATTGTGTAATATCTAAATAGGCATATTAGTGACAAACAAACACACACTTGTTATGTAAATTATACCTTAGACTCTAAGATATAATTTACATGTGTTATTATAACTAGTGCGTGATGCGGTCATCTCTACAGATACCTATGGAACCTGAAAGAAAAGTTCTAAGCCTTAGCGGCCACTTGGCTTGTTGGCGGTCCACTTGTTCAAAAGATTAGGCGACAGCCCTCAGTTGTACAATCACAAAGACCACCAGAACTCTGTGTGTTAAGAGAAAATTAAAAAGGTCTTATGATCACAACAATAAATTATTCAGCTCTCCTATTAAGTTAGAATAGAATAGAATAGAAAAACATTTATTCAGCACAGACACAAACGCACAGCGACAAAGAAAACAAAAGTAATAAGTGGCAGGTACACAAATTGAGCCATGTTTATGTACTCGTAACATACAAGCGACAGTCGACACAAACGCAAATCACATCCAAAAAGATTAGTTGCTCCAATTAAAACAACAGTCGACTTAACGACACTGTTTGGTTTACCTAGTCGTCTAAACAATGATACACTCTTATTTTATCTGTGATTCTATGAAGCATCACACCCACTGTAAATCACGACGACGCCAATACATCATTAATTTACTGAGCAATAATCTGTCGGTACTTTCTCAGTTGCCAGAATTGATAAGAATTGCGGCTGTGTACGTTTTATTGTTTGTCATTTTGGTCTAGCCCGCATTTACCTCGAGTGTCGGCGTACTTTTGGTTGTAGTGATTACCTTGCACGTGTTAATTTTTAATTTTCTTTAGGTTGTATACGTTACTAGCTATCCCGTGCAACTTAATCTGTGTCGCATAAGAGAGAGAAGAAAATAAATTTTCTCCGTTTTTGCAGCATGTTTCATTGATGCTCCGCTCCTATTTGTCTTAGCGTGATGTTATAATTATAGCTAGGTATAGCTTTCCTTGATAAATGAGCTATTCAAAACTAAACAATTTCTGAGATAAGCACAAACAATAAAACAATAAACGCTACAGCTTTAGAATACTTATTAGTATAGAAAATACTCTTGGTTCCCTACAAATTTTCAAACTGTGAACAAGAGAAAAAATTTGTTTGTTGACGACAAAGTATTATTAATATGCGCAAAAGAGGCAACGATTTTCCTTCTCTCCATTTCACGAGAACTCTCAATAACGCTATAAAATGCGCAGTCCCTTAAGTTTCGCTTTATGGAGTTAACACTGCAGTTATTTACACATTAATTAAATAGTAACCGGCTAGCTAGATAGTTTAATCAAGCATTCGTTGGCATCATTATTTAGACGAAAAACGTCCTGTGCGGGCCACAAGCACAGGGCACATGCTTCTCACAGACACCGAAAATCACAGCTACCGGTCTAGAACGAAATTAAAACAGTAAAGAGGTCATCATCATCTGCCTAGCCTTTTCCCAACTACATTGGGTTCGGCTTACAGTCAAACCGTATTCAGCTGAATACCAGTATTTTACGAGGAGCGGCTGCCTACCAGACCTCCACAACCCATTAACTGGGTGACACGGTACATCTTGGCAAGACTGGAGTCAGATTTACTGGCTTCTGACAATCCGTAACGACTGCCAAAGATCTACAAATGACAGCCGGGACCAACGGCTTAACGTGCTTTCCAAGGCACGGAGGAAACTCGTTATGTTAAGACGGTCACCCATCCACAGCCCAACCTTGGCAAGCGTTGCTTAACCTTCAAGATTGACCCGTGCGGCTTCTATTATTTAGCCACGAGCTCCTCTGAAAACAATAAACAGGTAACATTATCTAAACCCTGTGACTGCCGCGTACATCCAGTGGCCGTCGTAAAATGACCGAATAAACGCCGTTGGGACTGTTAAATCCTTTTGCAAATTCATTATTTTATTGCGGCTTATAAGTTTTCTAGAAATTGCAATAAAATTGTTTTTCACACCACCAGCACGAAAACGAAAAATTATTTGCCTTGCAAACCTAACGTAATGTAGGTACGAGTAACTGCGCCGCTAGGTGCAGCTAGCGCAGACAAAATGCGTTCCAAATTCAAATCACATTATTGCCCGGCGGGTTATAATGAAATCGGTACAATATTATTGCCGTGGGCTTGAGCCACAGTTTAGGACGCGTGACCTGCTTCTTGCAGCGACCGACGCGCGCCATCTGTTATCTTGGAAAAGTAGAGTAAAGGGAATAGAGTAAACTTCTCAAGGATATAGGTGTCTTTACCTTAAGCTAGCTTAAATCCCTCGCTGCATACAGGATTGTTGTATTAACTTCCTCGCTTCGCTCGTGAGTTAAACTTTAAGCTTCATCGCGGCGCTTGGGAGTTAACTCTCAGTTCATCGTTGTGTTCGGGATTCAATATGACGCCTGGGTCATAAGACACTGCTTTATTTTCTCGACTCATAATGTACTATTTGAGTGCCTTTAGTTTGGTACTAGGGATTTAAAAGGTTCCTATTGTGTGCATTTTTTTTTGTGTTTCAGTTCGAAGTAAAGAAATTTGGAAGGGAAATTATAAGTAAGTAGAACTACAAAACAGAATTATGATATTTATAAAGCTAAGCTGAAATTTCGTAAAAGAAAAAAAATATTCTCCTGCACAGCAGAGCCCCAAGTCTGCTGTTGTAGTATCAGAATGGTCTATCACTGACCTCATAGTTGTTGATTTTGACAAGTTTGGTAATCTACTAACAAAATAGCGTCAAACATTTCAACATTCAACATTTGACTACAATAATCAAAATTTTTTACATTATTTGAAGCATTCCATGAATGCCACTTAATTTTACATACCACTGCTCAGGAATCAGGAATGAAAAATAATGTTTAGCTTGAGGTACTTAATTTATTATCATAATTTTTCTTTTAAATCTTTAATAAATCCTAGGCGCGTTAAAATTGAGATGAGGAACATGGTATACTATACATTCAGTCAAAAAAGTATCGGGAATGCTGCTGCAAAAAAGTATCGCTTGCTGAATGTTATTTATATTAAATACAGTGCTGGTTTTAGTAATATCATATATAGTGTGTATTGCGAATTTCATAATGGACAAAAATATCGAACAAAGAGTTTGTCTTAAATTTTGCATCGCCAATGGAATTTCGTGTTCGTCGTACGAGTCACTGAAAATGTTACAGAAGGCTTACGGTGAATCGACTTTATCAAAAACTCGTGCTTATGAGTGGTTCAAAGCGTTCAAAAGCGGTCGAGATGTGATGGAAGATTTGCCTCGCTCTGGTAGGCCGTCAACGTCTGCAACTGAAATTAACATCGCAAAAGTGAAGGAAATAGTGACTGAAAATCCCCATTCAACTCTGAGAGAGATAGCCGCCGAACTTTCTGTATCTCACGAGTTGATCCGTACCATTTTAACTAATCATTTGGGTATGAAACATGTTATTGCTCGGCTAGTCCCAAAAGATCTGAATTTTCTCCAAAAACTCAATCGCATGAAAGTCGCTGAGGAAATGCTAGAACGAGTCAGTTCGGACCCAACATTCATGAAACGCATTGTTACTGGTGACGAGACGTGGGTTTACGAGTTCGACATGCAAACTAGTCAACAAGCTTCGGAGTGGCGCCTTCCAACTGAACCGAAACCGAAAAAACCACGCCAAAGTCGATCAAAAGTCAAAGTCATGTTGACTGTTTTCTTTGACTATCGCGGTGTTGTGCACTCTGAATTCTTACCGGAAGGTCTAACGGTAAATAAAGAATATTATTTGAGCGTTATGCGGCGTTTAAGAGAGCAAATTCGACGAAAAAGGCCAGATTTGTGGAAAGAAAATTCTTGGATTTTGCATCACGACAATGCGCCTTCGCACAAGGCTATCATTGTGAACGAATTTTTAACCAAACACTCAACAAATACCATCCAGCAACCACCATATTCACCAGATATGGCTCCTGCTGACTTTTCTTTTTCCTAAACTCAAATTACCACTTCGTGGCACCCGTTTTCAATCGATAGAAGACATAAAGAATTCGCGAAAGGAGAATTCGCGGCGAGAACTGAACTCAATTCCGGAAGCAGCGTTTAAAAAATATTTTGATGAATGGATTATTCGTTGGCGCAAGTGTATCGTTTCTAAAGGAGCATACTTTGAAGGTGATAAAATAAATTTGGATGAATAACAGACATTTTGTGTATTATTGATCTTTTCCCGGTACTTTCTTGACAGAGTAAGTAGTACATTTACCGTGAAATCATAAGGGCAGTCATTTTTCACTTCACATACTTAAATAACATAATATTCCATAATATTATTCTGTTGAATAATGGATGACATAACACTTCCATTACGAACAGATTTAATTTTAGTAAGGTTACAGGCTTTTTCATCTTGACGTGCGCTTTTTACCACCTGATCTTGACCAGCCGGTCGATTCTGTAAACATGTCGAAGTGAAGGCTTGGGTGGAGTGAGCGTGGAATGAAGTTAGCTGTCAAAAATTCTAGTGATTGATAAATATGTTAAAGAATTATATCGATAATCGAGTTTACCAAATTTGAATGCTGCAGTTAATACATTTTAATATTTAACAAAACACTGCATGAAAAAAAAAAACCAACCAAGCATTTTGGAATCACGGATAGAAACCTACATAGATGGGTATCTAACATGAGTAGGTATCTAACTAATATTATTTTATTTAGCGTGTCTCTAGCCTCACTCTGCCTTGCGCTTGCGTAGAAAGGTAGGTAGCTAAGTGGCAATTGAAGCGAGCGAAGGGTTCGCTTCACCGTATTCCGTTGACTTTAAGGGACGGTGAGGTGAACGCACGAACGTTCCCCGCGGGAATTCTTTTTTAAACTTTGAATTTTCCATGATAGCTAAATGGCAATTCAAACGAGTGAAGTGTTCCCTTCACCGTATTCCGCTGACTTTAAGGGACGGTGAGGTGAACGCGCGAACGTTCCCCGCGGGAATTCTTTTTTTGAACTTTGATTCTTCCATGATAGCTAAATGAAAATTCAAACGAGTGAAGTGTTCCCTTCACCGTATTCCGCTGACTTTAAGGCAAGTGAGGTAAACATGCTAACTATCCCTTCATCCACCGATGACAGCGCGGACATTTCTTAAATCATTGAAAGTAGGTATTGCAGTATTTCATATTCAAAGCTTTCTGATAATTTACGGTGTAAATGTTATTTTATATTTTGATATTTTAATAGTCATTTTTGTGCCTGGCTTCATTTTTTTTCCAAAAGAAGCCAATCAATAAAGTAAGGGGTAATGTGTTTAAATAAAATAAATAAGTTTATAAAACTCGGTTCAGTGGAATAATTAAACCCGTCGGCCGGCTTTTTTATAAATTCAGGCTTTATTATTAATCAGTTTAACCTGTGTGTATCAGTAAGCCATATTAAAAGCAGCTTCTAGATTTGTGTCTTCGCTAAGATTAAATGCTGTAGCACCCTGATACCAAGTTTGTCTTTAGATCCGTGTGTGTAGATACACCTATCACAATATTCAAAATATCCTTATTACTTTATAGTTTGTTCACGCACCGGATGTAGTATCTATTAGTTTGGGTGATCACAGGTACAGACGCCAGCACATCAAATCGCCCAAAAACGTCAAATTGTCCCAATCAATCATGAACCTAATCACTTTAGAGATAAGGTTGAAAATGTATTAAAGAAATTTGACAGTTTGTCGTAGCTTGATTTGTTGGCATCGTTTGTACATAGAACTGTCAGTGGTCACGCGATTTGATGGTCTGGCATGGCCATACATGGCGAGTGTACCGAAATATAACCCAGTATACTGGCTAGTGCTCATGACGTCGTGAATCCTTCGCCATATTGTAGGAACCGGTGTGCCAACATATTGTACTGTTGAGACAAGTGTGATGTATTAATAGTAGTATATCAAACGGACGTGTGTGCATCAGACTTTGATGATTTTTACTGTATTATTTGTAATACTAGCGATAGTGATTGTTGTAAACCATCACAAACACTTTTCTCAATATGGCGTCAATTTATGACGTCAACGCACTGGTCGGTATATTTCAGTACGAATTGACAGTATGGCGGCGTTGGAATTGGATTCATGTCGACATGAGCACTAGCCAGTATACTGGGTTACATTTCGGAACACTCGCCATGTATGGCCTATGCCAGACCATCAAATCGGGTGACAACTGACACTTCTATGTACAGACGACGCCAGCAAATCAAGCTACGACAAACTGTCAAATTTCTTTAATACATTTTCAACCTTATCTCTAAAGTGATTAGGTTCAAGGTTGATTAGGACAATTTGACGGTTTCGGGCAGTTTGATGTGCTGGCGTTGTACCTGTGATCACCCAAACTAATAGACACTACATCCGGTGCGTGAACAAACCATAGAGTAATAAGGATATTTTGAATATTGTGAAAGGTGCACCTACAGACACGGATCTAAAGACAAACTTGGTATCAGTGTGCTACAGCATGCAAACTTAGCGAAGACACAAATCTAGAAGTTGCTTTTAATATGGCTTACTGATACACACAGGTTAAACTGATTAATAATAAAGCCTGATTTTATAAAAAGGCGGCCGATGGGTTTAATTATTCCACTGAAGCGAGTTTTATAATCTTATTTATTTTATTTAAACACATTACCCCTCACTTTATTGGTTGGCTTCTTTTGGAAAAAAATGAAGCCAGGCACAAAAATGACTATCAAAATATCAAAATAAAAAATAACATTTACACCGTAAATTATCAGAAATATTTGAATATGAAATACTGCAATACCTACTTTCAATGATTTAAGAAATGCCCGCGCTGTCATCGGTGGGTGAAGGGATAGTTCGCGTGTTCACCTCACTTGCCTTAAAGTCAGCGGAATACGGTGAAGGGAACACTTCACTCGTTTGAATTATCATTTAGCTATCATGGAAAAATCAAAGTTTAAAAAAAGAATTCCCGCGGGGAACGTTCGCGCGTTCACCTCACCGTCCCTTAAAGTCAGCGGAATACGGCGAAGGGAAAACTTCACTCGCTTGAATTGTCATTTAGCTATCATGGAAAATTCAAAGTTTAAAAAAGAATTCCCGCGGGGAACGTTCGCGCGTTCACCTCACCGTCCCTTAAAGTCAACGGAATACGGTGAAGCGAACCCTTCGCTCGTTTCAATTGCCACTTAGCTACCTACCTTTCTACGCAAGCGCAAGGCAGAGTGAGGCTAGAGACACGCTAAATAAAATAATATTAGTTAGATACCCACCTATGAACCTATCCGCTATTCAAAAATGTTTGGTTGGAATTGTGCACGCATGCGCAATTCCGTTCTGCGCGTTTGCGTCGTTGGCCTATCAAGTTTTGTTTTAAAATCGGTTTATTAATTTTCAAAAGTAAGGTCTAGCCAGTATAGCGAGGAGGCATGGGAAACGATCACCTCCTTCTGCGAAGCAGTAATGCTAGCAAAGGAGGAGGCCGAACGTGTGAGAGAGAGGGAAACCTCACGTCCCAGTCGCCGCAACAGAAGAAGACGCCCCAGTCGTCGGGAGTCGCAGGACGATTCCCGGCCGCCGCCGTAGGCGCGGGCCTGCGAACGGCGAGCAGTGGGTGGCTCGCCGTCTGATCAGAACTAGGCCCGGGTCGGCGGCGCGCTGCGATCCCAGCGCGCCTCAAAGAGATGTCAGCGTGGAAGACGGGGCCGCTAGGGCAGGTGCCTGCTGGGGCTGCGGAATCTGTTCGAAAGAGGTGCCGTAGCCTTGGAACGCAAAGGGCACCAGGAGGAACACGGATGGGTTTTAGTCAGTAAGAGTCTGACATTCCCTCTTGCTTCACCCAGAGCGGGAGGAGTCATTTGATGATTTCCATCCTTAAAAAAAAAAAAAAAAAAAAAGCCAGTATGAAATACTTTGAGTATTATACGATCTTAAGTATTTATTTTTAGACTCATAAATAACAGTTTTTAATTAATGTGAAATTTATATAGCTTTTGCATAAAATATATATAAAAATCAATTAATTAATTAAATTGTTGATAAATTCTATTGTCGATGTCGATAAGATTAGAAATGTAACGTTTCGTCGGTCACCTAGCGTCACTGACAACTCACTTAGCCACTCACTTCGCCCAAGCCTTCACTTCGACATGTTTACAGAATCGACCGGCAGCGCTTTTTACCACCTGTAGCTTCCATATTTAATTTTAGTAAGGTTACAGGCTTTTTCATCTTGACGTGCGCTTTTTACCACCTGTAGTGCTATTCTGTAACAACATTTTCGTGTCTCGACAGCGGAATCCGAGGTGAGTATAAACGTAACACCTTTATGTTCTGTTTAATAAAGTTCACTTTGTGAGCTATCTCACTCAGGTGAAGCTCGATATCGAAATGGTTACTTACAGAATAGACTAGCTGTAGTGCTCACTAACGCGATAATACCGGTTTAAGTAGTAGCTGACGATGAATAAACGCTCTTGTGCAGCTTTAAGATCTTTTTGACACCTTACTTTAGGATTAATATAACCTGTAGCGTTTACCAACTCTATTTTACAACGATAATACAGATTAAAGTAGTAGCTGACGATGAATAAGAACTATTGTGCAGCTTTAATATCTATGTGACACCGTACTATAGGCTTTCTAAAACTTTTACGTGATGGGAGTTAGAGCGTGCTCTAACTCAGTTTCACAGGTATGCGTTAACACTTTTATACTCAAATGGAACTGATATACGAGTCTTACATAGGTTTTTTTAACGCTTTAGTGTTAGTTGGGTTGCCACCACCCTTGTCTTCAAACGGTACTCATCCATTCAAACCGGATTCCGCCGAAATCGGTCAACTGGGGATCTTCTAGCGTATGCCATTCACATCTGGAGTGAAGCCATAGAGAAGCACGGGGAGGCACTAGCGGTCTCCCTTGACATCTCGAAGGCCTTTGACAGGGTCTGGCACGATAGCCTTATTAGTAAGCTTCCTTCCTTCGGTCTGCCCGCCGGTTTGTGTGATTGGATCGCAGATTTCCTGAGGGATCGGTCTATCCGAGTGGTCATAGATGGCTGCTCGTCTGGCCTGCTGGATATTAATGCCGGGGTTCCTCAGGGGTCGGTGCTTTCGGCAACACTCTTCTTGCTGCATATTAATGATCTGCTTAAACCCGGTACCTTTGGGTATGCAGACGACAGCACTGTTGCTGAGAGATACGTGTCCGACGCACGAGCTGGTGGGTCGCAGATTCGGTCTCTCCGGGAGGCTATGGTTGAGCGCTTGAATGTGTCCTTACAGGCTGTCTCTGAATGGGGTGATGCCAATCTGGTAATGTAACCACATTAACATCTACTCTCAATTTTGGCCCTTTCATAGAGGCAAAAGCTCAAGTGGCTGCAAGGAAGTTGGGGATCCTAGCAAAGGTGAGACGGTACTTCACGCCGGAACAGCTGCTCAAACTCTGTCAAGCGCAAGTTCGATCGTGTATGGAATACTGCTCTCATCTTTGGCATGGATCTGCCAGATACCAGCTTGATGCCCTTGAGTCAATTGAGAAACAAGCCAAGAGAATTATTGGCAATGAGAGGCTCGTCGCGACGAAGCTCCAAAGTCTTGAGCATCGACGACAAGTTGCTAGCTTGTCGGTTTTCTACCGGTTGCATTTTGGGGAATGTGCGACGGAATTGCATAATTTAATTCCGCCAAGCCCTTTCCATCATCGGACCACAAGACGAACGGCGATGCGCCACCGGTACATGGTGGACATCCCACCCACACGCACAAAACGTTTTGGGAACACATTCACAGTGCGTACAGCTAAGGAGTGGAATTCCCTGCCGAAGTCTGTGTTTCCCGATAGCTACAACCTCTTTAAGTCAAGAGTGAATAGGTTACTTCTAGGCAAGCGTGCTCAATCTTCGACCATATCATCCCTAACCATCAGGTGAGATGGTGGTCAAGCGCGTGCCTATTAATAGTAAAAAAAAAAACAGTGTTTTACGTGGAGCGGCCTCCTACCAGACCTCCACAACCCATTAAATGGGTAACACAGTACTTCTTGGCAAGACTGGAGTCGGATTTTACTGGCTTCTGAAAATCCGTAACGAATGCCAAAAATCTACAAATGACAGCCGGGACCAACGGCTTAACGTGCTTTCCGAGCCCCGGAGAAAACTCGATATGTTAAGATGGTCACTCATCCACAGATCAACCTTGGCAAGCGTTGCTTAACCTTTTAGATCGACCCGTGCGGCTATTATTGTTTAGCCACGAGCTTCTCTTCGAGTCTTCAAACGGTACTGTTCCTACATAATAATATATCACAGCTTGCAGACTGCAGATCCCGTTAAACGTTCCATAAAAGGCGTGAGCGACACACGTGAAAATTACAACACAATAAATTGTCGAATAAATCAATTTCACTATATCACTGCATCCCAACCTTAATCTTAAACCATTGCAATAAGGTTTTTTTTTAATTTGCCTCAGTTAATCATGAAATATTGGGTTTCCTGGGATGTCAGCGTGCTGTCAATAGTTGCGTACCTCTGATATCTACAAAAGAATAAAGGTTTTGGCAGTTTTGTTGTTTCTCTGGAAACTAAATGAGCCTTAATGCAAAGCAATTCAAGGCTTCCTACAGGATCACCTAGGCATACTTTGTGGTATGCTATGCTGTTTTTCAAACCTGGAGAGATGAGCTCTTTATCAGCCTGAAATAGAAGCCAGCTAGCAATTCTGATTTAGTCTGTTTTATAGGATTTCCGTTTGGGAGTCTTTTTGCGTGCATTTAAAATGCTTTGTAAATGTTGTTGTATATTCGTTATTAGATCAATATAAAAGATCATATCATTGCTCATTCCCATCACAAAGCAGCAGGACATACACATATAATTGAACCTCAACTGCAGCAATTTTCGCTACTCGACGACACTGTCGATCGATCACGTTGTCCAACAGTGGTCTGCGTGGGACAGCAACCCATTCACCGGACGACACGCAGCACCATTGTGTGCGAGATTGATGGAGTTACAGTTCCGGGGTCGAACTGCTGATGGTGCGATTTAATTTGATTTTAATTAGACAGAATGATCAAAATCATTGTGGACATCCCACCCATGTGCACAAAACATTTTGGGAATACTTTCTTTGTGCGTACAGTTATTCCTGCCAAAGTCTGTGTATCCTGATGGTTCTATCGTGGGAATGGGTGACTTCTAGGCAAGCTAGCTCTATTGTCACATTCAATTAGTTATTCTACGTTAGATCGCATGCAACGTGGAATTCAGATGCTGGTCCGGCTTCTAAGTATTCGTTCGATTCCTTGGGCGATTTCCTGTTGGTTACCACTATAGATTTTGGCTATCAGGAATTGCAGTAGTCGAGAATAGTCGTAGTAGCTTGTCCCAAATAAAAGTCTGAAAAAACTAAAGTAGGTACCTAATGAAAGGTTAAAAAGCAACTTAAGTCGAGAAAAACATTAGCTATAAAGTTTTGGCCGATCTCTGCCAAAATATTGCTTCTATACAGAATAATTTGAATCATTTACTTAACATTTTCATATAAAATATGGATTTCTAAGAGATGACTATAAGAAATGACTAGTCAAGTAGTTCCCAACTACCCAAAAAATATATTTTACCGGACACCAAATTTTCAATATAGCCACCGACCGACAGACAGACGGTCGTAACTATTATATCCATAACAATATTCATATAAAATAAAATCATTTCGGTAACAACCCTGTGGTGCACTCACGCGCATGTCCCACACAGCGACATAAGGCGCGGCCGTGCGACAATAATGTCGAAACTGTCGTCCGGCAGTCGCATTGTGTGTGTAACTCTTTACTGCGATTATGATGTCACGGTGGTCCCGTGAATGGGGATATGTTACTTTGATTATTCAATTTAAGTTTTTGTATGCTTATAACGTTTTAAAATTGTCAGGGAGTATAAAGCTAGAATAACTGTCCGGTTACTATTGTTGATTCTTTAAGGCTGCTCTCGCGTGCAGATGAAGCAACTTTTCGTCGAAATAACAAAAAATTGCATCTAAAAAAATAGGTAGTAATCAACATAATATGATACGTAATTTAGTATAGCCAGAATTTGTCTACCAGTATCACATAATAAGAAAAAAAAACACCAAATCACCTCCAAATCGTTGAGATGAAACCATTGTACTCCTTCATTTTCTATCAAAATAGTTTAAAAAAATATATTTACTGCTTTGCAATACAATCGAAAATAATTTTGATTTGGTACTTTTTTAAAATATGTATTATTTTTATTATAACAAATTAAAAACACGGGTATCGGAGTGGCGCGTAGAGGAGAAGTTAGCTCTGCTTGTATGCACAAGGTCACTGGCATGTATAGAAGCCTTAAGATCAGCTCTGAAATTGGTACAGATTAAGTTTAGAAGAAACATAGATAGTCTGAAAGCCTGAATACATTTTGGATACAGTTATTTACACAAGCAAACTGTTGTGCTTTTTTTTACTATAGATAGGCACGCGTTTGACCACTATCTCACCTGATGGTAAGTGATGATGTGGTCGAAGATGGAGCACGCTTGCCAAGAAATAACCTATTCATTCTTGACTTAAAGACTCCCAGGTTGTAGCTATCAGGAAACACAGACTCTGGCAGAGAATTCCACTCCTTAGCTGTACGCATTATGAATGTGTTACCAAAACGTTTTGTGCGTATGGGTGGGATATCCACCGTGTACCGGTGGCGTATCGCCGTTCGTCTTGTGGTCCGATGATGGAAAGGGCTTGGCGGAATTAAATTATGCAATTCCGTCGCACATTCCCCAAAATGCAACCGGTAAAAAACCGACAGACTAGCAACTCGTCGTCGATGTTCAAGACTTTGGAGCTTCGTCGCGACGAGCCTCTCATTGCCGATGATCCACTTGGCTCGTTTCTCAATTGACTCAAGGGCATCAAGTTGGTATCTGGCAGATCCATCCCAAAGATGAGAGCAGTATTCCATGCACGATCGAACTTGCGCTTGATAGAGTTTAAGCAGCTGTTCAGGCGTGAAGAATCGTCTCACCTTTGCTAGAATCCCCAACTTCTTTGCAGCCGCTTGAGCTTGTGCCTCTATGTATGGGCCAAAATTGAGAGTAGATGTTAATGTAACCTCAAGAAGCTCAAGTTGGTCGGTTATCGGCACGGTTAAACCTCGGAAAGATGGAGCTGGGTGGAATTGGCTCCTTTTGGCGGAAAATAGACACGCTTGGGTCTTAATAGCATTGAACTTGACCAGATTGGCATCGCCCCAAATTTGGGTAGCATTTATTATCATCATCTGCCTAGATTTTCCCAACTATATTATGATTAGCTGAATACCAGTATTTTACGAGGAGCGGCTGCCTACCACCTCCCCAACCCATTAACTGGGTAACACGGTACTTCATAGCAAGACTGGAGTCAGATTTACTGGCTTCTGACAATCCGTAACGACTGCCAAAGATGTACGTGCTTTCCGAGGCACGGAGGAAACTCGGTATGTTAAGATGGTCACCCATCCACAGACCAACCTTGGCAAGCGTTGCTTTACCTTGAAGATCGACCCGTGTGGCTGTTATTATTTAGCCACGAGCTCTTCAAAAATGGGTAGCATTTTCTATACTACTCGTAATATTATAAAGTTTGTGAGGTTGTATGGAGTAATCTCTGGATCTACGGAATCGATATTGAAAATCTTTTACCAATAGCAATCCACGTTATTTGTGAGTGTCATAAGCTTTTTTCATAAGTTAGGTTAGGTAGGTAGAGAGCCCTGAGAGACCTGGAGGCAAAAGTCCTCGCGTCACTGCACCGGTGGTGGCGTGAGGACGCGCGGGCGCGTGGCGAGCGACTGATGCAGCGGCACATTGAGCTACGTCAGTCGCAGTTGCGCGAGGTTCTGGTGGCGGAATGGCGGAACAGGCTCTCACGCCCTTCTGCTGGCCTCGTCACTATCGAGACCATCCGGCCGTTGCTCGACCTGTGGCTCGGGAGAAGGCACGGCTCCTTGATATTTCGTGTGACGCAGGTCCTCTCGGGGCATGGCTGCTTCGGGAGGTTCCTGTGTCGCATAGGCAGGGAGCCGGACGCTCGGTGTCACCACTGCGTCGACTGTCGGGAGGACACGGCGCGGCATACACTGGCAGAGTGTGCCGCTTGGGAGGAGCCACGCCGTGCCCTCATCTCTGTGGTAGGCAGTGATCTCTCGCTGCCGGCCGTAGTTCGTGCTACGGTCGACGGCGAGGAGTCCTGGGACGCGGTGGTCTCCTTCTGCGAAACAGTTGTCGCGCAGAAGGAGGCTGCGGAAAGGGAGAGGGAGATCTCGACCTCTCTCCCGGCCTGCAGCAGGCGCACCGGGCGTTGGAGGAGAGCGTTACGCTTCCCGGCCCCCCTAACTGGGTCTAGAGGCGGCGGACTTGGGGATATCCGTCGCCCCCCATTCATTCGGACCCGAGATGGCGGCGCGTGGTGTTCTCGTGCGCCCCTCTTTGACGTCGCGGGGGGAATCAAACACCTCACTCCCCCCGCTGACCCAAGGTGGCCTGCAGAGGCGGGCCCACCGGCCCATATATAATGTCGGTATAGTGTAACGCTGGTAAGATCTACAGGACGGCAGCGGTCAGGCCGGCTATGATGTACGGGTCTGAATACTAGCTAGTGAAAAACATGCATGTGCAAAGGCTTTACACTGCGGAGATGAAGATGCTGAGATGGTCCGGATGAGTTACAAGACTGCACAAAGTACAAAACGAACATATCCGTGGGGGCGTCTTTAAAACTATTTAAAGACGCCCCAATATCTGATAAACTGACCGAGAGTCGTCTGAGATGGTATGATCACGTAATGCGATGAGACGAGGAACATGTAGTCAAAAAAGCGTTGCACCTTCCTGAACACAAAGAGGTAGAGTACGACCTTCCGCTACGTGCTACGGACCAGCATAACGAACTCTTTTTAGAGGAAGAACTGCCCGACCCGACAACCCAGGACAGATTGTCCTGGTGCCTCAAAATAAGGAGAGCCAACATAAAGTTTGAAAGAGCAAGGAAGAAGAAGAACAATATAGTTGTCAATCCTATTAATATAATCCTAAACTGGTAACATAAATGCAAATGTGAGTTGGTTTTCGTGTGACTGACATGGCCATCATCAGGGATTTTAATTTTGATAAAACAAAAATATTGTCGCTAGTTATTCTAAATTTGTCGCTAAATATCAGAATTAGTCGGTCATTTTAAAAGTTATTAGGTTGTATACCTATACAACAAAGGCGCTCCCCAGATCGGTCAGTTCTGACCAGGTGGCCAGAACTGGCCGATCAGGCCGCCATCCCAGCTTCCCAGCCTTTCCAGCTTGGGTTATAGGTTATGTTTTTGCGTTCCGTAACCAAAGGGTAACCAACAGAGCCCTATTACTAAGCCTCCGCTGTCCGTCCGTCCGCCTGTCTGTCAGAGGGCTATATCTTAAGAACCGTAATAGGTAGAAAGTTAAAATTTGCACGGATTGTGTATTATTTTTGCCGCTATCTTAATATATAAAACAAAGTCGGGTTTGTTCGAACACTTATAACTCAAGAACGGCTGGACCGATTTTCATGATGTTTGTGTTTTTGGATTAGTCTTTGTCCGGAATAGCATAATAAGTATTGAAATATTTAAAAAAAACAGTAAGTAGTTAGGTAGATAGGGTAGGTAGGTAGGGAGGTAGGTTGGATAGGTAGGGAGGTAAGGAGGTAGGTAGGTAGGTAGGTAGGTAGGGTAGCCAGTTGACGGGAGCGAAGCCGCGCAGGTCAGCTAGTATAATAAAAAATAAGGTTTATGGTACGGAACCTTTTGTGTGCGAGTACGACTGGCACTTGGCAGATTTTTTACGAAAATCTATATAAATGTGACTGAAACCGCGGGATCAAGTTGTTTGTAAATGAAAGTCATCGTTAATCTTAGACTATCACCATATGCTAGTTGACTACACTTTCTGTTTGATGACTTGCGGGTCGCACTTTAGCTTCACACCGGGACAGTTCTTCAACCTGCACCGTGATGGAGCGGATGTTACAGATCAGAAATATGAGGATTTGGGTATCTTAAAATGAACAGAAAACTACTACGGGCTTTGAAATGTAATAGCGACTTAAAGCAAGTTTTGGTTGTTTTTTTTTCACGAACATATGGCTCACCTGCCCACCCTCACGAGCACAATGTTGTGCTCCTGCAGGTTTTGTCCACCATTTCCTCGCCGTTGGACAGCCGCACCAGCACACACTTGCGGTTCTCGTTGTTTTTAACACTACACCCTGGGAATAACAAAGTCAGGTATTTTAGGAATTTCAGAGACCAATTATACCACTGTAAACTCGTCTGTGAATCGAAGCTAGCCTAAGTCGAACTTACTCTGCTTGTTAACAACCTTTACATTTTAAAATGCTAGTATTGAAATTGTAAAGTTAATTTAAAATCGAGTTATTAAAATACCTTAGGAAAAGGATTTCCATTGAGTGGATTCCTAGATTTGCGTGACTTGATGTGAGGTCCGGTGCGGTGCATCTGGTTGAGCGAGGCCATCGCGCGCGCCAGCAGGCCCATCGGCTGTGCGGCTGCCGGCGCGGCTGTTGGAGCTGCTGCAGCCGGGACTGCTGGAACTGGTAAACAGTAAAAGTTAAATCAGGATATAATTTTGTGACTGCCCTGGTTGTTGATATGGTAGTCGCCTGCGCTACTGTTAAGTTGGTTTGAGATTTTGGGTTGGATTGACTCATGGTAGCGGTAGGAACTTAGGGTTTCATCAGTAGGATAGGAGGCCGACTTAACACTGCGTCCTGTCTGGGAAGAAAAGAATAGTATCCATTAATGATATCCTCACAAAACAGCCGGGAAGTATTTCTGTGTTTATCCATTAGGAATTTTTCAGTAGCAGCTAGGAATCTAGATAAAATGCAATGGCTCGCCTTCTTGTCCATGGGACTTAAAATGGAAAAATGTGTGTGTGTGTGGGTACTAGGCGAAGAAACACCTCTGTTTTACCCTTGGGAACCGCCGCGATGTCATCTTTATGTTAGAAATATGCCTCCACAGAATATCATTCTCAGATATTCTATAGCTTGCTGAATATTTGAATAGAATAATAAATTCATAAAAACATATTTTATAGAAATGATGCTGCTAATCCGCAATCTGGTTATTTCTAAAGACATGTGCCATTTCCAAAACTAATCTCGTATACAACAGTGCAGCCTTGTTAAAATTATCGACGCCATCTTTGCATACCGTTACAAACTCAAAATGCCGAAGTTTCACAATAAAAAGCAGGTGCTAAGGACATATTGTCAGACGGGATCAACCTTTCATAGAAGGTTTGGTCCAAAAATACCACAACTTTCCATGCTATAGCGTTTTAAGTCTTATGACGTTAGATTAGGGAGATGGGCAACGAAAAAGAATTTGTGCGTTCTGAAGGACCAAAAAGGGCTAAAATATTACAGTTATTGGGTATTTACGGAAGTTTCGAGGCGTTCCCGTAATACATTGTGTCAATTGTGGGCATTGTGGAGGCGCGCGATCCGATTCGCAAAAGCCTGCGATTTGCGTGGTGCTTGTACAGGGGTTTGATCGACATATCAATGTAGATGGCCAGTTTTTAAGCTTTTGTACAGGAAGAGTTTTGCGAAATGTGTGAATATTTGTAGAGCATGTAGAGTGAACGGTGAAATCAATAGCATAATAAACGTTTGGTATAGATAATGTTCAGAATATCATGAGAGTATTTTACTTAACAACGCACAAAATATTTTGGGAATACTTTTATTTTACGTACAGCTAAGGATTCCCTGCTAGACTCTGAGTTTTTTGATTGCTACAACCTGGGGGTGAGAGTGAATAGGTTACTTCTATGCAAGCGTGCTTCATCGTCGGCCATTTAATCGCTTACCATCAGATGAGATAGCGGCCAAAAGCGAATCCATCAATGATAATACAAAATCAACGTTTGAAAAAATCATTATATCGTCTAGAAGACGCCACATTGACACCGACAGACTTAGTTATGAAAAACAACATCGAACACTGATTAGTAGAACCTGCATTAAAATTTTCTACGGAGAGTTAGAAAAAAAAATTAATCTGCTTACCAGTATTTGAAGTAACCATTTAATTAACAAGTGTTTAAAATTAGAACTGCAACCCTAGTGATGCCTAAATTACAGGATTTCCTCTAGAATTCACTGGTGAGAAAGCGAGAATGTTATTGAAAATAGGACAAGAAGTAGAAATATGTTTTTGTGAATTCAATATAATATTGGCTTGTATTGTAGAAGCTAGTATAGGAATGGATTGATTTTCGTTTATTTAGTTAATCAGAAAGGACAGTCCAAGATAAATCCTTTGACTCATTTTAAACGCACAAAAGCGAAGTGAGTAGTTTTAATTTAAACCACAAACAGGAGTAACATAATCACATAAATTTAACTCATTTCTGTATTAATTGTGTTCTTTCTGGGAAGCTTAAGAAGAAATTAGTAGTATTTGTGCGCTGCTTAGAATAACAAACGTAACAACAACTGACTCCCTGAAGACTGGTCACGTTTCGGTCAGCCTGCTCTGTGGATGTTATTGTTTGGGATAATCGACAGATCCCGTGGGACGATGACGAGCATTGATAACCTTGCATCTGCTAATGCAAGCAAATATTACGCCGCAAGGGAAAGGAGGAAGCGAGTTGTGTACTTGAACTTGTATAAGATTGGCAGGTAAGGAGTGGAATTCCCTGCCGGAGTCTGTGTTTCCTGATAGCTACAACCTGGGAGTCGTGCAAACGTGCTCCATCTTCGACCACATCATCGCTTACCATCAGGTGAGATATTGGTCAAACGCGTAAATAAAAAAACAGTTAAATTGCTGACAAAACTAATAAAAACTAAAAAGGCTCTAGATGAAATACATTTTGTTAATATCGATCTAAATATTTAGTGCAATAAATAGATAAAAAATATGATATTCCTGCTTTGACATTCAACGCATCACTTGGACCACAGGCCGTGGTCCACACGACAGTACCTGCTCTTTTTGCGGATTATAATCCGCTAATAGTGGGCATTGTCCGCAGATGATGGACACATGGACACAGTTGCATGACTCTAGTTACTATAGAAAACACCGGGCAAACACAATGGGCAAGAGTTACCAACCAGCTTTGTCGTTCTGGGAAACGCTGTCAATCATATTTGTGTAAGAATAACATTAATAACTGGTGCAGACATTCTTTGATTGTAAAATTGATGTTTTTTTGTATTCAAGATTCGGAAAGGGTGCAAAAACTAACATCTTGTTTCAGGGAAAGAGTAGAACTCGGAAGCTTTCTCAGGGACCTATTTTTGGTAACAAGAGATTTGAAAGACAAATATGTCATAATGATCTGAAATGATGAGTTAGTCTCGGGTTACTGACATTTGAGCGTCAAGAAGCAGTTGAGTCCCGAGTTAGAACTTGGTGAAATGAAACCAAAAATTACGCAATTCTGGTAAAGTCCGGATTAAATCAAAATATTGTCCAGCTAATCTCAAGCTTTCCCAGAAGAATCTGTTATGATTTGCTTCATTTCGGTCGTGTTTGTTCAAAATATTGAATTTGGTGAGAAGTTATAATGGGCTAGGTTGTTGCTGGCTGAAGAAATTCATGTTTTCTTTAGATTTATTTAGGTTGTGAGTTCACTACTGAAATAAAGATTATTTCTTAAAGTTTAAGCTGAATCCACGAGACTTGAAAGTGATGCATTAAAGGATTCCAGAAACAGTTTCTGAACTTGATCTTAAGAAAAATAACGACCATCAAAAATGGGTTTAGCATCCGAAAACATCGCAAATAAGATGTCACACAATCATTTCATATTGTTGATAGCCACTTAAGTAAAGACTTAAATGAAAAGGCAATGTTTCCTGGAGCGGGTCTCAACTCTTAAGTGAGAGTAAGGCTTTGATTCCGGACGTAGTATGAGAACATAGCTACATGGCGCATTGTGGGTATTGTCGACAGACAGTTGAGGCAATGGATTGCAAACTGATGTACAGTTAAATTTATTGTGATGAGAATCTTTAAGATTTACGAATTCATTTACGATCTTTGAAAGCCTTTCAGTTATGATGATTTGATGCAATTCAGCAATCTTGTATGTTTTAGATTAGACTGTGCCTCCAAAGCGTGTTAGAATTTTCACGCATTTAGTGGAATAGACAAGCATTGTTATTGAAATTATTGTTTTATTGTTGAGCTTTTGAGTAGGGCTCTCAAAAGTGTAATAGAGAATGAGCCGTTATCGTTAGTGTACAGAAATACAAATCACTGCTAACTATTCAAGCCAAAGGATAAGCTAGTAATTCAGCAACAATTCATCGTTGTGACTCCATTTAGGTCACGATCGCTATTTGTTAATCCAACAAATTGCGTTTACTAAGCCCAGTTAGCTGTCGTATCTTTATTCAAATCAATTCTACAGTCGTCGTCAATTCAAAAATTAAGTCAAATCCGATTTGAAAGCGATACAGGCGACTTTTTCAGTACCTACCTAAATAGAAACATCAAGTCACGCCAGCGGTTTAAATGTGCGAGAAAGTAAGAAATAGCCTCGTTCTACAGAGGGAAACCTAAATTTACAACGCATCTAACAACGGTTTTCGAGTGAAGAGCGAATAGGTTACTTCTAGGTAGGCGTGCTCCATCGTCGCCTCGTCGGTTACATCATCGTTTTCTATCAAGTTAAATTATGGTCAAATGTGAGCCTCTCACTATTTAAAAAAACGGTACACACGGTACAACGCCTCCGACGCCTCAATCAATGTGGCCACCTACTGGGCCCAAAAAAGTTACAAGTACCCTCGTTACGTAAAGAGAAGAAGACCTACAAGTTGTCTAACGGCATAATGTAGGTGGCGGCAAATAGCTGGTCGCGGAAAGTACTAGACCGGTAGCTGTGATTATTGGTGTCTGGGAGAAGCATGTAGCCCTGTGCCTGTGCCCCGCACAGGACGTTTTTCGTCTGAATAATGATGCCAACGAAAGCTTGTTTGAACTATCTGCTGGTTCCTATTTAATAACATATGACTACAGTTTTAACTCCATAAAGCAAAACTTAAGGGACTGCGCATTATATAGCGTTATTGAGAGTTCCCGTGAAACGGAGAGAAGGAAAATCGTTGTCGTTTATGCGCAAATTAACCAAACTTTGTCGTCAATACACAAAATTTTTCTCTTGTTCACAGTTTCGAGACAAATAGTTCATGTTTATTCAGAAAAATACACGCGGTGTTGTCCGTTTGGTACAGATAAGTATATGTAAATGGAAATACAACACCATCCCAAGATCACAACCCAAAGTGTTGCGTTTCTACCTCCACCAACAGTTTGAGCACGTAATCATTAACTCAAACACTCAAAAACAAAAGTACAGTTATCTTTCCGCAAAATATGTAATACAATAACTTTTTTGACAGGCGCGCGACGAACCCTTGCAAATACGAGTATTTCTGTACACTTCTGAATCAAGCAGAGCTAAAGCTTAGGAGGAAGGTGTTCAGGTTCTATTTTGTACAAAAGTGTTTGCAGCTGCATTCAGATGCAGATATCTATAGTCCGCTATTCATATAATGTGCAATTTCCTATGTACTTGTTTACGAGACCCCATCTTTGGCTCAGACACGCATTTACATATTCAATAATTACTGCAAGTCAACATTCTTGGAACGAACCCTGCAAACTCAACATGCAAATTGTATAATCCGCTTTGTGCGACGTTCGCAAAGGACCAACCTTGGAGCAACCCTTTTATGTCAGGACAAAACAATGCGACAGTTTGCGAGTTTGCAAAATAAAACTTTCTCTGAGACAATAAAACCGTTATTTTCACTGTATTAACGGCGACAGGGAGTTTTGCCTGGCGCAGTAATCAGTGTGACTGGTGTTCACTTACAAAAAGGTAGTTTTTTTTTTTGGATTCTAATAAAATAATTCTTTAGAGTAAGGGTGGTCGATCATGCTGCTCATGAAGCTAACTCTTCAAAACTCTGACGAAGCTAGGTCTTCAAAAGCCTTACCTAGCTTTATTATCATCCTTATAGCCCCCATGGCCTATTTAACAACCGAACAAATACCTACTTGTTGAGTAATAGGTTACCTACCTATTACTATATCATGATTAGGTAAGTCTGGAACTAATTAAATATAACTTTTGTTACAATTTAATTTGACTCACAACAAGTGTTACAGTCGCGTGCGCAAAGATAACACGAATTCTTTCAACGCAAACATGCTCAGTTAGTTTAACCCGTCACCGCCGCGGTGGCCGCCATCGGACAATATGGCTGCCACGCGACCAATGTTTTTACAGCTACAATTCACGTGTGAATTGTGTAGCAATAGTAATATGATTGAGTAATTGAGATCGAAACCTATTTTTGCAATTAAATCAATAAATGTTGTAGCGAGAAACTAAAAAATTGCAGGCTCATAAATAACTTATGAAATTAATGCTTAGTTAAACAGATTCTTTATTCAAGTTTTCCATGGGAAATTGAACTAATCTGCTAATCAGTGGGTATGTAAACTATGTCTATGTTAATAAAGTTTTATATAAATAGGACTAGTCCTTATGACGCCTTAACGTTAGGTATTCTTTTAGTTTGTACCTGAGCAACATTAAGAAACCTACCTAGTAGTGAGAATGCGAGATCGATTATTTAAAATGGACTGGAATCTGTTAATTAGTATTGAAACCATAATTATTATTTATTTGTATAAATAAGGCTGGTTGTATTCAGGATAAAAAAGTAAAATGAAAAGGCCGAGCGACCTTTCTTTTGCTCAATTTCATTCAAGCGAAGTCTAATGAAGAAGAGTATTACTTCCTTCAAAATTTGACCGTTATTTCTGCATATTAGGGACAACCATAAATATAACGTCAAAGAAATAATCGCTTGTCCAGCGCACGCTTTCATACGCGTCGCAACTGTCGCGGTTCGGACATGAGAGCGGACTTTTTGTCGCTCAGTCGTATTGTGTGACTCAATACTACTTACTTCCGATATTGTGCTGTTCCATAAGCGATGTCTCGGTGGTCTTGATTTGAAACCAAAGAAAGTATTAACAACAGCCAGATTAGTACGGAAGACAAAAAACTAAACTAGTACCTGGCTTTATAGATGTTAAGAAATATGCTCGAGTTAAGTGCAGTTTTTGTATCTTTTATTACAAAAATGTAGATGTTAATAATAAACTAAAGAAATGTCCTACGAACGGTCAGGCCATAAATATTGATGCCGAGAATATTGCTATTGTTTGACATAATAAAGATAGGAAAGGCCTTACCGCTGTAATCCTTAAATTACTAGAAAGTTGTGAACTGAAGATTATAATTCTTTAAACATCGACAGAATAAGCGCTAAATTAGAACAATGTAGAATTGTTCGTTTTGATCCTAAGTTTACGATTACCAACGATAGTGAACAGCAACTGAAGCAGTTGAAGGCTTGTGTTTATCAGGATTATTCATGATCAACGCAGTACTTGCAAAATGGCAGTTTGGAGATAAACGCGATAAACATATTATTTCTTGATAACTAATAAAGAAACCTCTAATAAATAATTTTTAAAGTTTAACCTAAAAATAGTAAAAAAACAAGCTTTCTATCGACATATTCCTTGCTTTACTTTATTGCCGTATTTGAACAAAATGCTCAGAACTGCGTTTTCATCAACTTTCTGGGCTTGCGGGCATTACAGTATCACTAAGACTAAATGCAGTACTTGTGTTTATTACTGCAAAATCACCTAACACGTGCTCAATACTGCGTTTGTAGTTAGCAATCATTTTCTATTCTCTTTGTTATACTGGCTACATTCAAATGTAGTAATGGTGAGTACTTCATTTATCTTCGCGCAATAATATTGTTCTGAATTTTATTATAATAACTATGACGTACTTTAGGTAAGGTTTTCATGGCAAATAAAACGTAAGTAAAAACAGTTTTATTGCAGTTTCTAGAAAACTTATAAGCTGCAATAGAATTAGTTTGCAAAAGGATTAAAGAGTCCCGATGGCGTTTATTCTCACCGCGACTCCTTATTAATACTTTGAAGTTGGTAAAACAATGTAGGTATAGATGCCGGGTAGCCGATATCTACCGGAGTGGCTCGGTAGATATCGGCCAATAAAAAAAAAATTAAGCGATTAAAATGCAAGATGCCATTAATATAGGTATATGTGCCTACAATACACATAAAACCATATGTACCTACCCTGCATGCTCATTGGTCGGTACAAGGCACGTGCCTACATACGACGCGCACGCATCATGCCGCGCGCCGCGCCTCTCGGCTTTTGTTAGCATAATAAATGTGATACAGTAGCAGTAGGCGTTTATTATGATGTTTATGTACTACGTTAGTATTGAGATCATAATAATTTAGTTGGAGTTTATCTTATGGCCCGATTTAAATTTAGCCATCCAAAACTGCCGCACTGTTTCCCGAAAACGGTAACGCTTCTGGAGATTAAACAGTAGCTCGGGTAGCTCCTCAAATTTCTAACCCAGCACATGCTGTGAGATTGGCACGTGTTAGATACAACCCCATACGTTTGTGCGGTTCCACGAAACCCTATAACTTTCCATATAGATGACAATCATAAGATCGGGCATCTCGTTGAGAAAACATTCGGCACGAGGACGAAATGTGCTGATGAAGTGAAGAGACGATGTGTCACGCGACACGCGTGTTATGCGGCCTGTGAAAGAATTGTTTGCGAGCACAGGTTTTGGTTAGATAGGTAAACTTTCAGCTGCAAACTTGTTTTATGCGTAAGTAAACCTGTAGGTACGGGTTAACTTAATAATATTATACTTAATGGATAACGAAGCAAACCCCACTCCACTGTCCCAATTTACACATTTTAATTTCAATATTTTATTCACTGACAATTCGGACTCCTTCAAATTATTGAAGCTGTTTCTACTTTAGGGTATTTTAGCGAAACTATTTTAGGGAGGATTAAAGGCGACAAGTTTTGGTCATAACTCATAAATCCGTCACCAAAGTAAACGAATTCTAACTATTTCCATTTAAAAATCAAACTATCCACAAAACCGATTTTGATGAAATTTAAATAGGGTTGTTGTCGATTTGTCACATTTTTGTAAATTCCATACATTGATTGTAAACTCGTCACACATCTACATTTTATAACTTTTTTGAGAAAAGTACTGTCAGCAAGCAATGTTCTAGCTCGAGGTGTTAACATCAAACAATAACTTATTATATAAATTAAACAAAAATAATAATTATTATAAAATTTACTATTTAATAACAGATGACTACCAAAAAAAACTTTTTTACAAAATATAAGACCGACTATTTTATTGTTTCGTTTTTGAACACCGACTTCCGAAATTAAAGTTATTTTTTACTTTGTACGAGTACCTACCTAGTTTTTTGTTTTTGGAAGTCGGTTTTATTTTTTTTTGTAAAAAAGTTTTATTTAGTGAAACCACAAACACAGCGTGCTGGCGTGATTTTATGTTTTGAACTGGTGTAAACAATTAATATACATGCGATTTCAGAAATCGCGATCCATTTGCTATCATTGATTGAAGAGTTCCGTTGCCTACCTCCGAAATTCATCAGATCTTCACCAAATTTAAATGGGACCAAAAAAAGAATCATCCAAATCGGTTAACAATTGGCGAAAATATAGCTGAACAAACATTTTTCATGGGAATATATGAGTTGCGTTAGAAAGTTTCTGAAAAACATTGTATGTGCTTATAAAATTTGCGGGTTTCCCTCGATTTTCATGGGATCCCATCATCAGATTCTAACTTGGTGACAATGGGACCACCTCAGGAGTACAGGCTTTCGAATAAAAAAAATATTTTAAAATCGATCCAGAATAGGCGGAGAAATCGGTGAACATACATAAAAAAAAATACATAAGTACAGCCGAACATAGAACCTCCTCCTTTTTGAAGAAGTCGGTTAAAAATCAAAACGAGTTGCACGGTAAATAAAACTTAAAGTTATAAAATCACAAGTACCTACGCCACCGCCGCAAGTCGCTGCCCGCTTATCAAAACCAAAAAGTGCAGCCGAATTTGACATTGGTTACAAAATGACAATGTTGAGTATTTATGGAACGTCCATGGGGCTCGTCACACTACTATTAATTTAGCAGAAGCATGGCATAAATGGGGAACAACAAAATTGGTAAAAAAAAATAACCCTAATTTGCTTCAGTTTCTTGATAGGTAGACCTATTTAAAAACTAAGCTGATCATAATGATTACAAATTGAAAAAAAAAACAGTTTTAATGGAACCATAATCATTTATTTTCTTTAAATGTGGTAGGTTACAGACGTTACATGATAAATTTAGTGTATAGACACATTCCGCCATTTAGTAATAACATAACAGAATAGTTAGGTACCCACAATTACGATACATACAAAATAATAGGTAAAGATGTTTTAGAAACTAATTGTGAATTTTAAAGACTAAGAATAATAAACAATATAATAACTACCGGAGATTTATTGTGATAGACGGCACGCTCGACATATGTCGGGCATGTCACCGTCCGGGAGAATCAATACGCCACAATATCTCTGGTTGTTCTCGTCTAGCTAACGGAGAATACTTGCATGGGCACAACCTTGTAGCCAGGATTATCTATCAGCAACTCGCTCTGAAATACTCTCTTGTGGAGTCGGAGGTGCCATACTATAGGTAGGTATGCGCCCGACCCAGATCTCGATAATGGCAATATCACATTGTACTGGGATCGGTCCATCATCACTGACAGGACTATTGTTGCCAATAAGCCTGATAAGTGGTGGTGGACCGAATTGTCAGGCGTACAATGATTGTAGACATAACCGTCCCGCAAGACGACAACCTCGTGAAAGCCGAGAAAGACAAACAAATCAAGTATATTGACTTCGCTCGCGAGGTTGTCGACATGTGGGAAGTGGACTCCGCAATTATAGAATAGAATAGAATAGAATAGAATAGAATAGAATAGAATAGAATAGAATAGAATAGAATAGAATAGAATAGAATAGAATAGAATAGAATAGAATAGAATAGAATAGAATAGAATAGAATAGAATAGAATAGAATAGAATAGAATAGAATAGAATAGAATAGAATAGAATAGAATAGAATAGAATAGAATAGAATAGAATAGAATAGAATAGAATAGAATAGAATAGAATAGTACACCATATAAGTTACAGAAAAGAATTAGAACTATTGTACCGATAGTCGTGCCGGCCAATGGCTTAATAGCCACGAGCCTCTACCAACACCTTAGGAGGCTCTCGTTGGGCAGCTGGATCAAGGGCTTGATTCAGTAAGCGGTACTTCTGGACAAGGCTCGCATTGTCAGGAGGTTCCTTTAGCTTGGACCCTGTTCCCGATATCGGTGGGCAACTATTTTTATATGTTTTAATGTTTTTTTTTATATTTATATTGTACTTATATAAATAAGTTAATAAAATAAATAAAGGAAATAAACAATATATTAAAAAATCAAAATTACAACAATATTTTGAACACACATCACAAAATAGAGTACCTAGTAGGTAAGTTGTGTGTTGTGTAACTGGTGTTTGAATCTGTGCAAACGAAAACAAACTGGACCTAACAAAACAATTATCTTTTGATGACAACGAAAACCAGAGGCAGCTATAAATAACAAAAGGTAGGAGCAATTATCTATCTTTAAGTATTTTGTTCATTCCAAGACAAATATTATTCAATCAAAAGTGCAATATCATTTTGCCTAAACTGAATAAAGCGCCATCTGTGTTCAATACGCCCAAACACTCATAAAGTCAATGACCGAATTGGTTATCGAATACGAGACTCACTTCCATTTTAATTACGGCTTATGCCAATAGAGGGCGCTTTCACCAAGACCTACTTTTAAAGCTACTAGATGGAGTCACTATGCGCAGGATGCCTTCAAGAATTACCTAATAAAGAAAAGCTCACCTGTAAATCATGCAACAAAGGATACGACCTACAATGTGCAAATATTACCGCCACACGTTTCAACAAAACTATGACACTAGCACAAAAGAAATCATGGAATTGTCAAGCATGCAATTGCAAAATCCCAAAAACCGGGAATTTAAACACCCCAATACGTGCACCTACCGAATCAAAGCAACTAAATACAGACACACCTATACGACCATCCATTCAAAACCAACGAGCAATCTCACCCAACGAAGAAAATAATGTTACAATTCGGAGGAAAACCTATCCTAGCAACGATTCGACTACCTTTGAGAACCTGAGCGTATTGGGCGATACGATGTGCCCAGAAGAAACAACCACCTCAATCACCAACAAACACGCTGAACTGTCACTACAAAACCTAAGCGAAATCATCATGATGCGCCTGAAAGAAAATAATGAATCAATAATAACTGACCTACGAAACACCATACAAACTGAAATAAATAAAGCAATCACGAAACTTTCAGAAGACTTCGAACGGAAAACCAGTAATTTGTCAAAACAAAATGAACAAAGAATACAGGCTATTGAAGAGATTAACACCAAGATAGAAAAGTTACTGAAAGAAAATGAAAAATTAAAACAAGAAATTTTCGAAATTAAATCACTATCAACTTCCACCGTAATTGAATGTACAGAAAGCAATTCCAAGAAGATAGTCATATACGGCTTTACCGAGTACTACAAAGAGCCTGAAGCAGACCTGCATAACCGAATCATTGAAATGTTTCGTGATATTTTGCAAGTGGACTTGATGGGTTATGTGGAAAATATGTATAGATTAGGCAGAAAAAACACTAATAGCACAAAAAATCGCCCACTGGTGATTGAATTGTTGAGTAAAAGAATGACTGCATATGTTAAAGAAAACAGACATATCTTCCAGGGCACCGGATTATTTTTATCAGAATTTCTAGATGAAAATAAGCGAAGGGAAAGGAAATTAATGCGCGAAGAAATGCTGAAAGCAAGAAGTAAAGGGTTACATGCAACCATTCGTAACAATCAATTGTTCATAGAGGGAAAACTCATTACAAAAGAAGACGATACACCACGAAACCCATTTAACAAAAATAGAGACAAGGTAGACCAAGTCAATTCCCAAGACATAACCTACTTTCAAAGCCACAATAATACAGAACACACCATCAATTCATTCCGAAAACAAAGACCAACAATTTAAAATACTATTTCAAAATATACAAAGCCTCTATAATAAGCAACATATACTGGAAGCCTTCATGGAACAAACACCTAAGTACAAAGCATTTTGCTTGTCTGAATCATGGTTGTCACAAGAAAAAATGGATACAATACATTTTAACGGCTACAAATTTTCATCTCTCCTCCGCCACCTGTTCGAGTTTTCCGGCAGTAAGAACTGCCGGAAAACTCGAACAGGTGGCGGAGTTTGCATCCTTCTGGAAGAACACATAGATTATCTAGAACGAAGTGATATCACTGATTTTTCAATTGAACACGTTATAGAAATATGTGCAACAGAATTTGTAACAGAAAAACTATTATTGATAACTATTTATTGGAATAGAAGAGAGGAAGATGCATTTTATGAACAATTAAAGCAGCTTCTAACATATTTAAATAAAAAATATTTTAGACTTAATATAACTATAGGAGGAGACTTCAATATAAACATTTTAGAAAACAGTTTGAAAACAAATCAATTTCTGGATCTAATGCGAGAATATAGGTTCGACCAACAAATAAAATCACCAACACGAATAACACAAACATCATCAACATTACAGACATAGACTTAATTTTTACAAATTTCAATGACAATTTCCATACAACAGTAGAAGAGCTAGGTTTCTCAGATTATAGCGGTACTATCATACACATGGCTTTGCCTCAACATACTAAACAAACTAAGCAGGTTAACTGGTACGTCAAAAAAAGATTATATAATAATAAAAACATCCAATTATTTAAATCCAAATTAAATGAATTGAATTGGAACGAAATAATACAAATAAATAAAGACATAAATGAAAACTATGAAGCATTCAATAACACTCTAATCAAAATACTAGACCAATGTATACCTAAAATTAAAATAAAATTAAAAACAATCTATAAAAAGCACTGGCTAACTACAGGCATCAAACTTTCATGTAGAAATAAAAGGCTTGAAAAGATACTTACATTAAAAACTAATAATCCAATAATTAAAAAGAACTATAAACAATATGAAAAAACACTTAAGAAAACAGTTATAGCAGCAAAGAAAATACATTATATAAAATAAATGAAAAAATCAGAAAACAAAATCAAAACAATGTGGAGTATTATAAATGAAAGAACAAATAAGAAAATAAAAAGTGATAAAAAAAACATAAAATTACTAATTAATAATATAAATGTCACAGAACCTAAAGAAATAGCTAGTTTTTTTAATAATTTCTTTGCGTCCATCGGCGAGAGTGTCAACAAAGCATCTGGCAACATGCCGCGAGGTAACCCAGTGCTCTGCCCGACTGAAAACACCTTATTTCTCAGTCCAGTATACCCTGACGAAATAAACAGACTTTTAAAAAACCTAAAAAGCAAAAAAAGTTATGGAATAGATGAGTTACCACCAATGTTAATACGACAATGTGCAAACGAACTTACGTTACCATTCTACCTGTTAGTTAATCAATCTTTTGAGGACGGTGTTTTCCCGGACTACCTAAAGAAAGCTCTAATAAAGCCAATCCACAAAAAAAAACTCGAAAACGGATCCAAGCAATTACCGTCCAATAGCTCTCTTACCTACCGCCTCTAAATTTTTTGAGAAAGCTATTTTATTTATTTATTTATTTATTTTATTATTTATGTACACACAGAAAAATAGTGAAATTTAACATTATAATATTAGTACAAAGGTACTGCTTATTTCTAATGAAATTTCTTCCAGCAGACCTGCGACAGGAGAAATGAAAAAGAAATGTAGACAAAAGTGTGTAAAAACAAGACAAGAAGAGTGTAAAGCCTTAAAATTAAATTAACAGATAAAAATAAAATATACATAAAATATATACCTATACCGAACACAATATTATAAAATAAATATATACAAATATATATATACATATATAACTATCATAGTTGAGAGGAAAGATAGTGCTCTTTAAGACGCTTCTTAAAAAGAGAAATAGACTTTAAATCTCTAATGCTAGGCGGAAGTGAGTTCCACAACCTAACTGCATGGACAGAGAAAGAGTAAGAATAGTAGCTGGATTTATGAGGATGGGTGTATGAGCTATGTGCAATCGTGTGTACTCTTTCTGCGAAAAATATAAAATATTTAACGAATGCCAAAACGGATTTCGCAAAAACCGTTCCACTGTTCTAGCAGTTTATAAATACATACAGGAAGTTTTAAATATAATAAATGAAAAGAAATACGCTGTAGGTTTACTGTTAGATATGACCAAAGCTTACGACAAAGTGCAATATGACATTCTGCTTAGTAAACTACAAGGAATAGGGATCCGCGGAAAGGCTCACGAATGGTTTAGATCCTATTTAACAAATAGAGAACACCAAGTTGAAATAGAATTTTATAACGCAAATACCAATGAGATCCAGAAGATTCGGTCTGGCATCAAAAAAATTAGAGCCCAAGGAAGTGTAATTGGATGCCTGCTCTTCCTCATCTACATTAATGACCTTCCAAAAACCATTCAGGGGCCATGCGTTTTGTTTGCTGATGACATTTCACTTTTAACTTCATGCGAGAATAATGTTGACTTGTGCGAGGACCTAACAAGTATACTTAATAAATCAATTACTTGGATGAATGAGCATAACCTCGAGATAAATTTCTCTAAATCTAAATTAATGCCCTTCCATCCCCGTCAAAAATCCCCATTAGATGTTAACTTCACCTATAACGGCACCACAATAGAAGTTGTTCACGAATTTACTCTTCTTGGCCTGTCTATAGATACAAACGTTAATTGGAAATCGCACGTCCAGAAAATAAAATCAAAACTATGCAAATTTGCATATGCCCTTCGCGAAATTAAAAAGACTACAAGCCTTCAAACCGCGCTAGCTACATACTACGCATATGCACACGCATGGATTACCTATGGCATAATATTATGGGGAAATAGCACAGACGCGCCCTCCGTATTTACCCTACAGAAAAAGCTGATACGTATAATCAGTAATATAGAACAGACGGATAGCTGTAAGCCTTATTTTAAAAAATACAGGATACTCACATTGGTTAGTATTTATGTCTTGGAGTTATGTAAACTGGTCCGCAATCACCCAGATTCCTACAGAACACGGGGAGACATACATACAAACTATTCGCTGCGCCATAAAAATAGGTTAAATTTGCCTCCGTCCCGCCTCAAGTTACATGCTACTGGTCCATATTCTATGTCGATTAAAATATACAATAAACTACCGGAAAACATAAAGCAAGAAAACAAAACCAGTATATTTTTAAATAAGTTAAAACAATTATTAATTGAAAAAAGCTACTACACATTGGAAGAATTCCTTACGGATAAGTTTTAATAATGACAGGATAAATGCAAACCTAATAATAATAAATACATGACATGCTATTCTATCAATAAAAATAAATAAATAAATGACATTCTATTCAATTCATAATAATAAAAAATGACATCATATCCAATTAATATAATAATATATAAATGACATCCTATCCTATTGGTAATAAATGAATAAAATACTATCCGATTAATAATAATAAATATATGACATGCTATTCTATTAATAATAATAAATAAATAAATAAACGATATAGTACTCTATTAATAATAACAATAAATAAATCACATCCTATTCAAATAATGTACTTAATTGCATACAAGTTGGACAGGAAATAATAAACTTTTATAAATTATTTAAAGCGCTCTTCCTCTCTCCTAATTATTCAAAGTTTTGCTGTGCCCGACAGGGTCCATAATTGCTTCTATGTATTTATTCTTACCACCTGTATTTTGACATTATGGATTGCAATAAACGATTTGAGATTTGAGATTTGATAAGTTACTTAATGAAATATGTTTTAAATACTGATACACGAGTACATATTAACTACATTTATGTAAATGATTACAATACCTACGGTGATGAATCTGTACCTTTTATTAATGATACCTATTTAAACCTATTATAAGTAAAACCAACAGCTTACTATTAAGGTATTGCAGGCAAATCAGCCGACTGTTATTTTTAAATATTCCTGTTATTAGAAATTCGATTTACTATTATCAAAAACACTGATTTTGAAATTAGATGTAAGTTAGATATAAATTACTACTTAAAAAGTTTATTGTGTTTAATAATAAACATTCCTAAGATTAATGATCTTAATTATTTTAAGCCTATTGCATTTTCATATTTTCAAGCTTTGCTGGAAAATCCGGCTGACTTTTGTTTATTTAAAACGAAGCTGCGCGGGTCAACTAGTTTATTATAATACTAACTTTCCCGCGCAACTTCGTCTGCGTCACAATTTTTATTACTGCTCCATTCCTATTGGTCTTAGCGTGATGATATATAGCCTATAGCTTTCCTCGATAAATGGGCTATCTAACACTGAAATTATTTTTCAAATCGGACCAGGAGTTCTTGAGATTAGCGCGATCAAGTAAACAAACAAACAAACTCTTCAGCTTAATATATTAGTATAGATAGATTATGAAAAAAATATAATTAAAATCCTCACAGTAAGTCCTATCATTTGAAATGTCACACGATATTGTTCAAAAAGTTTTTAGAAATTTTCTAGTTTGACCCCCAAAAGTGACCCCATATTGAAAATGTAATAATTTACGTAATGCTATTTGGGTCACAAAAACCCATATGTATACCAAATTTGAACAGAATCGGTCCAGTGGATCCGGAGAAAACTGGCTCTGAAAGATGGACAGACAGACAGACAGACGGACAGACAGACAGACAGACGGACAGACACCCGAGTGATCCTTTAAGGGTTCCGTTTCTTGTTCGGAACCCTAAAAAATGTATTGTTTTCAGTTTAAAGAAATGTATTTCTCATAAGAACTTACAGGCCGCTTATAGGTAACTAGTTGACCCGTGCAACTTCGTCTGCGTCACAATTTTTATTACTGCTCTGCTCTTATTGGTCTTAGCATGATAATATATAGCCTATAGCCTCCCTCGATAAATGGGCTATCTAACACTGAAATAATTTTTCAAATCGGACGCTACTGGTCCGATTTGAAAAATTCTTTCAGTGTTTCCTGAGATTAGCGCGTTCAAGTAAACAAACAAACAAACTCTTCAGCTTTATATATTAGTATAACGTATAGATGAGATCAGAGTAAATATGATAATACAGTACAATACAAATTCCTCCAGAGTATTAGAAGTGGTAATGTACATGATACATGTTTTTCAAGCTTATTTTTAAATGTGTTCACGTTATCGCAATCTCTTATCTCGTCCGGCAATCCATTGAACAGCTGTGCTACTTTACATAATATGGTCTTTCTACCGTAATTTTAAGACTTCAAGTTTATCTATTTCTCAAGTTATATGGCTTTGTTTTTTTTTATTTTTATGTTAGTTTGTAGTTATGTTTTTATAAGAATACGAGTGTTAAATGTACCTGTAGCTGTCTAATATTTAATAGTTTTGTTTTTTCGTATAATGTTTTTATTGGAGTGAGAAAATGATAATGGAACAGTATTTTCATTATTTTATTTTGAACTCTTTGAAGTGAATTTAAATGAGTTACTGCTGCGGATCCCCATATTTCAATTAAATAGGATTCTGGACGCAATTTGACTAGCGAGTTATATATCAAAGTGCGCACTTTATTTGGAATACAGTTTGCTACTTTCCGTAATGCTCCCAATAACGAAGTTAAGTTACTTCTGACATGGTCGATGTGTAATTTCCAAGTTAGTTTTTCATCTCCCCGTAATCCAAGATATTTTTCGTTAGTTGATCGTTTTATTATTTCGTTATTTATTTTAAGAGGCGGGAAGTCCGGTATACGCTTACGCTGGTAAAAATCATGAACTAGGTTTTCGAGGTATTAATTTAGACCCGTATTGTAGCTCAGGAATTGATGGCATCACTACTAAAACTATTATATGCATGAAAAACCTAATAGCGGACAACCTAACAAAGAGTATCAATAACTGTTTCAAAAGTGGCACATTCCCAGATACCCTCAAAATTGCAAAAGTCA
This sequence comes from Lacanobia oleracea, assembly GCA_950371165.1. Taxonomy (NCBI): domain Eukaryota; kingdom Metazoa; phylum Arthropoda; class Insecta; order Lepidoptera; family Noctuidae; genus Lacanobia; species Lacanobia oleracea. Next base: position 24,959,645 of record OX493396.1, read on the forward strand.
ACCCTATATCCGGCACAAAGTCAGATCCCGGGAATTATCGACCCATATCGGTACTACCGGTATAATCAAAAATTTTTGAACGATTAATTTACACAAGACTAGAAAAATACCTTAACGACATCAATTATATTTATGATCGACAGTTCGGTTTCCGACCCGAATCCAACACCTTGTGTGCCACAATCGATCTAGTCACCACCATTAAAACAAACATTGACAAAACAAACACTGCACTTGGGATTTTTATTGACCTAAAAAAGGCTTTTGACACAGTTTCTCATAAAATCCTATTATTAAAGCTAAAAAGCATTGGTATGGAGCAGCAGTGGAGAATCTCCCATAGAATTTGGTGTTCCCCAAGGATCTCTGCTATCCCCCCTCTTATTTGCTATTTACATAAATAACATTAAAGATTTAGGCTTAATTGGACAACTAACTTTGTACGCCGATGATACTTGCCTATTTTACTTCGGTAACAACATAAACACCATTGTAGCAGACGCTCAAAAAGACTTGGGCATATTGTATAACCGGTTTAGCTACAATTTACTTACTATAAACGCATCAAAAACATCGTACATGATATTTTCAGCTAAAAATTTAAAAAAAACTCTGACCACCCAGCTTTACAAATAAACAACACCAAAATCATCAAAAGTAATTGTGAAAAATACCTCGGACTTAGATTGGACAACAAACTCACTTGGCAAGCGCACATTGATTACATAAAATCGAAAATAACATCGCTAATGGGATCAATGCGCGGTTACATAAATAACATTCTAAAAAAAATCCGCTTCAACATTTACAACTCATTAGTTCGCTCACACATAAATTATTTTATCGAAATCTGGGGATGCGCTACAAAATCTGCAATTAAAGATCTACAAACAGCACAAAATTAAATAATTAAACTTCTATTCAACTATGATTACCATTCACCTACATCTGAACTATACAAAAACACCAAACTAATGAGTATTCATCAACTTTACACATTTAATTCCTGCGTTATTATTAGAAAATTCTTAACAAAACCAAACACACACAGTTATCCTTCAACACGAAAACATCCAAATACAGCCAAAGAAGCCCTAACCAAATACAGACACGTCCCCCGCAAACGCAATATGGCAGGAAAAATATAAAGTAGGAAGGCGTCCAGCTATATAATAGTCTACCAGCAGATATTAGGAACACATCTTCTTTTAATGTATACAAAGCTAAACTCAAGCAGTACGTCACTAATAACACAAAACTTGTAAGTTAATAATATCAATGTCGACATCGTACCTACCTACATTAAGAAAACAAAATTGTTAGCTACTGGACTACACGGGTTCCCTACGTGTATTCGAAAGTTGTTAATTCGATTTTTATTATATCGAACACGGTATGTCGATAATTCAGTTGTACGATGTTTTATTACATCGATGCTTTATTAGTGCGATGTAACGTTTGTGCGAAACACCCTACAGCGATTGCTCATTAGTTCGACAGTATGTCGGTTCGAAACGCCTACTGTTTTCCGTGTCATTTTATTAATAATCTTATTTTGCATTATAGACGTAAAGGAAATACATTATAAATACCATACATATCTTCACGTCTTTTTCCCTAAAATGAGGAAGATAGTTAACTAATTCAACACGTTTAGCTGTGGCATGGGCCAAAGATAACGTAGACAATATCAGTGACCGGTTGCTAGCCAATCGCCTGACACCCTCAAAAGCCTAAACCGTCATTACGGTTTTGGCTTTACGTAATGCACGTATAGACGTACAGGAAATACATTTTAAATACCATACATATCTTCACGTCTTTTTTCCTAAAATGAGGAAGACAGGTAACTAATTCAACACGTTTAGCTGTGGCATGGGCCAAAGATAACGTAGACAATATCAGTGACCGGTTGCTAGCCAATCGCCTGATACCCTCAAAAGCCAAAACCGTAATCACGGTTTTGGTTTTACGTAATGCAAAATAAGATTATTAATAAAATGTCACGAAAAACAGTAGGTAGACGTTTCGAACCAACATAATGTCGAACTGATGAGCAGTCGCTGTAGGGTGTTTCGCACAAACGTTACATCGCACTAATAAAGCATCGATGTAATAAAACATCGTACAACTGAATTATCGACATACCGTGTTCGATATAATAAAAATCGAATTAACAACTTTCGAATACACGTAGGGAACCCGGACTACACTAACCTTAGTAGGGGAGAGTGGGTAGGATTCGTACACTTTTTACTTTAAGCCACATAAAACAAAAACTATCCATTATTTAAAAATAACTTTAATGCTGTCACATACTGCACTTATCAGCCTTTAAGATGAATGATGTGTTGTTTCGATATAAGAAAGCATGGCGATGCTACGACAACTTTACTAAAATGAGAAAAACGTACGAACCTACCCCACACGTGGGGTAGGTTCGTACATAGCGTAGGGAGCTTTCGTACATAGTGGGGTACCTTCGTACAATGAGAGAAATAACCACTATTCAATGTAATATTATCATTTATTGAGATCACAATTAACACAGAAACAGCCTTTTTTTATGGACAATTATCAATATTATTATTTTGTGTACCTCAGTAGTAGTACCTAACTACAAATAACTACTTACTCTTAGTAACAAAAAACGTACCTCAGTACTAAAAATGACTACTTAGTCTTGGTAACAAAAACGTATCATATCTTTTCTCTTATTAATATAATAAGTAGGTACCTAATGAATCAACATAATAAACTCTACGATTACAGCAACAAGCCTTAGTCTTAAGTATTAATACACGTACTATCCGACAGCATACACAGATAAGTCTTTCTCGAAGCTATAAATGTGGGACGTTCTCGCTGTCAAAGCCGATTTTGATGGTGTCAGTATATGTACCACATCTGTTATATTGACTCTCCCCTCATCCTTGGTGGTGGGAAAAACAAATTTCCAGGAACCAGGCTTCTTCCTCATAAATGAAATCAATCTCATGTATTCAATAGGACTGTATTTTATAAGCACTTGCCCAACATAATATAAAACAGTATTTTTTTTAGCAAATTTGACTAGCACGAAACATCCTTGGTTAATATTCATAGACATAACTGGAGTTTCATCTTGAACATCCAATTGCTCGGACGCTTCTTCAATGGGAGAACAAGAACTTTCTCTTAAACTGATATTAGTTTCATCCCCAGAATCAGACTCGTCCTCACTGACAGGCTTGAAAGTTTTCTTTTGCCTCTTTGATTTAGTTGTCCTTACAGTTTTCTTCTGTCTTTTTGGATTGGTGTTGGCGGATACTAAATTGAAAGCTCGCTTCATCTCATTAGCCTTTTGTTTTATCTCTTGCTCTTGCTTCTTCAACTGTTTTGCTTTCTCTATTTCTTCTTGTCTTATTTTCTCCGGAGTATCTGTATATATTCTCGACTTTCCTTGCTGTTTCCCTTTTCTCGACTTTTTAGACTCAGTTCTGTCTACTATAGGGTAAGGCCGGATAACTTCTGGAGTTATTAGTCCTCCAGCAGGTAAAGTCGCTGGTGGAGTTGTAGATCTATGTAAGGAAGGTGAAACAGGAACTAAGCTCTCTACGAGATCTTCTTGAGTAAGCCGTTTCCGATACATCTTTTTTTATTTATTTAGAGGCACCTTTATTTATTTATTTATTTTGTAACAATTTTTGCGCAGCCTTTCTGATAGATAAGGTTTTATTCAAAACTTCGTCTATCGCAGATTTCATGCTATCTTCGTCTACTTGTCCCGTTCTCGTCCCCTTTTTCACATAGGTACTTTCGCGGCATTTTGATTCTGTAATAATAATATATTCGGTAAAAAAAATGTTTAATGCTATGCAAGTTAGTGTGGGGAGGATTCGTACAGTACGAATCTACCCCACTGCTAACTGCACGAAGGTACCCCAAACCAAAAATACAACGATTTAATTTAAAATAAAAATACCCGTTATAGTTATCAGAAAACAACTGCGTGCATTTAAGACCTCAATACCATTCCACCAACTAAATTGAATCACTTTTATAACTAGAGTAATAAACACGTTTCAAAGTGAATCCAAAAATTACTTACGTGGAGCGAAAACATGAACGGGCCTGTTGTGTCGAAGCCGGGAGCCGCACTGCCCCGCCGCTCCGCGCGTAGCCTATGCGTCCGAGTGGGAGTTACGCACACAAACATGAACACGCCAGTGTGCTGTATAGTTTAGATATCACTACTGTACGAATGCTCCCGTTGTACGAATGCACCCCACTCTCCCCTAATGTATTTATTCGCTAAGTGAACAATGTATGTTGTGCCGCATTTACACAATCGTGTTAAATAAAGAATCTTTAAACCCAATTGTGAAAAGGTTGTACTTTTACTACTCGTTTAATAGATCAAGGTCATGTTGAGCGTCCTTCATAATGTTATGAATTGAACTGTCAAAGTAAAAGAGACAGGTGTCGTCTGCATATCGTGATAGTTAACCTTATCTTATTAATGATATTTATATAGATTAGAAAAAGTAACATACTGATTATTCAACCTTGAACCTTGGCAGCCGTATGAAATATTTTGAACCGAGCTAGTGTAAATATTTCCCATTTTAACAACTTGACGTCTGTTCTCCAAATAAGATTTGAACATTTTATGAGCTGTACCTGTAACAACTAGGTATAGCTTCTGTAGCAGTTTTTGATGACTCACGGTTTCGAATGCTTTTTTTAAATCGATGAATATGCCTAAGGCATAGCTCCTTTGATCTATACAGGTTTTAATTTTGGTTACTAGATCCGTTGCAGCAGAGTGCTTGATTTAGAACGAAAGCCATACTGTTCGTATATTAGAATTTTTTTATGTGTCAAATAGTTATTTAGGCGGCTATATAATACGCATTCAAATATTTTGGGCAGTACAGGTAACACTGACACCGGTCTGTAGTTGCTTGGGTCAGTTCTATTTCCAGATTTGTAAATAGGACTGACCCTAGCCACCTTGAGGGTATCTGGAAAAGTACCATGTAGTATCTGTATACTAGGTACATGGTGCTTTATTATATTTGTTAAACATTTTATTGCCTTGGTACTGATACCATCCAGACCAATGCTGGTGTTACTATCGAGGCCGTCAATTATTCTAATTATTTCTTCTGTGGTGCACGGCGTCAGATCGCTTAGTGTTATGTCATGTGTGTAGTTATGATCATACGTTAGTGTGTTGCCCGTATTTGTGTGATATGTGTCTGGTATTTTTTTTTTGCCACTTCTGCGCCTATAGATGAGAAAAAAAAATAAACAAGTCACATATCGAGTTACCTTCAGTTAGAAGTCCAGCATTTGACATCAGTTTGGGAGGAGCAGAGCTGTGTTTAATTTTATTAAATCCTAAGTTATTAATCATCAAGTCCCACATTTTTTTGGTTGATTGTTGCAGGTTTGAAATAAATTATAGTAATATTTCTTCTTATGCGTGTTTGTTAGCATCTTCATTTTCTGTTTTTCTTCCGGGAACTTTTTCTGTAAATCGTCGTTATCTGGGTCTGATTTGGTTTGTTGTCATAGACTATTTCGTGAATGAATTGCGTTTATAATGTTCTGATTAATCCAGTCTTTTTCAACATCTATTTTGTTATTGTCTATCTGTTCTAAGATAAATGTCTCTAAGTGGTTGTAGTCGTGGTTGTCGTTGCTGTATTTTGCTTCTAGTGTGTTTTTGTACAACTTTTCATAATCTAGTGTTTTATAATGCTTTTTTTGTTATGTTGGGGAGACAAACTTCATATTTTGAGATATATCTGCTTATGATCAGAAAGACTAGATTCAATTATCGAGACTGAGAGAATCGTTGATTATGTTAGTATATACGTGGTCCAGTAATGTGCTTGTTGTAGCCGTGTCACGTGTGCTGTATAATTTGTTGATTTTATTTATTATTCTATAGCCGGCTTCTTGGATTCCATGTTGGTATTTTGATACATTACTGTTTGAACTAAGTAAATCTATATTGAAGTCTCTAAAAACTATTGACCTTCTTCGTCGCTCCAATTGGGATGAAACTATTTCTAAAAAGTTATTTACGTTGGTATCCTCCGGTTTATAAATCGCTCATATTTAATGATAGTTTGTTTATGTAAATCCATAAATAGTGGCTGTGACAGACGCACAGACAGACAGACAGACAGACAGACGGACAGACAGACAGACGGACAGACAGACGTACCCAAATGATCCTATAAGGGTTCCGTTTTTTGTTCGGAACCCAATAAAATGTCCTATTGTTTTCTCAATCTATAAGGACGTTGCCAGTAAATAAGCAGGTTTTAATGTACCATAAGTTGTATATCTGCAATTAGAACTGAGATTTGAAAACAAATGTGACGAATTAACAATATTCCAAAATAATTTTCTACTTAAAAATAAAAGTAGGTATAACGAATTCACGCATGCTTTTTTCGATAAACAATCGACAATGTGGCAAATCGAGTCAAAAAGCCTTTAAATGGGGCCATTCTGGAAGTTTATCCTTTCACATTAAACTAGAATTTTTCAAGATAACAAACATAACAAAAAAAAACCGAATTGAAAATCTACTCCTTTTTGGTTAAAAATAAATCAAATCGGAGTCGGACAGTTGGGTAGGTACCTGCCGTTCTTTGTAAGTAGGTATTAGGCGGTGGCCTCGTCTCTTAGATCACAGAACCAATCATGTTGGAACATTAGATAAAAAGAATAACGTGGGTACCTACACTAGGTACCTACATTGATAAAAAAAAACTATATTCCGACAGTAACAAATACGAATTTCAAAATACCGATTTTCATTATTCTGAATAGGTAGTTCAAAATTCCTAATATAACAACTCCGATTTATCGAATTCATCCATTTATTAAAATACCGACATATCAATATTTAAATACCGAGTTTCAATAGGTCGAATATGAAAAAGTCCGACTTACTGATAATTCGAAACATCAATAAATAAGCTTTTTAACAAAAAAATAAACCGACTTCCAAAAACAAAACACTACAAAGTAAAAAATAACTTTAATTTCGGAAGTCGGTGTTTTTGGTTTTTTCGTTTTTGAACACCGACTTCCGAAATTAAAGTTTTAGTGTTTTGTTTTTGTAAGTCGGTTTTATTTTTTTGTTAAAAAGTTTTTTTATTTTTCACTTTTTAGTGGAACGCAGGTACCACTAAAAAGTGAAATCACAAACACAGCGTGCCGGCTTGATGTTATGTTATGAACTGGTGTAAACAATCAACAGACATGCGATTTCAGAAATCCCGATCCATTTGCTATCATTTATTGAAGAGTTCCGTTGCCTACCTCCGAAGTACTTCATCAGATCTTCACCAAATTTAAATAGGACCTGTCCGAGAAAAACCTCTTCCAAACAAAAAAGAATCATTCAAATCGGTTAACAATTTGCGAAAATATCCCTGAACAAACATTTTTCATGGGATCCCATCATTAAATCCTGACATACCTTCCATCATCAGCTCAGCAACATGAGATGATGATTACCAGGCACAAATATCTGAATTGCGTTAGAAAGTTTATGAAAAACAGTGTAGGTATGTGCTTATAAAATATTTGAGGGTTTCCCTCGATTTTCATGGGATCCCATCATCAGATTCTAACTTGGTGACCATGGGACCACCTCAAGAGTATTCGAATAAAAAAAATAATTTTTAAAATTGGTCCAGAATTGGCGGAGAAATCGGTGAACATACATAAAAAAAAAGATACATTACAACCGAACATAGAACCTCCTCCTTTTTGAAGAAGTCGGTTAAAAATACGAATTCCGATTATTAAAATACCTACCTATGGATGGATTTCATTGTATTACGGAACAAATATTTTTGGGCACAGCTGCTTTTATGTTTGAAATAGTGAAATATGTAAAGGCAATTTAATTTCTTTTAAAACAAATGTTCATCATCTGCCTAGCCTTTTCCCAACTACATTGGGGTCGGCTTCCAGTCAAACCGGATTCAGCTGAATACCAGTGTTTTACGTGGAGCGGCTGCCTACCAGACCTCCACAACCCATTAACTGGGTAACACGGTAGGTACATCTTGGCAAGACTGGAGTCAGATTTACTGGCTTCTGACAATCCGTAACGACTGCCAAAGATCTACAAATGACAGGCGGGACCAACGGCTTAACGTGCTTTCCGAGGCACGGAGGAAACTCGGTATGTTAAGATGGTCACCCATCCACAGACCAACCTAGGCAAGCGTTGCTTAACCTTCAAGATCGACCCGTGCGGCTGTTATTATTTAGCCACGAGCTCCTCAAGAAAATTCCTCATTTTTAAAACAAATGTTATTTCATAGTAAAAAGTGTAACGAATAAATATACTAGATATTATAAAATTGATGACTTTTAAATTCTAAATTAATTTTCATTCATGTAAAACATCCAGCATTATCAACGTCACAACCGACCTCAGCTACGGCAAAACTTGCCCCAAAGTTGGGTTGTTAGTGCCTTGCCGCCGCTGTATGCAAAATGCACTTCTTCTTAAAAACTATTAAAAATGTGCAAAATCTGTAGGTAAATTCGTATTCTAGACTAAATTTGGCCTAGGATGAACCACTACTTTCAAACATACTACCTACCTACTTGTGTTATCCGAATCATAATTATTTTGTCAAAATCGGCACTTTCAGTCCACTCTCCCCTACTAAGCTGGCTGTAGTTAATACTTTCTGTAGTCTCAAAGAAAGAGTCACACAATACGACTGAGCGACAAAAAGTCCACGCTCATGTCCGAACCGCGACAGTTGCGACATTATTTAACGCACTGATGATTCGTATGAAAGCGTGCGCTGGACAAGCGATTATTTCTTTGACGTTATTATTTATGGTTCCCGCTAACATGCAGAAATTACTGTCAAATTTTGCAGGAAGTCTTACCTTTATTCATTAGACTTCGCTTGAATGAAATTGAGCAAAAGCTCGGCCTTTTCATTGTACAATTTTACCCTGTCTTATTTATAAAACTTTTTAACCATATGCATAGTTTAAATACCTACTGATTAACAGATTCCAGAACATTTTAAATAATCGATCTCGCATTAGGTTGTTGCTTACCTACAATATAAAAGAAAACCTAACGTTAAACGTCACAAGAACTAGTCCTATTTATATAAAACTTTAGAAACATAGACATAGTTTAAAAACCTATTGATTAGCAGATTCTAAGTTCAAATTCTCAACGGAAAGCTTGAATAAAGAATCTGGTTATCTATGTTTAACTAAGCATTAACTTCATTAGGAATGAGCCCGCAATTCTGCAGTTTCTCGCTACAATATTTATTTATTTCATTGCAAAAATAGTTTTTGAGCTCAATACCTCAATCATATTACTATTGCTACACAATTCACACGTGAATCTAGCTGTAAAAACATTGGTCGCGTGGCGGCCATATTGTCCGATGGCGGCAACCGCGCGGCGGTGACGGGTTATGGATTCGTGTTATCTTTGCAGTTTGCACACGCGTCTGTAGGTATAACTTTTTTTTAAGTTAAATTATTTATTATTATAAAAGTTATATTTAATTAGTTCCACACTTAGTCATGACGCAGGTAGGTAGGTAAGTAGGTATAAGATAACTTTAATTATTTTAAGGCATAGGAAGATTTGAAAAGTGCGCATAAAGCTCGTAACATGCACCAAAGCAGCTTACGTACTTGCCAGAGAGTGACATGCAGCACCAATCATACCGTGCTTAGCAGAATGGTAGGTAAGTACTTACCTATGCAAGATACTTGCATAGATACTGTAGTGTGAGGTAGGTACAGGCCTGTGAATTTGGGGCCAGTAGGTAGGTAGGTACTACCTACCGATTATTCAACAAGTAGGAATTTGATAGGTTGTTAAATAGGTCATGGGGGCTATCAGAAAGATACATAAGCTAGGTAATGCTTTTGAAGAGCCAGGTTCATCAGAGTTTTGAAGACTTAGCTTCGTGAGCAGCATGATCGAACACCCTTCCACTAAATAATTATTTTCTTGAACGCGCTAATCTCAGGAACTTCTGGTCCGATTTGAAAAAATATTTCAGTGTTAGATAGCCCTTTTGTCGAGGAAGGCTATATAGATATATCATCACGCTAAGATTAATAGGAGCGCAGCAGACGATGTTGTCAACTATGCGGGTCAACTGGTAAAACATAATCAAAACATTTTGCATGTTGAGTTTGCAGGGTTCGTTCCGAGAATGTTGACTTGCACTAATTATTAAATAATAAGTAGGTAGATAATAAAGATCTCGGGATTTTGTTACCTGAGTACCTAAGTCTGACGATAGGTAGGTAAGTACCTACTGAGAACATCCAAAAATTGTACCTTAATATTTAAGAATATGTCCGATTTTCGTAGAATATGTACTTAGATAAATTGATTGAAAATACTAAAAATCATTATAAAATTGTTGTTTTCTTTCACGCTTTTACAGGCTTTCATGGAGGACTTACCTAGATATGGTATGACGAACCTTTCAAAAAGGCTTAAAGTATTAAACTTGTTACCTTCCATACCGACTTTACTTAGGCACTGGAGTAGAAAAAAAAACTTTTTAACAAAAAAAATGTGTTTGGTCATTTCGTTTTTGAACACCGACTTCCGAAATTAAAGTTCTTTTTTATTTTCTAGTGTTTTGTTTTTGTTAGCTGGTTTTATTTTTTTGAAAGTTTTTTTTATTTTTCACTTTTTAGTGGTACCCAGCATGCCGGCGTGGTATTACGTTATGAACTGGTGTAAACAATCAACAGACATGCGATTACAGAAATCCATATCCATTTGCTATCATTTATTGAAGAGTTCCGTCGCCTACCTCCGAAGTTCTTCGTCAGATCTTCACCAAATTTAAATGGGACCAGTCTGAAAAAATACTCTTCCAAACAAAAAGAATCATCCAAATCGGTTAACAATTGGCGAAAATATCGCTGAACAAACATCTTTCATGGGATCCCATCATCAGATTATAACTTATACCTTCCATCATCAGCTCAGCAACATGAGATGATGATGAAAAACATTGTATGGGCTTATAAACTTTGAGGGTTTCCCTGGATTTTCATGAAATCCCATCATCAGATTATAACTTATACCTTCCATCATCAGCTCAGCAACATGAGATGATGATGAAAAACATTGTATGGGCTTATAAACTTTGAGGGTTTCCCTGGATTTTCATGAAATCCCATCATCAGATTCTGACTTGGTGACAATGGGACCACCTCAGGAGTATAGGCTTTCGAATAAAAAAAGATTTTTTTTAAATCGGTCCAGAATTTAAAAAATCGGTCGGAGAAATCGGTGAACATACATTAAAAAAAAAGATACATACAGCCGAACATAGAACCTCCTCCTTTTCGAAGAAGACGGTTAAAAACCAATTCAATATCAATTCACTTTTGAGGGTTCTATAAATCTAGGTAGGTACTGTAAATGTTTTAAGTAGATGTACTTGCATTTTCCTCCTACTAAGATGTACTAAAAACAATTCAATGTATTGCATTTCTAATAATTCAAAATGTTGTTTTTCATACAACGGATAATTTATTGTGCACTAATCGTCAAGTAGCAGTTCTAATTTAGGATACTTTCTGACATCTAGCGTGTCGTAGCAGAACTAAGTTTATATTTTTAAACAGTGATCTGCGACATCTAGCGTCAAGTAATAGTACCAAAAAAAGGGGAAGTATGTATTTTTTCGCAGCATCAGTAACTATGTTTTATGTGGTTTTATGTAACAAAACTTCTTTTTTTATGATTTACTTATACTCGAATAAGCACTCCAATCAGTTGTCACTCCAATCACTTTGTGTTATCTGCATTCTATATCTATGGTTGTCTGTGGTCGGCCATTTTGGATAGGGATGGCGATTCGTGTGCTGATGTTTCGATTCATAAAAAAATCAAGGTCTAAAAGATCGATATCTAAAATTACCTATTTTTTATAATATTGCATTTATAGTGTTATATAAATCAATTTTATGAAAAACGAGAAAGAAATGACCTGTTATTAGTAAAATCAGATTTTTTTAGGTTAGGGAATCCGAAAATAACCTACCACACCAGGGTCAGATCAGGGTATGAAAGCAAACATTTATTTTAAAAATGTATTTATAACATATTTCGCGAATCACAGTATGAATCACATATAATGCAGAAACGTCACCGTCAGGTCGCAGCACAGAAATGTCACCGTCAAGTTTGTTTCAAGAATATAATTCGAAATGGCAAATCTTCTTCGCGCACGTTCCCCTAAACTGAGCGTGCAGGAACCACAGGTGGCAGCACAGAAGCGTCAATGTCAAGTATTCTGACCATGAAAACTTCGAATTTATTAAATTTAAGGAGCCATCGCGCAAGATTTTGAGTAATTAACCATTTAACCTTATATTACGGACATTTCTAACTAATTACAAATAATTTTATAGTTTCTACCAAAATAAAAGAAAAACGATTGACGGTTTACAGGGTTGACAAAATCGATTTGAAACTTAAATTTTGTGTAACAAATCTCGATTCTTCAATTAGCGATGTCTAGATCGCCATCCCTAATTTTAGATTTTCATCTGAGCTGGCAGGGGCAGCACTGATTTTGAGTTGACAATCTGATGACTGATTGACGGTTGAAACAACTTCGATGTTTTTCAATCTACCTGTAATTTTATTACTGAATGAACGTTACCATTATGCGCCATAATTGCGGACCTTTCAACATATTCGTCACCTCGTGTGCTGCTCGTCTTCAAGAGGGTCAAAAGTGTCCCAATCCCAACGATCAGCTGTCAGCTTTCACGAACTACTGACGTGTAGAACACAAACAAATCTGATATTTTGGGTTTGCTTTGCTGTTTTCACGATGAACGGCACGTTTAACGAGCAGCTCGGCGGCGTACGTAGCCGACGTGTCCGAGCAATGGGGCGCGTGCGAGCAGACGGTGCTGGCATGCACGCTGGCGCGGCGGGTGCCGTGGCCTGGCCTGAAGCTGGTCCAGCGCGCCGTGGAGGCGGCTCTGCGCAGCCACGTGGAGGATGAGCGGTTGGAGCGCGACGCCAACGACGAGCTGCTGCTGGCCAGCCTGCTGCTGCGCGACGACAACGACGACGGTACGTACCGCCACCACTGCTCCGCGCTCTCACTCATTTCCGATCTCATTGTCCGTATATGGAGAGTGAGAGCGGAGAACTGTTCAGAACAATCTTCTAGTTTTATGGCTTGCTAAATGATCAACTCTAATTCAGCAAGGGTAGCCAATATATCTACCAATTTATTGGAAAACTTGTAATATTTTCCCACCTACCCTAGAAAGGTTTTTATAGTTTCTTCTCAGAAACTATTAAAAGTGAAAATATAACTATTGGAAAGTCTTACTTTGCACATGCTGATAAAGACCTATTAAGCAACATAAAATACAAGTCATATACTTCCAAATAGAGCCAAGTAACAAAACATAAATGTAGGTAGGCAAAGAACTGGGTCGGCGGCGCGCTGCGATCCCAACGCGGCTCAAGGACGTGTCAGCACGGAAGACGGGGCCCACTAGGGCCAGTGCCTGCTGGGGCTGCAGACTTCGTTCGAAAGAGGCACCGTACCCTGGAACGCAAAGGGCACTAGGAGAAACACGGATGGGTTTTAGTCAGTAAGAGTCTCTGACACTCCCTCCTGCTGTACCCAGAGCGGGAGAAGTCATTTGATGATTTCCCATCCTAAAAAAAAAAAAAAAAAAAAAAGGTAGGCAAAGAACTAATTAACCTGGCTTTGGTGATTAAATAGGTAGGTATTCTGAGGATATGCATAGCAATCAGTTAAATACAGATTGCCTATGTTGACTTTGTGCAAAAAAAATAGGTGCTCTTACGCTATTCTATGTATTAATATTAATGTTTGAGAATGTGCAAATAGCATTCTTTCACGTGATGTCCCGGTCAGTGGGTTGTCTTAGGGGCCTCGCATACCCTAGTAGCTCCTCTTTGAATTTTTAAGTACCCTTTTATTTGCGTTTGGCTAAAAAAAAACATTTTTATTTCTTTCTCATTTGCCCAATAGTTGAGCATACGTCATCGAATACTATTACAAATTTTAAGTTGATAGCATTAGTAGTTCTTGAGATATCCACCTGTGACAGACAGACTTAGTCACATCATAAGGGTTCCTGTTTACCATTTTGGCACGGAAGTCTAAAAATCTGACATTGTCGATTGAATTCCATCACTCACCAAATAAAAAATCCAATCCAATCCAATTATTATAGTGTTAATTAGGTTTTAGTTGTCAATATGTATTGGTTTATTATTGTTTAAGATAATTTTGTATACCTCTTTCAATTTAGTGTATTTATTTTATCTATGGGCGTCAGTCACCTGATAATAAAATTATTATTATTATTATTTCTTATTTATATTATAATTTATTTTCTTTATATATAATTAAATACATTTGAAATATTTCAATAAATAAAACATATAAAAAAAACATTTAACATTATTATTATTTGCCATTCATTAGTTTTAGAATTAAGTGACGCTAACATGAGCATGTAATGGGCACCTGTAACACAGGCAGGTATGCCATCAACTTCAATCTAAAATGTGGTTTACCTTTATTCCTTCTATAAATAAAATAAACAAGGTAACTTTATGTAGGTCAATTAGATTCATTCATTATATTTATGAATAATCATATTTAATTCCTAGTAATTAGGACAACAGCTGGTACATTAATGATATATTTTGGAGCATAGATGTAAAATTTTATTTCAAATCAATTTGTTGTCGTGTGCAGGCTGTGAGCGCTTCCAGCGCGCGCACAACGAGCGCTGCAAGGAGCTGTACGTGTCGGCGGCGCCGGCGCTGGTGCAGCGCTGCGTGGACGCGCCGCGCCGCGCCTCCGTGGTGCCCGAGCTGTGTCGCCAGCTGCTGTCCTACCTGCTCGTGCATCCCGCGCTCTCGCTTGAGGACCAAGGGTATGTATACGAAGTTCGACGTATAGGAAGATCTTATGTTTATTTGACTTACACTAAATGGGAGGTAGTTGGTTAAATTGTGACAAGTTGAATTTACCTTCAATATAATTATGTTTTTATGAGTACTGAACAGTAAACTTACAAAGGTAGCTACATAACAGACACCCATAGTCTACACATAATTCAATACAAGTCACAATTTTATATATATATTGATTATGCGCATAAAATTCAAAAGAGAAACAGGCAAACAACTGTTACCGATCTTATAAGTTGCTTTTTAATTTCGAAGCCTGTAGTCTTTTCATTTTAAAGTACCCTATTTCAGCATTTTCTGATGGAATGTGTCCGGAATAAAGATGAACGAGACTCGCTACTCAACGAGTTAAAGTTAAATTGGCTGGACGTAGGTCTGATTCAAAACATTTTAGCAAACGAAATCGGAGGCAGCAAAAAAATTATGTAGTTTAGTATTAGTCATTCAGCAGTGAGCAGCGGCTCTTTTATTAGTTACCTACTCTAATGTAAACTTTTTTATGTGTTATTTATGTTATAATTTACTTTGTTATAAGGTATGATGGGGTTGACATATCCTTATTGGACACAAACCCCTAAAATTATCTAATAAAAATAAAGATAAAAAAAAGTTACCCTATATTTTTTTTACTATTGATAGGCACGCGTTTGACCACTGTCTCACCTGTCGTATTTATCAATAGTAAAACCAAATAAATGAGGCCCCATATTTCTGATCTGTAATACCCGTTCCATCACATTGCAGGTTGAAGGACTGTCCCGGTGTGAAGCTAAAGTGCGTGCGCGGCAAGTACGACCTGCCGAAAGTCATCAAACAAAAAGTGTAGCCAACTAGTTAGTGCCCTTGGTTCAATATGGTGATCGTGTAAAATATACACTGAGCTGTCCAACACGAGCACAATGCTATTGGACAGCGCGCCGCACAGGCGTACATGTCAACTCTCAGCCGGTCTAAAGAGGCCTCTTCAGTAGAATCAGCCATCCTCTATGCAGCCAACATATCAAGCTACAAGAAACTGTTAAATTAATATTCTCAATCAACCTCGAACCTAATTCTTTAGCGATAAAAATGAAAATGACATTTGACAGATTGTTGTACGATTAATATTATGATCCAAATAATTATGATTCTGATTAAGTAGCCTTTTTAGACGCGCTGTAAAGAAAGGTTCTCTATGTGTGGACTATCATTTAAATACTCTTATGTACCAACTGTGATGTCACTTATTTATTATGCTATATTGAATAAGTTGTGGGCTGTAGTACTTTTACTGCTTTATCTTTTGACATGAATCGTTTTGTAGAAAGTATGGTGTGTATACTTCTGTGTAGTGGTGTTCAGAGACTCGCAAAAGATAAAGTTAGGGTTATAACATTATTTTTTTATTTGTTATTGCTTTTGCTTATAATTACTTCATAAGTTGCAAGTTGTTACTTACATTACATACACTATCTGTACGTAACTTATCCATAAATTACATACCTATTTTAGATCATTGCACAATATACCTAAATACAGAGGTAGAGATAAGTTTTACAAACAGTTAACTTAAAGAAACATAATCTATTTCAATTACGTCGCAGTCTTTTAATTAGGAACTTAATTTTAAAACGAATTCCAAAAAGTTTTGTCTCAGCGTAGACATGATTGCTAACAGCGACCTCACATACTTGTACTTAAGGTTGCTTTTAGCGCAGCAAGTTGTTTCTTTAAGGAGGTCACCTGGAGAGCCGCGTGGATCTCCCTCAGCTTCCTCCTGTCTCGGCACAGACTCGATTGCTGAGAGCGACCTCACATACACTTGTACTTAAGGTTGCTTTTAGCGCAGCAAGTTAAGGTCACTTAGAGAGCCGCGTGGATCTCCCTCAGCTTCCTCCTGTCCCAGCACAGACTCGATTGCTGACAGCGACCACACGCTCTTGTACCTGAGGCTGCTTTTTTCGCAGTAGGTTATTTCTTTAAGAAGGTCACTTGGAGAGCCGCGTGGATCTCCCTCAGCTTCCTCCTGTCCCAGCACAGACTCGATTGCTGACAGCGACCACACGCTCTTGTACCTGAGGCTGCTTTTTTCGCAGTAGGTTATTTCTTTAAGAAGGTCACTTGGAGAGCCGCGTGGATCTCCCTCAGCTTCCTCCTGTCTCAGCGCAGACACGATTGCTGACATCGACCTCACACACTTGTACTTAAGGTTGCTTTTAGCGCAGCAAGTTGTTTCTTTAAGGAGGTCACCTGGAGAGCCGCGTGGGTCTCCCTCAGCTTCCTCCTGTCTCGGCACAGACTCGATTGCTGACAGCGACCACACGCTCTTGTACCTGAGGCTGCTTTTTTCGCAGTAGGTTATTTCTTTAAGAAGGTCACTTGGAGAGCCGCGTGGATCTCCCTCAGCTTCCTCCTGTCTCAGCACAGACACGATTGCTGACATTGACCTCACACACACTTGTACTTAAGGTTGCTTTTAGCGCAGCAAGTTGTTTCTTTAAGGAGGTCACCTGGAGAGCCGCGTGGATCTTCCTCAGCTTCCTCCTGTCTCAGCGCAGACACGATTGCTGACATCGACCTCACAAACTTGTACTTAAGGTTGCTTTTAGCGCAGCAAGTTGTTTCTTTAAGGAGGTCACCTGGAGAGCCGCGTGGGTCTCCCTCAGCTTCCTCCTGTCTCGGCACAGACTCGATTGCTGACAGCGACCACACACTCTTGTACCTGAGGCTGCTTTTTTCGCAGTAGGTTATTTCTTTAAGAAGGTCACTTGGAGAGCCGCGTGGGTCTCCCTCAGCTTCCTCCTGTCTCGGCACAGACTCGATTGCTGACAGCGACCACACGCTCTTGTACCTGAGGCTGCTTTTTTCGCAGTAGGTTATTTCTTTAAGAAGGTCACTTGGAGAGCCGCGTGGATCTCCCTCAGCTTCCTCCTGTCTCAGCACAGACACGATTGCTGACATTGACCTCACACACACTTGTACTTAAGGTTGCTTTTAGCGCAGCAAGTTGTTTCTTTAAGAAGGTCACTTGGAGAGCCGCGTGGATCTCCCTCAACTTCCTCCTGTCTCAGCACAGACACGATTACTCACAGCGACCACACGCTCTTGTTCCTAAGGTGCTGTTATCGCAGCAAGTTGTTTCTTCAAAAATGTCACTTGGAGAGCCGCGTGGATCTCCCTCAACTTCCTCCTGTCTCAGCACAGACACGATTACTCACAGCGACCACACGCTCTTGTTCCTAAGGTGCTGTTATCGCAGCAAGTTGTTTCTTCAAAAATGTCACTTGGAGAGCCGCGTGGATCTCCCTCAACTTCCTCCTGTCTCAGCACAGACACGATTACTCACAGCGACCACACGCTCTTGTTCCTAAGGTGCTGTTATCGCAGCAAGTTGTTTCTTCAAAAATGTCACTTGGAGAGCCGCGTGGATCTCCCTCAACTTCCTCCTGTCTCAGCACAGACACGATTACTCACAGCGACCACACGCTCTTGTTCCTAAGGTGCTGTTATCGCAGCAAGTTGTTTCTTCAAAAATGTCACTTGGAGAGCCGCGTGGATCTCCCTCAACTTCCTCCTGTCTCAGCACAGACACGATTACTCACAGCGACCACACGCTCTTGTTCCTAAGGTGCTGTTATCGCAGCAAGTTGTTTCTTCAAAAATGTCACTTGGAGAGCCGCGTGGATCTCCCTCAACTTCCTCCTGTCTCAGCACAGACACGATTACTCACAGCGACCACACGCTCTTGTTCCTAAGGTGCTGTTATCGCAGCAAGTTGTTTCTTCAAAAATGTCACTTGGAGAGCCGCGTGGATCTCCCTCAACTTCCTCCTGTCTCAGCACAGACACGATTACTCACAGCGACCACACGCTCTTGTTCCTAAGGTGCTGTTATCGCAGCAAGTTGTTTCTTCAAAAATGTCACTTGGAGAGCCGCGTGGATCTCCCTCAACTTCCTCCTGTCTCAGCACAGACACGATTACTCACAGCGACCACACGCTCTTGTTCCTAAGGTGCTGTTATCGCAGCAAGTTGTTTCTTCAAAAATGTCACCTGGAGAGCCGCGTGGATTTCCCTCAACTTCCTCCTGTCTCAGCACAGACACGATTACTCACAGCGACCACACGCTCTTGTTCCTAAGGTGCTGTTATCGCAGCAAGTTGTTTCTTCAAAAATGTCACTTGGAGAGCCGCGTGGATCTCCCTCAACTTCCTCCTGTCTCAGCACAGACACGATTACTCACAGCGACCACACGCTCTTGTTCCTAAGGTGCTGTTATCGCAGCAAGTTGTTTCTTCAAAAATGTCACTTGGAGAGCCGCGTGGATCTCCCTCAACTTCCTCCTGTCTCAGCACAGACACGATTACTCACAGCGACCACACGCTCTTGTTCCTAAGGTGCTGTTATCGCAGCAAGTTGTTTCTTCAAAAATGTCACTTGGAGAGCCGCGTGGATCTCCCTCAACTTCCTCCTGTCTCAGCACAGACACGATTACTCACAGCGACCACACGCTCTTGTTCCTAAGGTGCTGTTATCGCAGCAAGTTGTTTCTTCAAAAATGTCACTTGGAGAGCCGCGTGGATCTCCCTCAACTTCCTCCTGTCTCAGCACAGACACGATTACTCACAGCGACCACACGCTCTTGTTCCTAAGGTGCTGTTATCGCAGCAAGTTGTTTCTTCAAAAATGTCACTTGGAGAGCCGCGTGGATCTCCCTCAACTTCCTCCTGTCTCAGCACAGACACGATTACTCACAGCGACCACACGCTCTTGTTCCTAAGGTGCTGTTATCGCAGCAAGTTGTTTCTTCAAAAATGTCACCTGGAGAGCCGCGTGGATTTCCCTCAGCTTCCTCCTGTCTCGGCACAGACACGATTGCTGACAGCGACCTCACATACATCACATGTGTGACAGCGTCACATGGCGTGGCGGCGGAGGTATTGGAGAATACGACACTGGGTCGTATCTCGGTGGTCCCGCTGAACATCGTCCGGGAGGGAAATGTCCAACTGGTCCGAAGTATCCACTATAAAGTGGATACTACGTGTTACTAGTGGATACTACGAAGAATCCACTATAAGGTAGATACTCCGTTGGCACATACACCTGCAAATGCGGCGCGAAGTACTCGCTTGAGTCCGGAAACTGTCTCCTGGGCTGGGATTTTGACAAGTCCAGGGACGTCATTGGCTTAAGGGATCCACAGAGCAAAGTTGTTGTGTTCCTTATACAAGAGTCGAGCGGGGAATGGTGCTGGTTAGCCGGTAGGCGTCGTCCGCGGCGTTTGAGCGGCTGAAGCGCAGCGCGGCGCATGCGCGGGTTGTTGCCTAGCAGCGCTTCGCCGTTCCTCTCCGCCTTCCGGGAGAACTCCTTGAAGTCCGGATCGTCGGAGAGGGTGGAGACGGTGTCGTCGACCATGTGAAGCTGCTTGCCTGGAGCTTCGGTGTGTGACAGCGACATATGGCGCGGCAACGGAGGAATAGGAGCAAACGACACTGGGTCGTATCTCGCTCGGTGGTCCCGCCGAACATCCTCCGGGAGGAAAATGAAGTGGATACTTCGAACAATTTTCCAAATTGTTCGAAGTATCCACTATAAGGTGGATAATTTGTTGGCGCTGGTAGCTGTGGAAACTGTGTTTCTTGAGCCGCGTGGATTTCCCTCAGCTTCCTCCTGTCCCAGCACAGACACGATTGCTGACAGCGACCACACACTCTTTTACCTAAGGCTGCTGTTACCGCAGCAAGTTGTTTCTTCAAAAATGTCACCTGGAGAGCCGCGTGGATTTCCTTCAGCTTCCTCCTGTCCCAGCACAGACACGATTGCTGACAGCGACCACACACTCTTTTACCTAAGGCTGCTGTTACCGCAGCAAGTTGTTTCTTCAAAAATGTCACCTGGAGAGCCGCGTGGATTTCCTTCAGCTTCCTCCTGTCTCAGCACAGACACGATTGCTGACAGCGACCACACACTCTTTTACCTAAGGCTGCTGTTACCGCAGCAAGTTGTTTCTTCAAAAATGTCACCTGGAGAGCCGCGTGGATTTCCTTCAGCTTCCTCCTGTCCCAGCACAGACACGATTGCTGACAGCGACCACACACTCTTTTACCTAAGGCTGCTGTTACCGCAGCAAGTTGTTTCTTCAAAAATGTCACCTGGAGAGCCGCGTGGATTTCCCTCAGCTTCCTCCTGTCCCAGCACAGACACGATTGCTGACAGCGACCACACACTCTTTTACCTAAGGCTGCTGTTACCGCAGCAAGTTGTTTCTTCAAAAATGTCACCTGGAGAGCCGCGTGGATTTCCTTCAGCTTCCTCCTGTCCCAGCACAGACACGATTGCTGACAGCGACCACACACTCTTTTACCTAAGGCTGCTGTTACCGCAGCAAGTTGTTTCTTCAAAAATGTCACCTGGAGAGCCGCGTGGATTTCCCTCAGCTTCCTCCTGTCTCAGCACAGACACGATTGCTGACAGCGACCACACACTCTTTTACCTAAGGCTGCTGTTACCGCAGCAAGTTGTTTCTTCAAAAATGTCACCTGGAGAGCCGCGTGGATCTCCCTCAGCTTCCTCCTGTCCCAGCACAGACACGATTGCTGACAGCGACCACACACTCTTGTACCTAAGGCTGCTGTTATCGCAGCAAGTTGTTTCTTCAAAAATGTCACTTGGAGAGCCGCGTGGATCTTCCTCAGCTTCCTCCTGTCTCAGCACAGACACGATTGCTGACAGCGACCTCACATACAATTGTATTTAAGTTTACTTTTAGCGCAGCAAGTTGTTTCTTTAAGAAGGTCACTTGGAGAGCCGCGTAGATCTCCCGCGCTAACTGCGGTAGGCGGCGTCCGCGCCGCCGTTGTTCTCCGTCATCACTTCAGACTGATGACGCGCGTTCCTCTCGAACTGTGAAGTCTGGATCGTCGGAGAGGGTGTTAGCATCAGTCATTGTAAAGGACTTCTCTGCAGCTTCCGTAGTTGACTCCGGCGGTGATAGCGCGGTGGCGGCGGTATCGGGTTGTACAACACTGTATCGTATCCCGAATATCCCGCCGAACTTCCTCCGGGAGAGATGTGTGCAAGTGGATCGCAGAATCCACTATTAGGTAGATACTCCGTTGGCACTGGCACATATACCTGCAAATGCGGCGCGACGTACTCGCTTGAGTCCGGAAACCGTCTCCTGGGCTGCGATTTTGACAAGTCCAGGGGACGTCGTCGGCTTAAGGGATCCACAGAGCCAAGTTGTTGTGTTCCTCATACGAGAGTCGAGCGGGGAATGGTGCTGGTTGGTTGGTCGTGGAAGTCGCTGTCCCCTGCCTGCGGAATCCATCCGCGGCCCGTAAATACGGACCGATCCTTAGTATGCCAGTTTTTGGCAACAGATGATGGCGTGCGCCTGCCAAAATAAATGAGCAACGCACGCCTGTGTGTAGTCGCATGAATGTGTACTACAGACGCGCCTCTTCACGGCACTACGGCGCTCAGTGAGGGCCGGGTGAGCCCCCAGTGACCTGGGGAAGGCCCAGCGAGAGCGACAGCGTCGGGGGTGCCGACTTTGAGGGCGAGCCTGGAGTAAGTATGTGATTCCCATCCGAACTGGTCTCAGAGCTGTGTGTGTGATCGCGAGTGTAGGGTGAGTAGTCATTGTGTGTGAGTTGGCCGCGTGTACCCTGGGGGCGACCTATTCAGGCGTCAGTCCAAAATCAAAAGTCAAAGTCAAAACGTTTATTCCAATTAGGCCATTAAACGGCACTTTTGAACGTCACTTCATTCACATTTCAAAATAATGCAGTCCGGTGCGATGACCCTCGTCGACGTCCGCTGGCAGGTCGCGGGCAGGCGGCTCGCGTCAAGTAGGCGCGCATGTCAGGGCGCTAGGTGCTTGACGTGAGGCCAACCACGCGCGAACATTGTCTTTTTAGTTTTCAATGCAAATGCCTTTAAAGTTAGCAAAAGAAATTAAAAATTAGTTAGTATTACTAGTTGAGTCGCGGAACTTCGTCTGCTCCGCTCCTATTGGTCTTAGTGTGATGATATATAGCCTATAGCCTTCCTCGATAAATAGGCTATCTAACATTGAAATAATTTTTCGTATCGGACCAGCAGTTTCCGAGATTAGCAAACAAACAAACAAACTTTTCAGCTTTATATATTAGTATAGATAGATTTGTTTTGTAAATCCGTTCATGTCCATACATCTGAGCTCGTAAACAAATTTAGATGTCAACAATATTGTAATGTACCTAATGAGCTTTGAAGATGTTTTGCTAATCACGTTTGACAGTAGCTAGTCGCTAACTTACTGAGCGATGCATGAAGAGTTTACGTGATTAACAAAATTTCAGGTCTAAAATTGGATTGTACAATGTGATATAGGTACCTTTTGATAGGTATGCTATAAGCCTAGGTAGGGTATCAAGGACCATGTCTTGTCAAAAATCACCTGGCACATGAATTTTTCAATAATATTTGTTTTTGTTTAAATTTTTCGTAAAATATAGTTTGAAAAAATCACGATTATTTATGTAAAACACACAAACGTGAAATATGACAACGTCGCATTTACTTAGCTTAGTTAAATATAATTGATTGATTTAAATGAAAATGATTTACTCGTACTTGTTATTACCTTCGAAACTATGTATTTTTGGTACACTTGTTCTAGTGCTTTTTGTATCAGTTTCACAGAATGAAACCTTAGTTATGGCATATCAAAAGGAACTCGTTCTATACCTACTTTTATCTATGTAATGACATTTAAATTCAGGTTCTTGTGCTTATTGTTGGTCCTTTTGTGGCCATATAAATAGCTAAGATGGGATTAGATATAGCTTTCCCAAAAGACATCAATTGCATCTTAAAGTAAAAACTCACACCTATATTTATAATCTCTGTAAAATTGAAATAATAAATGTGTGTTACAATAACACAAATTGTAATCTTTTATTTGATACTAGCTGACCCGTGCCCACTCCGTTGGGCTGTAGGTAAACATTTTTAATTAATTGTGATGAAATTATGAGTGTGGTACTACCTGACATAATCGTACTTATGACACTCACAATAACGTGGCTTTCTGTTGGTAAAAGAATTTTCAATATCGGTTCAGTAGATCCAGAGACTACCCACTGCAACCTCACAAACTACCTATTTATAAAATTAGTTTATGTATACGTGGTATGTTATTTGTATGGCTACTAAAACACATTGTTTCACTGATTAAAACAGTTTATATTTTAAGTACTTTAAGCTACGCTAAAATGATGGCTAATGATAGGTTGGCAAATGCACGCGGTTTGCTGTCTGAATATGCACTTGCTTAGTGGCGCACTGAGTGCGGCGGATTTGAATAGCTAGATAGCTGCTGCCAATAGTCCGTACGATACATTATATTGGTGTACATCATGCGTCGTCGTTAGGATTTCTGTCTGCTGAGCTGATTCTTTATTGGATTTAATTGGTTCACCGAGATGATTCAGAGACTCGTTTAGGTGTATACGTCATAGTCTTTAAAATTTCTGATAGATAGCAAATGGTTACTGCCTAAACGATTTATCGGAGTTAATTTTGTCCCGAGTGCATTCGGCGTTCTCTAATTGCTAATAAGCGTAAAGTGTTGTCTCGACCTTTAACAATATATTGCTTAGTAAGTTGAATGAGACCGGCCTTGCTGACTTGTCGCATTTGTATATCGTCGTCACATATGACTCTCAGCCACAACAGAAATACAAATATGTAGATAGGTCGTGTAACCACTGATGCTTGCTGGCAAATATGTGTCTCGTAGATTGATTGCAAAATAGTCTGATGCTGGTTTGATGCTGATCTTGTTTTTGTTAATTTGAACGGCACTGGTATCAAATTGTATAGTTGGAATGTATCTCTGCTGATTAAAGGTAAAGTAATTTCAAATATGAAATATTTCTCTGTCATTCTTGCTTTGACTTTCTTTTAACAATTTCTAGATCTTATACAGGTTAGACTGGATGTCATCTACTGGTAATGCTAGTTCTTTAGATATTTGGCTAGACACAATTTGTAACTCCCCGCGAAGCTGTTGCGGTGTCAAGAGATGTAGATTGATCTGGCCGTGATAGATTTCAGTCATAGTGTCAAGCAAAGTATCTTGAATTCGCTTTAAATTTTGTATCATATTAATAGTTGCTAATGTGAAATCTTGACTAGTAGTCATTACGTCAATCTCCTGCAATGTGTTGGTTACGCTATCTAAGAAATTCAGATGCTTATTAATCATTTTATGCTGTTTTGTAATAGTCTCCCTGTCCTTTTTAATATATTATACTCCACTTATATGACCAATGTCTGATTCCTGTACAACTGACTTAGATGGTTTCAATGACACTCTTGTACTTGTCTGCAAATTCCTGATCGAGGACTCCGAACAACGAGTTTGCAACTGAACCTAAGCCCGCGTCGAGTTTCCAAGGGCGCTCCGAAATGCTGGTTAAGCAACAGCTGATTGTAATATTGTAGCTCGTTGTACTCATGTTTAGATTAGGGTATGATGAGGCTGACGTACCTACCTTTGTAAGGTAAAAGCCTCTAAATAAATAAAGATTAAAAAAAAAATACTCATGTTGTATTTGCATGATGGTGATTGGACAATGACTTAGCTCTTGAATTTTGCCGCATGTTTGCTCAAAATAATTCGAAAATTGTGTTACCGCTTTATCTCCTTGCCACGATTTTCACGATTTTCCATTAATCACGAATGAGATGCATTTGTCCCAGAGGATCAAAATATAATGTTTGGCTGCTGTTGAATGCTGTAATTTTGAACGATGCTTGCGAGAGCATTATACCTACTGTAATTTTGAAAGATGCTTCCGAGAGCATTATAAAGCTCATGATAAATAATAATGCTGATGCTACGCTAAAAATTTTCGATTTAGACAGATGTTAGACGACTTCCCCGCGGTCACGTTTGCTTTGCGGCTTCAATGCTACGTTATTTTCTGATATAGGTAAAATCAACAGCTTTATGATTGGACGCTTAATATGCCCATTTTTGGTTGTAGTGTGACCACCCTGACAATTCCATCCTTTCCCGGGTGGACCTCAACCACTCGACCAACAGGCCATTTTGCTGAAGGCATAGTTGTCATCGTGAATAGTAACCATGTCCCCTATTTTTAACCGACTTCTTCAAAAAGGAGGAGGTTCTATGTTCGGTTGTTTGTATATATATATTTTTTTTATGTATGTTCACCGATTTCTCAGCCAATTCTGGACCGATTTCAAAAATTATTTTTTTATTCGAAAACCTATACTCCTGAGATGGTCCCATTGTCACCAAGTTAGAATCTGATGATGGGATCCCATGAAAATCGAGGGAAACACTCAAGTTTTATAAGCACATACACTGTTTTTCATTAAATTTCTAACGCAATTCAGATATTTGTGCCTAGTAATCATCATCTCATGTTGCTAAGTTGATGATGGAAAGTATAAGTCAGGATCTGATGATGATATCCCATGAAAAATGTTTGTTCAGCGATATTTTCGCCAATTGTTAACCGATTTGGATGATTCTTTTTTGTTTGGAAGAGTATTTTCTTGGACTGGTCCCATTTGAATTTGGTGAAGATCTGATGAAGAACTTTGGAGATAGGCCACGGAACTCTTCAATAAATGATAGCAAAAGGATCGGGATTTCTGAAATCACATGTCTGTTGATTGTTAACAATAACATCATGCCGGCATGAAAAATAACTTTAATTTCGGAAGTCGGTGATCAAAAACGAAAATACCAAAAACACCGACTTCCGAAATTAAAGTTATTTTTTACTTTGTAGTGTTTTGTTTTTTTGAGACGGTTTTAATTTTTTATTATAGGTACATTCAGTCAAAAAAGTATCGGGAATGGATGATTTGTTTATGGTTCCAATTTAAAATTTTTGTTTTTTTGTAGTTGTTAGATTGGCACAACTGTTTTCCATTTTGGCGCGGAGTTTGAGTTGTATCTGTTATTTATGTTAAATACAGTGCTGGTTTTAGTAATATCATATATAGTGTGTATTGCGAATTTCATAATGGACAAAAATATCGAACAATGAGTTTGTCTTAAATTTTGCATCGCCAATGGAATTTCGTGTTCGGAGTCACTGAAAATGTTACAGAAGGCTTACGGTGAATCGACTTTATCAAAAACTCGTGCTTATGAGTGGTTCAAAGCGTTCAAAAGCGGTCGAGATGTGATGGAAGATTTGCCTCGCTCTGGTAGGCCGTCAACGTCTGCAACTGAAGTTAACATCGCATAAGTGAAGGAAATAGTGACTGAAAATCCCCATTCAACTCTGAGAGAGATAGCCGCCGAACTTTCTGTATCTCACGAGTCGATCCGTACCATTTTAACTAATCATTTGGGTATGAAACATGTTGCTGCTCGGCTAGTCCCAAAAGATCTGAATTTTCTCCAAAAACTCAATCGCATGAAAGTCGCTGAGGACATGCTAGAACGAGTCAGTTCGGACCCAACATTCATGAAAAGCATTGTTACTGGTGACGAGACGTGGGTTTTCGAGTTTGACATGCAAACTAGTCAACAAGCTTCGGAGTGGCGCCTTCCAATTGAACCGAAACCGAAAAAACCACGCCAAAGTCGATCAAAAGTCAAAGTCATGTTGACTGTTTTCTTTGAGTATCGCGGTGTTGTGCACTCTGAATTCTTACCGGAAGGTCTAACGGTAAATAAAAAATATTATTTGAGCGTTATGCGGCGTTTAAGAGAGCAAATTCGACGAAAAAGGCCAGATTTGTGGAAAGAAAATTCAACGCTTGCCAAGGTTGGTCTGTGGATGGGTGACCATCTTAACATACCGAGTTTCCTCCGTGCCTCGGATAGCACGTTAAGCCGTTGGTCCCGGCTGTCATTTGTAGATCTTTGGCAGTCGTTACGGATAGTCAGAAGCCAGTTAATCTGACTCCAGTCTTACCATGAAGTACAGTGTTACCTAGTTAATGGGTTGTGGAGGTCTGGTAGGCAGCCGCTCCGCGTAAAATACTGGCATTCAGCTAAATCCGGTTTGACTGGAAGCCGACCCCAATATAGTTGGGAAAAGGCTAGGCGGATGATGATGTGGAAAGAAAATTCTTGGATTTTGCACCACGACAATGCGCCTTCGCACAAGGCTATCATTGTGAACGAATTTTTAACCAAACACTCAACAAATACCATCCAGCAACCACCATATTCACCAGATATGGCTCCTGCTGACTTTTTTCTTTTTCCTAAACTCAAATTACCACTTCGTGGCACCCGTTTTCAATCGATAGAAGACATAAAGGAGAATTCGCGGCGAGAACTGAACTCAATTCCGGAAGCAGCGTTTAAAAAATGTTTTGATGAATGGATTATTCGTTGGCGCAAGTGTATCGTTTCTAAAGGAGCATACTTTGAAGGTGATAAAATAAATTTGGATGAATAACAGACATTTTGTGTACTATTGATCTTTTCCCGGTACTTTCTTGACAGAGTAGTATTTTGTCCTTTTAACCACTTGCTGCGTAAGATACTCCGCTTTCCACCGTTTCCATATATCTTGGAACGTTTTGTTCACCAAATATCATCTTGTCCTCGCATCTTGTGCCGTCTCTATGACAGTTAGACCAGTACGGCGTGTGAGAAAATGCGCTGACGTGAGAAAATGATCGTTAATATCCTCTGATAACGGACTCAGTAGTCTTGTGTTAAGGCTTGCTTCGATTTGAGACAAAAAGTGCTGTATTCTTCGAATGTTAGTGCTTGATCTCCTATTACTCTTTTCAGATGTTGCTTTAGACTCCTAATTGATCGCCCCCAGATCTCTCCAGCACTCGGCCAAGAAGGACAGTTCCAATGCCAGTCTATGCTCATTTCAGCTATTTCCCTATAAAAGGTATAGTTAAAGATACGCTCAAACTGTTGCTGCTCTTCCTGAAGTTTCTTATTGGCACCTACAAAGTTAGTCTAAGATGTGCTTCGATGCTCCTCGTCGCGCTGCCATGCGACGTAATGCTGCTATAAATGCTGAACTGCTAAGCTCCGAGACTAATTCTATATGGACCGCTTTCGTAACCATGCAAATAAACAAGGCGATATATCCTTTAGATGTTTTGATAGCTTTGCCTTTGTTTGATTTCACTCTAATAAACCCTGTATAGTCTACTCCAGTGTGATAAAATGGTGGTGCGAGATTAGATCGGAAATCAGGCAAGATACCCATTATTTGCTGTAGTTTTCTGGACTCTTGTTTTTTGCAGGTCACGCAATTACGAAGCTGTTTCTTGGTCGCTCTGTTTCCTTTAATTATCCAGTATTGTTGTCTCAATAGAGACAAGGTAAGTCGAGTTCCTCCATGAAAGGTAGAGTCATGTGCTTGCCCGTGTATGGGATGATTATAGGATATTTCATATTGGCGCTAATGCTTGCATTTTTAAGACGTCCTCTGACTCTTAATATTCAACTTTTGTCTAAAAATAGTTTTAGATTTAGTAGCTTGCTTTCAGAGATAAGTTTCTTGTGCAGTAAATTATCAATATCCGATGTAAATTATATTATATATTTATATATTATTAAATTATATATCTATTAATTATAATTATATATATATATTAATATTAATTATATTATATCATGTTTTTGACTTCTCGGGTCCCTAGAGACCCGGTCCTTTGGTAGGCGTACGAGGGGCCGAAGCCAACTCGCAGAGGCCTCTTTAGATATTTCAAATGGAATGGGACACCAACCGACTATTATCCCTGTTTACACTGTGAAAGTATAGCCGAGGACAATCCCCAGTTGGAGCAGGACTATTGCAGAATATGGAAACAAAAGATGAAACGCTATGGGTTTGGCTGGTTTAGTGGACTAATAATCGTTTACTATGGAAGAACTATTGGCCCCTGCCTGACCATTGACAATTAAAACGGCTTTATATATTATTATACTAGCTGACCCGGCAAACGTTGTTTTGCCATATAAATAAACACAATATTTCATAAAAAATCTATCAAGCTATTTCGGAGGAGTTCAATTACAAACTGTGATCCGAGTTTTCTATACATTAGAAGATTAGAAAAAGAGCTGTTGCACACGACTTCGTTGGCGTGTATGTCATATAGTAAAAATGTCGCTAGGTAAGATCGCTAAAATAAGATATCAGCCCAAAGACCTCCACTGCTGGACATTGGCCTCCCCCAAGCATCGCCACAACGACCGGTTCTGTGCGTCTCGCTTCCATCGGCTACCCGCAACCTTCATCCTTCCAACGTTGCATCTTCCGGTGCGCGGTCGCCACTCCAGAACTTTCAGCCCCATTGACCATCTGTTCTGCGAGCTATGCGCCCTGCCTACTGCCTCTTTAGTTTGGCGATCCTTCGGGCTATGTCGGTAACATTAGTAAAGTTCTTTTTCATCATTTTATATTCGATCACGCAAGAAAACTCTAAGTATTGCCCTCTCCATTGCTCTTTGAGTGACTTTAAGCCTACTGATGAGGCCAATAGTGCATTCCATTGTGAACCAGCAACCGTTATGAGATAAGACATACGAACAGTCAACTTCTAGCATTGCTTGTCCCTCTTAGAATGCAAGACCAATATTGGCATTATAACCTCTTCTTTTGAGAACGCCGACTAACCTTAGAAATTTTTCGTAATGAGAAACGTTTTAATGAGAACATTTTTCTATACACGACGTTGAAGAAAGTTGCTAGGGTTGTTTACACGCGATAGAGCTATATAAAGTTGAAATGGAAAATTCTATCCAGAAGAATACACTACCCCTGCAACGGAGAGAGTACAGTTGAGATTCCGTTATCCGCACTTAGGCTCCCATTGCAGCGTTGTGCTAAGCAGTCCTGGCAAGGTTAGCCAGCGAAGCTACGCAAATAGGTTTTACTGAGCGTCCTCATCTTTCCAAGGATTTTTGCACATCGGGTAGCAATGGCCTCATTTCCAGAATGTAGTCGGCGACTGATTGCTCGGTATCGAAGCAACCTCTGAACATTGGGCTGTCTGTGGCGACTATCATCATCATCATCATTTCAGCCAATTGCCGTCCACTGCTGAATGTAAGCCCTCCAAAAAGCGTCAACCATCTCTGTCTTGCAGTCCGCGTCCATCCGCTGTAAATCGTCGATCCATCGTGCCGCAGTGGCTATGTT
Organism: Lacanobia oleracea; assembly: GCA_950371165.1. NCBI lineage: Eukaryota > Metazoa > Arthropoda > Insecta > Lepidoptera > Noctuidae > Lacanobia > Lacanobia oleracea. Next base: position 24,990,823 of record OX493396.1, read on the forward strand.
GAATAGATAATTTTAGGGAGAGAAGGAATAGGTATAATTACGGGTCACAACTCGTAATTATACCTATTCCTTCTCGTCATTATTCGGAGGGTATTTCTACTTGGGTTGAGAAGTCGCTTAGTTAGTCGCATGTACAGGCTTAACATTGCATTTTTGACTGTTTGTAATTTGTAGCCCGTGATCATTTGTTGTCTTGAAGTTCAATTGATTTCTGGCAAATTCATGTACGAATCAATGAGAAACGTAAGAAGAGAAGTGGGTACAGGTCCAGCAGTACCGTCTTGGAAACTCTTTTCGCGAGTTCGTCTCTGGCGTCATTGCCTGGGGATCTACAGTTTCCTTTGATCCACTGGAGAGTTAATTTGCAAAGGCACTCGGTTGAAAGTCACACGTATCCAACAAACTGTCATAGCCCACTATGACAGTTTGTTGGATACGTGTGACTTTCAACCGAGAGAGATTTAAAATGTTATTTATGTTTAAAATATTAGCAAAAATAAAAAAGAAAGGAAATGAATAATTTAAACATATGTACAAAATTCAAAAATATTAATGTTTGGTTTCGAACCCACACCAAGTCGTTAGAAAGGCAGTCTCTAAACCGATGGTCTATGAGCACTGTTGATAAAGGTTGAAATAGCCGATCTTATTTATGTCATGGTTTTTTGCTGCTCAGCTCCTTGAAAGTATAGCGTGATGATAAACATTGCTAAGGTTAGACGCATAAGTATCTGCAAAGTTATATTAAGTTGTGGTTTTTATAACAATTCCCCACTAATCTGTTTGGCAAAATGTGAAATATAAATTTAAATGTTATTTTAAGTGCCAAAAAAACCCATTTTATTATTTTTTGACAATACATTTGTGCAAAAATAAAATTCAAAAGATAAAATAAATACAAAAATAATAGCTGTTGCTGGCCGGGGATCGAACCTTGTGCCTGTCGTTAAAACGGACATTTTTGAATATTGCTCATCCTCCAAAGCACATAGCGTGATAATATATAGCCTAAAACCATCTCGTGACCAGAACGCACACAACAAAAAAAGAATTATCGAAATCGGTCCAGCCGTTCAAGCGTGATGCGATGACCAAGGGAAATAGGGATTCATTTTTATATATATAGATAAGTAACAGTAGTATAGTAATAGTAAATGTAGTAAGGATAGTAAGGTTAAGGATTAACAAGTTACAGACTGTAATACTTTTACAGCTTTAGGGTTAATTTAAAGTAACTTGTCTTGTAGTGGTGTTTAGGAACTCATAACAAGAAAGTTAAGTTAATAACATTATTTGTATTTGTTGTTATTACATTATTACTTGCAGTCTTTTACTTAAAACTACATCATAATTTGCAAATTGTTACTTAAATTAATAATAAGTAATAACGCGCACAGCGCGGCGCATGCGCAAGTTGTTGCCCAGCAGCGCGCCGCCGCGCGCCGTTCCTCTCCGCCATCACTCGCAGCGCGTTCCTGGAGAAACGCGAAATCTGAATCGTCGGAGAGGGTGTCGTCGGCCATGTGAAGCGGCCTGACTGCAGCTTATGTGACTATGTGTGGCGTATGTGACTCCAGCTGTGACGCTGTCATATGGTGCGGCGGCGGAGGAACTTGAACATACGACACTTGATACGAAGTGGCCTTTTTAGAGCCGCAGTACAAACTGAAACAAATATTTCATTTGGATTTGGTAGATAGGAGTTAAGTTTACATCAAGTTTCGCATTTTAGAGAATTTCTATCGTGACAAGAAAAGAAAAACATCTATGAAACTTGTTGTTATCACATGCAAAATAATAACATTTACTCTATTTCAATTAGGTAATCACTTTGTTGTTCACCTCATATTTAGTTATCTGTGCAAATTACTAAGTTAATCGTAACCAACTTAGAGCTAATCCTCAGTAATGATGTACAAACATTTCGCCCAAATTAATTAGATAAATAAGTAATCACTTTGTTTCATTTTTCAATGCAAATGACTTAAAAGTTAGCAATAATAATTATCTATTTGTTTTGTAAATTCGTTCATGTCCTCACTCCTAGGAAGAATAGGTTACTTCTAGGCAAGCGAATCCCCTGCCGGAGTCTGTGTTTCTTGATAGCTACAACTTGGGAGTCTTTAAGTCAAGAGTGAATAGGTTAATTCTAGGCAAGCGTGCTTCATCTTCGACCCCATCATCACTTAACATCAGGTGAGATAGTGGTCAAACGCGTGCCTATCATACTCCCGGGATTAGTTGTCTATTTGCTACACAAGATTTCATTAAGATCCGTGCAGCCATTCTGACGTGATTGAGTAAAAAACATCCATCCAAACTCATCATCATCATCATCATCTGCCTTTTCCCAACTATATTGGGGTCGGCTTCCAGTCAAACCGGAGCGGCTGCCTACCAGACCTCCACAACCTATTAACTGGGTAACACGGTACTTCTTGGCAAGACTGGAGTCAGATTTACTGGCTTCTGACAATCCGGAACGACTGCCAGAGATCTACAAATGACAGACGGAACTAACGGCTTAACGTGCTTTCCGAGGTACGGAGGAAACTCGGTATTTTAAGATTGTCACCCATCATTAGACCAACCTTAAAGATCGACCCGTGCGGCTGTTATTATTTAGCCACGAGCTCCATCCAAACATCCATCCAAACTGTCGCATATATATTACAACAATACAGACGACAGGCGCCAGCACATGTAGCTACCTGAACTTGTGAAATTTTCCCAATCAACTTTGAACTTAACCGCTTTAGTGATAAAGTTGGAAAATTATTTTGACAGATTGTTATAGCTTGATGAGCTAGCGGCTGTACAAACTGATACAAATCTTCACTTGATTTAGTTACTTATCAAGTTCAGACTTATTTAGTTAGAAGTAACGTTGCCGTCGCTCGTTCGATGGTCGGGAGCGCCGAGTCATGGAATGCGGTGATCTTCTTTTGCGAAATCGTACTTTCGCCGAAGAAAGCTGCAGAGAGGGAGAGAGAGGCCGTGGCCACTCTCCCGTGCCGCAGCAGGTGAACCGGGCGTCGTCGGAGGGTGGACAACGCCCTCTTCCAGCCCCCGTAGGAAGGTCCGGAGAGACGGTGGACTCGGGCTCGTCCGCCGCCCCCAATCCAGCAGGACCCGAGACGGTGGCGCGTATTGTTCCAGACGCGCCCCTACTGGACGTTGCAGGGGGACCTTGCTCCTATCGCGGGTCTGAGGTGGCCCGCATACGCGGGCACTAGCCGGGGATTATGGAAGGCGTTCAAGCTCTCACAATCCTCGGTCAAGTGTGAGATGGAACACCGGGGTGGTTTTTAGTCAGTAAGAGTCTGACAGACCACTTCGCAAGCCCCAGGCGAGGGACATCCATGAGGATTTTCCACCCAGGCAACAAAAAAAAAATGTTAGTAGCGTTAGTAACGTTAATAATATCTAAAATAAATAAACATAACAAAAAAATCCTGAAGAGAATCGAAGCGACTACGTGTTAATTTATTTCACATGTTTTTTGAATGAAATTAAAGGTGACACGTGAGTACATTCGCAAGAAGTTGGTGGAATCATCACAGCGTTAATTCGTTTAATTGGTTTTTCTAAACGTCGTTATTTTTTTTTATATGTATGTATGTATCTATGTATTTATGATTCTATTTCTTTTCCACTCCGTTTGTCTTTCCTTTTAGTTGCACCTGCCATGTTGTCTCTGCACCATCCTAAGGTCGACTGGTAGAAAATGCCTAAGGCATTAAGTCCGCCTTTGTACAGTATTTTTACTAGTGCATCAAGTTTTAATAAATAAATAATAAATAAATAATAATTTGACGGTGGAAAATTCTCTGCGCTACGCTTATTGCGCGCTGTACCAGCGCTTCTCACTCTTCTTATTATTACTGGCCTGTTGGTCTAGTGGTTAGTGACCCTGACTACTATGCCAGAGGTTGTGGGTTCGATTCCCACCCAGGACAAATGTTTGTGTGATTAGCATGATCATTTGTTCTGTGTCTGGGTGTAGTTTATCTATAATATGTATGTATTTAGAAATATATAAGTATGTTTATCAGTTGTCTAGTACCCATAACACAAGCTCTGCTTAGCTTGGGACTAGATGGCGTTGTGTGATAGTTGTGTGGAATATTATTATTTATTATTATTATTATTATTATTAAATATTAAGGAATATATATTAAGGATAAGAAGGCGAAGTAGCTCTCTCTGCAGAACTTTTGTTTCAGACTCACAGTCCATGAAATACCTACTTACTAATAAATAAGTTTTAGTTGTAATAATAAACTAAGGTATTATAGATCAAATCCCGATAACGTGACCCTGTAATAATATTAAATTTAAAACTAGCCATTTTTTAAGGATGGGAAATCATCCAATGACTCCTCCCGCTCTGGGTGAAGCAGGAGGGAGTGTCAGACTCTTACTGACTAAAACCCATCCATGTTCTCATCTGTTTTCGTGTGATCAAAGTCCGCAGCCATAGGAACATAGGCACATCAATTTGTACAACGACGACATTCTCACACAAACTCGTACCTACGTAATGGAACTACTCTCCAAACGCAATGTGGACACAAACATCAACACAAAACGTTTAAGTAAAGTAGCAACATACTAACAACAAAGGCTCGCGCCGACCACAGCCTACCTGAAGTCAGTGCACCAAGGGACCAGAAACGCCCTTTTACAATACGGGTGCATTATGTTTAAACAAGGTAGGTAGCCAGATTTATGACTCGTTTTAAACTTACAGACCTTTTTGGTGATAAGGATGTTTGTTTAATTGTATGGCCATGTTTTATTGCAACTGCTTGTAAAGGCGGTAAATTAATTCCATCTTTGTTTTAGTTTTCTAGAAAGTGCTGTTCGGATTATTTGTTCACAATCAGGAGTTTGAAATGCTTTGACAATGTGTTTCAGTGTTGCTAAAGCGTTTCCTTTGAAGATTAAAATCTTTTTTTAAGAATTTTACTACAAAAGGGAGAGTCGAGCAGTTCATGGTCCCAACAACATCAAATGTTTTACGGTTTTTTTTTTTGAACTTTATAACGGAAAACTGTAATAAGCACCTAGTAACGAGACAGTTATTCCCGCTATAACCTCCGTCACAATTTAAAAAATCATAAGCAGACAAAAACAAAATCCATTGATTAATCAAAGTAGCATATCCCCATTCACGGGACCACCGTGACATCATAACCGCAGTAAAGAGTTACATGCACAATGCGACTGCCGGACGTCAATTGCGACATTATTGTCGCACGGCCGCACCTAAATTATATCGCTGTGTCGGGACATGCGCGTGAGTGCATCACTGACATGTTAGGGAAATGATTTCTACGAATAAATAATTTAAGTAACGACTGTCTGTCTGTCGGTTGGTGACTATATTGGAAATCTGCTGTCCAGTTAAATGTATTTTTTGGGTAATTGGGAATTCCTTGAAATTTATATTTTATGAAAATGTTAAGGAAACGATTGCAAACCATTCTGAATTCAAGCGCTATTTTTCCAGAGATCGATATAACTATGTTTTTCGACCTAACCTGCTTTATAGGCTATTTTTAGGCATGAATAAGCCTGTTGGTGTCCTTCTGGACATCTTTTATACTACATGGTCGTAGCGTAAAAAATAGTTATAACTATGGCCATAATTGGTTTTGTTTCAGTTATGGCCATTATTGCCATATTATAGTAAAGTGGCCATAGCGTTAGAGGATATAATGATCTTGACTTGATTAACCTCTTAAGACCTGAGCTTGAACCAAATATGATAATAATGTTTTTTGTGGTTTTTTGTAGTTATAGGGGTATAAAATAAGACACACATTTTTTTTTAGTTTTTTTTTAATTAATATAATTAATAAAAAAGTTGGTGCACATATGTGTACCTTAGGTTTCAGCGTGGGCCAAAGCTCTTGTAATTGTGGTAGCTTTCAAAACAATTATTTTTGAGCACACATAGGTACACATTGCATTTGACACACATGGTGCGGCAGCGTGAGGAGCACGATGGATGTCGACATTTTGAAGCGAACTTGCTGTCCACAAATCGCGGCAGATGACCCACATTGTCAAGCCTAATTTGAGGTTGTGGTTGGGGTACAACTTGCCGGTGTTTTTTTGTGGGGGGCGGTTCACATACATCGCTTGTAGAAGTCGAGCTGGATCTTATCGAAGGGCTGGCGCTAGGACGAGATCTGGAACCAAGAGCCAAGAAGTTGGGTTCAACCCTTCCGCCGCTAAACTTCATCATCGCTTTGGCTAGATTCAGTCGGTATTGTAGTAAGCCTAACTTGTCCTTGCGTTGGACATTTTCTTCGGCGCAACAGCGGGTGTACATAATCCAGCAATTGACGACAACCAAATCAATAAAATGGCAAAAAGTTCTTGTAGTCCACTTTCTTGTTCGCATTGCACTCCGGTAGTAAGCGATTAGTCTGTCGCACAAGTCTATTCCACCCATACAGGTGTTGCAATTTCTGATTGCTGCTGGCCGGGCTACGTATATTTTCTTCTTTTCTTTTTTACACCACCGTTTGCAGGTATCTGCAGAAGCGCTCCCTGAACATGTAGACAACATTGTCACGGCCTTTGTATCCATCCATTTTACGACACACACATTCTCATCACTTCTTACTCTTTCGTCCCACTCTCCTCTTCCTAATGCCTTGTCTTTCTTCAGTTTCTTTGCTACTGGCCCAATCCTATTTGACATTGCAGTTCCAGTTAGAAAAAGCCGCAATTTTTTTCCAGTAAATGTTCTGCCAGCTTCAGACTAGTAAAAAATCTATCTGTGTACAAAACACAGCTACCAGTAATTGAGCGACAAAGTTTTTCCACGATACCCGCTCCTAGTCCTAGATTTTTCATGATATCTGCAGGTAATGTATCCTTGCCAACATAAATTTCAAAATCCAATACCAACCCATCTCGGGCAGCCAGCACGAAGTTCTTCAGGCCAAGTGGATTTGGCTTAGCTGGCACGTATTGGCGGAATTCACATCGTCCGGAAAATGGTATCATTTGCTCGTCAATTGACATATGTTTCGAGCGTGGCAAACTATGTCATTTTTTTAGAATGGGGTCTATCAAAGGTCTGATTTTCCACTGCTTGTCATTAGGATTTGGCTGGTTGACGTCCACTAAGTGCAGATAGTTCCTAAGCTCAAAAAAACGATCACGACTGATTGTATCCCTAATTATAGGTACACAAAGATCTTGACACCAGTAGAGCTTTCCTTGGGGATATTTGAGGGAGCCCATCATCAGTTGCACGCCGGCAAAGTGGATCATTTCAATAGCATTTGTATCTATTGACTTAAGATCTCATTTCTGAGCTGAATACAGGTTGCTCTGTTCTGCTAATAATTCCCAAAAATCTAGCCCCAAATACTCAAAAAAACAGTACAAGACATTCATGTCTGAACTCCCCTGCGAAATTAACACATCATCTGCAATATCAGGCCCACGGCAAGGCATTACGTTCTTCCGCCACAATAATCGTGATGTACTTTGACTTACTTCTTCAATATTTTCGTCGTCTTGTCTCGCTTCTTCAGATATTTCTTCAACTTCGCTTTCTCCACTATTTTCCGCTTCTTCACACTCCTGAAGAGCTCTTAAGACATCTGGAGGCAAGTACTCTTCATCATCATCATCGTCTCCAGAAAAGTCAAAATCACTGTTGTTCAGGATATCCTCAATCACTCGGTCGTCCATACTCAAGCTGAAAAAGAATCATAATACCTATGTCACAAAAGTAATCTTTAGTCCTGAGGTACACATACGTGTACCATTAAAACAAGACGACAATAACACAATAAAAAAATCAAATAGATGAAAAACTTACCTTACACACGTTAGTCCAATAATTTAGCAACACAAATCAACAAAAATATCGAACTAAACTAAACAATTTGATTTTTTAACGAAATTCAAATATTGCAAGTAGATGTCGCGTGACAAAAATTACAACGAACAAATTTGAATGAAAGAATTATTCGACAAACTTTCTCCGCGACGCCATCTATCGACTTATATCAAAACTCTGGAATCTATAATAACCTATTCAAGTACTAAATGAAAAAGTTTTAAACTGTGTGTCAAATCAAATGACATACTGCGAGGGTTTTAATTATATATTTTTTTCATCATTTTAAAAAAAAAATATTGAAGTAATTCAAGAAATTAGACCAAAAATGACCGATCCCCCTTCACTTATCTCCGGAACTACTGAGCTTGATGTTAAAAAAATGCAGATAATATGTAGTTATATTCCTAAAGATTACAGGAACACTTTTCTTATTACAAAATGTTGTGCAAAAATACTTCAGATAAACATCCATCCATCGTAAACTTTGTCTCTGTCATCTCTGACCTAGACTAGAGCCAAGAGCCAGTCCATCACTAATGAAAAAACGGTTATCTTAATTCACAATGTGCCATTAAATCAATAAACGTTTTTACAAACTGGAACTTCTGAGAAAAATAATTACAAACATGTGAATGAACGCAGAGAAATGTAGCATTGGGAGATTCGAAAAGCCGAGGCCTGTAGCACAATGTCGTACCGTAGCGCTACGTTGCTACGCCGTAGCACGATGTGGCTACGCCGTGGCGAATCGTAGCATTGCGTGCCGGCTGATGATATGGTTAAGCTGCGGGTTGCAGTCCCTATAAATGTCGTTTTTGACTAGGTCTGTCCGTCTGTCACAGCTTGATATCTCAAAAACTGCTAGTGCTATCTACTTAAAATTTGGAACAGTTTTAGATGACGTTTGTTCAACTATATTGCAAATAAGAAAGTAATAAAAAAGTCTATATTTTTTTTTGCAACAGCGCATGAATGGTGTTCTTAAAAATTCTAAGTGTGGCCACTAGGGAGTATTATATGAAAGCACGCTATTTGCACATTTTAAAACATTTTACTTTTTTTTATGGTTCCGTACCTAAAAAGGAAAAAAAGAACCCTTATAAGATTACTCTCTTGTCCATCTGTTTGTCTGTCCGTGTTTCACCGTCGATTTTCTCAGGAACAGGTGGACCTAGAAAGTTGAAATTTATACCAGATTCTGAGGTCATTAGTCCTTATTAGGTCCTGAGTAAACGCGATGCAAAGATATGGACAAATTTAGAATTTCATGAAAACCTGTAAGTACCAAAATTTACCTTAATTTTCAACTTTTTTTATTTTTCGTTTTTTTTCCTTTGTTTGTGCTATAAGACTTTGCTTTTGACCAAAATTGACAAATCTAGGTCAGCCGATCAACGAGAAGTAGTTTCCATTGATCTAGAACCACGATATTTGGCAAGTAATACCGTCTTATTCTACAAGTATACGGGAAAGTCTGAAAACTATATATTTGTAATTAAATCAAAAAAATAAAGTCTTTATTTAAAGTAATTTGTAGCTACAAATTTGCACGGAGCCCTCAGTGGGCGAGTCCGATTCGCACTTGGCCGGTTTTCGACTTTTGACGAAAAATTGTACCACAGGCCCTTATCTCCGAGGTTTGCATAAAGAAAAAACTGAAATTATTCTATGCGATACAAGTTTATATCATACCTCTAAAGAGCACACTTTTTCAGAAATCATTAACAAAAATTACACACACCATATGAAACTGCAATAAACACCGCAGTGTTAAAAGGCTTCGCCGATGAAAGTTTAAAAACATTTCATGTTCTATAGTGCGCTAGTCCGACTCACTCTGGTCATGGTTAGTCATAGAGAACATTTCTAAAAAAAAAAAATATTTTTTTGCAATACCTTAATGTACCTACTGTGCTGTCACTTAGTTATAATGCTTTATTTAATACATTGCAGATTGTAATACTTTTACAGCTTTAGGGTTCATTGAAGATAACTTGTCTTATAGAAAGTGTAGAGTGTGTACCTATGTGTAGTGGTGTTTAGGGACTCATAACAAGAAAAGATTAAGTAAGGTAATAACATTATTTTTATTTGTTGTTATTACATTAGTACTTGCAGTCTTTTACTTAAAACTACTTCAAAATTTGCAAATTGTTACTTAAATTACATATCAGTCTGTACGTATCCATAAGTTACATACCTATTTAGATCATTGCACAATATAACTACAGAGGTAGATACAAGCTTTACAAACATTTTTACTAAAAGTAACCTAATCTATTTACATTACATTGCACAGTCTTTTAAATAGGAACATAATTTTCAAAGTTATTCTAAAAAGTCTCGTGTAGGTGTGATCGTTAGACCTTACTGCCCACACGATAAGATAAATAAGATATAACATGAAGAAGAAAGTCTTAAGATAAGAATAAGGAGGAAGATGAAGGATATCCACGTGGCTCTCAAAGTGTCTTTCTTGAAGAAACTTAGGTACGAAAGTGTCTGGTCGCTGTCAGCACAGACACGATTACTGACAGCGACCACACACTTTCGTACCTAAAGCTGCTTTGAGCGCAGCCAGTTCTTTCTTTAAGGAGGTCAGTTGGAGAGCCGCGTGGATTTCCCTCATCTTCCTCCTCTCTCGACTCTGTCTGGCGGCGAGGTTGTTCCGCTCGCGCTGGCGGCGGTAGGCGTCGTCCGCGGCGTCTGGAGCGCGGCTGGAGCGCACAGCACGGCGCATGCGTGGGTTGCCCTGCGCACCTAGCAGCGCGCCGTCGTTCCTCTCCGCCATCCGTGAGAACCCCTCGAATTCTGGATCGTCGGATCCACTATAACGTGGATAGTTTTTTGGCACTGGCAGCTGCGGCTGCGGCTGCGGCTGCGGCTGCGGCTGCGACTGCGGCTGCGGCTGCGGCTGTGTCTGCGGCACTTGGGCTGCGTTCTTCGTTAAGTCCAATGGGACTTCGGCGTCGTCTGCGTATGGTTTCCACAGAGGCATGGTCGCGTTGGATTTCCAAGAGAGTCAATCGAGGAATGGTGCTGGCGAGGTGTCCCCCCGCTTTTATATACGAGGGGCGGGGCTTCGAGGAGGGGGTCGCGTGGGACGCACCCCTAGCGCCATAGTGGGGACAAAACAATGGCGTGAATAAATGTGTGCAAATAAGTTTGTGGTGCAATTCATTGTATTATTTAGGTATATATCTACTGTTATAAATTTTGGTTGCATTTATGTTTTGTCTTGTACTGGGAAATAGGTAACTTATCTAGAAGTAATAGTATCTTTATCCGGTCTCCACCTAATTTAAATCAAACGGTCTTGCGTTTATGTTAGTTATACCAATAAAACTACCTATGGGTATGTGTTAGATACATAACAGTTTAGGGCCAAAACATTTTCATTTAAACGTAAATATATTTCTATTTCAGTAAAATTGAAATCTGCACTACATAAAGAGGAAAGAGTTATATTACTTGTAACGAATAGGTAAACTCAAAAACATCTAGACCGATTTCAAAAATACTTTTACGTTATTCCTGAGTTACATAATATACTATAATTTATTTAGGAAAAAAATAGAAATCTCTATGAAAATTACAATACTAAATCCAGGTACATACGTAGATAACGCATATAAAAACAAAAAAAACCCACATCGCTGCCAATGGCAAAACTGCCTAAAACACTAGCAGCATTGCCGCGTTGAATGGCAATAATGATTCTTTGGCCGACGAAAAGCCCAGCAATGTGGATTATTTTTTATGTCCAATGATTTATTTTGTTTTATACACGTTTTACATAATGCAGGTATTATTAGTCTAGTAGTTTGTAAGTATACCTATGTATGTAGAGCTCGTGTATTTCTTGTTATAAACAGTCCATAGAATTCAGCGGGTCTAAAGAGATCACTTTAGTAGTTCCTAATATTTATGACAAACTGTCAAATTCCATTTTCGACTTAATACCTAAAGCATTAGGTTCAAGGTTGATTGGGAAAATTTCAGTTTTGGGTAGCATGATGTGCTGGTAGATAGAAGTTAAGTTTAAGTACATCAAGTTTCGCGTTTTAGATAATTACTATCGTGACAAGAAAAGAAAAACATCGACGATGTTACTTGTTGTTATCACATGCAAAATAATAACATTAACTCTATTTCAATTAGGTAATGACTTTGTTTTCACCTCGTTTTTAGTTTTCAATGCAAATTACTTAAAAGTTAGCCATAATAATTATCTATTTGTTTTGTAAATTCGTTCATGTCCTTACTACTGAGCTCGTAAACAAGTTACGATGTCAACAATATTGTGTTGTACCAAATGAGCTTTGAATTTGTTTGGCTAACCATGTTTAGAAAGCTGCTAATCACTAGATGCATGAAGAGGTTGCGTGACCAACAAGATATGAGGTCTAAAATTTCATAACACAAAGTGTTCCTTTTGATAGATATCCCATAAGTCTAGGGTATCAATGAGACAATGTCAAAGAATCACCGGGCACATTAATTCGTTTCCAATCATTGGTTTTTTACAAAGTCGTGATTATTTATGTAAAACACCCTTACCTACTTGAAACATGATAATGTCGCATTTTCTTAGCTTCAATATGAATGATTGATTTGAATGAACATGATTTACTCGTACTTGTCAATTAAACTTCCATACGTCACATCGAGTGTCTAGTTTTAGTATTATCTTCGAAAATATGTATTTTTGGTAAAGGAACACGTTCTATGCCGACTTATATACTAGGTAATGACATTGAAATAGGTACTGGTTCTGCTTCTTAGGTTTGCTCCTTTGGTAGCCGTATAAATAAGTAGGAAGGAAAAAGATACTGACATAAATACATTTCTTTAAAATTTAAATAAGAAATTGTGTTAGAACAATACAAAAAGTAACAAATCTTTCATTTGATTGGTATTGGTAGGTAGGAGGGTTAGTAGCAAGCTCCGCATTTCAGATAATTTCTATAGTGACAATAAATAGGTATGCAAGACTAGCTTATTCCGCGTGTATATAGGAAGTTATCCCGAGGGAACATACTTCCGGAATAAGTTACCTATATGCTAGTCAAGATTTCGTCAATATCCGTGAAGCCATTCTGACGTGATTGAGTAACAAACATCCATCCAAACTGTCGCATATGTATTACAACAGTACAGACGCCAGGCGTCAGCACATCAACCTACCCGAGCTTGTGTAATTTTCCCAATCAACTTTGAACTTATTTAATAAATACTTTTCCAACTTAGTGATAAAGTTGGAAAAGTATTTATTTAATTTGACAGATTGTAGCGGCTGTACAAACTGATACAAATCTTTCACTTGATTTAGTTAGAAGTAACGTTAAGAGCAAGTCCCGCATTTTAGTAATATTCTAGGTATCGTGGCAATAAACATGCAAAATATCGACGATTTGCTTTTCACTATCGTTTATCAAATATTTGCTTTACACTTATCTTATCACTTTGTTTTTCACCTCATAGTTAGCTATCGGCGCAAACGATTTTAAAGTTAACAATAATTATCTTTTAATCCGTGAATGACCTTACATCTCGGGAACGTAAACAAGTCTTGATGTCGACAAGCTTTGTACTACTCTGTCAAGAAAGTACCGGGAAAAGATCAATAATACACAAAATGTCTGTTATTCATCCAAATTTATTTTATCACCTTCAAAGTATGCTCCTTTAGAAACGATACACTTGCGCCAACGAATAATCCATTCATCAAAACATTTTTTATACGCTGCTTCCGGAATTGAGTTGAGTTCTCGCCGCGAATTCTCCTTTATGTCTTCTATCGATTGAAAACGGTTCAGTTGGAAGGCGCCACTCCGAAGCTTGTTGACTAGTTTGCATGTCAAACTCGTAAAACCACGTCTCGTCACCAGTAACAATGCGTTTCATGAATGTTGGGTCCGAACTGACTCGTTCTAGCATGTCCTCAGCGACATTCATGCGATTGAGTTTTTAGAGAAAATTCAGATCTTTTGGGACTAGCCGAGCAGCAACATGTTTCATACCCAAATGATTAGTTAAAATGGTACGGATCGACTCGTGAGATACAGAAAGTTCAGCGGCTATCTCTCTCAGAGTTGAATGGGGATTTTCAGTCACTATTTCCTTCACTTTTGCGATGTTAACTTCAGTTGCAGACGTTGACGGCCTACCAGAGCGAGGCAAATCTTCCATCACATCTCGACCGCTTTTGAACGCTTTGAACCACTCATAAGCACGAGTTTTTGATAAAGTCGATTCACCGTAAGCCTTCTGTAACATTGTCAGTGACTCCGAACACGAAATTCCATTGGCGATGTAAAATTTAAGACAAACTCTTTGTTCGATATTTTTGTCCATTATGAAATTCGCAATACACACTATATATGATATTACTAAAACCAGCACTGTATTTAATATAAATAACAGATGCAACTCAAACTCCGCGCCAAAATGGAAAACAGTTGTGCCAATCTAACAACTACAAAAAAACAAAAATTTGAATGTGGAACCATAAACAAATCATCCATTCCCGATACTTTTTTGACTGAATGTATGTCGCTTATCACGTTTAGGAGTTGCTAATCACTATCAAAATTGAGTGACGCATGAATAGCTTATGTGACTACCTCACACATATGAGGTCATTCCGGCGCACATACATGACCACAAACTATTGTCAACAGTATCGTCATTGAAATAATATCAAAAATCAATTAACTCAACAAAAAAGTCCTGAAGAGAATCGAAGCGACTACGTACGTGTTTATTTATTTTATATGTTATTTAAATGAGATTAATGTCGATAATAATTTGACAGTGGAAAAAGCTCTACGCTAAACTTCTTGCGCTCTTTACCAGCGCTTTTCACTATTTGTGAGATTTATGTTTCATCAAACAATCAATAACAAAACCAAATATGTAAGAATACGGGTAGATATTAAGGATAGGAAGGCGAAGTAGCTCTCTGTGCACAACTTTTGTTACAGACTCACAGTCCATGAAATACTTACTTACTAGTAAATAAGTTTTGTTGTAAAAATATTATATCCCGATAATTTGACCCTGTAATAATTTTAAATTTAAAACTAGCCTGGCGCTCCAAAATTAATACAAAACATAGGTACATCAATTTGTACAACGACGACATTGCCACACATGCCTACGTAATAGAACTACTCTTCAAACGCAATGTGGACACAAACATCAACACAAAACGTTTAGGTAAATTAACAACATACCAGAAACTCTCTTTTACAATACGGGTGCATTCTATTTCCTTAAAAACTCAGACCTTTTTGGTGATAAGAATGTTTGCTCAAATGTGTGGCCATGTTTTATTGCAACCGCTTGTAAAGGGAGCAAGTTAATTCCTTCTTTGTTTTATATTTCTAGAAAGTGACAGGATCGGATTGTTTGTTCACAATCAGGAGTTTCGAAACCGCATTGAAAATGCTTTGTTCAATGTGTTTCGCTGTTCAAAGTCATTCAGATCTAGATTGAAAGTGTGTTACGCAATTAGGGTGCTGCCTCATGGTGAGGATTAGAAGTAGTTTAAGATAGATGTAAATGATAAATAAGTTGCTTTTACCTTTTCAGCTTCCCTAAAGATGCGAATTAAAAAAAGGAATTGATGCCACAGGCAGGCCACCTAATTGGTATCCCACAAAAAGGAGTACTATATGTTGGGTTCACTTACGAAAACCGCATTAAAATCCGTTGAGTAGTTTAAAAGATAAACCTAAGTCTACAAACAGAAAAAGCGACGTTGTTTTATATTGTTACAAGTTGACCCGTGCAACTTCGTCTGCGTCACAATTTTCATGACTGCTCCTATTGGTCTCAGCGTGGTGATAATTATACAGCCTATAGCCTTCCTCGATAAATGGGCTATCTAACACTGAAATTTTTCAAATCGGACCAGCAGTTCCTGAGATTAGCGCGTTCAAGTTAACAAACAAACAATCAAACAAACTCTTCAGCTTTATATATCTGTATAGATAGATAATAAAGAAGATTTTTTTAGGTACGTTTGTTTATTTTTATTCTATTATTTTCTGTACATGCCGTTATATTTTATTTTTTTCATGACCTCAAAAAAATGATTCTACAATAATAAAATTGAAGATTCGATAAATTTCCGGTGTAGTCAATCACTAGCGTATATGAGAAATAAATTGCTTTTGCACAGCACAGCGATAGCGACCGTTGTTTTAGTGTGCGTGAGTTGTACGGTGAACGGTAAATACGCGCTCTGTTTGATGGGATAAGTTTTGTAATTGATTGTGTAATACACTCTGATTTAGGAAATGCGGATGTGTGCGCGACTGCGTATATATTGCTTTTACAGAAGTGCATGTGTAGTAGTTTTCGTGTGGAAGGGATATACTGGGGAGACAGGGTTCCGATATATTTTCGTCTAACGGGCATATCTCCTTGTTTTTTATATCTATGGGTAAAACTAACTGAGCATGTTTGCGCTGAAAGGATTCGTGTTATCTTTGCGCACGCGACTGTAACACTTGTTGTGAGTTAAATTAAATTATTATAAAAGTTCTATTTCATAGTTCTACACTCACCTAATCATGACATAGGTCCTACCTACCTATTACTCATAAAGTAGGTATTTGTTAGGTTGTTAAATAAGTCATGGGGGCTATCAGGATGATACTAAAGCTAAGTAATGCTTTTGAAGACTTAGCTTCATGAGCAGCATGATCGACCACCCTTCCACTAAAGAATTATTTTCTAAGAATCCCAGAAAAGTTAAACATTATTTTGTAAGTGAACACCAGTCACACAGATTACTGCGCCAGGCAATACTCCCTGTTACCGTTAAGACAGCACAAATAACGGTTTTATTGTCTCAGAGACTCTATTTTGCAAACTTGCAAACCATCGCATTGTCTTGTCCTGACATAAAAGGGTTGCTCCAAGGTTGGTCCTTTGCGAACGTCGCACAATGCGGATTATACAATTTGAATGTTGAGTTGGCAGGGTTCGTTCCGAGAATGTTGACTTCTACTAATTATTAAATAAGTTAATGCGTGTCTGAGCCAAAGATGGTGTCTCGGGATTACCCGTTACCTGAGAAACCCCAAACCCTCAAAACTTTACTTTATTTGAATCAACAATGGAAAATATCCTTGCGAAACTGGCAGCAGGTAACAAGCCTGTGATTATTTGTAAGAGATTTTAATATTAATATTTGAGAAATTAATTCAAATAGCAGCAGATTTATAAGCCTTTTTAAATCGTTTAATTTGTCTAATGTGTTTACAGAACCAACTAGGGTAACACCAACTTCTTCAACCTGTATCGATAATGTATTCTGCAATCGTGAATATTTAGATAAAGAAATAGTTAATTACTTTCCCTGTGATCATAGTGGTCAATTGGTAACATTTAAGTTTAAAGCAGCCTTGGAAAAAATCATATACAATATAGGCCAATTACTACGTGCAAACTAGCCAAATTGAATGGTACCTTACAAAATAAGTTAAATGTTCTAGGCCATAACATTGAAGATGCTCATAAATTTTATGGTAATTTCTTTTCAGTATGTATTTAGTGACTGGGCGAGTAAAGGCATTAGCATAAGTAAGGAAAGACTATACCGGGTGTATCTGACATCGACGCACAAACGATTTCCAGGGGTCCAGGACATGATTCTGGACACCCTGGAGTTGGAATTTTTCGTCGGCTTTTTCCTCATTTTTTCATATTTTTTAGGAGTTTTTTTTACTTTAGACTGCTCATAATCGTTATTCTGACCTAACCCAATAAGATTTTTAATTAAAAAGTCATTAATTCACTATTTTCACAAAAAAAAGCAATGTAAATAAAACTTCAAATTAGGTAGCTATCAGCTGTGCAAAGTTCAAACGAAAGGTCAACGCATGCCAAGTAGGTACCTGCGAGTGAGCATGTCAAAGGCACCGCTCAAAAATACCGTCTAAAGACTGCCGCCATTAGAAAATAATACGTATCACAACAAAATAAAGTAAGCGATTTCCAACATTAAAATAATTGCTTAAAGACGCAAATCGGTTATTTTGTTTTGTGTCACCAAATCGTATTTTCTTATAGCGGCAATACGTAGCGCGCTCTTTGACATGCTGACAATCGAGCCGATCTAGGTACCTATTCTGTTGAACAGAGTGTAAGGGGCGGTTCAGTGTCTCGCTTAGTGGTGATGGTGACACCTGACCGAGTTTTTTTTTTTTAAGTGTAAGCTTCTTTAGCGACGTTGTGCACTTTTTTGTGATGGGTAAAAAAATGTTAAGCTCGCGTCAAGACACGTGACCCTAGTGAAAATGCGTGAGATGGTGACCTGTCGAAAATTCGTAAGACGGAGAGAGAGAAGCACGTATTCAAGTTTTCACTTCTGCCGGCACTCCCGGAGTTTTTACTATTAATAGGCACACGTTTCACAAATCATAATAAGGCTTAAGTTAATAAAATAAGTACCTAATTTTACGCTTATCTCAATTGGTTCGGTTTCTTGCAGCTTGGGTTCTCTTAGATCTTAATTTTTTTTTAAGGCGATCAAGTAACTACATGGTTAAGTATTTCAACAAAAAAAAATCATTCAATTAATAAATAACCACCCATGATAGTTCCGCCACTGTACTGCACGTAGGTATGTCGGCGAAATCAAAAGAGAGTTCGAAAAGAACATTTCGTGATGGATTTTTGCCAGTTTCTTGTTGACGTTGATCGCGAACGAGTGTGCTTTTTGTGAAAGTCTGTTTTCGGGACGTTAGAGAAGATAAGTTTTAGTTTGATCCCAAAACTAATTTTCTCTTTGTGTTTGTGTGTCTGATTTAAAAATGTCATCTGGACTTGTGGAATCGGTGGATCGGTAGATTCGGCCCGCGCGGAGCCATTGCCAGCTCACTCACCAGACTCGACCCCATTCGATTTTTTCTTTGGGGTTACGTCAAGAACAAGTGTTTGTGTCCGAGTGCGCTTCCGCAGCCGAGATGAGGAATCGCGTCGTGCATGTGTTTGCGACGTTGCGTGAGGAGTGTGCTCAGGACCCAAAGTTTCTGCTCCGTGTCCACGTTGAAACACTGGGCCGTGCTCAGATATGCGAGCGTGCTGGCGGCGGCCACTTCGAACCCAGGGGTGAGCGACCTTAAGGTGAGTTAGTAGTAGGTACTTACATTATCGGATCTCAATGTAGGTAGGCCGAAGCGTAACCAACGAAACCCTATTACTAAGCCTCCGCTGTCCGTCCGTCGTCCATAGGACTAGGTAATTTACGGGGGCTCGCATACAAGAAGCGTGTTTTTTGAGTTATGGTACTTACAGAACCCTTTGTTTGAGAGTCCGACTCGAACATGGCCGGCTTTGTTATCAATTCTTATCAGAATCGCGTTCGTGATTTTAAGAGAGCATGTTCCACAAGGATGTATTCTAGCGACCCATCCAAGGTAACCTTGTTTGGGTGAATTCATAGGTACAAAATTCGCGGATGGAAACCAAGCTCCAACCAAGGTCACCTTGGATTGGACATTGGATTCGGTACCTAAGTACATCATTGTGGAACATGGTTAAGCTTATGACTCCTTAACTTCTGCGTAAACATGTCAGTTGTTGTCGGCTACGGGTGTTATTCGTCGGTACTTAGGTACTTTCTAAGTGAGTGAGGCGGTTCAGTAGTTACCTACGATACCGGATCTCAATGTAGGTAGGTACTTCAAGCTTATTTCTTATAATCAATCCTTATCTGAATCATTAAGTATTTTAAGAGATTAATCTTAAGGCTCCTTCTCTTATTTCTTCAAAAACAAGTTTTTACCATTAGCAGGTTAGTATTTTTGAGTGATAAAAATGATTCATTTTATGAGATAGGTAGGTATTATTGTTGTGTCAATGTGACTTAGATAGTTCATTAGTTTACGTGAACGGATCTCAATGTAGGTACCTACTTACAAGTTTTCTTTTTTATTATCTTATCAATCCTTATCGGAATCGTGATTTTATGAGACTAAAGACATACCTAGCTTGTCGATGCTTTTCTTCTCTTGAATTCTGCATAAACATGTTCCTACCATCATTAGATACCGTAGGTATTTCTGAGTGATTAAAAATGATTTTATGTGATATTGTGGTCGGCGATAGGTAGGCGATATTCTTAGGTACTTAAGTACATTTAACGCAGAAGCTCGCGCGGCGTCGCAGCTTTGAGTGTGTTCAAGAAGTGTAGGTACGTACTCCGTACAACGCTCTCGCGCGTTTGGATCGCGTTGTTCACAATACATTGCGCGCTCGAAAATGACAATTTCTGTAACCGATCATTAGCGAGATTAATGACTTCCACAATTTGATTAGTGGCATCAGGTGTAGCCTTTTCGCGAAGTTTGCGTTACGATGTCCCGGACACCCTGTATGAGCTATATGGCCTTAATTCTTTCATTAACACTGAATCTTTTTATAAGCTTGTAAACAAATATTCTAAAGTGTTCAAAAATACTTGCAAGGTATTAGCAACAAGCCCAAATCTTCAGAAAATAAAATAAAGACAGTTTGGAAAGTTATAAATAAGGAAACAAATAGAATTAAAGTACGAAACACTGATTATTTACTGGAGACTGCACATGGTGCCAAAAGCTCTAATTTAGAAGTAGCTCAAGAATTTGTAAATCTTTTCAGCATTATACCAACAAAAGCTACGGAATCCTTAAATTCTTCACCTGAGGTCTCATATAATTTATTAAGAGCTAACGTCCCAGGTTGTACGGTTAAATTCCAGTTCAAACATATCAACCCTGTGACAGTCATTACAGCTTTCCGGCAAATCAAAATCAAATTGACCGAAGACATATGGGGAATGTCCATTAAAGTGTGCACGTCCATAATTGAAACTAAAGCACCATACTTGGCTTTAATATTTAATTAATGTGTGGAGTAAGGAGTCTTTCCAGGTATAATGAAATATTACTATATTTCAGTATATCTGGCAAGACTCCTTACTATGTTATACCACTATTTAAATTGGGCGACGGCAAAGACACCAATAATTATAGACCTGTATCTGTATTGCCGGCTTTTAGCAAAGTGTTTGAAAAAGTAATGCTCTATCAGATGCTCAATCATTTTAACATCAATAAAATCATACACGATCAACAGTATGGTTTACCAGGGGTCGCTGTATGACTGACGCCGGTGCCTCGTTGTTAAAACACAGTCATATATTCAGCGTGGGAAGAGGCGCAAGATGCCATAGGAATCTTTTGTGACCTCTCCAAGGCACTTGATTGTATAAATCACGAAACCTTGCTCCTAAAGCTACGACATACGGACTAGGTAAACTTGCACTCAGTCTAGTAAAATCTTTCTTAAATGATAAACAGCAGCAAGTTCAAGAAAAATGGTGTCAATTCACGGGGTTTAAAAGTCAAAATGGTCCTTTTCTCTTTCTAGAATATACTCGTATTAATGATGTACCCCATCTTTTAAAAAATCAACCTCGACTGGTATTATTTGCTGACAATACGTCCTTAATTTTTAAGATAGATAGACGTTCCATAAATCTTGACGACGTAAATAACGCCAAATTGAAACATCACTACACGCATTATGATATCTGGACTCATGTTTTATTTGAAATTTTATGCAATAGAATTACACTTATCGTATGCAACGCAACATAGAATAAATGCTTGTATTGCATAGATTTTACCTACGTAGTATTACTTTGCATACGTTGCGTACGTGGGACCAGTTTGTTTCTCGCTTCATGCACGACTACTCAATAGTAATTCGGAGTGACAATGTGAATTTCAAACATTTTTCGTATATGTAGGTAACTCATTGACATTACAACATTTAGTTCCTATTGAATCACTTTTTTTCATGAAATTACCATTCAGGGTTTAAATGAACTTAGAGGGTTATTTTCACGATTAAAATAGTAATGATTCTTCACTTAAATACGCGTTACGGCCGCTAATCGTATTTTGTTCAACATACAGCTTCACACTGAAAGGCAAATTAGAAAAAAAAAAACATAAAAATGTTTGAATTTCGCGGGCTACCCTGGCACTTCCACCTTAAATATTGAAATGACCAATTCGATTTAATTAAATTACATTATTTTTCAATTGACTTTAATAATAATTAATAGCGTAATTAAGAGGTTCATAGTAGACCTCCCATAAAATGTGTAAGTATTTGTACGCCAAATGGTAAAACATAGAGAAACTATAAATAATAACCATTGTGACATCTTGCACACTATTGTAACCTATTACCTAAACTATTGTAACAAATAAAGACGATTGAAAAAAAACATACGGTTAAGTGCGTACAATCACTAGCAGTTGCATATTAAACAGGAAAGCGGCCAGCCGCTAGCCGCCCCCGCGGGCAACCGCTACTGCGTAGGAGGGCTTTGTGCTGTTTAACGTAGGTCGGTACTCGATCGCGTTAGCGTAAACATTCACCTATGTCAAATTGCATAGATAAAAAAAAAAGTTTCGCGTTATTATCACCAGACGGAGCTTATTCAGTGTTAATACCAACTGTCGTTTAAGCGATCGCAATCAAGAACGTTAAAAAACTCCAGTTTATCTATTGCTTGGATCTTTATTACATCGATAGCGGACCTATTTATTTAGTAGTGCAAATTTAATTTTGTATTCTGAATAATTATCATTGCTCGCAAAACCGCGCTAGTTGAAAGTTCAGCAGTTTTTTTAATATTATTGGTTGGACAACTTTTAGCTTATGAAACTATTCAAAATGACTTCATTACACTTTATAAATGAGATCAACCAAACCTAGGTCAATCAATCATCAATCAATATTTATGATATTCTTCCGTTACTGAGTGAGCGAGTGACTGACAGACAACGCACAGCCGAAACTGCTGGTCGTAGGAAGCAGAAATTTAACATGTACTTTCCTTGGAGAGTGAACGGAAAAATACGGATAATGCGCGTTTGAAGTCGCGGGCAAAAGCTAGTACTCAAATAACTGCCACAGGGCCAGTACATTGTAACATTATGTTATTCAGCTCTCCGTGAAGTTAGTCAACATGTGTTGAACGATGTTTATGTAACATGCAGGCGACAGTCGGCACAAACGCAAATGATACTCAAAAAGATTTGTTGCGCCGATTAAAGCGACACTTTTTGCCAAAATCCGGACCCGTTCGATGGCATCACAAATAAGAACATGGGCAATGGCACATAACTGTCAAATATAGCGGACTATAGACATCTGCATCTCAATGCAGCTGCAACCACCCCTCGTGCAAAATAGAACCTTAACGCGTTCCCACCAAGCTTCAGTTTTGCGTGTACTCTATCTGATCTGTGATTCTATGAAGACCCGCTAGAAATCACCACGATGCCAGTACTTATTAGTTTACTGAGCAATAAACAGTCGGTACTCCCTAAAACATCGAAATGACTTGACTCTGTTTGGTTTCCCTCGTCGTCCATACAATGATACACTCTATCTTATCTGTGATTCTATGAAGACCCGCCAGTACTCATTAGTTTACTGGACAATAAACAGTAGGTACTTTTTTAAGTTGCCGTCATTTATTGCCGTATTGTTTGACATTTTGTAGTTTTATGGTCTAGCCCGCATTTACTTCGAGTGTCGGCGTTGTTTTAGCTATCGTGATTACCTTGCTCATGTTAATTTCGGCTGCTAGACTATTGTTAGGTTCTATACGTTACTACCTGTGCAACTTCATCTGCGTCAGATAAGAGAGAGAGAGAAGAAAAATAAAATTTTCTCCGTTTTTGCAAATGTTTCATTGATGCTTCGCTCCTATTTGTCCACACGTGTCAGAATTGCGAAGGGGTGCAATGAGTCAGCAGATCCCTCGCTGACTGAAACTGCGATCGGTTCCCGTAATCTCGACCATTCGGCCAAGCGGTCATGCCCATTCACACTTGTGTGCATTGTGCTGTACTGAACAATTTGCCTTTATCGCTATCAAATCGAAATTGACTGAATTGACTGTAGAATTGATTTGAAAGATACGACAGCACCGCTAAATGGTCCTCGTGGCAGCAATTCGTTGGATTTACAAATTGCGATCGGTACATGAACTGTCGCCGAATTGCTGGCTAATATCCTTTCGTTTGAATAGTTAGCAATGATTTATTTTTCTATACAAATACGATGACAACTTAGGTACTCTATTACAATCTTGTGAACCATTCTCAAAAGCTCAACAGTAGAACAATAATTTCAAGAGCCATAAATTATTGTATTCCAATAAATCACTAAAAGTTCCAACACGCTTTGGAAACGTAGTCTAAATCATCAAGTTTTTATAAAATTCAATTCAGCATCGCATGGGCTTCGAAAGGACAATACAAATTAATCCGTACAACTTATATATTCTCTTAACAATAAATCTAACTGTACATTAGCTTGTTATCCTTTGCCACAACTGTATGTCGACAATAACCACAATGCGTCATATAGCCCTGTAGCCCTGTAGGCGGAACACGTGAACCCCGTGGACAACGTTCTCATACAAAGCCCGGAATCAAAGCCTTACCCTCGGTCGCCTCACTTTAGAGTCGGACCCGCTCCAGCAAACATTGCCTTTTTATTTAGGTCTTGACGGAAGTGGCTACCGACAATGTCTAATGATTGTGGGTCATCTTCATTTGTGATCTTTTCGGAGGCAAACCATACACAGGTACATACAGCCGAAAATAGAACCTCCTCCTTTTTGAAGAAGTTGGTTAAAAAGAGCAGGTACTGTCGTGTGGACCACGGCCTGTGGTCCACACGACAGTACCTGCTCTTTCAATTGATCTGTAGCTAGCTAGCTATTTCAATTGATCTCTGATATCCTAAACATCCAATCTCCCTTTACAAGTTCAAGTAATAAACTCACTTCTTGCTCTCCCTTGCGGCATAATGTTTGCTTGAATTAGCAGTTACAAAGTTGTCACTGCTCGTCATCGTCTTACGGGATCTGTCGATCATTTACATAAATGATTTGCCAAAAGTGACACAACAACAAATGATTTTGTTTGCAGATGATAGCACTGCCGTAGTAAAATTTTAGGTAATACTATTACTGACTTAATAAATTGGCTTAATATACATAATTAAACTCAAGAAAACAAATTGTTGCAAAATAAATAAATAAAGAAATGAAGCTCCAAAAAGTTGTGTCAGTTACGATGGCAAGGAAATCGAAGAAGTGAAAGTAAGTGTGTTTTAGGTATCCATATTGACAATACTCCTTATTGGAAAGCTGCTAAAGCATAGAATAGTTATTTAAAAAAAAATCTGCCTCAATCATGCGCTTTTTCAATTGGCTTGAAAATTAGATATAGACGCGTTACTTGTTGCTTATTATGTTCTAGTAGCCTCACTTCTACGATCATCATCTTCTTCCTGCTCTTATCTCATGTTACTTGGGGTTGGCGCAACACGTTTTTTTCTTCCACTCTGCCCTATCTGCCATCAAACTATCACTAAGTCCCTTTAATTTCACATCGCTCCTCACACAATCCACCCATCTTTTCTTTGGCCTTCCTCTTCCTCTCCATCCATTTACATTTCTATTCATTATTCTTTTCGTTACATGTATTTCATCCCTCCTCTTCACATGACCATAACAAGCCTCACTTTTACGATACGGAATTGTTTTTTGGGGTAATTCCCCGGGTCAAGGATTACTGTTCAAGGCACAAAAAAGGTGCATTAGAGCCATGTGTGGTCTGAAAACAGATGACAGCTGTGCACCGTATTTTAAATCATTAAAAAGCTTACGCTACCGGCGATTTACATATTAGAAATTAGTATCTTTGTCAAAACAAATCCCAACCTCTTCGAAAAAATGACAGTAAAAAAATTCTTTGAGTAATTAATATTATAAGTGTAAAACTGCATTACTAAACAAAAATGTCCTGAGTATGGCTTCACGCATTTATAACAAAATTCCAGACTTAACTCTTGCACAATTTAAGCAAAAAGTAAAATTGTTCTTAATTGATAAATGTTCATTATTGAAGAATACTTAAACGAAGAAATTATTTAAGAATTACAATGATTAATACGAGTACTATTGAATTATTATTGTTTTGTTATATTGACTTAGATTTGTTTTTAATTTTTGAGGATTTAATAATTCCTTATTTAGGTCTGACATAATTGGAGTATTAAATTATACAGCGTGTAAAAGACATCGTAACGCCAACTTCAGGAAAAGGCACGATACGATATGGCTACGTCGTGGCGTATCGTAGCATTTCGTGCCGGCTGAAGATATCGCGCTAAGCTGTGGGTTGCGGTATTTTTGACTAAGTCTGTCCGTCTGTCACAGCTTGATAAACCAAGAACAGTTTTAGATGACGTTTGTTCAACTATTTTGCCAATAAGGAAGAAATAAAAATGCCTATTTTTTTTTTTTGCAACAGCGACTGAATGCAGTTCTTAAAAACTCAAAGTGGTGGGCCCACTAGGGCATGTGGAGTATTATATGAAAGCACGCTATTTGCACATTTTAAAATTTGTCTGCTTGTCCGTGTGTCTACGTCGATTTTCTCAGGAACAGGTGGACCTTGAAAGTTGAAATTTATACCAGATACTGAGGTCTATAGTCCCTATTAGGTCCTGAGTGAACACGATAAAAAGATAGGGCAAATTTAAACTATCGCGAAAACTTTTAGTACCAAAATTTACCTTAATTTTGAACTCTTTTTTTTTCGTTATCATCCTTTTGTTTGTGCTATAAAACCTTGCTTTTAACCAAAATTGACAATTCTAGGTCAGCCGATCAACCAGAAGTAGTTCCCGTTGACCTAGAATCACGATATTTGGCAAGTTATACCGTCTTATTCTAAAAGTATAGGGAAAAGTCTGAAAACTATTCTATGTGATACAAGTTTATGTAGAGATTACAGGAAAAATAAAATCGTATCTCTAAATAGCACACTTTTTCAGAAATCAGCAACAAAAATTACATTAGTTCCACTAGCGGTCAAGAGATGGCCCTGCTCTAAACTGCAATAAACTCCGCAGTGTTAAAATTTGAGTAGAAGCTTCACCGATGAAAATATAAAATCATGTCATGTTTTATAGGTTGGAACGGAACACTCAGTGCGCGAGTCCGACTCGCTCTTGGCCGTTTTTTTTGTATTAAAAGGTATTGCAAGGCTCGCGTTTGACCACTATCTCATCCGATGTAAGCGGTTATGTGGCCGATGATGAAGGACGCTTGCTTCATCATCATCGCCGAAAGACGTCCACTGCTGGACGGAGGCCTCCCCGCGCGTATCGCCACTACAACTGGTCCTGTGCGTCTCGCATCCGTCGGCTACACGCAAGCAAACAAACAAACTCTTCAGCTTTATATATTAGTAGGTATAGATGCTCTCATGATATTCCGAACATTATCTTTACCAACATTAATTATGAAATTGATTTTACCATTCACTCCACATGCTCTACAAAGATTCCCATATTTCGCACAACTCTTCCTGTATAAAGGCTTACAAACTGGCCATCTACATTGATATGTCAATCAAACCCCTGTACAAGCACCTCGTAACTCGTAGGCTTATGCGAATCGAATCGTGCGCCCTCACAATGCTCATAATTGATACAATGTATTACGGCAACGTCTCGAAACCTCCTTTAATACCCATTACTTAACTGTTTTATTTTAGCCCTTTTTGATCCCTCAGAACAAACAACTTCTTTTTTGTCGTCCATCTTCTTAACTCCAACGTCATAAGACTCAACATCGTATAGCATTGTGTTAAGTTGTGGTGTTTTCGGACCAAATCTTCATTGAAAAGGTAATCCTGTCTAATAATATGTCCTTAGCACCTAATTTTTATTGTGAAACTTGGGCATTTTGAGTTTGTAACGATATGCAAAGATGGCGTCGATATTTTAACAATGCTGCACTGTTTTATACGAGATTACTTTTGGAAATGGCACATGTCAATGGCACATGAAATAACTAGGTTAGGTACGGATAAGCAACATGGTTCCATAAAATATGTTTTTATGAAATTATTATTCTGTTGAAATATTCAGCAAAGTTTTCTAGTACTCTAAAGGAAATCAGAAAGAAAACATCTTCTCGACATAAACATGTTTGTAACATACACATGACATCGCGCCTGTACTCCCCAAAGATATATCACAGAGTGTTCCTTCACCTAGTACCCACACGCATTTCGCCACTTTAAGTCCCATGGCGAACTAATGCAACTAATTTAGATTCCTAGCTGCTACTGAGAAATTCATTATGGATAATGTGATTTGAATTTGGAACTCAACTTGGAGACCGACGGTACCTCTCGCGGCCACCTCATTTCATACCTTGCGAACTAATTTATCGCAGTTGGTGTGAAAAGTAAAGTAAGCTCCTCAGGAATGTAGTAATAATAATAAAATTCTTTATTTTCAGTCTACTTTGGCCCATAGATAAACCTAAATCCTAAGACCTATGTTAGTCTTTAAAGGTATCCCTTCTGTGGGCTAGCTTGAATCTCTCGCTGCATTCAGGATTCTTCTCGCTTCGCTCGTGAGTTATATTCTAATCTCCCTCGCCACGCTCGGGAGTTAACTTTCGAATACTTCATTAGGTTCGGGATTCAATATGCGCCCGTGACATAAGAAACTGCTTTACATCCTCTCGGTGCATTATCTACTATTTCGTTAAAGAGTCCAGGGTCCGGGAATTCACTAATATCGAAAACAAACCCGCTTTTGCATTTATAAATATATAATAGTTATACTAATAATGATTAACAACAACAACGTCCATGTCATAAAAATAAATCGGCTCTATGACCGACTTGACTCAGTTTGAAATTCGAAACAATTGGTTGAGATTAAAAACTAAGCTTTCTGCGAACTAAGCTAATAAGCTGCTGAGGTAGGTAGGTAATTTGATACGAGCAAATCCTAACTTTGTAAAAATTTGGTAAAACTACAAGCTCTCGTTATATTTCAAATCAAAATATATAAAACGGCACACCGTTTATTTGTATATCTTGCCGTGTGACATAAATATAGCATGAAGAGTCACGCTATATGTGCGAGCAGTCGCGCGCGCTGTCCAACACGATCACAGTCCTATTGGATGACGCACTCGCGGCGCCTGCGCAAGCCACGCCTTCTACACGCGCGGTGTGCGTCGTACATGTCATACTAAACTGTTTGATTTTTTGCGGCTCTAAAAAGGCCACAAACTTTAGTAGAATCAGCCCGCACATCAAGCTACCCTAAACTGTCAATTATTCTCAATCAACCTTGAATACATTTAAACATGAGCTCTGTTTACTGCAATGCAGGCTCGAATTGTATGAAAGGAGCTCGAATATTAACACTGTAAAGGTATAAAAAAATACTGAAATCTTTTAATGATCTGCCTTTGACCATGTTTAATCAAAGTTAACGCACCGGCTAAAAGAATAAGCTTTTATAATGTTAATGAAAACATGTCATGTCGCGGAGAAGGAAACATTAATTAATAATATTGGAATACCTATGCCTTCAAGTAAATTTTAAGTTTTATTTTGAAATTATTAGAATAGTTATGACATTACAATTTACAATAACAATTATTTATATTTTCTTAATCTGACATTTTATCTTGTGAACTGACATCTTAAAATCATTCATTTATAAATAAAAATAGTTTTTTTGTAAATCCTTATTTTTGAGAACTGACGTTGCTGTCCGTGTTCTTTTTGTATTATTGAATTAAAATGCTAACATA
The DNA here is from genome assembly GCA_950371165.1 of Lacanobia oleracea. Lineage (NCBI taxonomy): Eukaryota > Metazoa > Arthropoda > Insecta > Lepidoptera > Noctuidae > Lacanobia > Lacanobia oleracea. The sequence goes on from OX493396.1 coordinate 25,020,429, forward strand.
TAATAAAATATTTGCACACCATATGTACCTAATGCTAAAATGTAAGGGGCATTATAGTTTTAAGATCATGTATCACACATTATACCACGTTCACACATTATAAATTGTACCACGTTCTGGCAAATTAACAGTTTGGAGATAATACGATATAGGTATGGAACCGCGACCGTGGCGTAATCTATTGTGCGATTATATTAGACGGACGTATTGGCCTACTGCTAGTACGCAAACTACATTTGTACAGGATTAACGCAAGGCCTGAGACAATGGCCTTCTACGTAGGTTTGTGAAGAAAACGGAACGGGACTGACATGAATAGTGGAATTAGCAATAGTTACCTTATTGTCTCATTGAAAATGTCTAGCAGCGACGATTTTAACAGTAACGGAGTTCGGCCGTTGTTTTGTTAACGGTCATCTTAAACCAAAATTAAAAAGAACTGCAAGATATGTTATAGGTTGTAGTATGAAATGTTCAGGTGCCTAAGTAAGCAGTAAGTATTCAAAACCTCAATCAGAGTCCATTTACTAAATAGTTCAGTTAATATAAATTATATGTAACTAGGTACACGACTACAACATAACATAAACTTAGCAACGTTCTCTCGACCAATCACGTGGCTGAGAAATGTACACGTTGTGCAACGAACGAGCCCCGAGTGTAGGAGAGGCGGTGTGAATGGCTTCTGTGCAACTAAACCTAAATGGAATTGCTATAAAAGGCCCCAAAAGAGAGGATTCCGAATATGGGCTTGTTTTTGTTGATATGAAACTGCTTCGTTGCCTCGCTAGAAGAACCAGATCTTGCAATAGCTTGGTAAGAGGTACTTAGGTGTTAATTTCATAGTAGCAACCTGCACCAAATGCGAACACAAAAATAGCATATTCCTTCACAATTGAAAGGAATTTCAGAACTAGTGCTTCATATGTTTAAAAAAGACAGCTGCTCGACTAGGTACCTGAAAACATGCATTGAACGCTGTTGAGATAGTGGTCAAACGCGTGCCTATCAATAGTAAAAAAAAAAAAAAAAAAACGTATAGATTTTCCCTTTGAAAATGTGAAAAGAATCGTGTAGGTAATTTGGAATCAGAATTTGTGAAAGACAAATGAGCGAGATATGGAGTTGGGTTCTCAATCCTCACATAGAGGATTGCGGGCCCACCTGTAACTGATAAACAATGGGCGCTACAGAAAAAAGTCTTTATGCCGAAATCTAAGCTAATGCCAAACAAAATTTGTGAAAACAAGATATTATCGCAAACACGTGTCTTCAATCCAAAATGGGCCCTTAATCCTCACACATGCAAAAGTTTATTACACAAATAAAATTAAACTATTAAATTACAGCTGCTGTTTCAAGTCCTATATGCTACTAAATAAAGCAAGAAGTGAAAGCAAGAACAGGTCACCATTTCTTGTTTTTTGATAGTTATTAAAATTCGGGCCCTCAATTCTCCATTTCTTTTTGTTTTCGTATTAACGTAGGTATGGTATATTTGACAAACACTAAATTCTTCTGAAAAATTTGTGCAACAAATTCGATACCAGCAGGAAATTGCAAATGAGCTTTATTCGAATCGACTTTTCCATCGACAGTATACGGTCGCTTGAAACTGTGAAAAATCAAAGTTTTAAGTTATAAAAAAAGATACGGTCGTTTATGACCCAAATACGTATTTCGACACTCTCCAGGGAATCGAAATGTATAGGGTATTTCCTGTTGACCTAGAACTGTGAAATTTGGCAATTAATACCGTTTTATACTACAAGTATAATAAAAAGTCTGATAACCATACATTTGTAATTCCTATAGTCTATAATTAAAGTAATATGTAGGTACCTACAAATTTGTACGGAATCCGGTGGGCGAGTGCGACTCGCACTTGGCCGGTTTTTTTAAGTATCATCAATAGCTTACTCAACGCATGCCAAATTATGTGAATTTTATATGAAACATTTTGGTACTTCGAGTTACATTTGTGCAATTTTCTTAAGGATATCTAATTTTATTTAATGCCTTTGTTATTTCCCGATAATTTAGCTTTCTATTAAAAAAAAAAATTAGAATAGGTCTATTAGTTTTGGAACCTATTGGGTTCAAACAAACAAATAAAAAATCTTTCATGTTTGTAGATAACAATACCTAAATAATGCGTTTTGATATTTTTTTTAACATGACTGTTATATCGTCGAATGTGGTGTCTAACAGTGATACATGTCCACAAAGTAATTTTAGACCGAAAGATGGCCGCCTTAAATCCACCTTAAATATTTTTGATAACGCTTTTTGCCACGTTTTAGGTGTATTTTTTTTATATTTCACCTGATTGTACTAAACTGCTTCAATGATTTGATGATGTCCAAATTGTCATTGATATAAAATATTGAAATTAAAGTTGAATCGTCAGCAAGTCCACGGAACTGGGGTTTGCTTCGCTTTCCTCTTATTCCCATCCGGCAGCACTCATGATTTAAGTTAACCTGTACTTAAAGAGTTTGAAAAATAAAACATTATTAATCATCAGTAAAGTTTACAGCTGAAAGTTCAGCTATCGCGTCACGTGACACATCATCTCTTCACTTCATCAGCAAATTTCGTCCTCGTGCCGAATGTTTTCCAACGAGATGCCCGATCTTATGATTGCCATCTATATGGGAAGTTATAGGGTTTCGTGGAACCGCACAAACGTATGGGGTTCTATCTAACACGTGCCAATCTCCCAGCATGTGCCATGGGTTTTTCATGGGTTGGAAATTTCAGGAGCTACTGTTTAATCTCCAGGAGTGTTACCGGTTTGGGGAAATAGTGCGGCAGTTTCGGATGGCTAAATTTTAAACGGGCCAAAACATAAACTCCAACTAAATTAACATGATCTTAATACTAACGTAGTCCATAAACAACATAAAAAGCCGGCCAAGTGCGAGTCGGACTCGCACAGGAAGGGTTCCGTACCATATACCTAAACTATACTATAAACCTTAACTTTTATGATTTGTTGTTCTAGCGGCAATATAAATATACAATCTGTGAATGTTTGAACTCTCTACCTATTACGGTTCTTGAAAAACAGCTCGCGGACAGACGGACGAACGGACAGACGGACAGCGGAGGCTTAGTAATAGGGTTCCGTTGGTTATCCTTTGGGTACAGAAACCTAAATAGGCCTACTGCCACTGTTTCATGTTAATTATGATAACAATAGCCGAGAAGCGCGGCGCGCATCACCGCGTCGTATGTAGGCACAAGACTTTTACGACCAATGAGCATGCAGGGTTTTATGTGTATATTAGGCACCTATCGTACCTACATTTATGGCCATTCTAATCGATTAATATTTTTATATTTTACCTAATGTGTCAGCTACTTATTGCCTAGGTCTATAATTTAAATTAAATGAAATATTTAGGGAGGTACCAAAAACCGAAACAGATTTAAATTCGACTTATTTTTTACCATAGAAACCTTTTAACTTCTAAATTCTAAAACGAAAGTAAATAATATTTCAAATAACAGGTAACGGCTATGAATGACTGCCGCGTCTATCCGGTGGCCGACGTAGAATGGTCGTTACTACCGGGTGTTTTGTTGGAATAGAATAGAATAATTTTTTTTGCATTAAAACATGGTATTGAAGATGGTACAAAAACTAAAATACAGAGCATGCATGTTTTTTCTTAACGTCATAAGCGTGCAAATGTTTCGTACTTACAATTAGTCATTTATTTTTTTGTTAAAAACTCTTTTATACTACCTATAAAAAATATTAGTGCAACTTCAAAGCGTTTACAAGTAGGAGTCGCGGTGAGAATAAACGCCATCGAGACTCTTTGATCCTTTTGCAAATACCTAATTGTCTTGCGGCTTATCTGGTCAATAAAATTGTTTTTCACACCAACTGCACGAAAACGTCAAATTATTTTCCTTGCAAACCTAACCTAAAGTAGGTAACTCCGCCGCTAGGTGTAGCTAGCGCAGTCAAAATGCGTTCCATTTTCAAATCACATTATTGCAGGTGGGCAGGAGCCACATCTTAGGACGCGCGACCTGCTAGTCTATTCTGTAAATAACCATTTCGATATCGAGAGCTCACTTCGTGAGGTTCGTCACTCAGTTGAAGCATATCGAGCTACAACAGAGTGACGAACCTCACGAAGTGAGCTTTATAATATACGTTTGACGTAATTTGATACTCACCTCGGATTCCGCTTCGACATACGAAAATGTTGTCACAGAATAGGGCTAATACTGCTCCTTGCGGCGGGGACCGACGCGCGCCATTTGTTTTCATGGCTAGAGCACAATTTTCCCGCAGTAGGTGTGAAAAGTAGAGTATGCTCCTCAGGGATAAAGGTGTCTTTGCCTTGGGCTAGCTTAAATACCTCGCTGCATTCAGGATTCTTGTATTAACTCCCTCACTTCGCTCGTGAATTAAATCCATCCGAGCGCCTTGAGGGAGTTTTAAACTCCCTCGCGGCTGAAAGGCAAATTAAATAATGAATAAATTTTTTGGAATTCAATATTACGCCCGTGTCATAAGACACTGCTTTTTTATCCCCTCGGCTCATAATCTACTATTTATGTGTCCAGAATTTGGTACTAGGGATTAAAAATGGTACCTATTGTATGTGTAGGTATCTTTTTGTGATTTAGTTAGAAGAATAGTTTAGTAGAGAAATAATAACAAAGTACTTGAAATCAAAACAAGGGAATTATGATTTATAGCTAAGCTGGAATTTCGAGATTGCCTACTTGCTACTATTGAAGCAAGAATCAAGAATGAATTTGACTACGATAGGATATTGTTAAGTAAGTACATATTGGGATATGAAAAAATAAAGTAAGTGAAATAAAAAAATTGCGTTTCGTTTATAAATTTTATTTCTACACTATATTAATAATTTTACACAACCTGTAATTTCCAGTATTTTATAAAAATAGACAAAACCCATTCTAAATTCAATTTGGTCTACTAACACTTTATAATCCATTTAAATTACTTTCCCCCGAAAACGAGCGACGTAATACATTTTACAAATATGTAGGTACGTACGAGTTCATCACTAGTAAGATTTTGAAGTCCACACACTGAAAGTCTACTACGGTACTACTAAACAGTAAAAGTAGTACTAAACTGTTAAAGATTTGCGAGTGTTCAATTTTGCTCATAGCTCAGCATTCTTCTTCTCTAAATAGGTAACTTGCAAGGCCAGTCACATTTCCCGCAGCTTCCTTCCATCTCGACTCTGCTTGACCGCGTAGTTGTTCCGCTCGCGCTTCTTCCGGAAGGAGTAGGCAGCGGTATGGCTGGTCTGCACCTCCGCCTCCTCTGGTTGTTACCCAGCAAGGTTCCTCCCTTCTTCTCCGACGTCGCTCGCATGACATCTCATTCAAACGCCTGGTACTTCACGTCGTCAGACAATGATTCTGAATCGTAGAACTCTGCTGATTCCGGTGGCGAGGGCGTGGTCGGTTTGCTGTGCGAGCAGCTCCCGATGGAGTTGGGAGACGTCCACGATGGCATCGGATACGACACTGGCTGGTACGGATACATCACTGGCTGATACGGATACAACACTTTTTTACGTTTTACAAGTATTTGTTCATCACTTATAGGATTTTCAATTTCAAACACTAAAAGTCTACGTCACAGTAATGACGTAGGTAGACTTTCGTACGTTCGCAGAGCCGGGATAGAAGGAAGCTGAGGGAAGGACGCTGTCAACAGATTTGTCCACAGCGTCCGCAGACACCGGCAGATAAATTTGCTCGGTACTCAGCTATCTTTTTTTTTAAGTAGGTAACTTCCAAGGCCTGTCGCATTTCTCGTAGCTTTCGCCTATCCCGGCTCTGCTTGGCCGCGATGTTATTACGCTCGCGCTGCTTGCGGTATGCTTCGTCAGCGCGGCTGGTCTGCACCGCCCTCCGCATCCTCGGGTTGTAAGGCACCAGGGATCCACCATTTTTCGCAGCCATCGCTCGCATGGCAGCTCTCTCAAATTGCTGAAACTCCTCGTCGTCAGACAATGATTTGTAGAGCTCTGCTGACTCCGGTGGCGAGGAGGCGGGCGGTTTGCTGTGCGACCCGCTCCCGATCGAGTCGGGTGACGTCAGTGATGGCACCCGATATGACACTGGCTGATGTTTATATGGCGCTGGCTGATGTGGATATGGCGCTGGCTGGTGTGGATATGGCGCTGGCTGGTGTGGATATGGCGCTAGCTGGTTTGGATAAGGCGCTGGCTGGTGTGGATATGGCGCTGGCTGGTGTGGATATGGCGCTGGCTGGTGTGGATATGGCGCTGGCTGGTGTAGATATGGCGCTGGCTGGTGTGGATATGGCGCTAACTGGTTTGGATAGGGCGCTGGCTGGTATGGATATAGCGCTGGCTGGTGTGGATATGGTGCTGGCTGATGTGGATATGGCGCTGGCTGGTGTAGATATGACGTTGACTGGCTCGAATACGGGGCGTGGTACAAAGGCTCCGTGTACGTGTACTCCGTCGGAAGTGAAGATTGTGGAGCAAAAGACGCGGGAAGCGGAGACGCTGTCTCCACCTTCACCGCGGGTTTGCTCAAATCAATGGCAGCTTCCTGCGCGTATTTAATCCACAAAGCCATTTCGAGAACTTATCGTCTTGAGACTTACCTAACATGTCTGTAAATACTAAAATCATTATAAATTGTTATGTTCCCTCTCTTTCTCGCCTTTACAGGCTTTTGTTAACGACGTCGATATAGTATGACGAACGCCTTTCAAAAAGGTTTAAATTGTTAGCTTCCATACCGACTTTACTTAGGGACTGGAGTAGGAAATCTTCTATGACAGCGTATACTATTGTGTAATATCTATATAGGCATATTAGTGACAAACGATCTCACACTGGTTATAATAACACATGTAAATTATACCTTAAAGCTATTCGTTAAGGTTCCATATCTGTAGAGATGACGGCATCACGCAGTGGTAGCGGTCCACTTATTCAAAAGATTAGGCGACAGTCCTCAGTTGTACAATCACAAAGACCACCAGCGCTCTGTCCCCTGTGTTCAGAAAAATAAAATAAAAAGATCTTATGATCACAACAATACATTATTCAGCTCTCCTATAAAGTTACTCAAAGTTAGTTGAGAGATGTTTATGTAACATACAAGGGTGATTTTCAAAGTTTTTGTACAGTTACAAAAATGAAACAAAAATGAATATCGTTACAAAATTGACCAACGTTACAAAAAAATAACAAAAAGGCAATATTAGGGCAATTTCACAACATTATTAAAACAATGAAATCAGAGCTTAATTATTTATTGATAACATAAGCAGATTCTTGAATTACAAAATCAGTCTCAGAATAAATTGTGCATTCCGTTTGGTTATTAAATATTTAATAAAATGTTTAGATTACGGAAAAGAAACCATTGGTGATGGAACTTACGGTTAATAATATTAGTAATTACTTTGAATACGTCATTACAAAAATAATAGTAAAGTTAATTATTATTTATCAGATTTTTTTATTAACAATGAACTAGTAATAAACCAATTAAAAAATACTCGTAGTATCTATACGTCACTTATATTTTTTTAGTAAGGAAACTGTAATATCTTTAAGGGTAAATAAAGTAAGTTTTAAACTTTAGAAAACATCATGTAAACTAACAAATAAGGAATCGTAGGAACTGATTACCAGTTTAAACAGTAACAGTAGTTCTCAGGCATAAAGTAGACTTTGGCTTCTATTAAAAAATAATATTATAATCTTTGGAATCTCACGTAACATAAAAAAATATAAGTCATCTCTTAATTTCAGAAAATAATAATAAAAATAATCATTGATATAAAAAATATTAGGTAATAAAGTTTTATTTCAACACGTGATTAAAAAATATTCGAATTCGAATCATCCTCACTTTCACTAAGACTAAAAAAAATTTTTCTAGCACGGTTAATATTATCCATTTCTTGTGATTTAGAGGAACATGGGTCTTTTTCTAGCTTCGTGTTTGGCGTAGAAGTAGAGCCAAACAATTCTGGAAATGTTTTAGTCAAGTCATTTGACGAAACATTGTAACGTTTTGAGTTTATTAGATTTGTTATGTCATCAAGAGAATAATTTACTTTTATATTAGACAAAATAGTTGGCGTGCTTGATTGTGTCATTGTTTTCTTCATATTATTGACAGATTGAGTTTTGGTTTTTTTAACTTGAGCGGTGGATTCCAACAGTAGTTTAGAAGGGTGTAATAATGTGTGGAGGCCAGTGTGAACTTGATTAACTATTCTTGTTAATGGAGCGGTGTGATTTTTTGCTTGTAAATTGGAGTCATCGACGTCCGTTTCGCTAAAACTTTGTAATAATAATCCTTTAGTTTGTTCGTTCTGTAATACTTTGGGTGCCTCAAAGGCAGCTCTGGGTGTAATCTTTTTGACACATGGCAAAATAAAAGTGTCTTCTTCGTCAGAATAAGCGATTTGTCGAGTTCGTTTTATTTTAAGTGGCATCAACAAGCAATGCTTTTTAATAGAGAAACAGTCGCAAAACCCCTTTTTGTCTGAGCTATTACAGAAACAACTTAGAGTCCTATAATATATATCATTTGTATCGTCATTTATCGCCTGTATTTGGTGTAACTTTTGTGAGTTGGGTACAGGTATTAAAAAAATCAGGTTAGTTTCTTTGCATTCTTTGATCATATTAATATGAGTGTCATTGACAATAAAAAACGTTACTTTACTTTCACCTTTTAGAAGAGCAAAAGCAGTTTCAGCATCTGTCACGTCTCTTCCATGCGATACTTTTCTGTCTAACAGTCGTTTAATAACTCCTCCTACGCCATCTGCAGGTCCTTTGCCATGGTAAGATTCGGAAAAAATCCAAGTTCCTTTAACAAATTCTAAATCACTCAAAGTTTTTTTAAATAGGAAAAAAATCTTTTTGTATTTATATTGGGTGGTGGGTCCGTCGGAGAAAACATGCAGAATTGTCATTTCTGGATAGTACTTTTTTATATCCATCAAAACTGGATTCAAATGTGCCCAAATGGCTTCTGGTGCATGATTTGTGGAGTTCGAGAAAGTGCAATATGATTTTGGCCTTTTATTTTTTTTGTATACAGCACTAGTATGTAATGATATTTGGTATTTTATTTTATTTTATTTGGGAAAATAAACGGTTACACATTACAATATCGCTAAGAACTTAAAACAAAATGGTATTATAAATGTACAACCAACAACATTTTCCACATAATATAAAAAAGTTAAACTAAAATGAACATCGTGCGACATAGATTATGGATAAATGTTAACCTCTAATAATAATAAAACTAAACTGAAAGTCATTCACACAAAAAAAAAAAAAGTAAAAAGAGAAAGAATAGTAAACTATGATTTTAAATGGTTATGTACTTAATTCTGCTATGGTTTTAAGAGCAATACTTCTAAATTTCCCAGCCGAAACAGCAAAGAACTCAATACCCTGGAAAATTTTATTGAACTGAGCGGTAAGACGTCGTAGGGGTGCTCGCGAGCCCGCGTTTGTCCGACAAGAGGTTACAGCAAACAGCGGTCGCGCGCGCACACCCCGACATATAGTTGTTCTAGGTACTACATAACTTATTCTATTGCTTATATCTATACAATCAAATTTATTGTTACATAAATCAAACAGAAACATCGATTCCAACATTATACGTCTAGATTTAAGACTTTGAAGTTTGAATTTATTTAGTAAGTCGCTGTAAGATGCATACGTACGAAAACAACGGTAATGCATGGCCTTTAAAAATTTGCGTTGTACTTTTTCTATCATGTTAGAATATTTATCATAGAAGGGATTCCACACCGGGACTCCGTACTCTAATTGAGACCTAACCAGAGTTTTAAATAGATATAGATAAGTACTAGGACGTTTAAATTCCTGAGCCGATCTCATTACAAACCCGTACATACGAAAAGCATTGTTCACAATTTTAGCAACATGAGCATCTAGATGGAGTTTGTCATCCAGCAGAACACCAAGATCACGAACTATTGTTTCTCTAGTCAGATCTATATTGTTTAAGGAATATGCATGTTTTATTATTTTTTTATTTTTAGTAAAACTAATGCAATGGCATTTGGTATTGGGAAGCACCAAAGTGAACGGCTTGAATTTCTTCGCTGAGTTTACATGTGTAGTTCTCCGAAAAATCACAATGAAGAACTACTTCATTATCTTCAAGGTGTTCTTTAAGATGTTTATACGTTTTATATTGGTGGGCAATGTTGAAAACATGCGTCATGTACTTTTTCAGTTCTACTTCAAATAGACATAAAAAGTTTGCTAATTTATGGGGTTAGAGATCATTTATTCTCATAAGAATTACAATTCACTTACATGAGAATATTTAACTAGACATCACAAAATAAACTAAATGTTGGACGCATTACAAAAACTGGGCATCGATTATAATGTTTTGAGGGTAGGTTACAAATAATATTAACAAAATATTTATCCGATTTCTTTTCTGTAACTACTCGTTTAGACTTCTTTGTTTCGTTATCTTTTTCGTATTCAGTATTCTTAAAGGTCCACTCAAGCCACGAAATGTTTTCTTCTTTTACTAGTTTATTCTAATTCAAAGATATTTTGTTGAATACATCACATTCAAAATACATGCACTCCTTTGATCGTTTGTCACATACTTTAGCTTCTACAAGGTCATTTAAGTCATGAAATGTTAATAGTTTCATTTTTTTTAACGCGAGAAATTTAAATTCCATGTTGGCATGGATTTTACAAACACAGGTATCTCGGTCTCTAAGTTGTGGTGTAACAATGTGAAATGGCTTGTGTCTGACAAATGTGACGTAAGATATTTGGATACCTGTATCTTCTTTGAATTTTTTATGCAAATTAATCAAAGTATCAACAAGATAATGCTTTTGCATCTTTATTCTTTTTTTCGTCTTTGTTTCTTTTTTCCCAGAAGAACAGCGACTTACGTCATCTTGTAAATAATATTTGCGGATTTTTTTTGCTAGTATACTGCGTTTACCAGTTTGTGTGTTTTTGTAAAAGCGAATTCTTCCTTTTAAACCAATACACAACCCTAATCGAGATCGTAATGTATATTTTCGTACTAAATCTGAGTTAAAAATATTCTTAAAAGCTAAAGCTTCATTCAAGACCATATTTTCTAGAATAACTCTCTTTACTTTATCTCTGTGATTGTCTGTGTTAAAACTTATTTTTTGGACAACTTTTGAGTTCGGTGAAATTGGCCCAGGAATTTCAACGCACACCAATTTTTCATTGTTGTCAAATTTTTGACATTTTAAAAGAATGTTTTGTCTGTATATTTTCTTTTTTAGAGCCGCTATTTGCTTCTTTTGTTTGTCTATTTTGCAGGCTTGTTTCTTTAATTTCTTTTTTAATTTATAGTAATTTCGTAAATATACCTTTTGTGATTTTGTTTGCTTTACATCTTTATTAATGTCTTGACATTTTTGTTTCTGATTTTTTTTCAGCCTTCGCCAATTTCTTCTCCTTAAAGCTTTCTGACTATCTGTTAATTTGGAAACTTGGACATATTTACTTTTGATCCTTTCCAAGTTCTTTTGCTTGATTTCTTCATACTTTTCGGGATCGTTTAACTTTAATCTTTCCATGTACCTGCGCTGTCTTTCTGCATTAGTCATCGGCATTCCTGAATAATGAAATACATGGTCTTATTAATAAGTGTCATATATACATGCTTTTGATAAAACTGTTTGCATTATATATCTTGCTTGAAAATATAAAGCTGTCAAGGGCAAGCAGAAAAAACGATTTTTACAGATCTAGTTAATAAAAGAAGAAAACATTTCATGGCTTGAGTGGATTAAAGAAAATTTCATGCGAAAAAGTTAACGAAACACTAAAGTCAAAGTGAGTTGTTACTGAGAAAAAAATTATAAGAATACGCTCACGCACAGTTCTTGAGCAGCTCGTGAACATTTTTCAAGTACAAACGCAAATCGCGAGATCTTGCGAACTGCTTACGAGCTGCTCACAAACAGTAGGTACGCGAGCGGCGCATTCGGCAGATCTGGGCCCCTAGTCTGCTAATTTTTATAAATTCGTCATTCCAACACGATGCCATTGTCATTTTGCTAAAAGTTCGTAATCTGCTAAATTCATAATGATCCTTCACTGATCGTTCAGTAGCATGTCAGTGGTCTCGTAATGAAATTGTAGTGGAATGACAGTGTCGTATTGCTATTATTATAAAACCCGTTTGGAGAAATAATTTTCGAAAAACTGCTATTAAATTTGAACATTAATTTATGCCAGATTGCTATTGTATATAATTTTACATATTATTTATTAGTGTTCTATGAAATCTGAAGTAGTAACAAAGTCGTAAATAGCAAAAATACGTAATGAAACTCATTTATATTTTATCCGTTTTGCTGTCAAAGTCAAATGTGACATTAGGTACTGTTTACTTTACTGACGTCGACGACTGTTTTTATTTGTTTTGAAGCGACCGGTGTTTTGCAAAGAGCTAATTGAATTTTAACGTGAGCGTCATTAAAAAATCAAATAATTAATAGATTTGTTTATTGCTCTTTTTTACTTCTCAATAACGACATCATGAGACTGTGCATCAATTGCGGAATAACAACGGAACGCTGCAATACAATAGGAAGGTGAATATTGGAAATGGATCATTCTTCCTATTGTACAGGAATGGGTGGGTTAGTATCTGATATTTCTATATCGTAAACATTTAACATTTTTGTACGTAATATTTAATGTAAACAAACTAAATGGTGTAATAGGTTCTGTTAAGTTTTCTTTTAATGGTTTTATTTTTAAAAATTAACCAGAATGTGCAACAAATTCAAATTCAAAACATCACCAATCCAGACTAAATCTGTATGGTCAATTACAACCTATTCTCTCTCTCAGAGGGGAGGCCAGCGTCCCTTCAATGGAAATGTAATATGGCCACTTATGTTTACCAAAAATAGCCACTCAGATGTTTATTTCTAAATGCTAGTGCTAGACCTAATAGTCGAATGAAAATTGTTTGTTTCAGATAAATGAAAATGACTTCATCTTCCAAGCTTGCTCTTGATGAAAGTAGACCAGATGGAAATGAACAGACACTAGGACACCGATGAGTGTTATTCAATGTGGATGTTGTCTTCTGAAAAAAGTTTGTCCTCATCAACTTTTACAGTACAGAACTGGTACAGTGCAAGAGTGTAATATAATGGATTCTGCCGTGCTTGGTTAGTTTACTAGTTTTATTCACGGGTTATGAAAAACATTATTTAGTTTAGTTTTGTTAACGAGGGCATAGAGAGTGTTATTTTCATTATCTATCTATACTTATATATAAAGCTGAAGAGTTTGTTTGTTTGTTAACTTGAACGAGCTAATCTCAGGAACTACTGGTCTGATTTGAAAAATTTTTTCGGTGTTAGATAGCCCATTTATTGAGGTAGGCTGTAGGCTGTATATCATCACGCTAAGACCAACAGGAGCGGAGCAGTAATGAAAATTGTGACGCAGATGAAGTTGCGGGTCAACTAGTACTAATATTATAAAGCTGAAGAGTTAGTTTGTTTACTTGAACGCGCTAATCTCAGGAACTACTGGTCCGGTTTAAAAATTCTATCTGTGTTAGATAGCCCATTTATCGAGGAAGGCTATTGGCTATATTATCACGCTAAGACCAACAGGAGCGGAGCAGTAACGAAAATTGTGAGGCAAACGAAGTTGCGCAGGTCAATTAGTATTTAATATTAGTCAAGCTCTTAACATCAACATTTCTCATTTGCAGGATTTCATTAATTCAGTCATTTTCAAAATGGGCACACACATACACAATGTCTCTGTGTAATGGCTTCCTGTAATGTGGATAAATTATTTTCAGGTGGGTGCTTCAAGTGTGCTTCTTTTGATGGGTGCGAGCAAATAGAGCATCCCGGTATTTCCATTCAGGCCCCTCACCATCTGGGGCATCTTCATCAGCTGTCAATGAGCGGAACAGTCAAGACATTCCTCATTTAGAAGAACCTACTTACACACATATTATGATAATCCTAATGAAGAAGATGATTAAAACGATTTACTTACTGCTATGTTTTATTTTTATTTAATATAATACTATTTCTTATTACTGTACCTGATATAAGTTAGCACCCTATTAAATACAATATAAGCAAAAGCAAGCCAGAAGTGATGCACATGGCTCTTGTCTAAAAATATAGTTTTCTGAAAACTTCAGCTTAAAGAAACTGTCAAACTGAAAGCCTGAGCACTTTTATAAAAAATCATCATTATAGGATGCAAGCACTGCAGCATAGCTGCAAGTGCATTCAAGAGTATATAGTCTTAGATCTCTATAACGACGAATGTTTGATAATATTTAGTGTAGGAAACATAGCCACAAATATGCATTTTTCGTTTGAACGAGCTAATCTCTGGAATCAGTCAGATTTGAAAAAATATTTTTATATTGTTAGGCTATACGGGAACAGAAAAAAACGAGCTATGCGCGTACAAAGTCGCGAGCTAAAGCTAGTAACTACTAACTAGTATTTAAAAATAATAACCTAAAATATGGGCAAATATTATCTGATTTGGTCAGTGGGTCAAAATTGGGCTCGTGAAACCTTCCTAAATGCTCTAATTTATGGCGAAATCCAGCTCTGTAACGCCAGGCCCAAGTTTTTATGGAGTTACGGTTTCTCCTTTCGGCTCTCATTGAGTTTCTCGAAAACCACTGACACCTGGCGCTTGGCTACAGCAGCCGCACCAATGAAGGGCGAAGTTTGTCCAAAAAATATTGGATATAAAACGCCGGTAGAATGGCGCAGTGACTGGAAAAGCAATGACTACACAATTACGTAGGTCACTGATCAATGGAACTGTCAAAATTTTAGCAGATTACCGCATACGACTGTCATTATGTACGAAATTACCATTTTATGCCATTTCGTTCAGTGGAGTGTCAGTGATTGTTCATTGGAAAGTCATAATGACACTATTATGTTAGTATATTGCCAAACTTGTCAAAATCAACAATTATGAGATCAGTGATCGACCATTCTGACACTATTGTAATAGCAGACTTGGGGCCCTGGACCCACAGAGTGCACAAATTTTAATACTTTAAACATGATAAAATAAGAAAAGAAAAGTTATTCATGGAAATGTGTTCTATTGCTGATACAGAAATCCAGAAAAAAAAAATTGCGCACTAGTTAAAACATTACACTGTATGTACGAAGTATAATTGAAAAATTAATTCCATTATGAAATCGGGTTTACTTCATATTTGTTACATCCTTTTTGTTACGCAACAAAATTATGTAACAAATCGTTAAGAAAATGAAAATCAACGGTTTGTTGAATAACGACCTTCAACATTTGAAGGTTAAAAATAATGTTATAGGACTTGTCTATCTCGTTAATCAAATGGAATCAATATTACTCTTTGAATTTACGCAAAAATAGTAAAACAGAGACTTACCGTTGTTTTTATAGCTGATCAACTAAAATGAAAACTTTAATGTGGAAAAAACACTACACCGCCAGAAACATACTTTTCACAACAATGGCACCTGCAGATGAAATGGCGGAGTAATATTTTGCTGTCATCTGATTGGATGTCTTTGAGAAAAAAGTGTTGCCAGTAAAGAATCTCAAATATCTTCTAATATTTGTGTTACAATAATGATCAAGAAAATTGAATGAAATGTAAGATACATTTTAAAAGGCAGCTGAAAGTTTAGCTATCGCGTCACGTGACACATCATCTCTTCACTTCATCAGCACATTTCGTCCTCGTGCCGAATGTTTTCCAACAAGATGCCTGATCTTATGATTGCCATCTATATGGGAAGTTATAGGGTTTCGTGGAACCGCACAAACGTATGGGGTTCTATCTAATACGTGCCAATCTCCCAGCATGTGCTGTGTTGGAAATTTCAGGAGCTACTGTTTAATCTCCAGGGCCCCAAGTCTGCTATTACAATAGTGTCAGAATGGTCGATCACTGATCTCATAATTGTTGATTTTGACAAGTTTGGTAAGCTACTAACATAATAGTGTCACTATGACTTTCCAATGATCTATCACTGACACTCCACTGAAAGAAATGGCATGAAATGGTAATCTCTTACATAATGACAAATGAATGTCAGACATATGCGGTAATCTGCTAAAATTTTGACAGTTCCATCGATCAGTGACCATCAGTGACAAACACATTGAAAATTTATATTAGATAGGTAAATCGTCAGTCATCGCGCAAGCGCCGCAGTGAACGGGCGTGTGTGCGTTTGTCTCGTGTGCGGTCATTGACCTGGCAATGTCAACGATGAATTCTAAAGTTTTAAAATGTTCAAGTTGTAATATTGTGATCAATGAGGTGCTTGCATTTGTGCAAAATAAGATAGAAGTAATGAATGAAGAAAGTTTGGTGCAAATCTGTGTAACGGCTTTTTCTGAGGAAGAAGTTGAAAATGCCAAAGTCCTGTTATTTGGATCCGTTCAGACTTCAGTACGCAACATAACGCGCAAAAGTAAAGGCAAGAAGAATAGGAATTTGGAGGATATCATAAGTCTACTCAAGCAGACAGACCCGGAAATGATACCAATTTTTGTTGCTCGCGATCTGCAGAAGCTGCCACCAGTATCTTTTGACCATATAGATGTAACTAGATTACTCAAAGATCTTCTAATTTTGCGAAGTGATATATCTAGTATCAAGGAGAAATATGTCACGGGTGAGCAATTCAGTGAGCTAAAGTGTGACCTAGAAAACCTCAAGAGAGCTTCATTAGTTAACGTTCATCAAATGAACGTTAATACGAAAAGAGGTGCTTTTTTATGTGATAATTATGACAGTGGGCCAATGGGCATAATAACACACAGCGATCGGCCGTTATCAACCGCCCGCGAACAGGTGCGCGCGTCGGATCAGCTGTCTCTTTCACCCGAGTGCGCTAACGATGTTCGCGTCCCGCTTGCGAAACCAGAATCGCTTGCGAACATTGCAGTGTCTGCGACTGCAGAGCGGGTAGTTTCACAGCTGAGTCATGCGACGACACATATGATATCTGCGCCCGCGATTACGGAGGTAGACAGGGAAAAAATAAATCACGATGTGAATGTAAAACGAAAACAAAGGACTTTGGCGGATGTGGTGCGGCAACCGGGTATTTGGAAAGATCAAAAACAGGACGGTGAATGGATAGAAGTTCAAAATAAGCGATACAAAAATCGTTTTATTGGTCAAAAAGGCAAAGCGACAAGCATGTTTGATAGTAAATTCAAAGCGGCGGATATTAAAGTCCCGTTGTTTATTAATAATGTAGACAAAGGTGCCTCGGTGAGCGACATAGCGAATTATATTCTAAGTAAAACTCAGGTGTCTGTACAGTTAGAAAAGATTGTTATGAAACAGGAAAGGGACTACAGTGCCTACAAGGTTTTTGTCCCAAGCCATAAGTTGCCAGTTTTCTTGGACGACAGCCTGTGGCCGGAGGGTGTAAATTTCAGGAAATTTGTGAATTTCAGAAGGAAAACTACTGAAATATTACGTGTACAGTCACCGAATAACCGTAATGGAACGAAACCTAGTTAAATTCGTAAGCTTCAACTGTAAGTCTATTCGTAGATCGATTGACGGCGTCAGATCACTTTGCCAGTCAGCTGATATCATTGCACTTCAGGAGACATGGCTCCTCCCACACGACATTGCCTTCCTGGGAACTATCCACAATGAGTTCGCGTTTACGGGCAAGTCAGCTGTGGATACATCAACAGAAATATTACGAGGGCGGCCGTTTGGAGGGGTTGCGCTGATATGGAGAAGAAGTTTGTTTACATCGGTGTCCGTTATCGAATGTAATAGTGTGCGTCTTGTGGCTATTAAGGTAGTAGTGGCAGAGCGTGCGTTTATAGTGTTTTCCGTATATATGCCTACGGACTCGGTGGACAACCTTAGTGAGTTTACGGAATGCCTGAGCGAAATAAGTGCAGTTATCGAGAACGAGAACGTTGAAAGTGTCTTCGTGCTGGGAGACTTTAACGCACACCCAGGTGAGCGCTTTGGTGTTGAATTACTTAGTTTCTGTAATGAGCAACAATGGTTTTGCGCAGATATGAATAGACTCGGACTAAATTCTGATACGCACACTTATGTTAGTGACGCTCATGATGATTGTCGTAGGTGGCTTGATCACTGTGTGGTCACAGAGTCTGCATTTAAAACGGTTGTTGATGTTAAAATTTTATATGTTTTCTGGTCAGATCACGTCCCATTAGAAGTGACATGCAACATGAAAGTATTGCAACCAAAAGTTGTAAACAATAATTTAATGTTTAGCAAGGTTAAGTGGGGGATTAGAGAATCAAGTCAGATAAAAGAGTATAAACAAATATGCCATAATAAGTTGAGACAGGTTGACTTTCCTTTTGTCTTCCACGAATGCTGTGATAATGTATGCCTTAAGCTAGATCATAGACTACATATAGACAGGTTGTATACTGCTGTCACTAGCATTTTAAGTGAGGCGGCCGCAATGACGTGTTTTTGTCGGTCTGAACGGAAGCGGAGGTATGTCACGGGATGGAACAAGCATGTGAAAGACGCTCATGCGGAGGCTCGGCTTAGGTTTCGTCTTTGGGTGCAATTTGGTAAACCTAGTACGGGGCCCATTTATGCCCAGATGCGCGATGCTAGGAAAGCTTTCAAAGCGAAGCTGAAGTGGTGTCAAAACAACCAGCAGCAAATTAAAATGGACATTATTGCTTCGCACCACTCAGCGAAGAGTTTTGGAAGTTTCTGGAGGGAAATAAAAAAGTTGAACCCTAAGTCAAGTCGGCCCTCAAGCGTGGAGGGAAAAACGGAGCTGGTTGATATTGCTAATTTATTTCAGCAGCGATTTAAAATAGAACCGCCCCTAGGTCTTGTAAATAGAACATGTAATGTAAGTCCTAATGACCTATGTGTACGTTTTACTGCCCGTGACGTGTCCTCTGTTATTAAAAATATGTCCAGGGGCAAGTCACCCGGTCACGACAGCCTTAGTATAGAGCATTTACAGAACGCAGGTGTCCATCTCCCTAGGGTTCTAGCCTTACTGTTTAATCTATGTCTAAGTCATTCTTACTTGCCGGCGGATCTAGTGAAAACTGTGGTCGTGCCCATTCCTAAAAATAAGACTGGTCTGACTGGTGACATGTCGCATGTAAGTAACTATAGACCGATATCCTTGGCAACAATTACGGCTAAAGTGTTGGATAGTTTACTGGACAGTCAACTTGGCAATCACCTGAATATTAATGACAGACAGTTTGGTTTTAGAAATGGGTTATCGACCGAGACAGCGATTATGACACTTAAGAGCACAGTGCAGTATTACACTGGGAGAGGGACGCCTGTGTATGCGTGTTTCCTGGACTTATCCCGTGCTTTCGATCTTGTTTCATATGACATCTTATGGAACAAACTGTCGAGTGAATCTGACCTGCCGCCAGAGATAATTAATTTATTTAAGTTCTGGTATGATAACCAATGTAACACGGTGAGATGGGCAGATGCCTACTCAGATGTATATAAGTTGGAATGTGGGGTGAGGCAGGGGGGTTTGACCTCGCCCAAGTTGTTCAATATCTACATGAATAAGCTGATCGAGGAACTCAGCGGCACTGGAGTCGGATGTATGATAGACGGAGTCTCGTTTAATAATATTAGTTATGCTGATGACATGGTGCTGCTGAGTCCGTCGATCAGTGCTCTCAGGAAGCTACTGAATATATGTGAGTGCTATGCTGGAGCCCACGGACTAAGTTATAATGCCAAGAAAAGCGAGCTGTTAGTTTTTAAGGCACACATCAAGACTTATGAAATTGTACCACCAGTATCCTTATGTGGTACAACTCTAAGTAGGGTAAAACAGTGCAAATACCTTGGTCACTGGGTTTCGGAAGATGGTACTGATAACTGTGATATGGAGAGAGAGCGCAGGGCGTTGGCCGTGAGATGCAACATGCTGGTTCGCAGATTTGCAAAGTGTGACAGAAATGTAAAAATATCTTTGTTTAGGGCGTACTGCCAAGCATTTTACACATGCAGTTTGTGGACCAGATATACGCAAAAAACGTACAACGCTCTGCGCGTACAGTACAACAACGCTTTTAGGATGCTGTTGTCACTGTCACGTTTTTGCAGCGCGTCAGAAATGTTCGCAGCAGCGCGTACTGACGACTTTTTTGCAATTATGCGTAAACGATCCGCATCATTGCTACGTCGGATGCGGGACAGCGACAACAGTCTCCTGAGTGTTGTTGCCAGCAAGACTGAGGGCCACTTAATGGGGCACCTGTGCGCTGTACATGTGTCGTTGCCAAGTGCGCCCAGACTATGGTAGTTGATTAGTTGTGTGTTGTTTGTATTGTTTTGTAATGTTTTGTAATGTTTTGTTTTATGTCTTTATCTATGTCTAAGTCAGTGTTTATTATACTAACATAGTTTAAGCGATTACTAACAATGTTGTGTATGGGATATTGATTGTCCTGATTTAAATGTCAATAAATAAATAAATAAAATCTCCTTAGCTCGGTTCTCAAAAAGTGTTCCTTTGCTGTTTATCGTGTGTGGAGAAATGTATTCACTACGAGCAAATATTCTCGACCTAGCTAACGCAGTGGATGCTAGAGAAAGAAGATGGGATGAATGCAAAAGACGTCGTCGAGCCCGTCGCTTGATGCGAATGAATACAAACCCCTTTATTGATATTCCCGAGGCGGAATTTGTAAAAACGTTTCGCCTTGGAAAGGACTCGGTAAGGGGTTTAATTGAAGAACTCATACCCCTTATGGCCAGACCGCGCCGAAACGATAGCACATCGGCAAAAATGAAGGTAAGAAAACTGAATTTGACGTTGATTTATTATTCTTTATAAACACGAAATAGGTTGACGAAGAGGTTAATATGTTCTATTTTTTATTGCAGATTCTAATAGCACTTGCATTTTATGCATCAGCTTCACCGATGAAAATTTAAAATCATGTCATGTTTTATAGGTTGGAACGGAAAACTCAGTGCGCGAGTCCGACTCGCTCTTGACCGTTTTTTTTGTATTAAAAGGTATTGCAAGGCTCGCGTTTGACCACTATCTCATCCGATGTAAGCGGTTATGTGGCTGATGATGAAGGACGCTTGCTTCATCATCATCGCCGAAAGACGTCCACTGCTGGACGGAGGCCTCCCCGCGCGTATCGCTACTTCAACTGGTCTTGTGCGTCTCGCATCCGTCGGCTACACGCAAGCAAACAAACAAACTCTTCAGCTATATATATTAGTAGGTATAGATGCTCTCATGATATTCCAAACATTATCTTTACCAACATTTATTATGAAATTGATTTTACCATTCACTCCACATGCTCTACAAAGATTTCCACATTTCGCACAACTCATCCTGTATAAAGGCTTACAAACTGGCCATCTACATTGATATGTCAACCAAACCCCTGTGCAAGCACTTCGTAACTCGCAGGCTTACGCGAATCGAATCGTGCGCCTCCACAATGCACACAATTGATACAATGTATTACGGCAAAGTCTCGAAACCTCCTTTAATACCCAATACTTAACTGTTTTATTTTAGCCCTTTTTGATCCCTCAGAACAAACAACTTCTTTTTTGTCGCCCATCTTATTAACTCCAACGTCATAAGACTCAACATCGTATAGCATTGTGTTAAGTTGCGGTGTTTTCGGACCAAATTTTCATTGAAAAGTTAATCCTGTCTGATAATATGTCCTTAGCACCTAATTTTTATTGTGAAACTTGGGCATTTTGAGTTTGTAACGATATGCAAAGATGGCGTCGATATTTTTACAATGCTGCACTGTTTTATACGAGATTACTTTTGGAAATGGCACATGTCATGTTAGGTACGGATAAGCAACATGGTTCCATAAAATATGTTTTTTATGAAATTATTATTCTGTTGAAATAGTCAGCAAAGTTTTCTAGTACTCTAAAGGAAATCAGAAAGAAAACATCTTCTCTATATAAACATGTTTGTAACATACACATGACATCGTGCCTGTACTCCCCAAAGATAAATCACAGAGGTGTTCCTTCACCTCTGTGAACCCACACGCATTTCACCACTATAAGTCCCATGGACTAGGAGGCGAGTAAAATTCAAATTCAAATTCAAAGCATTTTATTTCAAATGAACCATTCACAGGCACTTTAGAAACGTCAAGGTCGGTCAGTCAAAAACATGGAAGCTATTTGCACGTTCCAAAGCGTAGATCTCTATGGAGAGGAACGTGCAAGAAACTCCACAGACACTCTTTTAAATCATGTTCTGTTTTACTAAATTCCAAGTTACATATACTTGTTGCTTCTGCATGTGAGGACAATGCAAAGGAAAAAAAAGGGGCTTATAATAAGAATTTAAAATATAAAGAATAAAATAAGCCAATGGCAGTTAAGAGATGGCCAGTCTCAACCGACGGCGCCTGTTCACGAACATGACGCGTGTATCGGCACCTTTCAGCTCAACCATTTCGAAGGGAACCGAATGATCAAACCCACGCGCCGCAATCAGCGAGACATTTGAGTGAGCATGACATGCTCTCAACCACCATGCTCGTTCATGTTCAACAAGTAAAACTATAACTACTCACATAAAATGTAAATGGTTTCATGGTACTCACATTTACAAAATTTGAAAAATATGCTTCTACTTTACACAAAACTATGGTTGTCAATAATGAAAAATAAATTAATAAAGACAACGATTAAGTTCTTACATCAAAAATAATACATAAGTTATTATAATAATAATATAATTTGTATGTATATAAGAATAAATAAACGAAATACTGTAAGAACCTCTAAAATATAAAAACATAAAAACCTAAAAAGTGGACCTAAGCATCTGTGACTGTGGAGCAGGACCAGCATTGCAACTAATTTAGATTCCTAGCTGCTACTGAGAAATTACTTATGGATAATGTGATTTGAATTTGGAACTCAACTTCGAGACCGACGGGACCTCTCGCGGCCACCTCATTTCATGACTTGCGAACTAATTTATCGCAGTTGGTGTGAAAAGTAAAGTAAGCTCCTCAGGAATGTAGTAATAATAATAAAACTCTTTATTTTCAGTCTACTTTGGCCCATAGATAAACCTAAATCCTAAGACCTATGTTAGTCTTTAAAGGTATCCCTTCTGTGGGCTAGCTTGAATTTCTCGCTGCATTTAGGATTCTTCTCGTTTCGCTCGTGAGTTATACTCTTATCTCCCTCGCCACGCTCGGGAGTTAACTTTCGAATACTTCATTAGGTTCGGGATTCAATATGTCGCTCGTGACATAAGAAACTGCTTTACATCCAAATAAATCTATAGATATTTCTATACTAATACTTTAAAGAGTAATGTTTGTGATGTTGTGAGTTACTGAGGTTTTAGGGGGTAATCTCTGGATCCAAGCACTGAACCGATTTTTTTAATTCTATTACTAATAGGAAGCTACATTATTTGTAAGTGTCATAGGCATAATAACCGGAAAATTGAAAAGACTTTTTGGTGATAGTTGTATTTGCAAAGTAAGTCGGAGAAAAAATGGTCGGACGAAAATGTTTCTTACGAACGCTGCCTTATCGTTAAGAGAGGTACCTATATGATTGAGTTCTGGAGAAGAGTTGTAGAGCTTGATAATGCCTACAAAAACTAACTTTAACTTTTGTATTTAAGTCACAAATAGTATTTTTTTATATTTTAAAATAAATATTGAAATCGTTACGTTATGTTTATTGGTCTTATTATCAACAATTATGATTTTTTAACAAAATAAGTAAATTTACCTATCGTCTCAAGTATTTACAACAGAAGACTTTTCCTTTTTACTGCATACAGGTAATTTGGATGAATGGTCAAAAAGATAATACGATATAGGTACGGAACCGCGACCGTGTCGTAATCTATTGTGCGATGATATTAGACGGACGGATTGGCCAGTGGCCTACTGCTCGCAACGCACATGTTATTAGACAGTGATGATTAATCTCGAGTTATCGTGAACAATAATTGTTCAATTATTGAAAAGAATAAATAAAAAAAAAATATGGTCTGCATAGTCATAGAGTTCATTCCTCTTTGAATCTCCTATATCAAAGACAGCCGAAAGCAAACTTTCAGGACGTTATAATAATAACAAAGAGCCTGTGTAGGTGCTGACGACCATATAACAATGTTTTTGAATGTGTACAATACGAAAACTACATTTGTAAAGGATTAACGCAAGGCCTGAGACAATGGCCTTCTGCGTAGCTTTGTGAAGGAAACGGAACGGGACCGACTTGAATAGTGGAATTAGCAATAGTTACCTTATTGTCTCATTGAAAATGTCTAGCAGCGACGATTTTAACAGTAACGGAGTTCGGCCGCCGAGCCGACTGAAGAGTTGCAATCGTTGTTTTTGTTGATACAGCGTGGCCGCTAAACGGTCATCTTAAACCAAAAATAATAGAACTGCAAGATATGTTATAGGTTGTAGTATGAAATGTTTAGGTGCCTAAGTAAGCAGTAAGTATTCAAAACCTCAATCAGAGTCCATTTACTAAAAAGTTCAGTTAATATAAATTATATGTAACTAGGTACACGACTACAACATAACATAAACTTAGCAACGTTCTCTCGACCAATCACGTGGCTGAGAAATGTACACGTTGTGCAACGAACGAGCCCCGAGTGTAGGAGAGGCGGTGTGAATGGAAGCTGTGCAACCAAACCTAAAAGGAATTGCTATAAAAAGGCCCCAAAAGAGAGGATCCCGAATATGGGCTTGTTTTTGTTGATATGAAACTGCTTCGTTGCCTCGCTAGAAGAACCAGATCTTGCAATAGCTTTGTAAGAGGTACTTAGGTGTTAATTTCATAGTAGCAACCTGCACCAAATGCCAAACAAAAATAGCATATTCCTTCACAATTAAAAGGAATTTCAGAACAGGTGCTTCATATGTTTAAAAAAGACAGCTGCTCGACTAGGTACCTGAAAACATGCATTGAACGCTGTTAATATCTATAGGTATAGATTTTCTCTTTGAAAATGTGCTTAGGATTTAGTGAACCTTCCAAAAGAATTGTGTAGGTAAGTTGTAATTAGAATTTGTGGAAGACTAATAATGAGCGAGATATGGACCCTGAAGATGGGTTCTCAATCCTCACATAGAGGATTGCGTCCCACCTGTAACTGATAAACTATGAACGCTACAGAAAAAGTCTTTATGCCGAAATCTAAACTAATGCCAAACAAAATTTGTGAAAACAAGATATTATCGCAAACACTGTCTTCAATCCAAAATGGGCCCTTAATCCTCACACATGTAAAAGTTTATTACACAAATAAAATGAAACTATTAAATTACAGCAGGCTGCTGTTTCAAGTCCTATATGCTACTAAATAAAGCAAGAAGTGAAAGCAAGAACAGGTCACCATTTCTTGTTTTTTGATAGTTATTAAAATTCGGGCCCTCAATTCTCCATTTCTTTTTGTTTTCGTATTAACGTAGGTATGGTATATTTGACAAACACTTAATTCTTGTGAAATATTGGTGCAACAAATCCGATACCAGTAGGAAATTGAAAATGAGCTTTATTCGAATTGACTTTTTCATCGACAGTATACGGTCGCTTGAAACTGTGAAAAATCAAAGTTTTAACAAAATAAAAGATACAAACGTTTATGACCCAAATACGTATAGGTACCTATTTCGACACTCTCCAGGGAATCGAAATGTATAGGGTATTTCCTGTTGACCTAGAACTGTGAAATTTGGCAATTAATACCGTTTTATACTTCAAGTATAATAAAAAGTCTGATAACCATACATTTGTAATTCAATCATAAAAACTAATTCCTATAGTCTATAATTAAAGTAATAATAGGTAAATCATAATTCCCTTTTTTTTATTTCAAGTACTTAGTTATTATTTCTTTACTAAACTTTACTTCTAACTAAATCACAAAAAGACATCTACACATACAATACCATTACCATTTTTAATCCCTAGTACCAAATTCTGGACACATAAATAGTAGATTATGAGCCGAGGGGATAAAACAAGCAGTGACTTATGACACGGGCGTAATATTGAATTACAAAAAAAAAAAAAAAAAAAATAATTTGACTTTCAGCCGCGAGGGAGTTTAAAACTCCCTCACGGCGCTCGGATGGATTTAATTCACGAGCGAAGCGAGGGAGTTAATACAAGAATCCTGAATGCAGCGAGGGATTTAAGCTAGCCCAAGGCCAAGACACTCTAGAGCATACTCTACTTTTCACACCTACTGCGGGAAAATTGTGCTCTAGCCATGAAAACAGATGGCGCGCGTCGGTCCCCGCCGCAAGGCGCAGTATTACCCCTATTCTGTAACAACATTTTCGTATGTCGAAGCGGAATTCGAGGTGAGTATCAAATTACGTCAAATGTATGACCTTTATGTAGTGTGTTATAAAGCTCACTTTGTGAGGTTTGTCATTTAGTTGAAGCTCGATATCGAAATGGTCCGCTGTCCGTCCGTCCATCCGTCCGTCTGTCTATCAGCGAGCTGTTTCTCAAAAACCGTAATAGGTAGAGAGTTGAAACTTTCACAGATTGTGTATTTCTATTGCCGCTATAACAACAAATAATAAAAGTTAAGTTTTATTTTACGGAACCCTTCGTGTGCGAGTCCGACTCGCACTTGGCCGGGATTTTATGTTGTTAATGGACTACGTTAGTATTGAGATCATGTTAATTTTGATGGAGAGTATGTTATGGCCCGTTTAAAATTTAGCCACTATTTCCCCAAACCGGTAACACTCCTGGAGATTAAACAGTAGCTCCTGAAATTTCCAACCCAGCACATGCTGGGAGATTGGCACGTGTTAGATAGAACCCCATACGTTTGTGCGGTTCCACGAAACCCTATAACTTTCCATATAGATGGCAATCATAAGATCGGGCATCTCGTTGGAAAACATTCGGCACGAGGACGAAATGTGCTGATGAAGTGAAGAGATGATGTGTCACGTGACGCGATAGCTGCACTTTCAGCTGTAAACTTTACCGGGGATTGATAATCTTTATTTTTTCAAACTCTTTAAGTACAGGTTAACTTAAATCATGAGTGCCGCCGGATAGGAATAAGTGGAAAGCGAAGCAAACCCCAGTTTCGTGGACTTGCTGACGATTCAATTTAAATTTTAATATTTAATTCAATGACAAATCGGACACCATCAAATTATTGAAGCAGTTTAGTACAATCAGGTAAAAGTTAAAAAAAAAATATATATACGTGGCAAAAAGCGTTACAAACTATTTAAGGTGGATTTAGGGCGGCCATCTTTCGGTCAAAAATTACGTTGTGGACATGTATCACTGTAAGACACCACATTCGACGATATGACGAATGAAAAAAAATCAAAACGCATTATTTAGGTATTGATAACTACAAACATGAAAGATTTTTTTATTTGTTTGTTTGAACCGAATAGATTCCAAAACTAAAAGACCTATTCTTATCTTTTTTTTTAATAGAATGCTAAATTATCAGGAAATAACATAGGATATAATTTATTACATAACTTAGACATCCTTAAGAAAATAGCAAAAAAGTAACTCGAAGTACCAAAATGTTTCATATAAAATTCACATAATTTGGCATGCGTTGAGTAAACATGTTACTAATGATTTTTTTGGTCAGCCAATGAAGTTTTGACTTAGGAGTTGATGTTGGTTCCATGTTCTTTTACTAATTAGGGTATTTACCTAATGACTCAAATTAACATCTTTAAAAACACATTTATACCTACGATTAAATAATCTATAAGAGTTTTAGATCTCACTAGGTGTACTAGGTGATTGCTGTGGATCTAAGTATGCTATAACTATCAAATGTATTAGTTGAGTAGATATGCGCTACTTCTGTCTGCACGGAATACGGAAGGTATTCCATTTCAACCCTGTCGATGATACGCAGAGTGTGTTTAATTTAATACTATAACATTCCCAGCTAAGTTATTCTTAAACAAATAAGGTAGTTCAACGTTGAGCTCACATGCGGAATGAGCACAACAAAAATAACAATTATTAAATAAGTATTTACTTACCTACCTAGTGTACAGTTTTAGCAATGGGTTTAGTTAGTTATTTTAGTCTCATCTGTAACTTAAACTGTTAATTAATTGGTGGGGCTAAGGCTAAGGGCTGTTCCAACAAATATTTTGAACAAATATTTTTGGATTTTTAGTATTATGAGCTTTATTCAGACAAAGTTAGGGACTGCTTTTGTGTAACCATGTGTCACAAAAAGGATTAGGTCGTCACTTGGTTCTTAATTGCAGAACCCTTCCGCGTGCAAGTTGGTTAACTGTGGTATTATTACCGGGTGCGCAGTGGCCGTCCTCATAATATTCTGTTGAGTAATATGAACGATAATAAAGCAGCATTATTTTCAGCAGACAGATAGATATTGGAAGCGAATCTTCACAATTTCTAGAAAAGTTTAGGTTGTGTTAAAGAAAGATAAACAATCTTGATTTGTCTTGTTATTGAAACTCCATTCAAAAATGAAATGCAACTAAAATATATGTAGGTAAATACAACAATTACTTAATTACCAACTAAATCAATTGAAGTAATAGTTAATTTGCTTGTTTATACTAACCTAACCAACCTAACTACCCAACTACCAAACCCACCACCACCTAACCTAACCCACCTAACCTACTAACCTAATCTTTAACTTTCGAATCCTTCATTAGGTTCGGGATTCAATATGACGCCCGTGACATAAGAAACTGAAAAAAGAAAGAAAGAAAGAAAGAAAAATGTTTATTTGGGACTCGCACAAAACAGACAGATTTAGATTTAATTAAAACTAACAGTATTACTAAGTCTATAAACATTTTACAATAGTCTGTGCGAGGCCAAAAAGGTCCCTATCTCAGCATAGGCTGCGAAATTTAAAAATAAATAACACAGCGCTGGTTTTATGATAGGGCCTGTGATGCCACGGACGCAGTTACGTAACACATACTAAATATAATAGAAACAGATAATATATATACATATAAATGATGAAAAAATATATAAAATAAAATAAAAAAATAAATACAATTACATAAAATACACGCAGTCAACAATAATTAACAACAAAATCGACCCACGCCCAAAGGCCCAGTGCTCCAAAAACATTTGTGAATGTCACAAATGACGGAACGCGCGGGCGCACTTGGCAGCTGTCATGTTGGAAAGAAAAACGCAAACATAAATAATAATGGCAGAAATTATTTGTAATTGTAAATAAAAGCCATACCAACAAGTATTACGAAAGTGCAACAAAAAAATAAAGGGGTCTATTGCATAGTTGCGGTCTGAGTCACATAGTTAGTTGCAGGAAGACGATATGTAATGCTGAGAACATTGGACTAACAGTCACCAACACTTAATGCGTGCAAACCCTGGGTAAGTTCATGTACTTTCCTTTTGAATCCGTAGTAAGTGTTGCTTGAACTTAGAACTAAAAGTACCAACTGTTTTAATAGCACGAAACGGCGGTGGCAAGTCGTTCCAGCAACGAGAAGCTGCGAATTTAAAACTTCCACGGAATGCAGCAGTTCGATGGGGGTTGGTCAACAAGAGGTAAGCCGATGCTCTTGTTTTCACTTTGTTCACATCACGAGACCAAGTTAATTTACCATACAGATAGTCTGGTTTTTTTGTGAGAATTATACCAAATAGCAGGGTAGCCAGATGAAGCTTTCTCCGGTCTGACATTCTCATCAAATTACCCCTGTTTAAAAATGGCGTTATATGAGATCTAGGAGGGACATTAAAACAGAACCTCGCACAAGCATTCTGAACCCGCTGGATCAACCTGTCGCTCCTCCCAAGAATGCACGCCCCATACCAGCATGCAGCATGTCTGCGTAGTTCAGCTTGGATAAGATAAGTGACTCACAGAGCATGATACGCATATCCACACTAATGTAGGGGCGGACACGGTACAAGAGTTTGAGACGGTAGAAGCAGTTGCGCACAGCCTCCATGACGTGAGTCTCAAAATGCAGTTGCTCATCAAATACCACCCCAAGATTACGGGCTTCCTGCACCCTTTCAATGGAACACCCATCAATCCTCAAGTCAAAGGTGACATTGCTCAATTTAATTAAAAAGTCTCTAGTTCCGATTATCATAAATTTTGATTTCACTGGGTTTAAAACCAGGGAGTTCCTCCTCGACCAGGCTGAGATTCTATCCAAATCCTCATTCATTCTTTTTACAGTGTCACCAGTCTGCTGAGGATGAAATGGCAAATACATCTGCAGATCATCAGCATATAGGTGGAACTTGGCATTGAGCAAGCAGTTTGTTATATCAGCACTGTACAGGATGAAAAGTAGCGGACCAAGGATTGAACCCTGAGGCACGCCCCTGTTCACGCACTTGGGATCAGAAGACTTTACCGCTCCATCATCACTTGTAACCTGGACTAACTGTGATCGGTGAGTCAAGTAACTTTGGAACCATTTTACCGTCTCAGGCTGACATCCATAGTAAGACAGCTTGGAGAGGAGAAGTGAAGTGTTAATACAGTCGAAAGCACGTGAAAAATCGAGTAGGACAAGCATGGTACCCATGCTCTTGTCTCTGGCTTCAAGGATATTTCCAACTACGTCAAGAAGGGCTGTGGCTGTGCTGTGTCCCCTGCGAAAACCAGATTGATAAAGAGGCAAAATATTGTGTTGCTCAAGGTATGCCCTAAGCTGGTTGGAGAAAACCTTCTCTAGGACCTTGGAGAGACATGGCAACAGACTAATTGGTCGAAGTTCTTTTACGCTGTTAGGATTAGGTACTTTAGGAATGGGTCTAACTATAGCCAATTTCCACAGATCCGGGAAAGAGGAGGTGGTGATGGAACGATTGATGATGGCTGTTATAGCTGCAAGAGTACGAGGAAGAGTCATCATCAGCATCTCCAGCGAGATAGAGTCAGACCCCTGAGCATTGGACTTCAGACCACGCATAAGCCCCAGCACCACATCCTCCTGGACCGGCTCAAGTTGGAAATGACAATTGTTAAATCTATGATGCTCAAAGTATGATAAGTCAGCAGTAGTAACCAAACCGCTACCCGGTACATCCAAAAAATGATCATTTATTTTCTCTGGATCACTACAGAAGTGTGGTAATGTGGGCTCTGCTTTTTTGGAGATTGCTATGGAAGACTTTATGTGACTCCATAACTTTTTTGGATGTTTAATGTTGTTAGTTATTTTAGTCTTGAAATATGCACGCTTCTCACTTACAACCGCAGCCCTAACAAGGTATTTCAGCTCCCTATAAGATTCAAAATGTTTCAATGCTTTAGTAGCTTTTGCCTTACTATGACTCCTGTCCCGCAGCTTCATCATTTCCTTTATAGTGTCCGTTATCCACGGCAAGGACTTCTCTTTAATAAGAATTCTTTTGAGGGGTGCATGTAAATTGTATAAGTTTAGTATATAAATATTAAAAGTTATACCTACCTGCTAACTCTCTCTGCTAACTGCTTTACATCCTCTCGGTGCATTATCTACTATTTCGTAAAAGAGTCCAGGGTCCTGGAATTCACTAAAATCGAAAACAAACCCACTTTTCCATTTATGATAATAATAGTTATACTAATAATGATTGACAACAACAACGTCCATGTCTTAAAAATAAATCGGCTCTATGACCGAATTGACTCAGTTTGAAATTCAAAACAATTGGTTGAGATTAAAATCTAAGCTTTCTGCGAACTAAGAAAGAAAAAGCGTTTATTTGCGCCAAGCATGACGCATACCAAAAAAATAAAATAGAAATTAACTAATACTTAATTATAAAAAATTGGGAAGATATGCGTCATATTCGCGCAAAACGGCCATCGCTCAGCATAATGCTGGGGCTCGTGTGCGAGACAGAGCCACAGCGCTGGTTTTCAGCGACAGCCGGCGTTAAGCATGACGTCGATCGGAGCGGCATAAAAGTAATTTAAACGTGATAAGTAAACAGAAAAAATAAATACTTAAGGGTAAAATATAATAAATAATGGCAACAATGTGAATGTGGCTGATTAGTAAAGGTGCGTACAACTCTAAAAAGTAATAAAAAAATAAAAAAGTAAAAGATGAGCTATGTTATCTGTGCGCACCAAAGACAACAAAAACTAAAGTGCATGCAATGCGCACGCCCACAATATGGCTGACAGACAAAGGAATGCGTTCTGACATTACAATTATTATGCAATGAAGTTCTTGACCTGCGCAATACACGTAATATTCGGTAATGTTTCTGTTATCACTTAGTAAAATGTGTTTAAAGTGACAGATTTGTAATGCGTTGTTAGATTGTGTTGGATAGTGTTATTTGTGATTTATTTTGGTGTGTAATAGCTAAGCTAATAAGCTGCTGAGGTAGGTAGGCAATCCGATACGGGCGAATCATAACTTTCTAAAAGTTTGGTAAAAATACAAGCTCTCGTTATATTTCAAACCAAAATATTAAAAACGACACACCGATTTGTAGGGGAAGCTGGGGAAAGAGTGGGTCCTTAAGTAAAAGAAAACTTTTTTAAACATCGCAAACAGAAGTTTTTCATTAGGAAAACTTATTAGGGCTGGACGGCATTTTGAACAAAAGAGATGATAGGTGTTCGCGACGGAGCATTTTGCATTATTTAACTCGCATAGACAGCACCCATGTACCTATAGTCGTAAGCTTATATAAAATTTAGGAGCTTATGTACTCACATAGTCATAGTTTATGCTCGCGGCGAAGCACTTCGCATTATATAACTCGCATAGATAGCGCACATGTACCTATAGTCGTAAGCCTATGTACTAAAACTTAAGAGCTTATGTACTCGCATAGTCATAGTTTATAAGCTATAAAAATTAAAATGTATATTTTGTCGTTTTCCCCTAACACGTAAAAGATGTTCTGGGGAAAACTTAATTTCGTTAAAAAACTAAACAGATAGGTAGGGCTACACATTTCCCCTATACATTCCTGATAGCACCCGAAAGGCGTCTTCTGATTGGTTGATGAAAATCAACAGTAACGAAGGTACACGAGTAATAGACATTTCACACATACCTACACAGGACAGTTACTCAAAGGTAGTAAGGTGGATAGAGAAAACCACCATTTACAGACACCTTCAGTTACTAAGCCTATAGAAAATCTAGGAATATAGGTCTTAAACCATAGGCACTGGAAACCTGGCACTCAGCCCTATCCAGATATGTACACATCTTTATGGTCAGGCAAGGCATAAAGCCGCAAATTGGAAAAATGTAAAATCACAGATTTTTTTCCCCTTCCGGGTTCCTGACCCACAGTACCTCCACCCTCAGAGGGGTGGCTTCATAAGTTGTGTATCTGGATAGAGGGATGATGCACCTACCCGAATACAGATAGTTTCATAGCCCATGGGGCACAGTTTTCCGGGAAATCAACCCTTAATAGTAAACAAGTTCACACTTGTAAACAGTTTCGACAGTTAAAAGCAAAACAAGCCCACTAGTGGACAGGGTTGAAGGGTTGGTTTCCACCCCGTTCGACGGGGAATTTCGGGGGATTTACGTAGAGGTGCATCAACCCCTATCCAGACCTAGAATAGACCTAGATATAGCCGGAAATGTAGTAGAACCACAGTTTAAATTGAACAGTTAAAATAAACCGAAACAGTTAGTGGTTTTTGGGCCTCGTTACGGTAAGGTAACCTTGTACCTTAGTAAATTGTCGAAAAATAGCAAACTCGTAGTCATCGGCAGAAGAAATATAGTTCAGAAACTATAAATAGAATCACAGTACTCGCGAATTTGCCCTTAAACCATTAGCTGCAGTGTTGTCAAATTCCTGCCTATTATTTAACCCAGGTAAGCATTCATCCTGCACCCCAATCTACCCCAAAGACAGCAAGTAATTGGCAAGATAGAAGAACGTTGTACGTGTGGTACGGAGACCCTCAGATCCCGGTACAGGACGTCAGCGCGGCTGGACTCAGTCAGTCGGTCACAGTTCACATCGGAGGAGTAGAAGAAGGATAGACCTACCCCATCACAACCCCCGTTCCAGTCGATCACGCCCGTCCGGTACAATAGGTATTATCAGTACCTTGAATAACAGTCTTCCGAATGAGAGATGAAGAGAGGTCAAGCGATGTTAGATATTGACTGTGTGCATATCTTATCTTAACGATCTTACAAAGCGACATAATTTAGCTTTTGAAGTCGCGGGCAGCAGCTAACACTAACATAAAATAAAATATTCGCACACCATATGTAATGCTAACATGTAAGGGGCCGTTTTAGTTTTAAGATCATGTGTACCTCAAGAAGAAAATTAAATTTGATGGATTGTTGAATGATAACATTAATTTAATCGTTTTCGTGTTAGGCTACGCGACACCGCGCAGCGTAACACGACGCCGTCATTTCGTGTGTCTTGGTTTATATTGTGTATGTATTAGTTTATTGTATTTGTATGGGCCACCGTTGCCTGAAATAAAGGAATAATAATATTATTATTTTGACAACCTTCTTCGAGATAAATCGAAATTATGGTTTAGCGGCCAAATAAATCTAAAGATACTTCTATACTAATATTTTAAAGAGATAATATATGTGAGTTTGTGATGTTGTGAGTTTTTGAGGTTTTCGGGGGTATTCTCTGGATCTTTTGAACCGATTCTGAAAATTCTTTTACTAATAAAAGCTACGTTATTTGTTAGTGTCGTAGGCATAATAACCGAAAAATTGAAAAGTAGAAACATTTTCGTGGTAGTTGAATTCGCAAAGTAAGTCGGAGAGAAAATGGTCGGACGAAAACGTTTCTTACGAACGCTGCCTTAACGATGAGAGATAGGTACCTCGTAAGTACATCGGTACTTCGTAAGTACAGGTAAGTCGTAGAGCTTGATAATGCCTACGAAAACTAACTTTAACTTTTGAATTTAAGTCACAGAGAGTATTTTTATATTTAAATAATAATTTAAATCGTGAGTTTATGTTTATTGGTCTTATTATCAACAATTATGAATTCGTATCTAAATAAGTAAATTTACCTATCGTCTCATGTGTTTAATAGGTACAAAAGACCTTTCTTTTTTACTGCAATTTGAACAAATGGTTAAAAAAATAAAACGATATAGGAATGGAACCGCGACTGTGTCGTAATCTAATATACTATAGGTACTTCTATACTAATATTATAAAAATGTAAGTTTGTGACTGTGTGAGATTGCAGGAGTAATCTCAGGATCTACTTAACCGATTTTGCGAATTCCTTCACCCACCAACAGAAAGCCAGGCTATATAATAACCCGAAAAATACCGCCCAACGAAGTGGTCACGGGTCAGCTAGTGACATAGTTAACTCATATCTGTCGTGTAATTTAAAAATGGAACGTGCTTTTTCTCCGAAACATGTCAATTTAGGAGGTAACTTATCTAAGGATTTATTTAAATTTCGAACTGGCTTGCAAATAGAAAGCTGTTAATTGTAAAAAAAAAAACAAATTAACACTTTAACGCGGGAAAAAATAATGTGCGTGTGGATTGAGTGATCTTTTTATAAAGTTCGCTTGATTATTGTTGTTCGTTATTGATTTTGAAAAGTAATCATTTGAGAAAAGTACTATACAAGCCTTGGCTACAACTAAGCATTGATGGACTAACGTAGGAATGTAGATATGCCTCGTCTTCAGTTCTGCCCACATTTACACGTTCGTCCATCGTTGCCTCTTGCTGGCCGCTGCCGCTGCCGCTGCAGTAATGTAGGTACTAATTATTCTGCTAAAGTTTTCTTTTTATAACTGCTGTATCTTTAGACATTGAGAATTTTTCTTTAAAAGATTTCTAAATTTTTCTAAATTTTTTTATGTACCTACTGTGCTGTCATTTATTTTTATGATATACTAGGTCCATAAGGAACATACTCCAGGGATAAAAGTAGCCTTTGAGACTATCTCTGTGCCTGAGAAAGCACAGATAGTCTAGAAGATAGTCTAGAGACTATCTCTGTACAAAATTTTATTTAAATCAGTTCAGTTGTTTTGGCGTGAAAGCGCGACAGACAGACAGACAGACCGACAGATAGAGTTACTTTCGCATTTATAATATTATAAGTAACAGTAATATAATAGTATAGTAATAGCAAATATAGTAAGGATAGTAAGGTTAAGGATTAATAAGGTACAGACTGTAATACTTTTACAGCTTTAGGGTTCATTTAAAGTAACTTGTCTTGCAGTGGTGTTTAGGAACTCATAACCAGAAAGTTAAGTTAATAACATTATTTGTATTTGTTGTTATTACATTATTACTTGCAGTCTTTTACTTAAAACTACATCATAATTTGCAAATTGTTACTTAAATTAATAATAAATAATAACGCGCACAGCGCGGCGCATGCGCAAGTTGTTGCCCAGCAGCGCGCCGCCGCGCGCCGTTCCTCTCCGCCATCACTCGCAGCGCGTTCCTGGAGAAACGCGAAATCTGAATCGTCGGAGAGGGTGTCGTCGACCATGTGAAGCGGCCTGACTGTAGCTTATGTGACTATGTGTGGCGTATGTGACTCCAGCTGTGACGCTGTCATATGGTGCGGCGGTGGAGGAACTTGAACATACGACGCTTGATACGAAGTGGCCTATTTAGAGCCGCAGTACAAACTGAAACAAATATTTCATTTGGATTTGGTAGATAGGAGTTAAGTTTACATCAAGTTTCGCATTTTAGAGAATTTCTATCGTGACAAGAAAAGAAAAACATCGACGATGTTACTTGTTGTTATCACATACAAAATAATAACATTTACTCTATTTCAATTAGGTAATGACTTTGTTGTTCAACTCATATTTAGTTATCTGTGCAAATGACTAAAATAATCGTAACCACCCTAGAGCTAATCCTCAGTAATGATGTACAAACATTTCGCCCAAATTAATTAGTTAGATAAGTAATCACTTTGTTTCATTTTTAGTTTTCAATGCAAATGACTTAAAAGTTAGCTATAATAATTATCTATTTGTTTTGTAAATTCGTTCATGTCCTCACACCTAGGTAGAATAGGTTACTTCTAGGCAAGCGAATCCCCTGCCGGAGTCTGTGTTTCTTGATAGCTACAACTTGGGAGTCTTTAAATCAAGAGTGAATAGGTTAATTCTAGGCAAGCGTGCTTCATCTTCGACCACATCATTACTTATCATCAGGTGAGATAGTGGTCAAACGCGTGCCTATCATACTCCCGGGATTAGTTGTCTATTTGCTACACAAGATTTCATTAAGATCCGTGCAGCCATTCTGACGTGATTGAGTAACAAACATCCATCCAAACTCATCATCATCATCATCATCTGCCTTTTCCCAACTATATTGGGGTCGGCTTCCAGTCAAACCGGAGCGGCTGCCTACCAGACCTCCACAACCCATTAACTGGGTAACACGGTACTTCTTGGCAAGACTGGAGTCAGATTTACTGGCTTCTGACAATCCGGAACGATTGCCAAAGATCTACAAATGACAGACGGAACGAACGGCTTAACGTGCTTTCCGAGGTACGGGGTGCTGTCCGAGGAGGAAACTCGGTATTTTAAGATTGTCACCCATCATTAGACCAACCTTAAAGATCGACCCGTGCGGCTGTTATTATTTAGCCACGAGCTCCATCCAAACATCCATCCAAACTGTCGCATATGTATTGCAACAGTACAGACGCCAGGCGCCAGCACATCAAGCTACCCGAACTTGTGAAATTTTCCCAATCAACTTTGAACTTAACCGCTTTAGTGATAAAGTTGGAAAATTATTTTAACAGATTGTTATAGCTTGATATGCTAGCGGCCTTACAAACTGATACAAATCTTCACTTGATTTAGTTAGAAGTAACGTTGCCGTCGCTCGTTCGATGGTCGGGAGCGCCGAGTCATGGAATGCGGTGATCTTCTTTTGCGAAATCGTAATTTCGCCGAAGGAAGCTGCAGAGAGGGAGAGAGAGGCCGTGGCCACTCTCCCGTGCCACAGCAGGTAAACCGGGCGTCGTTGGAGGGTGGACAACATCCTCTTCCAGCCCCCGTAGAACTCGGGACTGGTAGTGGACTCGGGCTCGTCCGCCGCCCCCAATCCAGCAGGACCCGAGACGGTGGCGCGTATTGTTCCAGACGCGCCCCTACGTTACAGGGGGACCTTGCTCCTACCGCGGGTCTGAGGTGGCCCGCATACGCGGGCACTAGCCAGGGATTATGGAAGGCGTTCAAGCTCTCACAATCCTCGGTCAAGTGTGAGATGGAACACCGGGGTGGTTTTTAGTCAGTAAGAGTCTGACAGACCACTTCGCAAGCCCCAGGCGAGGGACATCCATGAGGATTTTCCACCCCGGCAATAAAAAAACAAAATGTTAGTAGCGTTAGTAACGTTAATAATAATATCTAAAATAAATAAACACAACAAAAAAATCCTGAAGAGAATCGAAGCGACTACGTGTTAATTTATTTCACATGTTTTTTAAATGAAATTAAAGGTGATAATAATTTGACGGTGGAAAATTCTCTGCGCTACGCTTATTGCGCGCTGTACCAGCGCTTCTCATTATTGCCATATTACAGTAAAGTGGCCATAGCGTTAGAGGATATAATAATCTTGACTTGATTAAACTCGTAGAGGTTTCTTAAAGTGTTCCTACTATTGAGTTCTTCAACCTAAACGGCTGATCTCTGTACGATCACATTCGGAACTACTACGTATTTTTAACGATTTTAAGGGTTCCGTTCCGAACATCCGCAAAAAACAGAACCCTTATAGGAGCACTCTCTGATCATCCGTCTGCCACAACCAATGTTTTTCAGTATCTACTTTTTCGGATCAATTCTGTTAAAATATGATATACATATGCACTTCTATAACCCAAACACGGACGCGTTACATAATTAAATATTTTTTAGTGTGGGTCTTTTTTAGGGGTCAAACAAGAAGATTAAATGAAAAAGTTTTAAACTATGTGTCAAATCAAATGACATACTGCGAGGGTTATAATTATATATTTTTTTCGTCATTTTAAAATAAAAATATTGAAGTAATTCAAGAAATTAGACCAAAAATGACC
The DNA here is from genome assembly GCA_950371165.1 of Lacanobia oleracea. Taxonomy (NCBI): domain Eukaryota; kingdom Metazoa; phylum Arthropoda; class Insecta; order Lepidoptera; family Noctuidae; genus Lacanobia; species Lacanobia oleracea. The sequence goes on from OX493396.1 coordinate 25,059,618, forward strand.
GATCCCCCTTCACTTATCTCCGGAACAACTGAGCCTGATGTTAAATAAATGCCAATAGTAGTTTTCTTCCTAAAGATTACAGGAACACTTTTCATTGACTTAACATTGGGAGATTCGAAAAGCCGAGGCCTGTTATAGCACAATGTCCTACCGTAGCGCTACGTTGCTACGCCGTAGCACGATGTGGCTACGCCGTGGCTAATCGTAGCATTGCGTGCCGACTAATGATATCGGGTTAAGCTGCGGGTTGCAGTCCCTATAAATGTCGTTTTTGAGTAGATCTGTCCGTATGTCACAGCTTGATATCTCTTGATCAGAAATCATCAACAAAAATTACACACACCATATAAAACTGCAATAAACACCGCAGTGTTAAGTAAATTTCTCTGCCGAATAGAGACTTCGCCGATGTAAGTTTAAAAACATTTCATGTTTTATATGATGGTATGGAACACTCAGTGCGCTAGTCCGACTCACCCTTGACCGTTTTTTTTTGTATTAATAGATCAAAAATCAAAATCAAAAGGTATATATTCAAACTAGGCTGAAAATCAGCACTTTTTTAACGTCAAAATTTACATGAAGACAGTCCCCCGAATCGCCCGCCCGTCACCACTTCCTAGTGTTTTAGCTGGGAAGAAGAAGTGGCTAACAAACTCCCCAGCAACACAACTATCTGTTATGTTTGAAGAACTTGAACTTATATAACAGTATTATTCCACATTTTTTTATAGATATCGAACATTAATTTAAATTAAGTAACACATGTCAGCTAGCGATCTATATTATCCCAACAATTAAATATGAACAATGATAAAACTAATTATATAGGTAGTTAAACAAGTAAAGTCAAGTATACAATACTAATCAAAATGAGCCTCCAGGGATAAACAGCGTGCCCGCTTACACGTGCAACAATGGAATGGAATTTAACCACAAGCTGTGACCCATAGTCACAAGTGATAAACTAGGACCATTGCTTATAACACTTAAAAGATATAACAATAATAAATCACGGTCAGCAAGACGACCAGTCACCACTATCAATTTGTCGAGGTCGGTAGGTAACCAGTTAATGCAATAAAAGTCTTAAAAAACATATTAATGAGATGATTGTGTCAATAAAAAAGTAAAAAATAAACAGAAATTACCTATACGGTCAGAATAATTAACACTGTCATCTTAAGCAAGTTAAGAATCTATGAAAGAACATTTAGCATTGTCTCGTATTCAACACAGCGACCAACTATTTTTATCGTCTAAGCAGTCGTTTATAGTGCAGTACGCCTTCGAAATGAGGTAACATTTCACTTTCGCTTTAAAAGCATAAAAAGGCAAGTCTAGAAAAGAAACAGGTAACATATTATAAAAGCGGATACGGAGCCCTACAAAGTGGCCCTGGACCTTACGAAGACAGTGGAAAGGAGCATGTAGTTTTTGCTTATTTCTAGTGTTAAAGCTTTGGATATCACTAGCTTAGGCATATAAATGTATATTTTGCCTGATATACAGTATGTTGGCAAAAATAAACTACGAAAAACCGTGAGAATACCTATTTCTTTAAATTATTAATAGATATTGCAAGACTCGCGTTTGACCACTATCTCACCCGATGTAAGCGGGCTTGCTTCATCATCATCGCCGAAAGACGTCGACGTCGATCATCGACGATAGAGGCAAAAGCTCAAGTGGCTGCAAAGAAGTTGGGGATTCTGGCAAAGGTGAGACGATACTTCACGCCGGAACAGCTGCTCGAACTCTATCAAGCGCAAGTTCGATCGTGTATGGAATACTGCTCTCATCTTTGGGACGGATCTGCCAGATACCAGCTTGATGCCCTTGAGTCAATTGAGAAACGAGCCAAGAGGATCATTGGCAATGAGAGGCTCGTCGCGTCGAAGCTCCAAAGTCTTGAACATCGACGACGAGTTGCTACCCAACTAACATTTTGGTGTCAGTTACAGGCTTTTTTATGACTTTAAGTAATATAACAGGGTTATAATTATCTCAGTTATTACTAAAGACGATATAGAGGAGTTAACAAACAAGTTTTAGCCCCAATCGCAGCACTATAGCGTTAATGGATGATGTAATACAGCTTTGAGAGTTATAATGGCGCTAGTAGCAGCAAGTATACTTAATACGTTATAGCTTTAACCTTTTTGTGACACCCAAGTCTTTATAAAAGTGTTCGCCGACACCTCTTAACACTTATTGTTGTATAGTTATTGCAATGAACTCTTTTATACCACTTAAGGTGCTATATTGACTATTATTGCAGTCATAAGCTATAAAATAGAGTTTATCGAGAGTTTAGTAACACGAGAAACTAAAGGTGTCAAACAACTCCTCTATCTAGGTTTAACCTGTAATAAAGGGTTTAACTAAAGCTTATTGTGTTAGGCAGTCCTCTTTTACAGATGTTCTAAAGGTATTGGTGTCAAACAACGCAAGTATGGGTCGTTATTAACACTAACCTCACTTTTGTAAAGTTCGCCATTGTTTTGGTAACCTAACAATTAATATTCGTTCGAGTTATTCAACATTTGACTACAATAAACAAAATTTCTTACATTATTTGAAGCATTCCATGAATGCCACTTAATTTTACATACCACTGCTCAAGAAGCAGGAATGAATAGTAATGTTTAGCTTGAGGTACCTATTTTGTAATCATAATTTTTCTTTTAAATCTTTAATAAATCTTAGGCGCGTTAAAATTGAGATGAGAAACATGGTATACATTTACTGTGAAATCATAAGGGCAGTCATTTTTCACTTCACATACTTAAATAACATAATATTCCATAATATTATTCTGCTGTGTTGAACAATGGATGACATAACACTTCCATTACGAACAGATTTAATTTTAGTAAGGTTACAGGCTTTTTTATCTTTACGTGCGCTTTTTACCACCTGTAGTGCTCACTATCGCGGTAATACCGGTTAAAGTAGTAGCTGACGATGAATAAGCGCTCTTGTGGAGCTTTAAGATCTTTTTGACACCTTACTATAGGATTTATAGCACCTGTAGCGTTTACCAACTCTATTTTACAACGGTAATACAGATTAAAGTAGTAGCTGACGATGAATAAGCGCTCTTGTGCAGCTTTAATATCTTTGTGACACCGTACTATAGGCTTTCTATAACTTTTACCTGTAAAACTGTGGGCCTCTTTCGTGGTTATCAGTGAGTTAGAGCATGCTCTAACTCAGTTGCACAGGTATGCGTTAACACTTTAATACTCAAAGGGAACTGATATACGAGTCTTATTTAGGTTTTTTTAACGCTTTGGTGCTAGTTGGGTAGCCTGTCGGTTTTTTACCGGTTGCATTTTGGGGAATGTGCGACGAAATTGCATAATTTCATTCCGCCAAGCCCGTTCCATCATCGGACCACAAGACGAACGGCGAAGCGCCACCGGTACATGGCGGACATCCCACCCATACGCATAAAACGTTTTGGGAACACATTCATAGTGCGTACAGCTAAGGAGTGGAATTCCCTGCCGGAGTCTGTGTTTCCCGATAGCTACAACCTGGGAGTCTTTAAATCAAGAGTGAATAGGTTATTTCTAGGCAAGCCTGCTCCATCTTCGACCACATCCTCGCTTAACATCAGGTGAGATAGTGGTCAAACGCGTGCCTATCAATAGTAAAAAAAAAAAAAGTTTACAACAAAAAACTTTTACTTTTTACTTCATACAGGTAATTTGGATGAATGGTTAAAAAAGATAATACGATATAGGTATGGAACCGCGACCATGTCGTAATCTATTGTGCGATGATATAAGACGGACGGAGTTTTTAAATAATAACACTTCAATCTATCTATACTTCTATACTAATATCATAAAAATTGAAAGTTTGCGATTTTGTAATGTTGTAATCTCTGGATCTACTGAACCGATTTTTACCTACCAATAGAAAGCCACGTTATTTGTGAGTATCATAGGCTATATTAAACCGAAAAATACCGCCCAAAGAAGTGGTCACGGGCCTACTGCTCGCAATGCACATGAGATTAGACAGTGATAACCAATCTCGAGATATCGTGAACAATAATTGTTCAATTATTGAAAAGAATAAATAAAAACAATATTGTATGCATAGTCATAGAGTTCATTCCTCTTTGAATCTCCTATATCAAAGACAGCCAAAAGCAATCTTTCAGGACGTTATAATAATAACTAAGAAAGAAACTGTGTAGGTGCTGACGACCATAAAACAATGTTTTTGAATGTGTACATTACGCAAACAACATTTGTAAAGGATTAACGCAAGGCCTGGGACAATGGCCTTCTGCGTAGCTTTGTGTAGGTAACGGATTGGGATTGAATTGAATAGTAGAATTAGCAATAGTTACCTTATTTGTCTCATTGAATATGTCTAGCAGCGAAGATTTTAACAGTAACGGAGTTCGGCCGCCGCGCCGGCTGGTACGTTGCAACCGTTGTTTTTGTTGATATAGCGTGGCCGCTCAACGGTCATCTTAAACCAAAATTAAAAAGAACTGCAAGCAATGTTATAGGTTGTAGTATGAAATGTTTAGGTGCCCAAGTAAGCAGTAAGTATTCAAAACCTCAATCAGAGTCCATTTACTAAAAAGTTCAGTTAATATAAATTATATGTAACTAGGTACACGACTACATCATAACATAAACTTAGCAACATTCTCTCAACCAATCACGTGGCTGAGAAATGTACTAGTACACGTTGTGCATCGAACGAGCCTCGAGTGTAGAAGAGCCGGGGTAAATGTAAGCTGTGCAACCAAACCTACATGTTTTTTTTTTTTTTTTACTATTGATAGGCACGCGTTTGACCACTATCTCACCTGATGGTAAGCGAGGATGCGATGAGGATGTAATGGCTATAAAAAGGCCCCAAAGGAGAGGATCCCGAATATGGGCTTGTTTTTGTTAATATGAAACTGCTTCGTTGCCTCGCTAGAAGAACCAAATCTCACAATAGCTTGTTACAAGATACTTAGGTGTTAATTTCATAGTAGCAGCCTGCACCAAAGGCCAACAAAAATAACATATTCCTTCACAATTAAAAGGAATTTCAGAACAGGTGCTTCATATGTTTAAAAAAACAGCTGCTCGACTAGGTACCTGAAAACATGCATTGAATGCAGTTAAAATCGGTATAGATTTTAACTGCATTAAATGCATATTTAGCTTACTAATAAAATAAAAACCACTTAGAAGTCGGATTAGGAAAATTATTTTTGTACATAAGTATAGGTATGCTAGCCACATTCATGAGGAAGACTACCTACAGGTACGTTGTACAGGAAAAAGAAAAAAACAGGATACCTAACTATGCGCGTACATTAGCGTGTAGTGTGAAGGCCACTTTATTAAAGCTCTCAGAAAATGATTTCTTATTTTATTTAATAAATTATAGCCTATGTTATTTCCTGATAATTTAGCTTTCTATTAAAAAAAAAAGATAATAATAGGTCTTTTAGTTTAAGAACCTATTCGGTTCAAACAAACAAATAAAAAAATCTTTCATGTTTGTAAATAACAATACCTAAATAATACATTTTGATTTTTTTTATTAAATTTTATAGCGTCGAATGTGGTGTTCAACAGTGATACATGTCCACAAGGTAATCTTTGACCGAAAGATGGCCGCCCTGAATCCATCTTAAATAGGAAATTTCAGGAGCTACTGTTTAATCTCTAAGAGTGTCACCGGTTTAGGGAAATAGTGCGGCAGTTTCGGATGGCTAAATTTTAAACGGGCCAAAACATAAACTCCAACAAAATTAACATGATCTCAATACTAACGTAGTCCATTAAAACATAAAATCCCGGCAAAGTGCAAAGTCGGACACGAAGGGTTCCGTAACATAAACCTTAACTTTTATTATTTTTTGTTATAGCGGCAATAGAAATACACAATCTGTGAAAGTTTCAACTCTCTACCTGTTACGGTTTTTGAGAAACAGCTCGCTGACAGACAGACGGACGGATGGACGGACGGACGGATAGCGGAACATTTCGATATCGAGCTTAAACTGAGAGACAAACCTCACAAAGTGAGCTTTATAACACACAACATTAAGGTCATACGTTTGACGCAATGTGATACTAACCTCGGATTCCGCTTCGACATACGAAAATGTTGTTACAGAATAGGGGTAATACTGCTCCTTGCGGCGGGGACCGACGCGCGCCATTTGTTTTCATGGCTAGAGCACAATTTTCCCGCAGTAGGTGTGAAAAGTAGAGTATGCTCCTCAGGGGTAAAGGTGTCTTTGCCTTGGGCTAGCTTAAATCCCTCGCTGTATTCAGGATTCTTATATTAACTCCCTCGCTTCGCTCGTGAATTAAATCCATCCGAGCGCCGTGAGGGAGTTTTAAACTCCCTCGCGGCTGAAAGTCAAATTATATAATTTTTTGGAATTCAATATTACGCCCGTGTCATAAGACACTGCTGGTTTTATCCCCTCGGCTCGTAATCTACTATTTATGTGTCCAGAATTTGGTACTAGGGATTAAAAATGGTACCTATTGTGTGTGTAGGTGTCTTTTTGTGATTTAGTTAGAAGTAGAGTTTAGTAGAGAAATAACAACTAAGTACTTGATATCAAAAAAAGGGAATTATGATTTATAGCTAAGTTGGAATTTCGAGATCGCCTACTTGCTACTATTAAAGCAAGAATCAAGAATGAATTTGACTACGATAGGATATTATTAAGTAAGTACATATTGGGATATGAAAAATAAAGTAAGTGAAATAAAAAAAATAGCGTTTCGTTTATAAATTTTATTTCTACACTATATAATTATAATGTTACACAATCTGTAATTTCCAGTATTTTATAAAAATAGACAAAACCCATTCTAAATTCAATTTGGTCTACCAACACTTTATAATCCATTTAAATTACTTTCCCCTGAAAACGAGCGACATAATACATTTTACAAATATGTAGGTACGTACGAGTTCGTCACTAGTAAAATTTTGAAGTCCACACACTGAAAGTCTACTACGGTACTACTAAACAGTAAAAGTACTAAACTGTTAAAGATTTGCGAGTGTTCAATTTTGCTCATAGCTCAGCATTCTTCTTCTTTGAATAGGTAACTTGCAAGCTTCCTTCTATCTCGACTCTGCTTGGCCACGTAGTTATGCCGCTTGCGCTTCTTCCGGAAGGAGTCGGCAGCGGTATGGCTGGTCTGCACCTCCGCCTCCTCGGGTTATTACCCAGCAAGGTTCCTCCCTTCTTCTCCGACGTCGCTCGCATGACATCTCATTCAAACCCCTGGTACTTCACGTCGTCAGACAATGATTCTAAGTCGTAGAACTCTGCTGATTCCGGTGGCGAGGGCGTGGTCGGTTTACTGTGCGACCAGCTCCCGATGGAGTCGGGAAACGTCCACGATGGCATCGGATACAACACTGGCTGATACGGATACAACACTATTTTATATTTAACAAATATTTGTTCATCACTTATAGGATTTCCAATTTCAAACACTGAAAGTCTACGTCACAGTAATGACGTAGGTAGACTTTCGTATGTTCGTTAGTTCGTTCGTAGAGCCGGGATAGAAGAAAGCTAAGGGAAGGACGCTGTCAACAGATTTGTCCACAGCGTCCGCAGACGCCGGCAGATAATTTTGCCCGTAAGTCACCTATTTTTTTCTTTAAGTAAGTAACTTCCAAGGCCTGTCGCATTTCCCTTAGCTTTCGCCTATCTCGGCTCTGCTTGGCCGCGATATTATTACGCTCGCGCTGCTTGCAGTGTGTTTCGTCAGCGCGGCTGGTCTGCACCGCCCTCCGCATTCTTGGGTTGTATGGCACCAGGGATCCACCATTTTTCGCAGCCATTGCTTGCATGGCAGCTCTCTCAAATTGCTGAAACTCCTCGTCGTCAGACAATGAGTTGTAGAGCTCTGCTGGCTCCGGTGGCGAGGAGGCGGGCGGTTTTATTCTGCGACCAGCTCCCGATGGAGTCGGGAGACGTCAATGATGGCGCTGGCTGATATTGATATGGCGCTGGCTGGTGTGGATATGGCGCTAGCTGGTGTAGATATGACGTAGACTGGCTCGGATACGGGGCGTGGTACACAGATTCCGTGAACGTGTACTCCGTCAGAAGCGAAGATTGTGAAGCAAAAGACGCAGGAAGCGGAGACGCTGTCTCCACCTTCACCGCGGGTTTGCTCAAATCAAGGGCAGCTTCCTGCGCGTATGTAGTCCACAAAGCCATTTCGAGAACTTATCGTCTTGACGTGCAAATTACGAATGAAGTCTATTTCGACGGGCGACTGTCGCTATCGTTTAAAAGAGGCGGGGCTTAAGTGCACCCCCCCACCCGGACGAAGGGTTGAGTGCAGATAGCACCCTGACGGACCTCGAGCGGTGAATAATTTATGAATTACTATTGGATTTTAAGTAAGATAACGTTAATATGAAATGCGAGGCGAGTATTGATAGTAAGTAGTTCTTATTGTTGTGCGACTAATTAATAAAGCGTAAACATGTAACTAATGATTTTGTTTACTAATTAGGGTAGCTAGGTATTTTCCTAATGACTCAAATTAACATCTTTAAAAAAAACATTTATACCTACGATTAAATAATCTATAAGAGTTTCAGATCTCACTAGGTGTATGTCGGCGTATGATCGCCGATGTTGTCGAATTCACACAAAATATTCACACAAGTAGAACAGTAAATGCAAAGGAAGACGTTTTATGAAATAATAAAGCAAAACTTTACTTGAGTGCAGGGTGTTTATTTCACGAGAAGCAAAAGAACTAAGATGTGATCATAAATTCGCATTACGTTGGTTTTTATCGTCGTTGGTTTTTATACACCGAAAATGACAAGCATGAAGTTGGCAGTGGATGTTAAAATTACACAAAAAGGCGGGAAACATACGGTAGATAAACATTAAAAATAAATAAGTAGAACGGAAATTGTCAAGTAAATTCTTATTTAAATAAAAGTGGATAATAGGAAGCTACCTATCGAATTAAAGCCTTATTAAATCCGACAGAAAATTACAATATTTCTTTAAAGAATTAGAAAGGAAGTTGTCGAATTAAATCTATATAGATTCAACAGGATATTGCAATATTTCAAATAAATAAAAAGGAAGTTATCAAGTTAAATACTTATACAAACCAAACAGGATGTAACAATATTTTTTTAAATATTTAGATAGATGATAGATGATTAGAGTAACGTATAACTCAGGACTCGTGAATTAAGTATAAACAAGCAAATAAACTACGAGTATTACTTCAATTGATTAAGTTGGTAATTGTAATTGTTGTATTTACCTACTTATATTATAGTTGCATTTCATTTTTAAATGGAGTGTTTCAATAAAAAATACTAATCAAGATTGTTTACCTTTCTTTAACACAACCTAAACTTTACTAGAAAATGTGAAGATTTGCATCCAATATCTATCTGTCTGCTGAAAATAATGCTGCTTTCTTATCGTTCATATTACTCTACACAATATTATGAGGAAGGCCACTGCGCACCTGGTAATAGTACCACCGTTAACCAACTTGCACGCGGAAGGGTTTTGCAATTGACAACTAAGTGACGACCTAATCCTTTTTGTGACACACGGTTACACAAAAGCAGTCCCGAACTTTGTCTGAATAAAGCTCATAATACTAAAAATCCAAAAATATTTGTTGAAAATATTTGTTGGATCAGCTTTTATGTAATACTCACAAATTAATTAACAGTTTAAGTTACAGATGAGACTAAATTAACTAACAAAACCCTTTGTACAAACCTTTGTCGTATTAAATAATTGTTATTTTTGTTGTGCTCATTCCGCATGTGAGCTCAACGTTGAACTACCTTAATTTTTTAAGAATAACTTAGCTGGGAATGTTATAGTATTAAATTAAACACACTCTGCGTATCATCGACAGGATTGAAATAGAATACCTTCCGTATTCCGTGCAGACAGAAGTAGCGCATATCTACTCAACTAATACATTTTGATAGTTATAGCATACTTAGATCCACAGCATTCACCTTACGTATGGGCGCCAAACCACTATATGGTATGGTTTTGCTAGTTTTAATGATTATATTGTATTTAAGCCTCTCCCCGAAGTCCCCGAGGGAAGATGACATTCATACACCCCGTGTGCGAGCACAAAGGAATGTCAGGCTTACCATAAAGAATCAATCTTGAATCTTTCAGCTGATATGATGATGATGATGAAACCAACTGCAAATCTCGAATAGCGGTGCCATAGTTTAATAAACACAAGTGGAACCAATGGTTCCATTGGGACCGTAGAGATTAAACTCTGCAATTTTGACGATTTTCATAGTACATAGGTATGTCAACCTGACAGTCTGCCCCACTAGCATATTTAGCTACTAGGAGTGTGATAACTACTGAATCTCAATGCCAACATTGTTGGACAACAGTCACTGCATTACACGATAGGTTTTCAGTCAGTCATAGCGTTGACTGTGGTTAAACTGACAGCAAAACTTTACCTTACGGAATCGTATCAGAACCAAATTGATTTTTCAAACTGATTCCTGTTTTTGTTCTATTAGAAGTCAGTAATAAATTTTAGAAAATATTAATATTAATTTGTTTATTTCTCCACAATATTACTCTTAATTGCTAGCCTTATTTCTATAGTAACATATAGGTGGGGCATTATATTTTGGGAGACTGGTGCCTAAACTAGGCTCAAGGCCTGTATTTCGGGTCACCAGGACTCCTCCATTTAAATTTAATAAATTATGTTAAGTACTCGTACAAACAATTGGTATGCAATTAGAAAATATTAACATTTAGGCATAAAGATTATGTTAAGTTATTGTTTTTTCTTTGTTTTTTTTTCTTTTTAGTTAGTATTGTTAGTATCCAGGATGGGAGTACGGTAGAGTGTGTACTGCGTGAGTGTGTGTAGTTAGAGAAGTGTGTGCAGTGATTGTGTGTTTGGGGGGTCGTGTTTTTTTTTTGTACGTAGTATATTTGCATCTTCTAGTGATGTTTATGTTAAAGCGGTTAACAAGTTCTCAGTGTCATCGTAATTGAGTTCCTGAAGCCAACTATATAGTTTCATTTTGCACTTGTCTTATTGAGTTCATAAATAGATATGACCCTATTTAATTTATTGTAGAGATATCGACCAAGGTGATAAAAGAAACGTTTTGCAAAAAAAGTTGAAGGCGAAATATGGTAATTGACAACAGGATTAAATCTTCTCTTAGCTCGAGGGAGTGATGGATTATAGGTTAGTAGTCCATGTTGTTTCAGAATGGTTAGTTGAATAAACAGTTGACGCACCGTCAAGACTTTCGCTTTTTGGTATAGTAGTGTTGTAGGGTGGCGATAAGGTAAGGACAAGGACACCTGGAGAATGGCTCTCTGTGCTCTTTCCAGTTTCAGGAGGGTATTTTTTGGAGCACCACCCCAAGAGGTGATGCAGTACGTTATTAAAGACTGAGCAAGAGCATAGTATACCATTTTTTTTATTTTGTCGTCAGTCACATTTCTTAGGGTCTTAAAAACATATATCAGTTTTCTTAGTCGGTTACTTAAGGTGTTGATATGTTCCTGGAATTTGAGTGTGCTGTCTATAGTTAAACCAAGGTATTTAATGCAATCGGCCTTGTTAATTTGCATACAAGTGCATGTAGTGGAGTGAGGAAATGCACACGTGTGGGCTAGGATAGTGTTCGGCGTCATGGCTGGAGACGGTGTATGCTGTTTTATAGAAAAGGTGACGTAATTTGTTTTTTCCGCATTTAGAGTGAGAACGTTGTCACGCAGCCAGTTCGATACAATATTGAATCCAGACTGGGCGCATACAAAGACCTCACTCCAGGTGTCTGCAGTGAACAAGAGGGCTGTATCATCCGCGAAAGTTATGACTTTGCCTTTCGGGAGAGTGAGCATACCCAGTTCGTTTATATATATGACAAAGAGTGTCGGACCGAGCACACTGCCTTGTGGCACACCGTAATTTACTTGGCAATCGTCACTGACACTCTCTCCTACTTTGACGCTCTGGGTACGCTCACTCAGGTAATCCTCAAAAAGTGCAAGTTGCATTCCTCTTATTCCGAGCCGTTCCATCTTCCTTATTAAGTGAATGTGAAGTGTATTGAAAACAGCATTGCGATTTCGACTAAATAAAAACTGGCATAAGTAAATCACTTGTGTCACTTTTCCTAAACTCAAAAATTATTATATTTCGATTTGTACAGAAACGTACAAACGGTGTACTTATCTGGTACCACTTAAAAGAATCTGCCATACAAGAACTGGCGGAGATGTTCAATAGTTACGACTACTGCCGTTACGAGCTTATATAATGGTACAGGCTCCCAGCATAGTCTTTCTCATACTTAATGAGCAACGTGAAACATTATGTCGCTAAATGAAAATTACCACAACCTAAATAACTGGCGTGTGTATCAAGGTATCTTTTTTATAAATACCCACAATTATCTATAATATTTATTAGTATGCCAATAAACAGACAGCGTAAGCCCAAAAAGCGTGCTCAAAATCTAATTTATATGAACGAACATTGTTGTCAACAGAAAAGGTTCACATTTCTTATTCAACATTACAATATTCATGTAACTAGAATCGAACCAGTACTAGTGACAAAAATCCGCACACGGTCAAAATAGATTTAATTTTGAGGGTAGTTATGAAACAAAAATAAATCTAGAACATCGTAGTTCTAATTTTGATTGGTCGATTTTGATCTTCGATCATTTTGCCTATGGCAACAAGATTTTTCTGAATTACCCTTTTATGCAATAATCACATTCTGCTGTCTTGTGATCATCTGATGTAATCGAGTAGATTTTTTCCTACTGTTACGGGTAAGGTAACCAGGTTTTAACATTGAAAACAAGTCGGTAAATGGCCAGACAATTCTGGGGTTGCTGAAAGTCGGGGTATTTTGTTAGAAGTACTTCTGTTAGCACCTCCCGTCATTACATCCTGTCAGTACCCACCGTCAGCACCTACTATCAGTACAAACTGTCAGTACAAACTGTCAGTACAAACTGTCAGTACAAACTGTCAGTACAAACTGTCAGTACAAACTGTCAGTACAAACTGTCAGTACAAACTGTCAGTACAAACTGCCAGCACAAACTGTCAGTACAAACTGCCAGCACAAACTGTCAGTACCTACTGTCAGCTTCCAGTAGGTCACGTTTAATAAAAGTTTTTAAGACACTAGTTAGGGCAAAGAGTCAGGCGTATTACGCAACAATTCAAATTTCACAAAAACAGGGTAGATACCAGTAATAAGACCGTCATACCTGAGCATCCATGGCTTCGGGCCGCACTCACTTGAACAGCATCCATCCCTTGGTTGCGTAGTTTGCGTAGCTGTCCGCTCCGACGTGTAGCCCGCCAGCTCCGACGAGAAGTCTCGCCACTTCTGAATGTCGACAGCATACCGGAACTCTTCGCCGAAAATCTGGATCAGGTCTTGCCTCACTTGCTCCCATGGTCCAGGTCTTCGTTCTTCCCTTCCCTGTATTGCCTTCATGCGGCGATATGCCAATAGTTGAAATGGTGTCGTCAACATTGGCACATCCGTCCCTGATGTCGTAAGAGCGCACATCGAGTTAGAATGGCAGTAGGTAGAAATTGCCATGTTGTGAAGGCTCCGGGGTAGCAGATAGCGCTGTAGTCACGGCGCTTGACGTGGCTTGCTTCGTGATGGACGTCACCAGATTCACTCAGATCACTTGTCCGTCGAGAAAGTTTAATCTGGCTGGGCGGTCGGCACAGGTTTGCGGACCCAGAATACAGAAGACTTCAGTAGCGGGCGAGCTAGATCGCACCGCTGCTGTCGGCGTATGATCGCCGATGTTGTCGAATTCACACAAAATATTCACACAAGTAGAACAGTAAATGCACAGGAAGACGTTTTATGAAATAATAAAGCAAAACTTTACTTGAGTGCAGCGTGTGTATTTCACGAGAAGCAAAAGAACTAAGAAGTGATCATAAATACGCATTACATTGGTTTTTATACACCGAAAATGACAAGCATTAAGTTGGCAGTGGATGTTAAAATTACACAAAAAGGCGGGAAACATACGGTAGATAAACATTAAAAATAAATAAGTAGAACGGAAATTGTCAAGTAAATTCTTATTGAAATAAAAGTGGATAATAGTAAGCTACCTATCGAATTAAAGCCTTATTAAATCCGACAGAAAATTACAATATTTCTTTAAAGAATTAGAAAGGAAGTTGTCGAATTAAATCTATATAGATTCAACAGGATATTGCAATATTTCAAATAAATGAAAAGGAAGTTATCAAGTTAAATACTTATACAAACCAAACAGGATGTAACAATATTTTTTTAAATAAGACGGAAACGCTAACATTAATCCAATTCATTATGGAAGTCAAATTAAATACAATATAATCATTAAAACTAGCAAAACCATACCAAATAGTGGTTTGGCGCCCATATGTACTAGGTGAATGCTGTGGATCTAAGTATGCTATAACTATCAAATGTATTAATTGAGTAGATATGCGCTACTTCTGTCTGCACGGAATACGGAAGGTATACCATTTCAACCCTGTCGATGATACGCAGAGTGTGTTTAATTTAATACTATAACATTCCCGGCTAAGTTATTCTTAAAAAATGAAGGTAGTTCAACGTTGAGCTCACATGCGGAATGAGCACAACAAAAATAACAATTATTTAATACGACAAAGGTTTGTACAAAGGGTTTTGTTAGTTAATTTAGTCTCATCTGTTACTTAAACTGTTAATTAATTTGTGAGTATTACATAAAAGCTGATCCAACAAATATTTTGAACAAATATTTTTGGATTTTTAGTATTATGAGCTTTATTCAGACAAAGTTCGGGACTGCTTTTGTGTAACCGTGTGTCACAAAAAGGATTAGGTCGTCACTTGGTTGTCAATTGCAAAACCCTTCCGCGTGCAAGTTGGTTAACGGTGGTACTATTACCAGGTGCGCAGTGGCCTTCCTCATAATATTGTGTAGAGTAATGTGAACGATAACAAAGCAGCATTATTTTCAGCAGACAGATAGATATTCACATTTTCTAGAAAAGTTTAGGTTGTGTTAAAGAAAGGTAAACAATCTTGATTTCTATTTTTTATTGAAACACTCCATTTAAAAATGAAATGCAACTATAATATAAGTAGGTAAATACAACAATTACAATTACCAACTTAATCAATTGAAGTAATTCTCGTAGTTTATTTGCTTGTTTATAATTAATTCACGAGTCCTGAGTTATACGTTACTCTAATCTTTAACTTTCGAATCCTTCATTAGGTTCGGGATTCACGCCCGTGACATAAGAAACTGCTTTATATCCTCTCGGTGCATCAACTACTGTTTCGTAAAAGAGTCCAGGGTCCTGGAATTCACTAAAATCGAAAACAAACCCACTTTCCCATTTATATAATAGTTATACTAATAATGATTGACAACAACAACGTCCATGTCATAAAAATAAATCGGCTCTATGACCGAATTGACTCAGTTTGAAATTCGAAACAATTAGTTGAGATTAAAAACTAAGCTTTCTGCGAACTAACCTAATAAGCTGCTGAGTTAGGTGGGTAATCCGATACGGGCAAATCCTAACTTTCTAAAAGTTTGGTAAAAATACAAGCTCTCGTTATATTTCAAACCAAAATATTCAAAACGACACACCGATTTGTAGGGTAAGGTGGGGAAAGAGTGGGTCCTTAAGGAAAAGAAAACTTTTTTAAACATCGCAAACCTCTTCATTTGTGATCTTTTCGGAGGCAAACCATACACAGGTACCTACAGCCGAAAATAGAACCTCCTCCTTTTTGAAGAAGTTGGTTAAAAAGAGCAGGTACTGTCGTGTGGACCACGGCCTGTGGTCCAAGTGATGCGTTGAATGTCATAGATGCGTTATTGATTGCGTAAATATTTGTTCTGTTTATTTCTAGTGATTTCCCTAATTCCCCGGTTGTACAGCAGTCCCTTCTGTGTGCAGTATGAGAGTACCTAGTTCGTAGTTAATCAAGAATGTCAAATTTCTTATCTGTTAATTGCACGAATTATTTAGATCGATATTAACAAAATGTTTTTATCTAGATTCTTTTTAGTTTTAATTAGTTTTTTCAGCTAGTGCTATTAGCTCAAGAGTGTCCTGAGTATGGCTCCACGTATTTATAACAAAATTCCAGACTTAATTCTTGCACAATTTAAGCAAAAAATAAAATTGTTCTTAATTGATAAATGTTCATTATTGAAGAATACTTAAACGACGAAATTAATTAAGAATTACAATGATTAATACGAGTACTATTGAATTATTATTGTTTTGTTATTTTTGTTATATTGACTTAGATTTGTTTTTAATTTTTGAGGTTTTAATAATTCCTAATTTAGGTCTGACATAATTGGAGTATTATACAGCGTGTAAAAGACATCGTAACGCAAACTTCGGGAAAAGGCACGATACGATATGGCTACGCCGCGCGCCGTGGCGTATCGTAGCATTTCGTGCCGGCTGAAGATATCGCGCTAAGCTGTGGGTTGCGGTATTTTTGACTAAGTCTGTCCGTCTGTCACAGCTTGATAAACCAAGAACAGTTTTAGATGACGTTTGTTCAACTATTTTGCCAATAAGGAAGAAATAAAAATGCCTATATTTTTTTTTGCAACAGCGACTGAATGCAGTTCTTAAAAACTCAAAGTGGTGGGCCCACTAGGGCATGTGGAGTATTATATGAAAGCACTTTATTTGCACATTTTAAAATTTGTCTGCTTGTCCGTGTGTCAACGTCGATTTTTTCAGGAACAGGTGGACCTTGAAAGTTGAAATTTATACCAGATACTGAGGTCTATAGTCCCTATTAGGTCCTGAGTGAACACGATAAAAAGATATGGGCAAATTTAAACTATCGCGAAAACTTTTAGTACCGAAATTTACCTTAATTTTCAACTTTTTTTTTTCGTTATTATCCTTTTGTTTGTGCTATAAAACCTTGCTTTTAACCAAAATTGATAATTCTAGGTCAGCCGATCAACCAGAAGTAGTTCCCGTTGACCTAGAATCACGGTATTTGGCAAGTTATACCGTTTTATTCTAAAAGTATAGGGAAAAGTCTGAAAACTATTCTATGTGATACAAGTTTATGTAGAGATTACAGGAAAAATAAAATCGTATCCCTAAATAGCACACTTTTTCAGAAATCAGCAACAAAAATTACATTAGTTCCACTAGCGGTCAAGAGATGGCCCTGCTCTAAAACTGCAATAAACTCCGCAGTGTTAAAATTTGAGTAGAAGCTGCACCGATGATACTTTAAAATCATGTCATGTTTTATAGGTTGGAACGGAACACTCAGTGCGCGAGTCCGACTCGCTCTTGACCGTTTTTTTGTATTAAAATATATTGCAAGGCTCGCGTTTGACCACTATCTCATCCGATGTAAGCGGTTATGTGGCCGATGATGAAGGACGCTTGCTTCATCATCATCGCCGAAAGACGTCCACTGCTGGACGGAGGCCTCCCCGCGCGTATCGCCACTACAACTGGTCCTGTGCGTCTCGCATCCGTCGGCTACACGCAAGCAAACAAACAAACTCTTCAGCTTTATATATTAGTACGTATAGATGCTCTCATGATATTCCGAACATTATCTTTACCAACATTTATTATGAAATTGATTTTACCATTCACTCCACATGCTCTACAAAGATTCCCATATTTCGCACAACTCTTCCTGTATAAAGGCTTACAAACTGGCCATCTACATTGATATGTCAATCAAACCCCTGTACAAGCACCTCGTAACTCGTAGGCTTATGCGAATCGAATCGTGCGCCTCCACGATGCTCACAATTGATACAATGTATTACGGCAACGTCTCGAAACCTCCTTTAATACCCATTACTTAACTGTTTTATTTTAGCCCTTTTTGATCCCTCAGAACAAACAACTTCTTTTTTGTCGTCCATCTTCTTAACTCCAACGTCATAAGACTCAACATCGTATAGCATTGTGTTAAGTTGTGGTGTTTTCGGACCAAATCTTCATTGAAAAGGTAATCCTGTCTAATAATATGTCCTTAGCACCTAATTTTTATTGTGAAACTTGGGCATTTTGAGTTTGTAACGATATGCAAAGATGGCGTCGATATTTTAACAATGCTGCACTGTTTTATACGAGTTTACTTTTGGAAATGGCATGTCAATGGCACATGAAATAACTAGGTTAGGTACGGATAAGCAACAGGATTCCATAAAATATGTTTTTTATGAAATTATTTTTCTGTTGAAATATTCAGCAAAGTTTTCTAGTACTCTAAAGGAAATCAGAAAGAAAACATCTTCTCTACATAAACATGTTTGTAACATGACATCGCGCCTGTACTCCCCAAAGTTAAATCACAGAGTGTTCCTTCACCTAGTACCCACACGCATTTCGCCACTTTAAGTCCCATGGACTAGGAGGCGAACTAATGCAACTAATTTAGATTCCTAGCTGCTACTGAGAAATTCATTATGGATAATGTGATTTGAATTTGGAACTCAACTTGGAGACCGACGGTACCTCTCGCGGCCACCTCATTTCATACCTTGCGAACTAATTTATCGCAGTTGGTGTGAAAAGTAAAGTAAGCTCCTCAGGAATGTAGTAATAATAATAAAATTCTTTATTTTCAGTCTACTTTGGCCCATAGATAAACCTAAATCCTAAGACCTATGTTAGTCTTTAAAGGTATCCCTTCTGTGGGCTAGCTTGAATCTCTCGCTGCATTCAGGATTCTTCTCGCTTCGCTCGTGAGTTATACTCTAATCTCCCTCGCCACGCTCGGGAGTTAACTTTCGAATACTTCATTAGGTTCGGGATTCAATATGCGCCCGTGACATAAGAAACTGCTTTACATCCTCTCGGTGCATTATCTACTATTTCGTTAAAGAGTCCAGGGTCCGGGAATTCACTAATATCGAAAACAAACCCACTTTTGCATTTATAAATATATAATAGTTATACTAATAATGATTAACAACAACAACGTCCATGTCATAAAAATAAATCGGCTCTATGACCGAATTGACTCAGTTTGAAATTCGAAACAATTGGTTGAGATTAAAAACTAAACTTTCTGCGAACTAAGCTAATAAGCTGCTGAGGTAGGTAGGTAATTTGATACGAGCAAATCCTAACTTTGTAAAAATTTGGTAAAACTACAAGCTCTCGTTATATTTCAAATCAAAATATATAAAACGGCACACCGTTTATTTGTATATCTTGCCGTGTGACATAAATATAGCATGAAGAGTCACGCTATATGTGCGAGCAGTCGCGCGCGCTGTCCAACACGATCACAGTCCTATTGGATGACGCACTCGCGGCGCCTGCGCAAGCCACGCCTTCTACACGCGCGGTGTGCGTCGTACATGTCATACTAAACTGTTTGATTTTTTGCGGCTCTAAAAAGGCCACAAACTTTAGTAGAATCAGCCCGCACATCAAGCTACCCTAAACTGTCAATTATTCTCAATCAACCTTGAATACATTTAAACATGAGCTCTGTTTACTGCAATGCAGGCTCGAATTGTATGAAAGGAGCTCGAATATTAACGCTGTAAAGGTATAAAAAAATACTGAAATCTTTCAATGATCTGCCTTTGACCATGTTTAATCAAAGTTAATGCACCGGCTAAAAGAATAAGCTTTTATAATGTTAATGAATACATGTCATGTCGCGGAGAAGGAAACATTAATTAATAATATTGGTATACCTACCTATGCCTTCAAGTAATTTTCAAGTTTTATTTTGAAATTATTAGAATTGTTATGACATTACAATTTACAATAACAATTATTTATATTTTCTTAATCTGACATTTTATCTTGTGAACTGACATCTTAAAATCATTCATTTATAAATAAAAATAGTTTTTTTGTAAATCCTTATTTTTGAGAACTGACGTTGCTGTCCGTGTTCTTTTTGTATTATTGAATTAAAATGCTAACATATAATAAAATATTTGCACACCATATGTACCTAATGCTAAAATTTACATTTTAGCATTAGGTACATATGGTGTGCAAATATCCACGAATATGGGGGCATTATAGTTTTAAGATCATGTATCACACATTATACCACGTTCACACATTATAAATTGTACCACGTTCTGGCAAATTAACAGTTTGGAGATAATACGATATAGGTATGGAACCGCGACCGTGGCGTAATCTATTGTGCGATTATATTAGATGGACGTATTGGCCTACTGCTAGTACGCAAACTACATTTGTAAAGGATTAACGCAAGGCCTGAGACAATGGCCTTCTACGTAGGTTTGTGAAAAAAACGGAACGAGACTGATTTGAATAGTGGAATTAGCAATAGTTACCTTATTGTCTCATTGAAAATGTCTAGCAGCGACGATTTTAACAGTAACGGAGTTCGGCCGTTGTTTTGTTGATACAGCGTGGCCGCTCAACGGTCATCTTAAACCAAAATTAAATAGAACTGCAAGAAATGTTATAGGTTGTAGTATGAAATATTTAGGTGCCTAAGTAAGCAGTAAGTATTCAAAACCTCGATCAGAGTCCATTTACTAAATAGTTCAGTTAATATAAATTATATGTAACTAGGTCCACGACTACAACATAACATATTTTAAACTTAGCAACATTCTCTCGACCAATCACGTGGCTGAGAAATGTACACGTTGTGCAACGAACGAGCCCCGAGTGTAGGAGAGGCGGTGTGAATGGAAGCTGTTCAACCAAACCTAAAAGGAATTGCTATAAAAAGGCCCCAAACGAGAGGATCCCGAATATGGGCTTGTTTTTGTTGATATGAAACTGCTTCGTTGCCTCGCTAGAAGAACCAGATCTTGCAATAGCTAGGTAAGAGGTACTCAGGTGTTAATCTCATAGTAGCAACCTGCACCAAATGCCAACACAAAAATAGCATATATCTTCACAATTAAAAGGAATTTCAGAACAGGTGCTTCATATGTTTAAAAAAGACAGCTGCTCGACTAGGTACCTGAAAACATGCATTGAACGCTGTTAATATCTATAGGTATAGATTTTCTCTTTAAAAATGTGCTTAGGATTTAGTGAACCTTCCAAAAGAATCGTGTAGGTAAGTTGGAATCAGAATTTGTGAAAGACAAATGAGCGAAATATGGACCCTGAAGTTGGGTTCTCAATCATCACATAGAGGATTGCGGGCCCACCTGTAACTGATAAACTATGGACGCTACAGAAAAACTCTTTATGCCGAAATCTAAGCTAATGCCAAACAAAATTTGTGAAAACAAGATATTATCGCAAACACTGTCTTCAATACAAAATGGGCCCTTAATCTTCACACATGTAAAAGTTTATTACACAAATAAAATGAAACTATTAAGATTAGAATAGGTCTTTTAGTTTTCTTATTTTTTTTTTATTTGTTTATTTGAACTGAATAGGTTCTCTATTCAGTTCAAATAAACAAATAAAAAAATCTTTCATGTTTGTGGATAACAATACCTAAATAATGCGTTTTGATTTTTTTTTAACATGAATGTTATATCGTCGAATGTGGTGTCCAACAGTGATACATGTCCACAAAGTAATTTTTGACTGAAAGATGGCCGCCTTAAATAGTTTTGTAATGCTAATTCTACCAAACTGTTTCAATAATTTGATGGTGTCCGAAGTTATTGTCATTGAATTAAATATTAAAATTAAAATTGAATCGTCAGCAAGTCCATGAAACTGGGGTTTACTTCGCTTTCCACTTATTCCTCTCCGGCGGCACTCATGATTTAAGTTAACCTGTACTTAAAGAGTTTGAAAATTAAAGATTATTAATCCCCGGTAAAGTTTACAGCTGAAAGTTTAGCTATCGCGTCACGTGACACATCATCTCTTCACTTCATCAGCACATTTCGTCCTCGTGCCGAATGTTTTCCAACGAGATGCCTGATCTTATGATGGCCATCTATATGGAAAGTTATAGGGTTTCGTGGAACCGCACAAACGTATGGGATTCTATCCAATACGTGCCAATCTCCCAGCATGTGCTGTGTTGGAAATTTCAGGAGCTACTGTTTAATCTCCAGGGCCCCAAGTCTGCTATTACAATAGTGTCAGAATGGTCGATCACTGATCTCATAATTGTTGATTTTGACAAGTTTGGTAATCTAATAACATAATAGTGTCACTATGACTTTCCAATGATCTATCACTGACACTCCACTGAAAGAAATGGCATGAAATGGTAATCTCGTACATAATGACAAATGAATGTCAGACAGATGCGGTAATCTGCGATGGATGTGTTTCTTTTTTGGCCCAAACATGTACCGAGGTACAAATAACTATATAAATTCCTTCTATTAAATTGAGTTATTAACAGTATTTAAAATCTTTCAATATTCGATACACTAAGAAATAAAAGAATATGAAAAAATATTGCCGCACATCGTAACTGCGTTCAAAGAAACGTTAATGACAGTGTTGACGGCTGTCAAACCCAATGTCAAACCTTAAAATACTAAATGATTAACCAAATGTTTTGTCCATTTTTTTATTAGCATGGTGAATAACGGATGACATCGCTTCAAAAACTGACTAATAGTCATTAGACAGTTATCGTAATTGAGTACCGACCATTATTACCATCTCGTACAAAACAAAAAACACAAAATCATTGTTGGCAAAATCGTCGATTGTTCATCGATGGCGAAATAGCCTTCAAAAATGAATTGAATTAATGGGCTATCTAGCACTGAAAGAATTTTTCAAATCGGATCAGTAGTTCTTGAGATTAGCACAAACAAACCACTTCAGCATTATATATATAATGCTGAAGTGGTGGTGGTGGTAGTGGTGCATAGCCTTAGATTATCTATATCTATACTAATATTAGTATAGATAATCTAAGGCTATGATTCCTTTATGTATACATTAATGACTAAGCATATGGCTAGATTGTCATCATATTATAATAAAGGATTATAATCAAGAAAGGTAGTTGAATTAATCATATTATTGACTCTTAAAATATTTTCACATTGTGAAGGCTAATAGGCAGTAAAGACAACATACAAGGAGTTAATAATAATTAGGTAGTGAGTGTGTAATGGGAATTTAGTAACTAGGAGGGATATTTGAAATAAAACCAATGACATGCTGATTATTTTCTTTTATTCTATTTCTGCATTT
The DNA here is from genome assembly GCA_950371165.1 of Lacanobia oleracea. Lineage (NCBI taxonomy): Eukaryota > Metazoa > Arthropoda > Insecta > Lepidoptera > Noctuidae > Lacanobia > Lacanobia oleracea. The sequence goes on from OX493396.1 coordinate 25,082,854, forward strand.
TCAAAATCTTCTCTCACTAGTATATAGTCTAAGAAGGAGGCAGGTGCCGAAATATCTTGTTGATGTCGAGCCCACCCCATATACCAAACTATAGTCATGATGTGAGCACAGCAACCCACGGTACGTTTTCCAATAATACAGTTACAGTAATAACCGTGGATTCTGTGCTCCCAACTGGTTTCTTGCATATTTAATAGAATATAAATATAATATGCTCTTCCACTTCGGTGTCTGGATTGTATTCTACCCCTAAATAAAAACATTTCATTCACCCAATCTGGTATATGGAGACGCTCAACATCACGGCAAACTTCTATTTCAAAAGCACCATTTCGCCTTATATGTTCACCGTAATAAGAGCGTGCCTGCTTTATCTGATAAGTTCCCAGTGCAAATAAAATTAAATCAGATTCTGTCATCACTGGGAACTCATTAACAAAAATATCAGCATTGATGCTTAAAAAAATAGTTCTTCTTCTATTAATATTATTTTCAATAATAAAATCAGCTAATATATTAGGTTGATTTAATTTTTGCAAGGCACGCTCCAAAAGTAACGAGGCATCCAGTCTATCCGTAATGGGAATGTGGAAAGCATTGATTATGGCCCCTGCTACTCGAAAATCAGTTATTAGATGGGTAGCAGCATTGTTGCTAAAATCATTTCTTATTAGTTTGTAATCTCTCTTAAAACTAACATTTACAACTTCCACTACCCATCTACACATTGTTACTAGTCTAGATTTATTAGCTTTTATTGTACAGACATTATAATTTAAAGATATTAATAATGGAATGGCGTCCCTGAATCCCCTATCTAAGATAAAAACGTCTCCATTTCTAAAATATTGCCGTAGCTCATTATTTTCATGTCTAAACAATTGCAACATTATATCGGCATCTGACACAGTTGCCCCATAGGGGCCATAAATATCAAGTATGTCACCGTCTGTTGTAACTATTAAAAAAGGCTTTACCAAGTTTCTGTATTTATGCAGACTGTATGTTTGTTTTTGAAATAAGTAGTTAGACGATTTTTGTAAATATACATATGTCCCATCACAGATAACAATAGCCTTTCTATTGCCTCCTTCCTCACCACCAAATAGACCTTGTGGAATAATTAAATTGTGGTTACTTATTTCATCTCTTGGCAAATGGCCAATGCCCATATGTAGTGGTACAAATTGTTCATTTAAAGTATTTCTGACAATTGTTAATGTCTTTGAAATTAATGATTTAGACATTTCAAACATTTGTCCTAATCTTGAGTGTGGCTCCCCTGTTCTTAATTTAACTAAAAATATTGCAAGAGCAGTCTTATATTTTTTGAAACGTTCTCTTAACAGGGGAGCTTCATTGATAATTGCCATGAAGTTTTTTTTACACAAGCCTGTCCAGTAATGGCATTCTTCATCTGACATGAGATCTAACTGCTCAAAATCGAATTTATTTCTTTCTTCATTTGTTAGGGCAGCAATATTGCTGCCTCTAACTGAGAAGGAGTAAACTGACTTATATAGGCAAAGTCGTTGAGAAACCCCCAATCATAAACCCTCAAATGATGGCTACATATTCGAGCATTATCTGTTACAAACAGTTTGTTTGAATTTAATAAACGATACCTTAAAAAGGTTGGTACTACATGTCGCTCTGCATTAGTGCAACCATGTACAAAACAGGACCTGGCAGAGTTTCCTGTCCGTCTAAAATTGGGTAGTATGGTTACTGGAACTTCATTTCCTTCATTATTCGTGGATTCATCATCAGCAACTTCTTCAGTCTGGACATGTCTCTGAGCTGATAACCAGCATGCATAACACACTCTGCTATGATTTGTTATCTGCAAGAAAAAAACATATTTATAAAATCATTTATGCTAACAGGAATGGATAAAAAACTAAGCGATTGTAATTAGTTACCAGTCTGGGAGAAATTAGTTGGGCAATATAGTCTCTTTCTTGTCCTTCGGGCAAAGAATGGGAATGACGTCTTGCAAGTGACGCTTGACAGCGCACACACCTAGGGTCGTAGGATGTTTAATCTCCAGGCTGAGAAGTTGAGGGTTGGGGCTGTGAGGTTGAGGGCTCATGCTGAGACAGTGAGGGAGGAGAGATTGAGTGTTGATGTGCAGGAGGTTCAGTTCTGTTCAAATCCTGTTGTTGTGCTCGTTGAACATTTCTGCGAGCTGAGAGCCAACATGCGTAGCACACTCTATTTTCAGGTTGTATCTAAATATGAAAATATAAATGCTTAAAACATTATATCATAACAGTTATATCATAACTCAAATGACATGACATAGAATAATCATAGCCAACTGATATGAAGTAGACTTTAACATATTAAATTAATTTTATAATATTAATATAACAATAGACTTGGGTGATTGTCAATCCTTTACTTCATACCTGTCGAGGCAATATACGGCCAGCTATATCATCTCTTTCAGGAGCATTGGCAACGAATGAGAGTGACAATTAACAATGGACTTTTGGCATGACACACATTGACTTGCAGGGACTGCTCTTGATTCCACAGACAATTGATTTCAATTGTCGTAAAGCAGTCTCCACACAAATAGCTATTGTAGTCAATCTAAAAAGAAAATATAACATATTATAACTTGTTTTACTTTAATTATTATCATCATTTCAGCCATAAGATGTGCACATTAGACATAGGCCTACCGCAAGCACTTTCACCAGTCCTATGCTCTCTTCATCCATCGGATTCCTACGTCTTTTGTCCACCGGACTTCTTTTTAAATAGCAAAATTTAAAGCATAGTTCTAAAAATATAGTTACCTACCTCACGATTTAGATTTCTTGAAACAACTGAGCTTATTTCACTGCCAATTTCCGATAAGTTGTAATACTGCATCTCATCATTTAACAGAATATGGCATGAAAGGCACTGCATTGTTGTACACCTCAGATACACTAAAACATAAAAAAAAGATAGGTTTTTATTTTTTCGTAATCAGTACATGTAAAGTTGAATTAGATTTCATGATCTCTTAAGGTTACCGCTATTGTATTTATGTTAAACTACGTGATAGTCTTCAATACTTACGCAAAGCTGATAAGGAGTCAGTAGGTAATCAGAGTCCAGAGTATGTCGCAGTTTGTCGAGATCCAACGAAAGAACTTCGCAGCCAAATCACAGTGTCAAATCCAAATGGTAAGCCAGGTCGTCAGGGTAAAAGAAATCTCTCGAAAATCCAGGAAGAAAAGCCAAATCAACAAATACGAAATCACACACACGAAACAGCACTCCAGTGACGGGAAACCGAAACGGAATGTCATTATTCAAATATAACGTCAACAGAAAAACTACCAGTAAGTCAGTAGCTAACCAAACGCAAAAAATAATCGGAAATGTGAAACAAATGTTTTTTTTTAATTCATGCACGCAAAATGTTTCACGAAAAAAGTGATTTGGAAAAAGAAACCTGTTTTTAATTCAAAAACATAATAATAAAAAGTATATTCTAAGGTTTTATTACTTTTGTAAAGTGAAGTAACGAAACGCATTAGCGGAGAATTGTATCACGAGATTGCCAGATTCAAATCTTTGGGTTGCAAGTTTTAGTATCTTTGATCGACAATTTCAGGTGGTACAAATGCCTAAATAAATCCGAAACATTTTTTTTAAGAATCTCCGTTTTTATTTCTGTATTTCCATACCTTTGTTCTGAAGGTACATCGTTGGGCCACAATTATTAGAAAAAGAAACACCTCCTTGACAGTTCCATCGATCAGTGACCTACCATTAGGACGTAATTGTGCAGTCATTGCTTTTCAAACACATTGAAAATTTATATTAGATACTTAAATCTCTTTAGCTCGGTTCTCAAGAAGTGTTCCTTTGCTGTTTATCGTGTGTGGAGAAATGTATTCACTACGAGCAAATATTTTCGACCTAGCTAACGCAGTGGATGCTAGAGAAAGAAGATGGGATGAATGCAAAAGACGTCGTCGAGCCCGTCGCTTGATGCGAATGAATACAAACCCCTTTATTGATATTCCCGAGGCGGAATTTGTAAAAACGTTTCGCCTTGGAAAGGACTCAGTAAGGGGTTTAATTGAAGAACTCATTTATCTTCATGACCCCTTATGGCCAGACCGCGCCGAAACGATAGCACATCGGCAGAAATGAAGGTAAGAAAACTGAATTTGACGTTGATTTATTATTCTTTATAAACACGAAATAGGTTGACGAAGAGGTTAATATGATCTATTTTTTTATTGCAGATTCTAATAGCACTTGCATTTTATGCATCAGGGTCCTACCAAAATTTGATTGGACAAAGTACCCTCCATAATGTTTCACAAATAACTGTGTCAAGCGCTATTAATGAAATGACAGAGGCATTAAATAAAATATACCACAAGTATATCAAATGGCCTCCACAGCGTAATGAAAGGAATATTATAAAGGCTAAGTGATAGATGAAATATACCTGACTGTTATGTTTGTATTGCCTGTTGTACCTAAGCATAATTATTTACTTACTAATAATTTTTCAGGTTCTATCAGAAATTTAAATTTCCTGGCATCCTGGGTTGTATTGATGGCACCATATTAAGGCCGCACATCCATGAAGAGCGGTATTATAACAGAAAGGGCTTCCATTCCCTTAATGTTATGATAGTGAGTAATGCTAAAATATTATTCCCCAAATTTTTACTAATAAATAATATGTAATGTAATAATAACTGATTACACATAATATTTAATTAGTTTACAGATTTGCGATGCTGATAATGCTGAAATATTTTATGTGTGGACGCAAGCAAGCCAGGCTCCGAGCATGATTCCAATGTATGGCAGAGTCATCCACTGTGTCCAGACTTAAAACAAATTACACAAAATACTAATGAACAAGTATTTTTATTAGGTATTACAATGTTTGATGAATAATATTCTATGACCGTTATCATGTTCATGTGTTAGTTTTGTTGTAAAAAATATTATAATTTTCAGGTGACAGTGGGTATCCACTAAGGAAAACAATGATGACCCCAATCCTCAATACTGTAGATGGGACAGCACAACATAATTATTATGTTAAACATGTGACTGCCCGCAATACAGCGGAGCGTTGCATAGGCGTATTAAAAGCACGTTTCAGGTTAGGAGCGTTTCTAGGCAAGTTAGTTACATACTTACTCAAAAACAGTTACTATTTTTATATTGGATGAATTTCTAATTTAAAAAATTTAGATTAAATAGTTCTTGTATATGTATTTCAAGAACAGTAAGTATATAAAAGTTAATCTATTAAGAGGTTCAGTTAAATGGTGTTGTATAAAAGTAAATTGTTTTTTTGCAGGTGTTTGCTACAATCACGTGCTTTACATTATAGCCCAATAACTGCAGGCAAGATTGTAAATGCATGTTGCATATTGCACAATATTGCAAATGTGGCAAGAGCATCGTTGCCACCTGATGAAGTTTATGCAGAAGCACTTCGCTTACGACAGGTATGTGATCTTTATTCCAGTATTTTGGAATAAAATGAAGTTGGAATTTTAAATAATACTACTATGTTAAAAAATCAACATTATGTAATGTTCAATAAATAATCAGTCTTCATACAAATATTTGAATATCTTCAATATTTTCATCATTTAAAAATAAAATCACAATCAATAAAATCAAATCAACAATCACAAATTTTACTAAAAATAATTACAATCATAAATCAGTCTTTTTTTTTAGGAGGAAAATTACACAGCACCTAATTATCAATACCATCAAAGGGTGAACCGGGACCTTCTTGAAGGGCGGGCACTGCAGGAGGCTCTTGTTGACAGACTGTGGAGAAATACATAAATTATTACAGGTATGTTATGTAACTACTAACTCAATATTCTAGTGAAGAACGAAAATGCTTTAATATTATTAAAATGATTTAACTCTTTGTAACAGATCCACAGAATTGCACAAAACAGAGATTTAAAATAAATTAATACATAATATAAATAATTAATTTATAAACACTGTTTCATTGAATCATTTATCATAACAGCCATTTGAAATCCACTGCTGGACATAGACTCCTCCTAAAATAGATTTCATTTACCTTTTAACTAGTTGACCCACGCAACTTCGTTTGCATCACAATTTTCATTACTGCTCCGCTCCTATTGGTCTTAGCTTGATGATATATAGCCTATAGCTTTCCTCGATAAATGGGCTATCTAACACTGAAAGAATTTTTCAAATTTGACCAGTTTTTCTTGAGATTAGCGCGTTCAAGCAAACAAACAAACTCTTCAGCTTTGCTTTATATATTAGTATAGATAATCTGACAAAATTACCTCTTGCATACTTCACTCTTCTTTAGTCAGACTCAGAATCCGATGATTATAGAAATCTGCGGAGTTTCTGTGAAAACAAAATTGACTTTAATACAAAACTTGAACTTCGTATAATAGCATATTATTTAACCCAGCACTTAGTGTCAGAGTTACAATCAAGATGTCAAATTCTGGTTAATGTGCTACAACTAATGATGAATTACCTATAAATCAACAGTAATTACCTTTTTTGGCATAGATGTCACAAATTGGCCTATAAGACCCACCATTTTCTCTGTGCTGGAGCTCAGTTGAGAAATGGCTGCAGCGAGGTTGTTTGTCGCCTTGGCCTGTTTTAAAATAGCCTCAGCCTGTTTTGAAACAGCCTCAGCATTCTTGGCTTCAATAGCCTCCAACCTTGACTGAGCAGATTCGAGAGCTGCATGGGGTCTATCTATAAAAAAAAATGTTACATCAGTCGTCATACTTTGCTGACTTTGCTTTGCTAGCGTTAATGGACCAAATCAAATATTTGCAAGATCTTTACCTTCCGCTGCGTAACGCCGTTCAGATCTTTGGCGACGACGTCGCTTTGGAGGCTGGTCGGTGGTGGATGGCCGAACTTTCAGTCTTTCCTGTTCCAAGCTAAAAAATAAAAAATTACTATTTATTTTGTCTACATGTCATCCTACTTGTTCAAACCCGTCTGCAGAAACTTGTAGTATACCTTATTTCTTGTATTTCGACTTGCTCATCTGTGGCAATTGGCTCTTCATAATTGTCTGACAGTCTGCAAAAGTAAAAACAATGTTATCAAAATAGTTAAGAAACTGTTTAGCCTCGATGACACTGGGCTAGTTTACAAGCTACCAGCGACCGAGTTAGCAAGCTGATGTAAACTCGCTCCATGTCATTGAACTTTTTTACAATCTGCTTTTGAGTCTCCGATTGTAAAAAACCTTGCTTAGAAAATAGAGGGCTAATTTACTCGCCATTTGCTGGCGTGTTGGCCTGTAAGCTAGCTAACTAGCTGTGTGTCATCATCACTGATAGTTGAACTAGTTGTGACTGACAGCAAGCCACACAAAACAACATGTGGTTCAAACTCACTAGCTATTTTGCTACTGAGAGAGTGGAAAGTTTTGTGTCATTGACACACGCTAGCTTCTAAAGTCATCGTAAACTAGCCCAGTGTCATCGAGCTTCTAGGTAAAATGATTAAAGCTAAGCAAATTAAGCACAGAGTACCAAGGTAGTACCACTTACGAGAAAGAATTATTCTCAAACTGTAAAATTGTGCTAGTTGTAGGTGTTTCATGCAACCCAGGAAACGTGATAGTTGGCTATTAAAAATAAAAACATACAGTTAATAAAACAAAGCAAGCAAGTCAACAAAATGCAAATAAAAAAACACATAGTATACAACTGTGACATATTAGTTTTGTTAACAAAATGAAAGATAAAAAAAAATCTAATGCTTACAGTGAGTGGGTTATGTTGGACACCTCCTGGAAGTGGCTCTCCTACATCACGCCCTAATATATTGTATAGGCGATCTTGAAGAGGGGTTAGCAATATTTTTTTTGCAGGACCACCACCTTAAATTTTAATGCAAGTTACACAATTATTACTACCTAGACGCTTCCTACTATAACTCTGCAAGGCTGCCAAAAGAAAAGTCTAGCTAACCTGTAGCACTTATCTCACTCTTCTGTGCTTTAATTTTTTTCAATGTTTTACTTTTGTATTCGTTGTAGAACTAAAAAAAAGTGCAAATATTAAAAATGATACATTTTATAATGCATACATATTACTAAGTAATACTGTATATAGGTACTTACTGCGCGCCATTCTGCCGGCGTTTTGTTGGGGCAGTCCACCGACACCGAATTTTAAATTTGGGCGCACTCCGTCCAACATCTTTTTGACAAACTTCGCCCTTCATTAGTGCGGCATGCAGTAGCCAAGTGCCAGGTCTCTGTGGTTTTCCAGAAAGTCTATGAGAGCCGAAATTTGCTCAGTAAGCACCATTTTAACACACACACACAACAACAAACAAACAACAACAATTTAATATAGAGTAAGGGTAAGGTGCTAAGAAAACACAATATTTACTAATATTACGGTCAGTGGGTCGTCTTAGGGGCGGTACTATACTTTTTGCAAAATACCGGTCGCTACAAATAAAAACAAACGTCAGTAAGCAGAATGTCACTAATGTCACATTTGACTTTGACAGCAAAACGGATAAAATATTACTGAGTTTCATCATGTTTTTGCTATTTACGAACAAATTTTCATTTAATTTATTAGTGTTTTATGTAATCTGAAGTAGTAAATCTACTTCAGATTACATAAAACACTAATAAATAATATGTAAAAATATACAAATGAAATCTGGCAAAAATTAATGTTCAAATTTAATAGTAGTTTTTCGAAAATAATTTATATTTACGAGTTTTATAATAATGGCAATACGACACTGTCATACCACTACGATTTCATTACGAGACCACTGACCGACCACTGACCGATCAGTGATCAATCGATGAATGACGAATTTATAAAAATTAGCAGACTAGGGGCCCAGGAGTGTTACCGGTTTGGAGAAATAGTGCTGCAGTTTCGGATGGCTAAATTTTAAACGGACCATAACATAAACTCCAACAAAATTAACATGATCTCAATACTAACGTAGTCCATTAACAACATAAAATCCCGGCCAAGTGCGAGTCGGACTCGCACATGAAAGGTTCCGTAACATAAACCTTAACTTTAATTATTTGTTGTTATAGCGGCAATAGAAATACACAGTCTGTGAAAGTTTCAACTCTCTACCTATTACGGTTTATGAGAAACAGCTCGCTGACAGACAGACGGACGGATGGACGGATGGTCAGCGGACCATTTCGATATCGAGCTTCAACTGAGTGACAAACCTCACAAAGTGAGCTTTATAACACACAACATAAAAGTCATACGTTTGACGTAATTTGATACTCACCTCGGATTCCGCTTCGACATACGAAAATGTTGTTACAGGATAGGGGTAATACTGCGATCGACGCGCGCCATCTGTTTTCATGGCTAGAGCACAATTTTCCCGCAGTAGGTGTGAAAAGTAGAGTATGCTCCTCAGGGATAAAGGTGTCTTTGCCTTGAGCTAGCTTAAATACCTCGCTGCATTCAGGATTCTTGTATTAACTCCCTCGCTTCGCTCGTGAATTAAATCCATCCGAGCGCCGTGAGGGAGTTTTAAACTCCCTCGCGGCTGAAAGTCAAATTAAATATATATTTTTTTTTTGTGATTCAATATTACGCCCGTGTCATGAGACACTGCTTGTTTTATCCCCTCGGCTCATAATCTACTATTTATGTGTCCAGAATTTGGCACTAGGGATTAAAAATGGTACCTATTGTGTGTGTAGGTGTCTTTTTGTGATTTAGTTAGAAGTAGAGTTTAGTAGAGAAATAACAACTAAGTACTTGATATCAAAAAAAGGGAATTATGATTTATAGCTAAGCTGGAATTTCGAGATTGCCTACTTGCTACTATTGAAGCAAGAATCAAGAATGAATTTGACTACGATAGGATATTGTTAAGTAAGTACATATTGGGATATGAAAAATAAGGTAAGTGAAATAAGAAATAGCGTTTCGTTTATAAATTTTATTTCTACACTCTATTGATGATTTTACACAATCCTGTATTTTATAAAAATAGACAAAACCCATTCTAAATTCAATTTGGTCTACTAACACTTTATAATCCATTTAAATTACTTTCCTCCGAAAATAAGCGACATAATACATTTTACAAATATGTGGGTACGTACGCGTTCATCACTAGTAAGATTTTGAAGTCCACACACTAAAAGTCTACTACGGTACTACTAAACAGTAAAAGTACTTAACTGTTAAAGATTTGCGAGTGTTCAATTTTGCTCATAGCTCAGCATTCTTCTTCTTTGAATAGGTAACTTGCAAGCTTCCTTCTATCTCGACTCTGCTTGGCCGCGTAGTTGTTCCGCTCGCGCTTCTTCCGGAAGGAGTCGGCAGCGGTATGGCTGGACTGCACCTCCGCATCCTCGGGTTGTTACCCAGCAAGGTTCCTACGCTCTTCTCCGACGTCACTCGCATGACATCTTATTCAAACGCTTGGCACTACAAGTCGTCAGGCAATGATTCTGAGTCGTAGAACTCTGCTGATTCCGGTAACGAAGGCACGGTCGGTTTGCTGTGCGACCAGCTCCAGATGGGAGTCGGCAGACGTCCACGATGGCATCGGAAACGACACTGGCTGGTACGGATACATCGCTGGCAGATACGGATACAACACTATTTTACATTTTACAAATATTTGTTCATCACTTATAGGATTTTCAATTTCAAACACTGAAATTCTACGTCACAGTAATGACGTAGGTAGACTTTCGTAAGTTCGTTCGTTCGTAGAGCCGGGATAGAAGGAAGCTGAGGGAAGGACGCTGTCAACAGATTTGTCCACAGCGTCCGCAGACGCCGGCAGATAATTTTGCCCGTATGTCAGCTATCTTTTTCTTTAAGTAGGTAACTTCCAAGGCCTGTGGCATTTCCCTTAGCTTTCGCCTATCTCGGCTCTGCTTGGCCGCGATGTTATTACGCTCGCGCTGCTTGCGGTATGTTTCGTCAGCGCGGCTGGTCTGCACCGCCCTCCGCATTCTCGGGTTGTATGGCACCAGGGATCCACCATTTTTCGCAGCCATCGCTCGCATGGCAGCTCTCTCAAATTGCTGAAACTCCTCGTCGTCAGACAATGAGTTGTAGAGCTCTGCTGACTCCGGTGGCGAGGAGGCGGGCGTTTTGTTGTGCGACCAGCTCCCGATGGAGTCGGGAGACGTCAATAATGGCACCCGATATGGATATGGCGCTGGCTGGTGTGGATATGGCGCTGACTGTTGTGGATTTGGCGCTGGCTTGTGTGGATACGGCGCTGACTGTTGTGGATATGGCGCTGGCTGGTGCGAATATGGCGCTGGCTGGTGTGGATATGGAGCTGGCTGGTGTGGATATGGCGCTGGCTGGTGTAGATATGACGTTGACTGGCTCGGATACGGGGCGTGGTACACAGATTCCGTGTACGTGTGCTCCGTCAGAAGCGGAGATTTTGATGCAAAAGGCGCGGGAAGCGAAGACACTGTCTCCACCTTCACCGCGGGTTTGCTTAAATCAAGGGCAGCTTCCTGCGCGTATGGAGTCCAACAAGCCATTTCGAGAACTTGTCGTCTTGACGTGCAAATCACGAATGTCGTCTATTTCGACGGGCGACTGTCGCTATCGTTTAAAAGAGGCGGGGCCTAAGTGCATCCCCCCTCCGAAGGTTTGAAGGGTTGAGTGCAGGTAGCACCCTAACGGACCTCGAGCGGTGAATAATTTATGAATTATTATTGGGTTTCAAGTGAAGATAACGTTAATATGAAATGCGAGGCGATTGATGGTAGGTAAGTAGTCCTTATTGTTGTGCGACTAATTAATAAAGCGTAAACATGTCACTAATGATTGTGTTTGTCGGCCAATGAAGTTTTGACTTGGGAGTTGATGTTGGTTCCATGTTCTTTTACTAATTAGGGTATTTACCTAATGACTCAAGTTAACATCTTTCAAAACACATTTATACCTACGATTAAATAATCTATAAGAGTTTGAGATCTCACTAGGTGTACTAGGTGATTGCTGTGGATCTAAGTATGCTATAAGTATCAAATGTATTAGTTGAGTAGATATGCTACTTCTGTCTGCACGGAATACGGAAGGTATTCCATTTCAATCCTGTCGATGATACGCAGAGTGTGTTTAATTTAATACTATAACATTCCCAGCTAAGTTATTCTTAAAAAATTAAGGTATTCCAACGGTGAGCACATGCGGATTGAGCACAACAAAAATAAAATAATTAAATAAGTATTAACTTACCTACCTAGTTTACAGTTTTAGCAAAGGGTTTTGTTAGTAAATTTAGTCTCATCTGTAACCTTAACTATTAATTAATTTGTAAGCATTACATAAGGGCTGATCCAACAAATATTTTGAACAAATATTTTTGGATTTTTAGTATTATGAGCTTTATTCAGACAAAGTTAGGGACTGCTTTTGTGTAACCGTGTGTCACAAAAAGGATTTGGTCGTCACTTTATTCTCAATTGCAGAACCCTTCCACGTGCAAGTTGGTTAACGGTGGTATTATTACCGGGTGCGCAGTGGCCGTTCTCATAATATTTTGTAGAGTAATGAACGATAATGAAGCAGTATTATTTACAGCAGTCAAACAAATATTGGAAGTAAATCTTCACATTTTCTAGAAAAGTTTAGGTTGTGTTAAAGAAAGGTAAACAATCTTGATTTGTCTTTTTATTGAAAGACTCCATTTTAAAAAGAAATGCAACTAAAATATATGTAGGTAAATACAACGATTACAATTTCCAACTAAATCAATTGAACCATCAGTTTAAGCAGCAATAGTTTATTTGCTTGTTTATATTAGTTTATATGCTTCACGAGTCGTGAGCTATACTCTAATCTCCCTCGCCACGCTCGGGAGTTAACTTTCGAATCCTTCATTAGGTTCAGGATTCAATATGACGCCCGCGACATAAGAAACTGCTTAATATCCTCTCTGTGCATAATCTACTATTTCGTAAAAGACTCCAGGGTCCTGGAATTCACTAAAATCGAAAACAAACCCACTTTTCCATTTATGATAATAATAGTTACACTAATAATGATTGACAACAATAACGTCCATGTCTTAAAAATAAATCGGCTCTATGACCGAATTTACTCAGTTTGAAATTCAAAACAATTGGTTGAGATTAAAATCTAAGCTTTCTGCGAACTAAGCTAATAAGCTGCTGAGGTAGGTAGGTAATCCGATACGGGCAAATCCTGTTTTCTAAAAGTTTGGTAAAACTACAAGCTCTCGTTATATTTCAAATCAAAATATTCAAAACGTCACACCGATTTGTAGGGAGAGGTGGGGAAAGATTGGGTCTTTAAGGAAAAGAAAACTTTTTTAAACATCGCAAACAGAAGTTTGTCATTAGGAAAACTTACTAGGGCTGGACGGCATTTTGAACAGAAGAGATGATAGGTATAACCGGTGCCTTGAATAATAGTCTTCCGAATTCTATAATGTTGATGTTAGATATTGACTGTGTGTGTGCATATCTTATCTTAGCGATCTTACAAAGCGACATAATTTAGCTTTTGCTTTCGCGTGTATGTCGCGTACGAAGTCGCGGGCAGCAGCTAGTACTAACATAAAATAAAATATTCGCACACATATGTAATGCTGACATGTAAGGGGCCATTTTAGTTTTAAGATCATGTACACCTCAAGATGAAAATTAAATTTGATGCATTGTTGAATGAATATATTAATTTAATAATGTATTTAATAAAGTCACACGTATCCAACAAACTGTCATAGCCCACTATGACAGTTTGTTGGATACGTGTGACTTTCAACCGAGAGAGATTTAAAATGTTATTTATGTTTAAAATATTAGCAAAAATAAAAAAGAAAGGAAATGAATAATTTAAACATATGTACAAAATTCAAAAATATTAATGTTTGGATTCGAACCCACACCAAGTCGTTAGAAAGGCAGTCTCTAAACCGATGGTCTATGAGCACTGTTGATAAAGGTTGAAATAGCCGATCTTATTTATGTCATGGTTTTTTGCTGCTCAGCTCCTTGAAAGTATAGCGTGATGATAAACATTGCTAAGGTTAGACGCATAAGTATCTGCAAAGTTATATTAAGTTGTGGTTTTTATAACAATTCCCCACTAATCTGTTTGGCAAAATGTGAAATATAAATTTAAATGTTATTTTAAGTGCCAAAAAAACCCATTTTATTATTTTTTGACAATACATTTGTGCAAAAATAAAATTCAAAAGATAAAATAAATACAAAAATAATAGCTGTTGCTGGCCGGGGATCAAACCTTGTGCCTGTCGTTAAAACGGACATTTTTGAATATTGCTCATCCTCCAAAGCACATAGCGTGATAATATATAGCCTAAAACCATCTCGTGACCAGAACGCACACAACAAAAAAAGAATTATCGAAATCGGTCCAGCCGTTCAAGCGTGATGCGATGACCAAGGGAAATAGGGATTCATTTTTATATATATAGATAAGTAACAGTAGTATAGTAATAGTAAATGTAGTAAGGATAGTAAGGTTAAGGATTAATAAGTTACAGACTGTAATACTTTTACAGCTTTAGGGTTAATTTAAAGTAACTTGTCTTGTAGTGGTGTTTAGGAACTCATAACAAGAAAGTTAAGTTAATAACATTATTTGTATTTGTTGTTATTACATTATTACTTGCAGTCTTTTACTTAAAACTACATCATAATTTGCAAATTGTTACTTAAATTAATAATAAGTAATAACGCGCACAGCGCGGCGCATGCGCAAGTTGTTGCCCAGCAGCGCGCCGCCGCGCGCCGTTCCTCTCCGCCATCACTCGCAGCGCGTTCCTGGAGAAACGCGAAATCTGAATCGTCGGAGAGGGTGTCGTCGGCCATGTGAAGCGGCCTGACTGTAGCTTATGTGACTATGTGTGGCGTATGTGACTCCAGCTGTGACGCTGTCATATGGTGCGGCGGCGGAGGAACTTGAACATACGACACTTGATACGAAGTGGCCTTTTTAGAGCCGCAGTACAAACTGAAACAAATATTTCATTTGGATTTGGTAGATAGGAGTTAAGTTTACATCAAGTTTCGCATTTTAGAGAATTTCTATCGTGACAAGAAAAGAAAAACATCGATGATACTTGTTGTTATCACATACAAAATAATAACATTTACTCTATTTCAATTAGGTAATGACTTTGTTGTTCACCTCATATTTAGTTATCTGTGCAAATTACTAAGTTAATCGTAACCAACTTAGAGCTAATCCTCAGTAATGATGTACAAACATTTCGCCCAAATTAATTAGATAAATAAGTAATCACTTTGTTTCATTTTTCAATGCAAATGACTTAAAAGTTAGCAATAATAATTATCTATTTGTTTTGTAAATTCGTTCATGTCCTCACTCCTAGGAAGAATAGGTTACTTCTAGGCAAGCGAATCCCCTGCCGGAGTCTGTGTTTCTTGATAGCTACAACTTGGGAGTCTTTAAGTCAAGAGTGAATAGGTTAATTCTAGGCAAGCGTGCTTCATCTTCGACCCCATCATCACTTATCATCAGGTGAGATAGTGGTCAAACGCGTGCCTATCATACTCCCGGGATTAGTTGTCTATTTGCTACACAAGATTTCATTAAGATCCGTGCAGCCATTCTGACGTGATCGAGTAACAAACATCCATCCAAACTCATCATCATCATCATCATCTGCCTTTTCCCAACTATATTGGGGTCGGCTTCCAGTCAAACCGGAGCGGCTGCCTACCAGACCTCCACAACCCATTAACTGGGTAACACGGTACTTCTTGGCAAGACTGGAGTCAGATTTATTGGCTTCTGACAATCCGGAACGACTGCCAGAGATCTACAAATGACAGACGGAACTAACGGCTTAACGTGCTTTCCGAGGTACGGAGGAAACTCGGTATTTTAAGATTGTCACCCATCATTAGACCAACCTTAAAGATCGACCCGTGCGGCTGTTATTATTTAGCCTCGAGCTCCATCCAAACATCCATCCAAACTGTCGCATATATATTACAACAATACAGACGACAGGCGCCAGCACATCAAGCGACCTGAACTTGTGAAATTTTCCCAATCAACTTTGAACTTAACCGCTTTAGTGATAAAGTTGGAAAATTATTTTGACAGATTGTTATAGCTTGATATGCTAGCGGCTGTACAAACTGATACAAATCTTCACTTGATTTAGTTACTTATCAAGTTCAGACTTATTTAGTTAGAAGTAACGTTGCCGTCGCTCGTTCGATGGTCGGGAGCGCCGAGTCATGGAATGCGGTGATCTTCTTTTGCGAAATCGTACTTTCGCCGAAGAAAGCTGCAGAGAGGGAGAGAGAGGCCGTGGCCACTCTCCCGTGCCGGAGCAGGTGAACCGGGCGTCGTCGGAGGGTGGACAACGCCCTCTTCCAGCCCCCGTAGGAAGGTCCGGAGAGACGGTGGACTCGGGCTCGTCCGCCGCCCCCAATCCAGCAGGACCCGAGACGGTGGCGCGTATTGTTCCAGACGCGCCCCTACTGGACGTTGCAGGGGGACCTTGCTCCTATCGCGGGTCTGAGGTGGCCCGCATACGCGGGCACTAGCCGGGGATTATGGAAGGCGTTCAAGCTCTCACAATCCTTTTTTTTTTTTTTTTTTTTTTTTTTTTTGTTGCCGGGGTGGAAAATCCTCATGGATGTCCCTCGCCTGGGGCGGGCGAAGGGGTCTGTCAGACTCTTACTGACTAAAAACCACCCCGGTGTTCCATCTCACACTTGACCGAGGATTGTGAGAGCTAGTACGCCTTCCATAATCCCCGGCTAATGCCCGCGTATGCAGGCCACCTCAGGCCCGCGGGAGGAGCAACGTCCAGTGGGGGCGCGTCTGGAACAATACGCGCCACCGTCTCGGGTCCTGCTGGATTGGGGGCGGCGGACGACCCCGAGTCCATCGTCCCTCCGGACCTTTCTACGGGGGCTGGAAGAGGGCGTTGTCCGCCCTCCGCCGACGCCCGGTTCGCCTACTGCGGCATGGGAGAGTGGCCACGGCCTCCCTCTCCCTCTCCGCAGCCTCCTTCTGCGAAATTACGATTTCGCAGAAGGAGATCACCGCATTCCATGACTCGGCGCTCCCGACCATCGAACGAGCGACGGCCGGCAGCGACAGGTCGGGTCCCACTTCGGATACGAGGGCACGGCGCTGCTCCTCCCATGCGGCACACTCTGCCAGTGTGTGCTGCGCCGTGTCCTCCCGACAGTCGGTGCAGTGATGGCACCGAGCGTCCGGCTCCCTTTTTATGCGACACAGGTACTTCCCGAAGCAGCCATGCCCCGAGAGCACCTGCGTCGCCCGAAACGACAGGGAGCCGTGCTTCCTCCCGAGCCATTCGTCGAGCACTGGCCGGATGGCCTCGATAGTGGCGAGGCCGGCGGTAGGTCGCGAAAGCCTTTCCCGCCATTCCCTCACCATGGCCTCGCGGAGTTGTGACCGACGCAACTCAATCTCGCGCTGCATCGGTTCACCAACCCGCGTCCGCACCTCCTCGCGCCACCGGTAAAGAGAGGCGAGAACCCTCGCCTCTAAGTCCCAGGGTGGTGATCCGGCCATTGCACAACCCGCCTCGTAGGAGATCGTGCGATACCCCCTGATAGCCCTGACGGCCATCGCCCTCTGCGGTCTTCGCAGTATCGCGATGCTGCCGGCCGTCAGGTCAGAAGCCCACACCGGGGCCCCATAAAGGGCCATGGATCGCACGATCCCTAGGTATAAGCGCCTACAGGCGGTGCTCGGGCCCCCCAGATTGGGAAGCAGCGTTGCGAGCGCGCCTGCGGCACCCATTAATCTGGGCGTCAGCCGCCGAAAGTGGGGGCCAAAGTTCCACTGGCTGTCGAGCACCAATCCTAGGTACTTCATGGTAGACTCGACAGCAATTTCGACTCCCCCGACCACGATGTGCGACCCTGGTGGCGGCGCCCGTCGGGGGCCGTGAAAGACCATGGCCTCCGACTTCTCCAAGGCTACCTCTAGACCCAGGCGCCGTATGCGACTCACCACTTGTGAGACCGCAGCCGTCACAAGCAACGCAGCCTCCCTGTACGAGCTCCCCCGGGCCGTGACCAGCGTGTCGTCCGCATAACACGTCAGATCTACTCCCGGTTGGAGCTCGCCCCTCAGCACCCAGTCGTAACCGATGTTCCACAGGGGTGGGCCCAAGACCGAACCCTGTGGAACACCGCACGACATATCACGACGGCCCTCACCGTCACGTCCCCTGTAGGTGACACACCTATCCGTCAAATAAGCTCCAATTATGCGGCGGAGGTAACGGGGCACTCTGTGGTACTTCAGTGCCTCCCGAATACAGCTCCAGGGTAGGGTGTTAAATGCGTTGGAGATGTCCAGTGACACCGCCAGCATTACCCCGCCCCGGGTTACCGCTTCCTCCGCCAGGACTTTCACGCGCATTATGGCGTCGATAGTGGAGCGCCCGTGCCGAAAACCGAACTGACTGCCGTCTAGATCCGGCCCCTCTCTGTACAAGTGACTGACCAGGCGGGCAGCAAGTATCCGTTCAAAAAGCTTACCCACCTCGTCTAACAGAACTATGGGCCGGTATGCGGACGGCGAGTCTGCTGGGCGCCCCGCCTTCTTCAGCAGGACTAGACGACCTGTCTTCCACTGAGCGGGGAAGCGGCCCTGCTCAAGGCAAGCTGTGTAGAGTCCTCTCAGCTGGGGCTCTAGCTCCTTCAGAGCGAGGACGAGCGCGCGGCCGGGAACTCCATCGGGCCCCGGGGCAACGGTTTTATCCCGGAGTCGCATCACGGCCGTCCTCATCTCTGGTTGTGTCACCTCAGGGACCTCCTCATCCTCTGACTCAGCGGCTGTGGGCAGAGCCATCGGCGGTGGTATACACTCTTCTCTGGCAGGGAAGAGAGCTGCAACCACTACCACTAGTAGCTGAGGCTCTAGGCTCTCAGTGAGTGGGGGCGCCCAGGCACGAAGTTTTCCTCGGACCGCACGATAAGGGCGCCCCCACGGATCTCTGTCTAGCGTGGCCAACATCTCTTCCCTGAATCGAGTCTTCGACTCGCCGATGGCCAACCACAGAGCCTTCTTCGCCTCGCGGTACAACTCATACCGCGCGGCTTCTTCTTCCGGAACCCGACGACGTCTCCTCCGGTATCGAGTGTACTGGCGCCTGGCCGCCACGCATGTCCTGCGCATCTGCGCGATTTCGGCGGTCCACCAGTACAACTGACGCCTTGTGGATTGTGTGCGGACGCGGGGCATGGACGCGTCACATATTTGCGTCATCGCCCTGCGGAACCACTGCGCCTCCTCTTCAACGTCGACGGGTTCGTTCGTCACTGACTCCCGGACCCAGGCCTGGATTATGGTAGCCTCCTCGAGAAGTTCCCTGTCAATCTGCTTATACGACCAGCGAGGACCGTCCGTTTGTGGGGCCGGCGGTCGTCCACCGCCCGCGGTCTGGGTGGAAACGTTGAAACGGATGTACCGATGATCTGACAACGTCTCCACCTCCACGGCGACTCGCCAGTTGTGCACACGGCCCGCAACAGCGGAGCTAGCGAACGAGACGTCCACTACAGAACCACCCCGCTGCCGCACGCACGTGTACTCTGAGCCCCGATTCGTAACAGTCAGGCCGGTCGTAATTGCCCACTCCTCCAACACCTCGCCCCTAGGATCGGTGATCGGGGAACCCCACGCCGCAGACTTGGCGTTGAGATCCCCGAGCAATAGCACCGGGTGAGGGTGGAACTGGCCTACGACGGCACCCAGCTCGACAAGGAACCTCTCGAAGTCGGCGAGACTCCTGTTGGGCGAGAAATATGCCCCAATGGTGACAATTCCCTCCACGAGAGCAGCCACCCAGCCACGTCCTCGGGAGGGACTACGAAGAGTCCCGCCAATAATGGCCACCAAACCGTCTAGATCCCCTGCCCAGTTATCGCGGGGAGGGACAAAATACGGCTCAGCGACCACCGCCACGTGGATCGACCACTCCGCCATGCTCTGTAACAATAGATCCTGAGCTCTGGAAGAGTGGTTGATATTCGCCTGGAGAAAACGGATTTGTGCCATCACTGGCATTCCATTTCTCCGGCACCTCCTCCTTCCCTGGGATGGGAGTCAGCTGCTTGGCTGCCAGGCTGTAGGAGGGACGCAGGTCCTCCGACAACCCTACTCTTCCTGCTTTTGGGGGCCTTACAAGCTTTTCCACCAAGCTTGTGCTCCGCAGGCTTCCCTGCAGCTGCACAAATGCCACAGTTTGGTGCCGCAGAGCACTGAGCCGCCTTGTGGCCGGGTTGGCTGCAGCGATAGCAGAGGTCGCTGCGGTCTACGTCTGCAGTGCATTGTGCCCGGACATGCCCTTTGACCAGACAGCGGTAGCACCGCATTTCCCTGGATGGCAAGAGTTTAATACTCGCTGACACCCAGCCAACCAGCAACCTTCTGCCATCTGCGACCTTGTTCGCGGCCGCCACTGGGCACCGCACCCAAACAGTGCCCAGCCCTGCCGGGCTGCAGCGAATTTCGCCCACCTGCACGGCCTCGAGCGCACACCCACCGTTTCGGGCAATGGCCGCCACTACCTCCTCCGGGATCACGGAGTCATCCAGCCCACTTACGCGCAAGTCCTGGTCGGACATATTTGGATCCTCTGTCGAGGATCGGGAGCCTCCTCGGCTCTTGTTGCCGTCTCCGGCAAGCGGTACCTCCACAACCTCAGTTCCGTTTTTTCTTGTTTTATTGCAATTCATATTTAATCCCACGAGTCGATATAGGTTTTAATGTCCACCGGGCAGAGCCTAGATACCCGGTAAGCCTATATACTGCAGAGTGCGGCAGGTGCTCTGCAGGGGAAGCGCTCGCGACTGGACTCCCTCCAGCCATTCATCCCCTCACCGCGCTTCACAGCTTGGGATTAGGTGGTTTTTTATCTTAGAGGTAGCCTTCCTCTGGGCCAGGCGATTAAGCCAAGCCCCCGGCGGCGGCATTAAACATGCCTCCGTTCGCTGTCCGGCCAACCCGACTCAGCAAACCCGCCGAAAGTTCTCTCCTTAGGGAGAGAAAACATGTGCCGCTTTGGTGCGCCTGCACCGCAGCGGCATGGTCACGTCGTCTGTCGATCGACTGTCATCGATCGATCAGGAGTGACCCCGTCCCGGTATCTCTCTTAGTCTGGTCTCTCATTTGAACCTTTCCGGCATGAGTAACTCTACCGGCAAAGCTCCAAGATCATCGAGACACAAAGCCCCACCACGACGACAACGTGGAGACACCCTCGGTGGGGAAGCTCTCACAATCCTCGGTCAAGTGTGAGATGGAACACCGGGGTGGTTTTTAGTCAGTAAGAGTCTGACAGACCACTTCGCAAGCCCCAGGCGAGGGACATCCATGAGGATTTTCCACCCAGGCAACAAAAAAAAAATGTTAGTAGCGTTAGTAACGTTAATAATATCTAAAATAAATAAACATAACAAAAAAATCCTGAAGAGAATCGAAGCGACTACGTGTTAATTTATTTCACATGTTTTTTGAATGAAATTAAAGGTGATAATAATTTGACGGTGGAAAATTCTCTGCGCTACGCTTATTGCGCGCTGTACCAGCGCTTCTCACTATTAGTGAGATTTAATGTTTCATTAAAGAATCAATAACAAAACCAAATATTAAGGAATATATATTAAGGATAAGAAGGCGAAGTAGCTCTCTCTGCAGAACTTTTGTTTCAGACTCACAGTCCATGAAATACCTACTTACTAATAAATAAGTTTTAGTTGTAATAATAAACTAAGGTATTATAGATCAAATCCCGATAACGTGACTCTGTAATAATATTAAATTTAAAACTAGCCATTTTTTAAGGATGGGAAATCATCCAATGACTCCTCCCGCTCTGGGTGAAGCAGGAGGGAGTGTCAGACTCCTACTGACTAAAACCCATCCATGTTCTCATCCGTTTTCGTGTGAACAAAGTCCGCAGCCATAGAAACATAGGCACATCAATTTGTACAACGACGACATTCTCACACAAACTCGTACCTACGTAATGGAACTACTCTCAAAACGCAATGTGGACACAAATATCAACACAAAACGTTTAGGTAAAGTAGCAACATACTAACAACAAAGGCTCGCGCCGACCACAGCCTACCTGAAGTCAGTGCACCAAGCGACCAGAAACGCCCTTTTACAATACGGGTGCATTATGTTTAGGTAAACAAGGTAGGTAGCCAGATTTATGACTCTTTGTTTTAGTTTTCTAGAAAGTGACAGGTTCGGATTATTTGTTCACAATCAGGAGTTTGAAATGCTTCGGTCAATGTGTTTCGGTGTTGCTAAAGCGTTTCCTTTGAAGATTAAATCTTTTTTTAAGAATTTTACTACAAAAGGGAGAGTCGAGCAGTTCATGGTCCCAACAACATCAAATGTTTTACGGTTTTTTTTTTGAACTTTATAACGGAAAACTGTAATAAGCACCTAGTAACGAGACAGTTATTCCCGCTATAACCTCCGTCACAATTTAAAAAATCATAAGCAGACAAAAACAAAATCCATTGATTAATCAAAGTAGCATATCCCCATTCACGGGACCACCGTGACATCATAACCGCAGTAAAGAGTTACATGCACAATGCGACTGCCGGACGACAATTGCGACATTATTGTCGCACGGCCGCACCTAAATTATATCGCTGTGTCGGGACATGCGCGTGAGTGCATCACTGACATGTTACGGAAATGATTTCTACGAATAAATAATTTAAGTAACGACTGTCTGTCTGTCGGTTGGTGACTATATTGGAAATCTGCTGTCCAGTTAAATGTATTTTTCGGGTAATTGGGAATTCCTTGAAATTTATATTTTATGAAAATGTTAAGGAAACTATTGCAAACCATTCTGAATTCAAGCGCTATTTTTCCAGAGATCGATATAGCTATGTTTTTCGACCTAACCTGCTTTATAGGCTATTTCATTGTTTCAGGCATGAATAAGCCTGTTGGTGTCCTTCTGGACATCTTTTATACTACGTGGTCGTAGCGTAAAAAATGGTAATAACTGTGGCCATAATTGGTTTTGTTTCAGTTATGGCCATAATTATTGCCATATTACAGTAAAGTGAACATAGCGTTAGAGGATATAATGATCTTGACTTGATTAAACTCGTAGAGGTTTCTTAAAGTGTTCCTACTATTGAGTTCTTCAACCTAAACGGCTGATCTTTGTACGATCACATTCGGAACTACTACGTATTTTTAACGATTTTAAGGGCTCCGTTCCGAACATCCGTAAAAACAGAACCCATAGAGGATCACTCTACGATCATCCGTCTGCCACAACCAATGTTTTTCCGTATCTACTTTTTCGGACCAATTCTGATAAAATATGATATACATATGGACTTCTATAACCCAAACAGAAGATTAAATGAAAAAGTTTTAAACTGTGTGTCAAATCAAATGACATACTGCGAGGGTTTTAATTATATATTTTTTTCATCATTTTAAAATAAAAATATTGAAGTAATTCAAGAAATTAGACCAAAAATAACCGATCCCCCTTCACTTATCTCCGGAACTACTGAGCTTGATGTTAAAAAAATGCAGATAATATGTAGTTATATTCCTAAAGATTACAGGAACACTTTTCTTATTACAAAATGTTGTGCAAAAATACTTCAGATAAACATCCATCCATCGTAAACTTTGTCTCTGTCATCTCTGACCTAGACTAGAGCCAAGAGCCAGTCCATTACTAATGAAAAAACGGCTATCTTAATTCACAATGTGCCATTAAATCAATAAACGTTTTTACAAACTGGAACTTCTGAGAAAAATAATTACAAACATGTGAATGAACGCAGAGAAATGTAGCATTGGGAGATTCGAAAAGCCGAGGCCTGTAGCACAATGTCGTACCGTAGCGCTACGTTGCTACGCCGTAGCACGATGTGGCTACGCCGTGGCGAATCGTAGCATTGCGTGCCGGCTGATGATATCGGGTTAAGCTGCGGGTTGCAGTCCCTATAAATGTCGTTTTTGACTAGGTCTGTCCGTCTGTCACAGCTTGATATCTCAAAAACTGCTAGTGCTATCTACTTAAAATTTGGAACAGTTTTAGATGACGTTTGTTCAACTATTTTGCAAATAAGAAAGTAATAAAAAAGTCTATATTTTTTTTTTGCAACAGCGCGTGAATGGGGTTCTTAAAAATTCTAAGTGTGGCCACTAGGGAGTATTATATGAAAGCACGCTATTTGCACATTTTAAAACATTTTACTTTTTTTTACGGTTCCGTACCTAAAAAGGAAAAAAGGAACCCTTATAAGATTACTCTCTTGTCCATCTGTTTGTCTGTCCGTGTTTCACCGTCGATTTTCTCAGGAACAGGTGGACCTAGAAAGTTGAAATTTATACCAGATTCTGAGGTCTATAGTCCTTATTAGGTCCTGAGTAAACGCGATACAAAGATATGGACAAATTTAGAATTTCATGAAAACCTGTAAGTACCAAAATTTACCTTAATTTTCAACTTTTTTTTATTTTTCGTTTTTTTTTCCTTTGTTTGTGCTATAAGACTTTGCTTGTAACCAAAATTGACAAATCTAGGTCAGCCGATCAACGAGAAGTAGTTTCCATTGAACTAGAACCACGATATTTGGCAAGTAATACCGTCTTATTCTACAAGTATACGGGAAAGTCTGAAAACTATATATTTGTAATTTAATCAAAAAATAAAGACTTTATATAAAGTAATTTGTAGCTAAAAATTTGCACGGAACCCTCAGTGGGCGAGTCCGACTCGCACTTGGCCGGTTTTCGACTTTTGACGAAAAATTGTACCACAGGCCCTTATCTCCGAGGTTTGCATAAAGAAAAAACTGAAATTATTCTATGCGATACAAGTTTATATCATACCTCTAAAGAGCACACTTTTTCAGAAATCATTAACAAAAATTACACACACCATATGAAACTGCAATAAACACCGCAGTGTTAAAAGGCTTCGCCGATGAAAGTTTAAAAACATTTCATGTTTTATATGATTGTATGGAGCACTCAGTGCGCTAGTCCGACTCACTCTGGTCATGGTTAGTCATAGAGAACATTTCTAAAAAAAAAAAATATTTTTTTGCAATACCTTAATGTACCTACTGTGCTGTCACTTAGTTATAATGCTTTATTTAATACATTACAGATTGTAATACTTTTACAGCTTTAGGGTTCATTGAAGATAACTTGTCTTATAGAAAGTGTAGAGTGTGTAGTGGTGTTTAGGGACTCATAACAAGAAAAGATAAAGTAAGGTAATAACATTATTTTTATTTGTTGATATTACATTAGTACTTGCAGTTTTTTACTTAAAACTACTTCAAAATTTGCAAATTGTTACTTAAATTACATATCAGTCTGTACGTATCCATAAGTTATATACCTATTAAGATCATTGCACAATATAACTACAGAGGTAGATACAAGTTTTACAAACATTTTTACTAAAAGTAACCTAATCTATTTACATTACAATGCACAGTCTTTTAAATAGGAACATAATTTTCAAAGTTATTCTAAAAAGTCTCGTGTAGGTGTGATCGTTAGACCTTACTGCCCACACGATAAGATAAATAAGATATAACATGAAGAAGAAAGTCTTAAGATAAGAAGAAGGAGGAAGATGAAGGAGATCCACGAGGCTCTCAAAGTGTCTTTCTTGAAGAAACTTAGGTACGAAAGTGTCTGGTCGCTGTCAGCGCTGACACGATTACTGACAGCGACCACACACTTTCGTACCTAAAGCTGCTTTTAGCGCAGCCAGTTCTTTTTTTAAGGAGGTCACTTCTAGAGCCGCGTGGATTTCCCTCATCTTCCTCCTCTCTCGACTTTGTCTGGCGGCGAGGTTGTTCCGCTCGCGCTGGCGGCGGTAGGCGTCGTCCACGGCGTCTCGAGCGCGGCTGGAGCGCACAGCACGGCGCATGCGTGGGTTGCCCTGCGCACCTAGCAGCGCGCCGTCGTTCCTCTCCGTCATCCGGGAGCACCCCTCGAATTCTGGATCGTCGGATCCACTATAATGTGGATAGTTTCTTGGCGCTGGCAGCTGCGGCTGAGGCTGCGGCTGCGGTTGCGGCTGCGGCTGCAGCTGCGGCTGCGGCTGCGGCTGCGACTGCGGCTGCGGCTGCGGCTGTGGCTTCGGCACTTGGGCTGCGTTCTTCGTTAAGTCCAATGGGACTTCGGCGTCGTCTGCGTATGGTTTCCACAGAGGCATGGTCACGTTGGATTTCCAAGAGAGTCAATCGAGGAATGGTGCTGGCGAGGTGCCCCCCCGCTTTTATATACGAGAGGCGGGGCTTAGTGGAGGGGGTCGCGTGGGACGCACCCTTAGCGCCATAGTGGGGACTGAACAATGGCGTGAATATTTGTGTGCAAATAAGTTTGTGGTGCAATTCATTGTATTATTTAGGTATATATCTACTGTTATAAATTTCGTTTGCATTTATGTTTTGTCTTGTACTGGGAAATAGGTAACTTATCTAGAAGTAATAGTATCTTTATCCGGTCTCCAGCTAATTTAAATCAAAAGGTCTAGCGTTTATGTTAGTTATACCTACCAATAAAACTACCTATGGGTACGTGTTAGATACATAACAGTTTAGGGCCAAAACATTTTCATTTCAATGTAAATGTATTTCTATTTCAGTATAATTGAAATCTGCACTACATAAAGAGGAAAGAGTTATATTACTTGTAACGAATAGGTGAACTCAAAAACAACTAGGCCAATTTCAAAAATACTTTTACGTTATTCCTGAGTTACATAATATACTATAATTTATTTAGGAAAAAAATAGAAATCTCTATGAAAATTACAATACTAAATCCAGGTACATACGTAGATAACGCATATAAAAACAAAAAAAACCCACATCGCTGCCAATGGCAAAACTGCCCAGAACACTGGCAGCATTGCCGCGTTGAATGGCAATAATGATTCTTTGGCCGAAGAAAAGCCCAGCAATGTGGATTATTTTTTATGTCCAATGATTTATTTTGTTTTATACACGTTTTACATAATGCAGGTATTATTAGTCTAGTAGTTTGTAAGTATACCTATGTATGTAGAGCTCGTGTATTTCTTGTTATAAACAGTCCATAGAATTCAGCGGGTCTAAAGAGATCACTTTAGTAGTTCCTAATATTTATGACAAACTGTCAAATTCCATTTTCGACTTAATACCTAAAGCATTAGGTTCAAGGTTGATTGGGATAATTTCAGTTTTGGGTAGCATGATGTGCTGGTAGATAGAAGTTAAGTTTAAGTACATCAAGTTTCGCGTTTTAGATAATTACTGTCGTAACAAGAAAAGAAAAACATCGACGATGTTACTTGTTGTTATCACATGCAAAATAATAACATTAACTCTATTTCAATTAGGTAATGACTGTGTTGTCACCTCGTTTTTAGTTTTCAATGCAAATTACTTAAAAGTTAGCCATAATAATTATTTATTTGTTTTGTAAATCCGTTCATGTCCTTACATCTGAGCTCGTTAACAAGTTACGATGTCAACAATATTGTGTTGTACCAAATGAGCTTTGAATATGTTTAGCTAATCATGTTGAGAAAGCTGCTAATACTAGATGCATGAAGAGCTTACGTGACCAACAAGATATGAGGTCTAAAATTTCATAACACAAAGTGTTCCTTTTGATAGTTATCCCATAAGTCGAGGGTATCAATGAGACAATGTCAAATAATCACCGGGCACATTAATTCGTTTCCAATCATTGGTTTTTTACAAAGTCGTGATGATTTATGTAAAACACCCTTACCTACGTGAAACATGACAACGTCGCATTTTCTTAGCTTCAATATGAATGATTGATTTGAATGAACATGATTTACTCGTACTTGTCAATTAAACTTACATACGTCACATCGAGAGTCTAGTTTTAGTATTATCTTCGAAAATATGTATTTTTGGTAAAAGAACACGTTCTATGCCGACTTATATACTAGGTAATGACATTTAAATAGGTACTGGTTCTGCTTCTTAGGTTTGCTCCTTTGGTAGCCGTATAAATAAATAGGAAGGAAAAAGATACTGACATAAATACATTTCTATAAAATTTAAATAAGAAATATGTGTTAGAACAATACAAAAAGTAACAAATCTTTCATTTGATTGGTATTGGATTGGTAGGTAGGAGGGTTCGTAGCAAGCTCCGCATTTCAGATAATTTCTATAGTGACAATAAATAGGTTTGCAAGACTAGCTTATTCCGCGTGTATATAGGAAGTTATCCCGGGGGAACATACTCCCGGATTAAGTTACCTATATGCTACACAAGAGTTCATCAATATCCGTGAAGCCATTCTGACGTGATTGAGTAACAAACATCCATCCAAACCGTCGCATATGTATTACAACAGTACAGACGCCAGGCGCCAGCACATCAACCTACCCGAGCTTGTGTAATTTTCCCAATCAACTTTGAACTTAACCGCTTTAGTGATAAAGTTGGAAATGTATTTATTTAATTTGACAGATTGTAGCGGCTGTACAAACTGATACAAATCTTTCACTTGATTTAGTTAGAAGTAACGTTAAGAGCAAGTTCCGCATTTTAGTAATATTCTAGGTATCGTGGCAATAAACATGCAAAATATCGACGATTTGCTTTTCACTATCGTTTATCAAATATTTGCTTTACACTTATCTTATCACTTTGATTTTCATCTCATAGTTAGCTATCGGCGCAAACGATTTTAAAGTTAACAATAATTAACTTTTAATCCGTGAATGA
This sequence comes from Lacanobia oleracea, assembly GCA_950371165.1. Taxonomy (NCBI): domain Eukaryota; kingdom Metazoa; phylum Arthropoda; class Insecta; order Lepidoptera; family Noctuidae; genus Lacanobia; species Lacanobia oleracea. The sequence goes on from OX493396.1 coordinate 25,111,680, forward strand.
CCTTACATCTCGGGGACGTAAACAAGTCTTGATGTCGACAAGCTTTGTATTTCGCTAATCATGTTTAGGAGTTGCTAATCACTAACAAAATTAAGTGACGCATGAAGAGCTTACGTGACTACCTCATACATATGAGGTCATTCCGGCGCACGTACATTACTACAAACTTTTATCGACAGTATCGTCATTGAAATAACATTAAAAATCAATTAACTCAACAAAAAAGTCCTGAAGAGAATCGAAGCGAATAGGTACGTGTTTATTTATTTTAGATGTTATTTAAATGAGATTAATGTCGATAATAATTTGACAGTGGAAAAAGCTCTACGCTACGCTTCTTGCGCTCTTTACCAGCGCTTTTCACTATTTGTGAGATTTATGTTTCATCAAAGAATCAATAACAAAACCAAATATGTAAGAATACGGATAGATATTAAGGATAGGAAGGCGAAGTAGCTCTCTTTGTAGAACTTTTGTTGCAGACTCACAGTCCATGAAATACCTACTTACTAGTAAATAAGTTTTGTTGTGTGTGGACCAAGGAGTTTTTCCGGATATAATGAAATATAGTAAGGTTATACCACTATTTAAATCGGGCGACAGCAAAGACACCAAAAATTGTACCCCTGTCAAAGCATTTTATTTCAAATAAACCATTCACAGGCACTTTTGAAACGTCAAGGTCGGTCAGTCAAAAACATGGAAGCTATTTGCACGTTCCAAAGCGTAGATCTCTATGGAGAAGAACGTGCAAGAAACTCCACGGACACTCTTTTAAATCATGTTCTGGTTTTACAAAATTTCAAGTTACATATACTTGTTGCTTCTGCATGTGAGGACAATGCAAAGGAAAAAAAAAGGGCTTATTATAAGAATTTTAAATATAAAGATTAAAATAAGCCAATGGCAGTTAAGAGATGACCAGTCTCAACCGACGGCGCCTGTTCACGAACATGACGCGTGTATCGGCACCCTTCAGCTCAACCATTTCGAAGGGAACCGAATGATCAAACCCACGCGCCGCCATCAGCGAGACATTTGAGTGAGCATGACATGCTCTCAACCACCATGCTCGTTCATGTCCAACAAGTAAAACTATAACTACTCACATAAAATGTAAATGGTTTCATGGTACTCACATTTACAAAATTTGAAAAATATGCTTCTACTTTACACAAAACTATGGTTGTCTTTGACCAAATAATGAAAAATAAATTAATAAAGAGAACGATTAAGATCTTACATCAAAAAGAATAAATAAGTAATTAATATAATAATATAATTTGTATGTATATAAGAATAAATAAACGAAATAATGTAAGAACCTCTAAAAGGAGCGAGCATCTCTTCCAAATATAAAAACATAGAAACCTAAAAAGTGGACCTAAGCAGCTGTGACTGTGGAGCAGGACCAGCATTTAGCCAAGCGTTTTTATCGAGGATATAATCTTCCAGTTTATAATACGCTTGTCTACATAGTGTGCGTTTTATGCATGCTTTAAATTTTCTCTCATTCAGTTCGAGAATATCAACTGGTATTTTATTATAAAATTTAATACAGTACCCCATAAAAGAAGTGTGTACTTTGGCCAATCTGAATCGGGGTTGATCTAATTTGTTCCTATTTCTAGTGTTAAAATTATGCCTGTCACTAATCTTGCTAAAGAGATGAAGATTTTTCCGAACATACATAATATTTTCGTAAATGTATTGACAAGGTACCGTCATGATGTTGATATCCTTAAACAGTTCTCTTAGGGAATCACGCCGACGGAGATTGTAAATGGCTCTGATGGCTCTTTTCTGCAGGATAAATATAGACTCGATGTCTGCAGCACGTCCCCATAATAAGATACCGTAAGACATGATACTATGAAAGTAACTAAAATAGACCAGCCTCGCGGTATCTATATCGGTAAATTGACGGATTTTTCTGACAGCGTATGCTGCTGAACTTAGCCGTCCCGCAAGAGATGTTAAATGAGGACCCCATTGTAGCCTTGAGTCAAGCGTAATCCCCAGGAAAACCGTGTTTTCGACGAATTCAAGTTTCTCCGGTATCTGTATTGCCGGTTTTTAGCAAAAAGTAATGCTCTATCAGACGCTCAATCATTTTTACATCAATAGAATCTAACACGATCAATAGTATTATTTTACCAGGGGTCGCTGTATGACTGACGCTGGTGCCTCGTTGTTAAAACACATATATTCAGCGTGGAAAGAGGCGCAAGACGCCATAAGAATCTTTTGTGACCTCTCCAAGGCAATTGATTGTATAAATCACGAAACCTTGCTCCTAAAGCTACGATATACGGACTAGGTGAACTTGCACTCAGTCTAGTAAAATCTTACTTAAATATTAGACAGCAGCAAGTTCAAGTAAATGGTCGTTTTCTCTTTCTAGTATATAATAATGATCGACCCCATCTTTTAAAAAAACAACCTCAAATGGTATTATTTGACGTTCCATAAATCTTGACGACGTAAATAACGCCAAATTGAAACATCACTACACGCATTATGATATCTAGACTCATGTTTTATATGAAAATTTATGCAATAGAATAACACTTATCGTATGCAACGGAATATAGAATAAATGCTTGTATTGCATAGATTTTACCTACGTAGTATTACTTTGCATACGTTGCGTACGTGGGACCAGTTTGTTTCTTGCTTCATGCACGACTACTCAATAGTAATTCGGAGTGACAATGTGAATTTCAAACATTTTTCGTATATGTAGGTAACTCATTGACATAACAACATTTCGTTCCTATTGAATGACTTTTTTTCATGAAATTACCATTCAGGGTTTAAATGAACTAAGAGGGTTATTTTCACGATTAAAATGGTAATGATTCTTCACTTAAATACGCGTTACGGCCGCTAATCGTATTTTGTTCAACATACAGCTTCACACTGACCGGCAAATTAGAAAAAAAAAACATAAAAATGTTTGAATTTCGCGGGCTACCCTGGCGCTTCCACCTTAAGTATTGAAACTTTCAATTCGATTTTATTAAATTACATTATTTTTCAATTGACTTTAATAATACTGAATAGCGTAATTTAGAGGTTCATAGTAGGCCTCCCATAAAATGTGTAAGTATTTGTACGCCAAATGGTAAAACATAGAGAAACTATAAATTAACCACTGTGACATCTTACACACTATTTTAACCTATAACCTAAACTATTGTAACAAATAAAGACGATTGAAAAAAAAACATACGGTTAAGTGCGTACAATCACTAGCAGTTGCATATTAAACAGGAAAAGCGGCCAGCCGCTAGCCGCCCCCGCGGCCAACCGCTACTGCGTAGGAGGGCTTCGTGCTGTTTAACGTAGGTCGGTACTCGATTGCGTTAGCGTAAACATTCACTTATGTCAAATTGCATAAAAAAAAAAGTTTTGTGTTATTATCACCAGACGGAGCTTATTCAGTGTTAATACCAACTGTCGTTTACGCGATCGCAATCAATAACGTTAATAAACTCCAGTTTATATATTGCTTGGATTTTATTACATCGATAGCGGGCCTATTTATAGTAGTGCAAATTTAATTATGTATTCTGAATAATTATAATTGCTCGCAAAATCGCTCTAGTTGAAAGTTCAGCAGTTTTTTTAATATTATTGGTTGGACAACTCTTAGCTTATGAAACTATTCAAAATGACTTCATTACACTTTATAAATGCGATAAACCAAACCTAGGTCCATCAATCAATCAACAATCAATATTTATGATATTCTTCCGTTACTGAGTGAGCGAGTGACTGACAGACAACGCACAGCCGAAACTGCTGGTCGTAGGAAGCAGAAATTTAACATGTACTTTCCTTGGAGAGTGAACGGAAAAATACGGATAATGCGCGTCTGAAGTCGCGGGCAAAAGCTAGTACTCAAATAACTGCCACAGGGCCAGTACATTGTAACATTATATTATTCAGCTCTCCGTGAAGTTAGTCAACATGTGTTGAGCAATGTTTATGTAACATGCAGGCGACAGTCGGCACAAACGCAAATGATACTCAAATAGATTAGTTGCACCAATTAAACCGACACTTTTTGCCAAAATCCGAACCCGTTCGATAGCATCACAAACAAGAACATGTCAATGGCACATAACTGTCAAATATAGCGGACTATAGACATCTGCATCTCAATGCAGCAGCAACCACCCCTCGTGCAAAATAGAACCTTAACGCCCACCAAGCTTCAGTTTTGCGTGTACTCTATCTAATCTGTGATTCTATGACGACCCGCTATAAATCACCACGATGCCAGTACTTATTAGTTTACTGAGCAATAAACAGTCGGTACTCCCTAAAACATCGAAATGACTTGACTCTGTTTGGTTTCCCTCGTCGTCCATACAATGATACACTCTATCTTATCTGTGATTCTATGAAGACCCGCCAGTACTCATTAGTTTACTGGATAATAAACAGTAGGTACTTTTTTAAGTTGCCGTCATTTATTGCCATATTGTTTCACATTTTGTTGTTTTATGGTCGAGCCCGCATTTACTTCGAGTGTCGGCGTTCTTTTAACTGTCGTGATTACCTTACACGTGTTAATTTCGGCTGCTAGACTGCAGTTGTTAGGTTCTATACGTTACTACCTGTGCAACTTCATCTGCGTCAGATAAGAGAGAGAAAAGAAAAACAATCCCCGTTTTTGCAAATATTTCATTAATTCTTCGCTCCTATTTGTCTGACTATTTGTCCACACGTGTCAGAATTGCGAAGGGGTGCAATGAGTCAGCAGATCCCTCGCTGACTGAAACTGCGATCGGTTCCCGTAATCTCGACCATTCGGCCAAGCGGTCATGCACATTCACACTTGTGTGCATTGTGCTGTACTGAACAATTTGCCTTTATCGCTATCAAATCGAATTTGACTGAATTGACTGTAGAATTGATTTGAATACGATAACAACTTAGGTACTCTATTACAATCTTGTGAACCATTCTCAAAAGCTCAACAGTAGAACAATCATTTCAAGAGCCATAAATTATTGTATTCCAATAAATCGCTAAAAGTTCCAACACACTTTGGAAACGTGGTCTAAATCAACAAGTTTTTAAAAAATTAAATTCAGCATCGCATGGGCTTCGAAAGGACAATACAAATTAATCCGTAAAACTTATATATTCTCTTAACAATAAATCTAACTGTACATTAGCTTGTTATCCTTTGCCACAACTGTATGTCGACAATAACCACAATGCGTCATATAGCCCTGTAGCCATGTAGGCGGAACACGTGAACCCCGTGGAGAACGTTCTCATACAAAGCCCGGAATCAAAGCCTTACCCTCGGTCGCCTCACTTTAGAGTCGGACCCGCTCCAGCAAACATTGCCTTTTTATGTAGGTCTTTACGGAAGTGGCTACCGACAATGTCTAATGATTGTGGGTCATCTTCATTTGTGATCTTTTCGGAGGTAAACCATACACAGGTACCTACAGCCGAAAATAGAACCTCCTCCTTTTTGAAGAAGTTGGTTAAAAAGAGCAGGTACTGTCGTGTGGACCACGGCCTGTGGTCCAAGTGATGCGTTGAATGTCATAGATGCGTTATTGATTGCGTAAATATTTATGTTCTGTTTATTTCTAGTGATTTCCCTAATTCCCCGGTTGTACAGCAGTCCCTTCTGTGTGCAGTATGAGAGTAGTTCGTAGTTAATCAAGAATGTCAAATTCCTTATCTGTTAATTGCACGAATTATTTAGATCGATATTAACAAAATGTTTTTTTCTAGATTCTTTTTAGTTTTAATTAGTTTTTTCAGCTATTTCAATTGATCTCTGATATCCTAAACATCCAATCTCCCTTTACAAGTTCAAGTACTCAACTCACTTCTTGCTCTCCCTTGCGGCATAATGTTTGCTTGAATTAGCAGATGCAAAGTTGTCAATGCTCGTCATCGTCTCACGGGATCTGTCGATCATTTACATAAATGATTTGCCAAAAGTGACACAACAACAAATGATTTTGTTTGCAGACGATAGCACTGCCGTAGTAAAATGTTAGGACTCAAATACTTATCAAATTGACATTAATAATACTATTACTGACGTAATAAATTGGCTTAATATACATAATTAAACTCAAGAAAACCAAAGAAATGAAGTTCGAAATCGAAGAAGTGAAAGTAAGTGTGTTTTAGGTATTCATATTGACAATACTCCTTATTGGAAAGCTGCTAAAGCATAGAATAGTTATTTAAAAAAAAAAACTGCCTCAATCATGCGCTTCTTCAATTGGCTTGAAAATTAGATATAGACGCGTTACTTGTTGCTTATTATGTTCTAGTAGCCTCACTTCTACGATCATCATCTTCTTCCTGCTCTTATCTCATGTTACTTGGAGTTGGAGCAACACGTTTTTTTCTTCCACTCTGCCCTATCTGCCATCAAACTATCACTAAGTCCCTTTACTTTCACATCGCTCCTCACACAATCCACCCATCTTTTCTTTAGCCTTCCTCTTCCTCTCCATCCATTTACATTTATATTCATTATTCTTTTCGTTACATGTATTACATCCCTTCTCTTCACATGACCATAACAAGCCTCACTTTTACGATACGGAATTGTTTTTTGGGGTAATTCCCCGGGTCAAGGATTACTGTTCAAGGCACAAAAAGGTGCATTAGAGCCATGTGTGGTCTGAAAACAGATGACAGCTGTGCACCGTATTTTAAATCATTAAAAAGCTTACGCTACCGGCGATTTACATATTAGAAATTAGTATCTTTGTCAAAACAAATCCCAATCTCTTAGTACAAAAAATCTTTGAGTAATTAATTATAAGTGTAAAACTGCATTATTAAACAAAAGTGTCATGGCTCCACGCATTTATAACAAAATTCCAGACTTAACTCTTGCAGAATTTAAGCAAAAAATAAAATTGTTCTTAATTTGTTCAATTAAGAACAATTTTATTTTTTCAATAATTTATGTTCATTATTGAAGAATACTTAAACGACGAAATTAATTAAGAATTACAATGATAAATACGAGAACTATTGAATTATTATTGTTTTGTTATTTTTGTTATATTGACTTCGATTTGTTTTTAATTTTTGAGGTTTTAATAATTCCTTATTTAGGTCTGACATAATTGGAGTATTAAATTATACAGCGTGTAAAAGACATCGTAACGCAAACTTCTGGAACAGGCACGATACGATATGGCTACGCCGTGGCGTATCGTAGCATTTCCTGCCGGCTGAAGATATCGCGCTAAGCTGTGGGTTGCGGTATTTTTGACTAAGTCTGTCCGTCTGTCACAGCTTGATAAACCAAGAACAGTTTTAGATGACGTTTGTTCAACTATTTTGCCAATTGTAAAGTGGTGGCCTGAAACACAGGTTTAAATTAACCTAGATCGGGCTGGTTGCTACATAACATTGCAATTTCGAACCACCATAACTCGCACCTATAATAATAATATATTAGTTTTTGTTTATTTTCAGGCACTATAATTGTATGGAAATCTTATCACTGTTGACTAAATGTAAACTTTTTTGTAAACATTTTTATTTGAATAAAAATTTATTTATTATTTAATAAGGAAGAAATAAAAATGCCTATGTTTTTTTGCAACAGCGACTGAATGCAGTTCTTAAAAACTCAAAGTGGTGGGCCCACTAGGGCATGTGGAGTATTATATGAAAGCACGTTATTTGCACATTTAAAAATTTGTCTGCTTGTCCGTGTGTCAACGTTGATTTTCTCAGGAACAGGTGGACCTTGAAAGTTGAAATTTATACCAGATTCTGAGGTCTATAGTCCCTATTAGGTCCTGAGTGAACACGATAAAAAGATATGGGCAAATTTAAACTTTCGCGAAAAATTTTAGTACCAAAATTTACCTTAATTTTCAACTTTTTTTTTTCGTTATTATCCTTTTGTTTGTGGTATAAAACCTTGCTTTTAACCAAAATTGACAATTCTAGGTCAGCCGATAAACCAGAAGTAGTTCCCGTTGAGCTAGAATCACGATATTTGGCAAGTTATACCGTCTTATTCTAAAAGTATAGGGAAAAGTCTGCAAACTATTCTATGTGATACAAGTTTATGTAGAGATTACAGGAAAAATCAAATCGTATCTCTAAATAGCACACTTTTTCAGAAATCAGCAACAAAAATTACATTAGTTCCACTAGCGGTCAAGAGATGGCCCTGCTCTAAAACTGCAATAAACTCCGCAGTGTTAAAATTTGAGTAGAAGCTTCACCGATGACAATTTAAAATCATGTCATGTTTTATAGGTTGGAACGGAACACTCAGTGCGCGAGTCCGACTCGCTCTTGACCGTTTTTTTTGTATTAAAAGGTATTGCAAGGCTCGCGTTTGACCACTATCTCACCCGATGTAAGCGGTTATGTGGCCGATGATGAAGGACGCTTGCTTCATCATCATCGCCGAAAGACGTCCACTGCTGGACGGAGGCCTCCCCGCGCGTATCGCCACTACAACTGGTCCTGTGCGTCTCGCATCCGTCGGCTACACGCAAGCAAACAAACAAACTCTTCAGCTTTATATATTAGTAGGTATAGATGCTCTCATGATATTCCGAACATTATCTTTACCAACATTTATTATGAAATTGATTTTACCATTCACTCCACATGCTCTACAAAGATTTCCACATTTCGCACAACTCTTCCTGTATAAAGGCTTACAAACTGGCCATCTACATTGATATGTCAATCAAACCCCTGTACAAGCACCTCGTAACTCGCAGGCTTATGCGAATCGAATCGTGCGCCTCCACAATGCTCACAATTAATACAATGTATTACGGCAACGTCGCGAAACCTCCTTTAAAACCCAATACTTAACTGTTTTATTTTAGCCCTTTTTGATCCCTCAGAACAAACAACTTCTTTTTTGTCGCCCATCTTCTTAACTCCAACGTCATAAGACTCAACATCGTATAGCATAACACAATGCTTGTGTTATGCTATACGTATACTAGTTGTGGTGTTTTCGGACCAAATCTTCATTGAAAAGTTAATCCTGTCTGATAACATGTCCTTAGCACCTATTTTTATTGTGAAACTTGGGCATTTTGAGTTTGTAACGATATGCAAAGATGGCGTCGATATTTTAACAATGCTGCACTGTTTTATACGAGATTACTTTTGGAAACGGCATGTCAATGGCACATGAAATAACTAGGTTAGGTACGGATAAGCAACATGGTTCCATAAAATATGTTTTTTATGAAATAATTTTTTTTATGAAATATTCAGCAAAGTTTTCTAGTACTCTAAAGGAATTCAGAAAGAAAACATCTTCTCTACATAAACATGTTTGTAACATGACATCGCGCCTGTACTCCCCAAAGTTAAATCACAGAGTGTTCCTTCACCTTGAGAAGGTGTATTTTTGGATTTAGCAAAGGCATTCGATACTGTCTCAATTTCTTTACTGATTCGTAAATTAGAGTCTATAGGCGTCAGAGGTTTGCCACTGGAACTTTTTAAAGATTATCTCAGTAACAGGACACAAACATTAAAAATCGGAGATATTACTAGCACAAAACTAAAAATTGATTTTGGAGTACCTCAAGGATCAGTAGGTACTTTGGCCTACTTTGTTCCTAATTTATGTTAATAATTTATGCAATACTGAAATACCTGAATCGAAATTAATTACATTTGCTGACGATACGGTTATTTTATTTCAACATTCAACATGGTCACAAGTCAAAACAGCAGCTGAAAATGGGTTCCGAAAAATAATAAATTGGCTTGACCACAATTTACTCACGTTAAATTTGAATAAAACCAAATATATAACTTTTAGCATTAGAAACAATCAACAGCCACCTTCAGATTACCTTTTGAAAGCGCATTCTTCTAATTGTTCTCTTACTATTAAAGATTGCGATTGCCATATTTTATCGGCAACTAATAGTACTAAGTACCTTGGTATTGAAATTGATAAAAATTTGAACTGGAAACAACATATCAGTAATCTTAAATCTAGAATACGCAAACTAATACCTATTGTCAAAAAAAATAGAAACTTAAGAGACCGAAAGACTAACAGACTTGTTTACCTAGCTTTATGCCAATCAATCGCTACTTATGGTATCGCCGCTTGGGGTGGTGCACGAAAAAGTACGCCGTACGTGTATATTAAAAGTTTTTAATTTCAAACCCTTTAGATACCCTACGTCGAAATTATATGAAGAATTTGAGGTCCTGAATATTCGTCAACTTTACATTAAGAGCATTGTTCTGAGACAACACTTCTGTCAAAATCCTACTAATCAATCCATTAGATGAACACATGAAGTTTATAAAGTTCCCTCATGTAAAACTTCTTTCGCTCAATGTTTTTCTTACTTTCTGGCCCCGTTACTTTACAATCGCATAAGTAAAGTTAAGACTTTAAAAGACATGACGAGTTCTATTTGCACGAGGGCGCTGGATGAGTTTCTGAGTAGTTTAGATTATGAACGGACAGAAAAATTTATACAAATATGCAAGTAAATTATAATATTAATAAACAAATTAGGTATATATTCCTATCTATCTATATCTTACATCTATAAAATAAATAAAATTTTTAAACTAATATTTTATTTACATATAAAATAGTAATTTATATGTATATATATATATATATGCACGTATATATATGTGTGTAAAGTAAATACTATACTGGTACCTAGATAAATTAATGAATAAAGTGCAGCTGTATTGAGTTCATGTCAAATTAGCAAATTTATTGTCAATTCCATATACTACATGTGCTTGATATGACTTCAATATGGTTTAATATTAAAGCAGCACAATTACTGTTAAGAAACATTGTATTCGATTAATAAACGGATAATAACATTTATGTTTTGTTATAAGTCAAGTTGTCTGATATTTTTGCATTTACTACTTGTTTACGCCAAACTCATTAGCTGTTATCGCATCTTTTGTGTATTTCTTTATGACCATTAACAGTGGAGAACTGTCCTTATGTCAATTAACTTACAGTTGGCATTTCTGGAGCGAGAATCCTTACCTTGCCGTAACACAGTCTTTGACTAGCACGGAAGGTAAAGAATTTTGTATCTGTATACCGCCAATTAGTTTATTTTATGTTAACATAGTTCGAACATAATTTTTGTTTAGTTGGAAGTTCAAACCAAAACGAATTTTTAAGCACGCGATATAATTAAATCATTTTTAAGACGTATGTTTTGTAAACTTATTGTAAGTACTTATTTTGATTAATACTTAGTCTTAAGTTGTGGTATAAATGTAACATTTACGTTGGAAATAAATTCTATTCTATTCTATTCTATTCTATTCTATTCTATTCTATTCTACCTAGTACCCACACGCATTTCGCCGCTTTAAGCCCCATGGACTAGGAGGCGAGCCATTGCAACTAATTTAGATTCCTAGCTGCTACTGAGAAATTCCTAATGGATAATGTGATTTGAATTTGGAACTCAACTTCGAGACCGACGACGGGACCTCTCGCGGCCACCTCATTTCATGACTTGCGAACTAATTTATCGCAGTAGGTGTGAAAAGTAAAGTAAGCTCCTCAGGAATGTAGTAATAATAATAAAACTCTTTATTTTCAGTCTACTTTGGGCCAAAGATAAACCTAAATCCTAAGACCTATGTTAGTCTTTAAAGGTATCCCTTCTGTGGGCTAGCTTGAATCTCTCGCTGCATTCAGGATTCTTCTCGCTTCGCTCGTGAGTTATATTCTAATCTCCCTCGCCACGCTCGGGAGTTAACTTTCGAATACTTCATTAGGTTCGGGATTCAATATGCGCCCGTGACATAACAAAATGCTTTACATCCTCTCGGTGCATTATCTACTATTTCGTTAAAGAGTCCAGGGTCCTGGAATTCACTAATATCGAAAACAAACCCACTTTTGCATTTGTAAATATATAATAGTTATAGGTACTAATAATGATTAACAACAACAACGTCAATGTCATAAAAATAAATCGGCTCTATGACCGAATTGACTCAGTTTGAAATTCGAAACAATTGGTTGAGATTAAAAACTAAGCTTTCTGCGAACTAAGCTAATAAGCTGCTGAGGTAGGTAGGTAATCCGATACGGGCAAATCCTAACTTTGTATAAATTAGGTAAAACTACAACCTCTCGTTATATTTCAAACCAAAATATATAAAACTACACATCGTTTATTTGTATATCTTGCCGTGTGACATAAATATAAATATAGCATGAAGAGTCACGCTATATGTACGAGTAGTCGCGCGCGCTGTCCAACACGATCACAGTCCTATTAGATGACGCACTCGCGGCGCCTGCGCAAGCCACGCCTTCTACACACGCGGTGATAGCTTTGTGAAGAAAACGGAACGGGACTGACTTGAATAGTGGAATTAGCAATAGTTACCTTATTGTCTCATTGAAAATGTCTAGCAGCGACGATTTTAACAGTAACGGAGTTCGGCCGCCGAGCCGACTGAAAAGTTGCAACCGTTGTTTTTGTTGATACAGCGTGACCACTCAACGGTCATCTTAATCCAAAATTAAATAGAACTGCAAGAAATGTTATAGGTTGTAGTATGAAATGTTTAGGTGCCTAACTAAGCAGTAAGTATTCAAAACCTCAATCAGAGTCCATTTACTAAAAAGTTCAGTTACTATAAATTATATGTAACTAGGTACACGACTACTACATAACATAAACTTAGCAACGTTCTCTCGAACAATCACGTGGCTGAGAAATGTACACGTTGTGCAACGAACGAGCCCCGAGTGTAGGAAAGGCGGTGTGAATGGCTTCTGTGCAACCAAACCTAAAAGGAATTGCTATAAAAGGCCCTAAAAGAGAGGATCCCGAATATGGGCTTGTTTTTGTTGATATGAAACTGCTTCGTTGCCTCGCTAGAAGAACCAGATCTTGCAATAGCTTGGTAAGAGGTACTTAGGTGTTCATTTCATAGTAGCAGCCTGCACCAAATGCCAACACAAAAATAGCATATTCCTTCACAATTAAAAGGAATTTCAGATCTGGTGCTTCATATGTTTAAAAAAAACAGCTGCTCGACTAGGTACCTGAAAACATGCATTGAACGCTGTTAATATCTATAGGTATAGATTTTCTCTTTAAAAATGTGCTTAGGATTTAGTGAACCTTCCAAAAGAATCGCGTAGGTAAGTTGGAATCAGAATTTGTGAAAGACAAATGAGCGAGATATGGTCCCTGAAGTTGGGTTCTCAATCATCACATAGAGGATTGCGGGCCCACCTGTAACTGATCAAATCAAATCAAATCATTTATTCGCATAGAATGTGGGTATTTAACAAAGTTGGTAAAAGAAAAATATATATTAGCCCGTGCACATTCTGCCTGAGTATTGGCATGCAAAATTTAACAAATTAAGTTTCAAATTTAAATACAGTTGGAACACTAATAAAATAATTAATATAATAATTTCAAAATTAAATTTCAAACTTTAATACATTAATAAGGAAAACTAATAAAATAATTAATATAATAATTTCAAATTAAAATGTCAATAATAGCTACTTAATGTCAATTATAATTAATGTCAATAATACTTCATGTCAATATACAATGTTCATGGTCATGGTTCAAGGGTCATTCAAAAAATCACTTATTGTATAGTAACATTTTTGAGTCAAATATTCCTTAAGTTTGTTTTTAAATTGTTGAAGGGTGTCATTTTTTATGTTGTCCGGTAGTTTATTGAATATAATTGGACCCATGCAAAGAACACTTTTTCTAAGTAGTGCAGTTTTATAGCTGCTGACAGTTAAAAGATTTTTGTATTGACTTCTAACGGGACCTTTCTTGGTGTCTGAGACCTTAGCAAATAGCTTTATGTTGCTTTTAACAAAAATTGCCATTTCTAAAATATACAATGACGGAAACGTAAGAATTTTTAACGACTTGAAGTAGGGTTCACAGCTATCTCTTGGTTTTATGACTGATAAACTATGGACGCTACAGAAAAACTCTTTATGCCGAAATCTAAGCTAATGCCAAACAAAATTTGTGAAAACAAGATATTATCGCAAACACTGTCTTCAATCCAAAATGGGCCCTTAATCCTCACACATGTAAAAGTTTATTACACAAATAAAATGAAACTATTAAGATTAGAATACCTAGGTCTTATAGTTTTAGAACCTATTCAGTTCAAATAAACAAATAAAAAAATCTTTCATGTTTGTAGATAACAATACCTAAATAATGCGTTTTGATTTTTTTTTAACATGAATGTTATATCGTCGAATGTGGTGTCTTACAGTGATACATGTCCACAAAGTAATTTTTGACCGAAAGATGGCCCCCTTAAATCCACCTTAAATAGTTTTGTAACGCTTTTTGGCGTGTATTAGGTATATTTTTTTAATTTCACCTGATTCTACCAAACTGCTTCAATAATTTGATGGTGTCCGAATTTATTGTCATTGAATTAAATATTAAAATTAAAATTGAATCGTCAGCAAGTCCATGAAACTGGGGTTTACTTCGCTTTCCACTTATTCCTCTCCGGCGGCACTCATGATTTAAGTTAACCTGTACTTAAAAAGTTTGAAAATTAAAGATTATTAATCCCCGGTAAAGTTTACAGCTGTAAGTTTAGCTATCGCGTCCCGTGACACATCATATCTTCACTTCATCAGCACATTTCGTCCTCGTGCCGAATGTTTTCCAACGAGATGCCTGATCTTATGATTGCTATCTATATGGGAAGTTATAGGGTTTCGTGGAACCGCACAAACGTATGGGGTTCTATCTAATACGTGCCAATCTCCCAGCATGTGCTGTGTTGGAAATTTCAGGAGCTACTGTTTAATCTCCAGGGCCCCAAGTCTGCTATTACAATAGTGTCAGAATGGTCGATCACTGATCTCATAATTGTTGATTTTGACAAGTTTGGTAATCTACTAACATAATAGTGTCACTATAACTTTCCAATGATCTATCACTGACACTCCACTGAAAGAAATGGCATGAAATGGTAATCTCGTACATAATGACAATAGAATGTCAGACATATGCGGTAATCTGCTAAAATTTTGACAGTTCCATCGATCAGTGACTATCAGTGACAAACACATTGAAAATTTATATAAGATAGTTAAATCTCCTTAGCTCGGTTCTCTAAAAGTGTTCCTTTGCTGTTTATCGTGTGTGGAGAAATGTATTTACTACGAGCAAATATTCTCGACCTAGCTAACGCAGTGGATGCTAGAGAAAGAAGATGGGATGAATGCAAAAGACGTCGTCGAGCCCGTCGCTTGATGCGAATGAATACAAACCCCTTTATTGATATTCCCGAGGCGGAATTTGTAAAAACGTTTCGCCTTGGAATGGACTCGGTAAGGGGTTTAATTGAAGAACTCATACCCCTTATGGCCAGACCGCGCCGAAACGATAGCACATCGGCAGAAATGAAGGTAAGAAAACTGAATTTGACGTTGATTTATTATTCTTTATAAACACGAAATAGGTTGACGAAGAGGTTAATATGTTCTATTTTTTTATTGCAGATTCTAATAGCACTTGCATTTTATGCATCAGGGTCCTACCAAAATTTGATTGGACAAAGTACCCTCCATAATGTTTCACAAATAACTGTGTCAAGAGCTATTAATGAAATGACAGAGGCATTAAATAAAATATACCACAAGTATATCAAATGGCCTACACAGCGTAATAAAGGAATATTATAAAGGCTAAGTGAGAGATGAAATATACCTGACTGTTATGTTTGTATTGCCTGTTGTACCTAAGCAGAATTATTTACTTACTAATAATTTTTCAGGTTCTATCAGAAATTTAAATTTCCTGGCATCCTGGGTTGTATTGATGGCACCCATGTAGCCATATTAAGGCCGCACATCCATGAAGAGCGGTATTATAACAGAAAGGGCTTCCATTCCCTTAATGTTTTAAGTCATAATTATCTCAGAAGTATTTGAAATTCTTAATAGACAAAAATGTAGGATGTACTTTGCTGTTTAGTCTAGCAATTACAGATTATCAGTAGGAATGGTTGACCTGTATAATGAAAGAGAACCATTATCTTCTTTCAGTGATGGACAAATCTCGTTCACTTTTTCTAGATTGATGCATAATGAGAAACATACCTCATTGTTTCTCTCCCTCTTTCTCCTGTACTCCTCATCTCCCTCGTCAACGTCGCTGGCTCCCCGTCTGCCTCTTTTTACAGGTGGCATGTCTAAGAAGTCGTCCAAATCGTATAAGGTCATCAAACTGCGAACGACTAAAAGCCGCGAACTCTTTACAGAAATTAACTGTAAATCACTTTTAACACACTCCTGTAAAAAAAACAAAAGAGGTTGAATAAACGAAAGTTAAAAGTTTCCTTGAAATTATGACGCAATTTTATTGTTGAAATACGACATCATTATTTCGAAATATACGTACCAAATTAAAGGTCCTGTTGCTTTATTGATACCGCTTTAGCTGACAATAGTCTTGATTTTCTAGTTTTGAATAGCAGAATCAAACAATGTTCAATTATTTGGCAATATGATAGTGAGTATTGCTAAAATATTATTCCCCAAATTTTTACTAATAAATAATATGTAATGTAATAATAACTGATTACACATAATATTTAATTAATTTACAGATTTGCGATGCTGATTTAAATATTTTATGTGTGGACGCAAGCAAGCCAGGCTCCGAGCATGATTTCAATGTATGGCAGAGTCATCCACTGTGTCCAGACTTAAAACAAATTACAGAAAATACTAATGAACAAGTATTTTTATTAGGTATTACAATGTTTGATGAATAATATTCTATGACCGTTATCATGTTCATGTGTTAGTTTTGTTGTAAAAATTATTATAATTTTCAGGTGACAGTGGGTATCCACTAAGGAAAACAATGATGACCCCAATCCTCAATACTGTAGATGGGACACCACAACATAATTATTATGTTAAACATGTGACTGCCCGCAATACAGTGGAGCGTTGCATAGGCGTATTAAAAGCACGTTTCAGGTTAGGAGCGTTTCTAGGCAAGTTAGTTACATACTTACTCAAAAACAGTTACTATTTTTATATTGGATGAATTTCTAATTTTCAAAATTTAGATTAAATAGTTCTTGTATATGTATTTCAAGAACAGTAAGTATATAAAAGTTAATCTATTAAGAGGTTTAGTTAAATGGTGTTGTATAAAAGTAAATTGTTTTTTTGCAGGTGTTTGCTACAATCACGTGCTTTACATTATAGCCCAATAACTGCAGGCAAGATTGTAAATGCATGTTGCATATTGCACAATATTGCAAACGTAGCAAGAGCACCGTTGCCACCTGATGAAGTTTATGCAGAAGCACTTCGCTTAGGAGGTATGTGGATCTTTATTCCAGTATTTTGGAATTAAATGAAATTGGAATTTTAAATAATACTAATACTATGTTAAAAAATCAACATTATGTAATGTAATAATAATAACAATTCAATAAATAATCAGTCTTCATACAAATATTTGAATATCTTCAATATTTTCATCATTTAAAAATAAAATCACAATCAATAAAATCAAATCAACAATCACAAATTTTACTAAAAATAATTACAATCATAAGTCTTTTGTTTTAGGAGGAAAATTACACAGCACCTAATTATCAATACCATCGAACGGTGAACCGGGACCTTCTTGAAGGGCGGGCACTGCAGGAGGCTCTTGTTGACAGACTGTGGAGAAATGCATAAATTATTACAGGTATGTAATGTAACTACTAACTCAATATTCTAGTGAAGAACGAAAATGCTTTAATATTATTAAAATGATTTAACTCTTTGTTACAGATCCACAGAATTGCACAAAACAGAGATTTAAAATAAATTAATACATAATATAAATAATTAATTTATAAACACTGTTTCATTGAATCATTTATCATAACAGCCATTTGGAATCCACTGCTGGACATAGACTCCTCCTAAAATAGATTTCATTTACCTTTTAACTAGTTGACCCACGTAACTTTGTTTGCATCACAATTTTTATTACTGCTCCGCTCCTATTGGTCTTAGCGTGATGATATATAGCCTATAGCTTTCCTCGATAAATGGGCTATCTAACACTGAAATAATTTTTCAAATTTGACCAGTTTTTCCTGAGATTAGCGCGTTCAAGCAGACAAACAAACTCTTCAGCTTTATACAACGTTGATACGACAGAGGGGCTTTCCTTTAAACTGCCTATACTAGGTACCATTTTCAAGCTCTGTACCAAAAATAAATTAATTAGGAGCAGTAGTTTAGTCGCAAATGATTTTTAAAGTTTTTGCACGGTTTGAACACGATGTATCTTTTCTAACAGCTGATTATCGTCTAAGCATAGGTCATGCACCTTACAACGATAAATCTACGATGCGTTGTTGCCGCTCTGACGCATGTCAAAGGACATTCACTAAAAATTGGCAATGCAAACAAGGAAGCAATCAATACACACACACTTGCACTTTCACTACGAAAGCGACTAACATAAAGCAAGCGAAAGAAATAGAGATAGGTCAGTTTGTTGCATCCTTGTTTTTTGCGATCGGTAAGTCCCTCAGTGCGCCGACGCCTGTTTTTCGAAACGTACGGTTTGTGGAATTCGCGCGCAAACAATTGTAATTTTATTTTGTTATTGTGAGAGGACACGTAACTTGGGATTATTATTATTTAGTATTAGTGTTTTTTTTTGTAATTGAATGTTTTTATGGTGATAGGACACGTAACTTGGGATTATTATTATTTAGTATTAGTATCTCCGGACCTCACTCCTATGGATTTCTTTTTGTGGGGTTACATTAAGGGTGAAGTGTATTCCTCAGAGGTAAATACAATTGATGAGTTAAAAAATAGGATTATTTTAGCATTTCACAAATTAAAGTGCTTAGCGACGGACAGTGATCTAATTAGAAAAATAAATAACAATATTCTCCGTCGGTATAATTTGTGCATCAATGTGAATGGAGGACACATCGAAAATTTAAAAATTTAGTGTGTGTTTTTGTGCGCGTACTTCGAAACGTTACCTAACATAAAAGCCAGTGCGAGCGGAGGCCTAAGTCGCCGGCGGCCACCCCGGCCCGGCCCCCGCCGAGCACACGAGATACCGCACACCGCGCTCCAAGGCGCGCGCGACGTTGCCGCTTTGTTACCTAGCGGTATCTAAGGTCAGTGTCATTTTTTTACAAAGGGTGGTTGCGTTTTATTCGGATTTGCAAGCTATTTAGTTTATTTGAAAAAAAATATTTTCTCATTTATGGCGCTTTTTGTTTTTGTACCGTATCGAATTAATACTGAACACGTTTAGAATACGTAGTTTAGTTTAATGCCCCTCTGTCGTATCAACTCTGTATATTAGTATAGATAATCTGACAAAATTACCTCTTGCATACTTCACTCTTCTTTAGTCAGACTCAGAATCCGATGAACATAGAATTCTGCGGAGTTTCCGTGAAAACAAAATTGACTTTAATACAAAACTTGAACTTCGTATAATAGCATATTATTTAACCCAGCACTTAGTGTCAGAGTTACAATCAAGATGTCAAATTCTGGTTAATGTGCTACAACTAATGATGAATTACCTATAAATCAACAGTAATTACCTTTTTTGGCACAGATGTCACAAATTGGCCTATAAGGCCCACCATTTTGTGCTGGAGCTCAGTTGAGAAATGGCTGCAGCGAGGTTGTTTGTCGCCTCGGCCTGTTTTAAAATAGCCTCAGCCTGTTTTGAAACAGCCTCAGCATTCTTGGCTTCAATAGCCTCCAACCTTGACTGAGCAGATTCGAGAGCTGCATGGGGTCTATTTATAAAAAAAATTGTTACATCAGGCGTCATACTTTGCTGACTTTGCTTTGCTGGCGTTAATGGACCAAATCAAATATTTGCAAGATCTTTACCTTCCGCTGCGTAACGCCGTTCAGATCTTTGGCGACGACGTCGCTTTGGAGGCTGGTCGGTGGTGGATGGCCGAACTTCCAGTCTTTCCTGTTCCAAGCTGAAAAATAAAAAATTACTATTTATTTTGTCTACATGTCATCCTACTTGTTTAAACCCGTCTGCAGAAATTTGTAGTATACCTTATTTCTTGTATTTCGACTTGCTCATCTGTGGCAATTGGCTCTTCATAATTGTCTAACAGTCTGCTAAAGTAAAAACAATGTTATCAAAATAGTTAAGAAACTGTTTAGCCTCGATGACACTGGGCTAGTTTACAAGCTACCAGCCACCGAGTTAGCAAGCTGCTTGTAAACTCGTTCCATGTCATTGAACTTTTTTACAATCTGCTTTTGAGTCTCCGATTGTAAAAAACCCTGCTTAGGAAATAGAGGGCTAATTTACTCGCCATTTGCTGGCGTGTTGGCCTGTAAGCTAGCTAACAAGCTGTGTGTCATCATCACTGATAGTTGAACTAGTTGTGACAGACAGCAAGCCACACAAAACAACATGTGATTCAAACTCACTAGCTATTTTGCTACTGAGAGAGTGGAAAGTTTTGTGTCATTGACACACGCTAGCTTCTAAAGTCATCGACTAGCAGCTCGTAAACTAGCCCAGTGTCATCGAGCTTCTAGGTAAAATGATTAAAGCTAAGCAAATTAAGCACAGAGTACCAAGGTAGTACCACTTACGAGAAAGAATTATTCTCAAACTGTAAAATTGTGCTAGTTGTAGGTGTTTCATGCAACCCAGGAAACGTGATAGTTGGCTATTAAAAATAAAAACATACAGTTAATAAAACAAAGCAAGCAAGTCAACAAAATGCAAATAAAAAATCACATAGTATACAACTGTGACATATTAGTTTTGTTAACAAAATGAAAGATAAAAAAAATCTAATGCTTACAGTGAGTGGGTTATGTTGGACACCTGGAAGTGGCTCTCCTACATCACGCCCTAATATATTGTATAGGCGATCTTGAAGAGGGGTTAGCAATATTTTTTTTGCAGGACCACCACCTTAAATTTTAATGCAAGTTACACAATTATTACTACCTAGACGCTTCCTACTATAACTCTGCAAGGCTGCCAAAAGAAAAGTCTAGCTTACCTGTAGCACTTATCTCACTCTTCTGTGCTTTAATTTTTTTCAATGTTTTACTTTTGTATTCGTTGTAGAACTAAAAAAAAGTGCAAAAATTAAAAATGATACATTTTATAATGCACACATACATATTACTAAGTAATACTGTATATAGGTACTGCAGAGATCCTCTTTGGGAGGTGCAACCTCAATGACATAAGCCGTCAAAGAGTTAAGAAAAAAGAAAGTTAGAATTCGAATGTGATGTCATAAAGAAGTGTTGGTTTTTTTTCTAAGGGATTCGATTGTTTGCCTTGACGTTGAAAACACGCAAAATATAATTATACTTGAAAATACTCTGATTTTACTGATTGTAGAATACCTCTCGTATAAATTGAAAGCGAGTGCTCACAAGTGGCGGAGGTGCCCGGTATAGAACGCGTGTGCACTGCGTAAAGTATAAGAGTGCATGAAGAAACTCCCAATTTTATAGATTCATCTCGAAAAGGACGAGATGCGAACGATTTTCAGGCGCTAGATGGATGGACGCCTGGAAATAAGAGCTAAGTGGTTTTTATATTTCAAAGAAAGATTTCATATGTGTAAAAGATGTCTATGTTATATACCGGTATAGATCGAGTATGCTTTGAAGAGTTCGTAGCTGAATTCAGGCGAGTCGCTATCGAAAGCGAGTGGCGAGAAGCCGATTATTCGTTGATTTTGGGCGCATTTCTGCAGAGCGCTGCGAGATATTTTTATAATACGGTATACCATGACGGTATAGATTTTTCGCTGCTGTGCGACAAGATAAGGAAGGAATTTCTGTGTAAATGCATTTCCTGTAAACGACGGCGGCCATTGGAATGCTCTATTTATGTCGAAAAGACAATTACTGAAGTATCCGATGGATGAGGACAGCAGGAATATGCAAATGTCGATAATAATACACCATTATATTCTAGTTTGAAAATTGACGACCCACAAATCGAAAACAATGATGACCATGATGACCATGATGACAATGATGACGAAGTAAAGCAGAGCTGTGGAGAGAGCAGCCTATTCGAGGACGAGATGGAAGCGGACATGACGGATGAAGAGAAAGAGCCCGGTGTGTCCATTCCATTATTTATTCCAGATTCTATTCCGGAATGTCAAGCGACTTTGTCTGAACCTGTATGTGATCTCCATGACGAATCAGTCATCGGTAGTAGCATATTGGATCACATGTTGGATGATGCCCAAGTTGAGGAGGCCACCACTCAGGAAGACGAACCGAAGGAGATGTTCCCTGAGGAGGCGCAACTTCCTTTGTCCTCCAATGATCTTTCTAATAATAATATATCTGTTTCATTTGGTAGGAAAATTTTAAACACAAACACACAGACACAACTAACACAGGCTATTAGTAAGTACTTGAATGGGGCCTACAAAATTTATCTTCGTGCCCAAACCGAAAAGAAAACAAGGGTTGGAAGAAGAACAAATAAAAATTATAAACACATTTATATATATAAAAAAAAATCGTACACATCAAAACATCTTAAACATTATACTACTGGTTTGATAGTACGGCAACCTTTATTTTGTAAATGGAAATATTTTAGAAAGAAATATGAATCTATTATACGCAATTATAAGGTCAGGAAACGTTTTATTTTGAAGATTTTATAGTTGTTCTAAATTCCACTTTATTATACTCGCTAGATTTATATAATGTTAGTTATTTTCAAGTTTTCTGCTAATCTCATAACATATAATTTATTTACTTTAATGGCAGCGAAAGCCGGAGGATTAACTTGTACTATTTCAATCATAGGATGACATGACAATATAAAAAACAATTTGTCATATTGTGTCAAACGAGTCAAAAGGTTTATTGTTTTATGGAGAACCTGTAAAGATTAAATTTAATAAGGTTCTATTGTTAATATTCATGTAAATAGGTTAAAACCATTTTATTATAAAGAATATTTATGGTAGTAGAAAAAGTAGGATGTCAAAGCAGATAGATGTCAAATAATTTTATGTAAACAAACATTATTTTTGTTTGGTAAGTTGAATAAGATATTGAATGAAATCTTCCGTTCCATGTACATTCGAAGAAGGACTTGCACGTGATCGACGACTTCGAGGGCGCTCCCAGATTTGTGAAGAGCGCGTTTAAATAATATTAGCTAGGGTGAACTCATTCCAGTGGTGTTAGAAGTAGAGTTTTCGCGATTAATTTTACGCCATTAAAGAACTCCATGGGCGGTTAAACCAACTTTGCATACGAGGTATAACCTTCGCGAAGGGTGGCTAGTTGTCACCATTGGTTGAATTGATTATGGAGGCAATTGATTTCAATTCTTATGTATTAAAATCACTGGAGTAAGTTCAAAGTTAAAATTTAAAAACTTTAGCAGAGTATGATCATCCGACGAGCAACCACATAGATTAGTTAGGGTAAATCTAATCAATTCAATCCCTTCTGGATAGATGTGAATTGTCGCATCGATTTTGTTTACGTCCGACGATGTGTTGCAGGTTTTTGTGGCGTTTTGCTGCAGCAGGGTTTCAGCATAACTGCTTTAAGATATTGCGCAAATGGCGCATAATAATTTAAAGAATAGTGTCCAGCGCAGGGTATGACTGAAACTGCTTCTATAGAGGCATATGTCCACCTGTCTACGAAGAGTCGCCACTTAGGCAGGGACTTCGGGTTAGGAGTAGGTAGGTGCTTGACTCTTCCAAGTCTGAGAATGTATGATTGCAAGAAAATTATTCTTACTATCCTCCATTCCTCGGGGGGTAGCTCATGCAGAGATCCTCTTTGGGAGGTGCTACCTCAATGACATAAGCCGTGAAAGAGTTAAGAAAAAAGAAAGTTAGAATTCGAATGTGATGTCATAAAGAAGTGTTGGTTTTTTTTCTAAGGGATTCGATTGTTTGCCTTGACGTTGAAAACACGCAAAATATAATTATACTTGAAAATACTCTGATTTTACTGATTGTAGAATACCTCTCGTATAAATTAAAAGCGAGTGCTCACAGTACTTACTGCGCGCCATTCTGCCGGCGCAGGCGTTTTATTGGGGCAGTCCACCGACACCGAATATAAAATTTGGGCGCACTCCGTCCAACATCTTTTTGACAAACTTCACCCTTCATTAGTGCGGCTGCAGTAGCCAAGTGCCAGGTCTCTGTGGTTTTCCAGAAAGCCTATGAGAGCCGAAATTTGCTCAGTAAGCACCATTTTAACACACACACACAACAACAAACAAACAACAACAATTTAATATATAGTAAGGGTAAGGTACTAAGAAAACACAATATTTACTAATATTACGGTCAGTGGGTCGTCTTAGGGGCGGTACTATACTTTTTGCAAAATACCGGTCGCTACAAATAAAAACAAACGTCAGTAAGCAGAATGACACTAATGTCACATTTGACTTTGACAGCAAAACAGATAAAATATTACTGAGTTTCATCATGTTTTTGCTATTTACGAACTACTTTTTCATTTAATTTTAATAGATTTACTACTTCAGATTACATAAAACACTAATAAATAATATTTAAAAATATACAAACGAAATCTGGCAAAAATTAATGTTCAAATTTAATAGTAGTTTTTCGAAAATAATTTATATTTACGAGTTTTATAATAATGGCAATACGACACTGTCATTCCACTACGATTTCATTACGAGACCACTGACCGACCACTGACCGATCAGTGATCGATCGATGAATGACGAATTTATAAAAATTAGCAGACTAGGGGCCCAGGAGTGTTACCGTTTTGGAGAAATAGTGCTGCAGTTTCGGATGGCTAAATTTTAAACGGACCATAACATAAACTCCAACAAAATTAACATGATCTCAATACTAACGTAGTCCATTAACAACTTAAAATCCCGGCCCAGTGCGAGTCGGACTCGCACACGAAAGGTTCCGTAACATAAACCTTAACTTTAATTATTTGTTGTTATAGCGGCAATAGAAATACACAGTCTGTGAAAGTTTCAACTCTCTACCTATTACGGTTTTTGAGAAACAGCTAGCTGACAGACAGACGGACGGATGGACGGACGGTCAGCGGACCATTTCGATATCGAGCTTCAACTGAGTGACAAACCTCACAAAGTGAGCTTTATAACACACAACATAAAGGTCATACGTTTGACGTAATTTGATACTCACCTCGGATTCCGCTTCGACATACGAAAATGTTGTTACAGGATAGGGGTAATACTGCGCCTTGCGGCGGGGACCGACGCGCGCCATCTGTTTTCATGGCTAGAGCACAATTTTCCCGCAGTAGGTGTGAAAAGTAGAGTATGCTCCTCAGGGATAAAGGTATCTTTGCCTTGGGCTAGCTTAAATACCTCGCTGCATTCAGGATTCTTGTATTAACTCCCTCGCTTCGCTCGTGAATTAAATCCATCCGAGCGCCGTGAGGGAGTTTTAAACTTCCTCGCGGCTGAAATTTTTTTTTTTTGGAATTCAATATTACGCCCGTGTCATGAGACACTGCTTCTTTTATCCCCCCGGCTCATAATCTACTATTTATGTGTCCAGAATTTGGTAATAGGGATTAAAAATGGTACCTATTGTGTGTGTCTATTTATATAGGTGTCTTTTTGTGATTTAGTTAGAAGTAGAGTTTAGTAGAGAAATAACAACTAAGTACTTGATATCAAAAAAAGGGAATTATGATTTATAGCTAAGCTGGAATTTCGAGATTGCCTACTTGCTACTATTGAAGCAAGAATCAAGAATGAATTTGACTACGATAGGATATTGTTAAGTAAGTACATATTGGGATATGAAAAATAAGGTAAGTGAAATAAAAAATAGCGTTTCGTTTATAAATTTTGTTTCTACACTCTATTGATAATTTTACACAATCCAGTATTTTATAAAAATAGACAAAACCCATTCTAAATTCAATTTGGTCTACTGACACTTTATAATCCATTTAAATTACTTTCCTCCGAAAACAAGCGACATAATACATTTTACAAATATGTGGGTACGTACGCGTTCATCACTAGTAAGATTTTGAAGCTCACACACTGAAAGTCTACTACGGTACTACTAAACAGTAAAAGTACTTAACTGTTAAAGATTTGCGAGTGTTCAATTTTGCTCATAGCTCAGCATTCTTCTTTTTTGAATAGGTAACTTGCAAGCTTCCTTCTATCTCGACTCTGCTTGGCCGCGTAGTTGTTCCGCTCGCGCTTCTTCCGGAAGGAGTCGGCAGCGGTATGGCTGGACTGCACCTCCGCATCCTCGGGTTGTTACCCAGCAAGGTTCCTACGTTCTTCTCCGACGTCACTCGCATGACATCTTATTCAAACGCTTGGTACTACACGTCGTCAGGCAATGGTTCTGAGTCGTAGAACTCTGCTGATTCCGGTAACGAAGGCACGGTCGGTTTGCTGTGCGACCAGCTCCAGATGGGAGTCGGCAGACGTCCACGATGGCATCGGAAACGACACTGGCTGGTACGGATACATCGCTGGCAGATACGGATACAACACTATTTTACATTTTACAAATATTTGTTCATCACTTATAGGATTTTCAATTTCATACACTGAAATTCTACGTCACAGTAATGACGTAGGTAGACTTTCGTAAGTTCGTTCGTTCGTAGAGCCGGGATATAAGGAAGCTGAGGGAAGGACGCTGTCAACAGATTTGTCCACAGCGTCCGCAGACGCCGGCAGATAATATTGCCCGTAAGTCAGCTATCTTTTTCTTTAAGTAGGTAACTTCCAAGGCCTGTCGCATTTCCCTTAGCTTTCGCCTATCTCGGCTCTGCTTGGCCGCGATGTTATTACGCTCGCGCTGCTTGCGGTATGTTTCGTCAGCGCGGCTGGTCTGCACCGCCCTCCGCATTCTCGGGTTGTATGGCACCAGGGATCCACCATTTTTCGCAGCCATCGCTCGCATGGCAGCTCTCTCAAATTGCTGAAACTCCTCGTCGTCAGACAATGAGTTGTAGAGCTCTGCTGACTCCGGTGGCGAGGAGGCGGGCGTTTTGTTGTGGGACCAGCTCCCGATGGAGTCGGGAGACGTCAATAATGGCACCCGATATGGATATGGCGCTGGCTGGTGTGGATATGGCGCTGACTGTTGTGGATATGGCGCTGGCTGGTGTGGATACGGCGCTGACTGTTGTGGATATGGCGCTGGCTGGTGCGAATATGGCGCTGGCTGGTATGGATATGGAGCTGGCTGGTGTGGATATGGCGCTGGCTGGTGTAGATATGACGTTGACTGGCTCGGATACGGGGCGTGGTACACAGATTCCGTGTACGTGTGCTCCGTCAGAAGCGAAGATTTTGATGCAAAATTCGCGGGAAGCGGAGACACTGTCTCCAACTTCACCGCGGGTTTGCTTAAATCAAGGGCAGCTTCCTGCGCGTATGGAGTCCAACAAGCCATTTCGAGAACTTATCGTCTTGACGTGCAAATCACGAATGTCGTCTATTTCGACGGGCGACTGTCGCTATCGTTTAAAAGAGGCGGGGCCTAAGTGCATCCCCCCCCCGAAGGTTTGAAGGGTTGAATGCAGGTAGCACCCTAACGGACCTCGAGCGGTGAATAATTTATGAATTATTATTGGGTTTTAAGTGAAGATAACGTTAATATGAAATGCGAGGCGATTGATAGTAGGTAAGTAGTTCTTATTGTTGTGCGACTAATTAATAAAGCGTAAACATGTCACTAATGATTGTGTTTGTCGGCCAATGAAGTTTTGACTTGGGAGTTGATGTTGGTTCCATGTTCTTTTACTAATTAGGTTACCTAATGACTCAAGTTAACATCTTCAATTACCAACTAAATCAATTGAACCATTAGTTTAAGCAGCAATAGTTTATTTGCTTGTTTATATTAGTTTATATGCTTCACGAGTCGTGAGTTATACTCTAATCTCCCTCGCCACGCTCGGGAGTTAACTTTCGAATCCTTCATTAGGTTCAGGATTCAATATGACGCCCGCGACATAAGAAACTGCTTTATATCCTCTCGGTGCATAATCTACTATTTCGTAAAAGACTCCAGGGTCCTGGATTCACTAAAATCGAAAACAAACCCACTTTTCCATTTATGATAATAATAGTTATACTAATAATGATTAACAAAAACAAAGTCCATGTCTTAAAAATAAATCGGCTCTATGACCGAATTAACTCAGTTTGAAATTCAAAACAATTAGTTGAGATTAAAGTCTAAGCTTTCTGCGAACTGAGCTAATAAGCTGTTGAGGTAGGTAGGTAATCCGATACGGGCAACTCCTAAGTTTCTAAAAGTTTGGTAAAACTACAAGCTCTCGTTATATTTCAAACCAAAATATTCAAAACGTCACACCGATTTGTAGGGAGAGGTGGGAAAAGATTGGGTCTTTAAGGAAAAGAAAACTTTTTTAAACATCGCAAACAGAAGTTTGTCATTAGGAAAACTTACTAGGGCTGGACGGCATTTTGAACAGAAGAGATGATAGGTATAACCGGTGCCTTGAATAACAGTCTTCCGAATTCTATAATGTTGATGTTAGATATTGACTGTGTGTGTGCATATCTTATCTTAGCGATCTTACAAAGCGACATAATTTAGCTTTTGCTTTCGCGTGTATGTCGCGTACGAAGTCGCGGGCAGCAGCTAGTACTAACATAAAATAAAATATTCGCACACATATGTAATGCTTACATGTAAGGGGCCATTTTAAGTTTTAAGATCATTTACACCTCAAGATGAAAATTAAATTTGATGCATTGTTGAATGAATATATTAATTTAATAATTTTCCTTAACAAACTAAGAAATTTGGGCATTATTTTGACAAACTTCTTCGAGATAAATCGAAATTGTGGTTTAGCGGCCAAATAAATCTTTAGATACTTCTATACTAATATTTTAAAGAGATCATATTTGTGAGTTTGTGAGGTTTTAGGGGGTATTCTCTGGATCTTCTGAACTGATTCTGAAAATTATTTTACTAATAAAAGCTACGTTATTTGTTAGTGTCGTAGGCATATTAATCGGAAAATTGAAAAGTAGAAACATTTTCGTGGTAGTTGAATTCGCAAAGTAAGTCGGAAAGAAAACGGTCGGACGAAAACGTTTCATCGCCTTAACGATGAGAGATAGGTACTACCTATATGATTGAGTTCTAGAGAAAACTGGTAGAACTAGATAATGCCTACGAAAACTAACTTTAACTTTTGAATTTAAGTCACAAAGAGTATTTTTATATTTAAAAATAATTTAAATCGTTCCTTTATGTTTATTGGTCTTATTATCAACAATTATGAATTCGTATTTAAATAAATAACCTATCGTCTCAAGTGTTTAATAGGTACAAAAGACTTTTCTTTTTACTGCATACACGTAATTTGGACGAATGGTTAAAAACCGCGACCGTGTCATAATCTAATGTACGATGTTTCTGTTGGACGGTTTTATACATAAATAATTCAATATATCTATAGGTATTTCAATTCAATTCAAAGCATTTTATTTCGAATAAACCATTCACAGGCACTTTTGAAACGTCAATGTCGGTCAGTCAAAAACATGGAAGCTATTTGCAAGTTCCAAAGCGTCTATGGAGAAGAACGTGCAAGAAACTCCACGGACACTCTTTTAAATCATGTTCTGTTTTACAAAATTCTAAGTTACATATACTTGTTGTTTCTGCATGTGAGGACAATGCAAAGGAAAACTAAAAAAAGCTTCTTATAAGAATTTAAAATATAAAGATTAAAATGAGCCAATAGTCTCAACCGACGGCACACGTTCACGAACATGACGCGTGTATCCGACCTTTCAGCTCAACCATTTCGAAGGGAACCGAATGATCCAACCCACGCGCCGCCATCAGCGAGATATTGAGTGAGCATGACATGCTCGTTCATGTCCAACGAGTAAAACTATAACTAATCACATAAAATGTAAATGGATTCATGGTACTCACATTTACAAAATTTGAAAAATATGCTTCTACTTTACACAAAACTATGGTTTTCAATGACCAAACAATGAAAAATAAATTATTAAAACAACTATTAAGTTCTTACATCAAAAATAATAAATAAGTATCTATAATAATTAGGTATGTAAGTACCTATATAAAAAAAGAGAGTGAGCATCTCCTCCAAATATAAAAACCTAACAAGTGGACCCAAGCAGCTGTGACTATGGAGCAGGACCAGCATTTAGCCAAGCGTTTTTATCGAGGATATAATCTTCCAGTTTATAATACGCATGTCTACATAGTGTGCGTTTTATGCATGCTTTAAAGTTTGTGATTGTGTGAGGTTGTAGGGGTAATCTCAGGGTCTACTTAACCGATTTTGAAAATTCCTTCACCGACCAATAGAAAGCCAGGCTATATAATAACCCGAAAAATACCGCCTGACAAAGTGGTCACGGGTCAGCTAGTCACATAGCAAACTCATATCTGTCGTGTTATTTAAAAATGGAACGAGCTTTTTCTAAGAAACTTGGCAAGCAAGGAGGTAACTTATCTAAGGATTTATTTAAATTTCGAACTGGCTTGCAAATAGAAAGTTGTTTATTGTAAAAAAAAACAAATTAACACTTTAATGCGGGAAAAAATAATGTGCGTGTGGATTGAGTGATCTTTTTTTAAAGTTCGCTTGATTATTGTTGTTCGTTATTGATTTTGAAAAGTAATCTTTTGTGAAAAGTACTATATAGTACAAGCCTTGGCTACAACTAAGCATTGATGAACTTACATAGGTATGAATGCCTCGTTTTCAGTTCTGCCAAGATTTACACGTTCGTCCATAGATGCCTCTTGCTGGCCGCTGCCGCTGCAGTAATGTAAGTACTAATTATTCTGCTGAAGTTGCCTTTTTGGACCTGCTGTATCTTTAGACATTGAGAACTTTTCTTTTAAGGATTTCTGTATTTTTTAACCGACTTCTTCAAAAAGGAGGAGGTTCTATGTTCGGCTGTACGTATCTTTTTTTTTCATTTCCGAAGTCAGTGTTCAAAAACAAAAACACCGACTTCCGAAATTAAAGTTATTTTTTACTTTGTAGTGTTTTGTTTATGGAAGTTGGTTTTATTTTTTTGTTAAAAAGTTTTTCTAAATTCCTTTATATACCTACTATGCTGTCATTTATTTTTATGCTATACTAGGTCCCTTAGGAACATACTCCCGGGATAAGAGTAGCCTTTGTCCTTTCTCAGGCAAAGCACAGATAGTCTATTAGATAGTGTAGAGACTATCTCTGTACCAAATTTTATTTAAATCAGTTCAGTAGTTTTGGCGTGAAAGCGGACAGACAGACAGACCGACAAGCAGACAGAGTTTTTTTTTGATGGATGGGAAATCATCAAATGACTCCTCCCGCTCTGGGTGAAGCAAGAGGGAGTGTCAGACTCTTACTGACTAAAACCCATCCGTGTTCCTCCTGGTGCCCTTTGCGTTCCAAGGCTACGGTACCTCTTTTGAACAGATTCCGCAGCCCCAGCAGGCACCTGCCCTAGCGGGCCCCGTCTTCCACGCTGACTTCTCTTTGAGGCGTGCTGGGATAGATAGAGCTACTTTCGCATTTATGATATTATAAGTAACAGTAATATAGTAGTATAGTAATAGTAAATATAGTAAGGATAGTAAGGTTAAGGATTAATAAATTACAGACTGTAATACTTTTACAGGTTTTACAAGACAAGTTACTTTAAATGAACCCTCATTTAAAGTAACTTGTCTTGTAGTGGTGTTTAGGGACTCATAACAATAAAAGATAAAGTTAAGGTAATAACATTATTTTTATTTGTTGTTACTACATTAGTACTTGCAGTCTTTTACTTTTTTTTTTTTTTTCCTCTTTATTTATTATTAGGGACTTTTATACAATTTACATGTCAGTCCCATCGGACCTTATAGATAATTATGTAAAACGTAACAACACAAACTTAATTAGACTATGAGCAGCTCTAGAGTTAGGTGACGACAAAATATGATGGAACATGCCAACATCGTACATATTTATCTCAAGCTCTCTAAGTAGTTCCTCTCTTGCAGACTGAAATCTGACACACTCCGTCAATAAATGTATCACGTCCTCCAGGGTGCCACACACATCACAATTGGGTGAATTAATTTTTTTCATTAAAAATCCAAAATTATTGAGCGGCATGTGACCAGACCTGAGTCTGTGAGCTGTAACAATAATTTTTCTGCTAAGCCTAGTATAACAAAACCACGGTACATGAGGGGGCTCCGAAACTATAGATCTATACCAAATTCCTTTTTCTTTTGATCTTTGATTAAAATATTCATTCCATACTTCGTGACATTTATTTTTGTACCTAGGCAATATTTCTATATAATTAGCTCCAATATTTTTTTCCTTGCCTCCAACAATACCAAACCTTGCTAAACGGTCAGCCTCCTCATTACCCTTTATACCTATATGTGAGGGAACCCATTGCAACTTCAGATCAATATCTCTTTTAGATAAATTTTGTATTTTAGAAAGAATTTCATAAGCTATCGGTGCACCTCTGTAACCAGAGGCGCATCGAGCTATATATTGTAGTGCACTTTTGCTATCTACACAAATTAATATCTTTCTGTTATTTGTTGATATCATGGATACAATATAAGTGAGCGCTTCTGAAATTGCAAAAAGCTCCAAAGACATAACCGACACATAATTATTTATTTTAAAACAAGTATTGGTATTATCCGAATTCATAGGATCGTAGTAAGCAGCGCCATTACCATTAGCGCTCTTAGACCCATCAGTATAAATTTTATAATAATCTTGATACTTATCGGATAACTCTCTCAAGGTTTCTGCTTTAATTGAATTGAGATCATATGTCTTCTTAGAGTTTTTAATTGAGTCCAAATTGATCCTAATTATATTTTGAATGTCAATCCTGGTTACCCATACATCTAATGAAAACATATCTAAAATCGGAGATGACCTTATACTTTCCCCCCTAACTTCCTCAAAAACACTAACAAGTAGTGGAGGCTTTTTATTTGCCCAATATCTGGTATGTCTAATAGCGCTTAACTCTGATAGTTGCTTTATTACTATGTTATCGAATATAGAATATGACTTTAAGCAGTATTTAAATGCTAACCATCTTCTCCTAACGTGCAGTGGAGGAACACAGAGCTCGCACTCCATAACGTGGATCGGTGTGCTTCTTATAAAACTCCCTACTACTCTTAAAGCCTGATTTTGGATTTTTTCTAATTTGTAAATATTTGATTTAGCACTATTGTCATATAAAAAGCACCCGTAGTCCAGCCTACTTCTAATTAAAGCTATATATAGCCTACGAAGATGAATCTGGTGGACACCCCAAGAGGGACTCGTAAGAATTTTAAGTAAATTGAGAAGCCTCTGAATTTTTTCGACTATTTCGTTGATTTGTTTACCCCAGCGTAGCGTCCTATCCAGCCAAATACCCAAATATTTATAATTACAAACACTGTCGAGTTCACTATTATTTATATGAAGTTGTACTTGCTGTTGCCTAAATCCCCTATTAAAACACAATACTTCGATTTACTTGCAGATAGTTCTAATCCTAATTCATCCAATAAAGCTGTAAAAGTATTCAAAGCAATTTGAATTTTGTTCCGACCCTCTGTGATATCTTTACAAGAAAAATACATTACGAAGTCATCTGCGTACTGGCATGAATACACTTCAACAATATCTCGACAAAACTTATAAGTGGCTATATTAAAAAGTAACGGAGAGATGGGATCACCTTGAGCTAAGCCATTTCGTGCATATCTGACCATATCGATTGAGGATTCATCAGCAACTTTAAGGTGCCGTTCACAAAGAAAGTTCCATAAATATCGGCATATATTTTTACCAACACCCAAGCTATCAAGAACCTGCAATAACTTGTCTATTAATATATTATTATACGCACTTTTTATATCGAGAAAACAAGCTATAGTTGAGAAATTCTTTGTGAAGCCTATCTGAATTTGAGTCACTAAACGAGTAAGACAATCATAGCTGGATTGTCCTCTCCTAAAACCTACTGTATTCGGAGACAAAATTCGATTCTTCTCCACATACCATTCGAGTCTTTTAGTTATCATAGCATGAAATATTTTGCATGTACACGACATCAACGAAATAGGTCTTGGTTTGCTGTTAGTAGTGTTTGAGCCAGCATCTGACTTTGGTATGGGGATAACTCTAATATCACGCCACTGCGATGGAAAATTGCCGGAATTTAGTATAATATTATAGATTTTGAGTAAGTACATTTTACCAAGAGGTGGTAGATGTAAAATCATGGAATACGTAATCTTGTCTTCACCTGGAGCAGTATCCTTTTTCTTTAAACAATTATTTAGCTCTTGTAACGTGAACTCAGATTCGAGTAATACATGTCTAGATGTAAAGATAGGTCTTTGTGAAACGACGTAGTCTGGTGTAAGATCACATAACATTTCTTTCTTTAACTCCTGAGAACACTGAATATTAGATTTCCTGTAACCCTTCACCCATCGCAATCGACGCCACATGTCTGAAGCTGAAACTTTGTAATCAATATTTTCACACAGTTTCTTATGATCATTAGATCTCGCTTTTTGAATAGCCTGTTTAGCCTTTAAAGTTTTTCCTTCAAGTGATGCAAGATTCCTTGGAGTTGGATTGCCCCTAAATGTTTTAAGTGCCAGTCGACGCTCAGCAACTAACTTAGATAAATCTGGACCCCAATATCCCTTCGGCTTAAATTTATTATTTGGCAAAGTACAAAATTTAACAAGGGGTATATTTTCATCGGCTGCTCTATTTATTTGACAGGTGAAATAATCATATAAAACCTGAACATCACCGCCCCCACAAGAAAGGGAAAAACAATCGAGAAGACAATTTCTGTAACCAGTCCAGTTGGCCAATTTGTAGTTACGTTTTTTATAAACGTAAACATCCTCATAGTAATTTACTTTAAATTTAATAAATAAATGATCACTACCTAGGTTTTCGTTCATAACATTCCACTCAAAATTAATAGCGATATCCACAGATGCAAATGTAACATCGGGTGAAGAAGATTGCAAGATATTATTAACTAATTTAATCCTAGTGGGTTGTCTATTATTTAGAGAAGTGTAGCCAAATTCTAAAGCTGACTCAAAAATTTGTTTACCTCTATTATCGTTTTTATACGACCAATTCGTGTGATGAGCGTTAAGATTTCCCGCTATTAAACAATTATTTGGAAACAAAGAAAAAATTCTATCCCAATCGGATTGTGTGGTATGAACGGAACTAGGACAATAAATTAAAATTATATTTTTAATATAGCCACAATTATTAAGTTTTATACACAATAGCTCAATACCCAGATTATTTGAATTTACCTGTATTTCCTGTACATTTAATGAATTATGAGCTACGATGGCAACCCCACCATACGAATCCTCTCTATCTCTTCTATAAATATTGTATGGATAAATATTTACATAAACCTCCTCATTCAGCCAAGTTTCACTAATTAATGCTACATGAATTTTTTCTTGCAACAGTAAACATTTAAATTCCTCTAGCTTGGGTTTCAAACTCTGTGCATTCCACTGCAATATATTTAGATTGATATTTTTACGTGAACAAGCCATCTCTAAACAAAGCAATAAATCTATTAAAAACATCTCCTTCCGTAAGTAACCTCCAAACTAACTGAAAACATTGTTCAAATAAAAGGTTACATACTAATTTAACTTTGACATCGAAGCTACAATCGGACAAACACACTTCTTTTAATTTATAAAATATAGTTTTAAAGTCTACATTACGCTTTGAGGGCTCTTTATTGCTTTCCACTCTTTCTTGTTGCAAATGTGTTTCCTCTTCATTATCAAATGTAAAATTACGACGACTCTGATTTGACTTTCTTTTCTTCTTCTTTTGTTTTCTTACAGGTATACCCAGAATGAGTGAATCTACCGATTCTTCCATACTTTGTTCTCCTCTGTCTTCGCTATTATTATTTTGTTCACTTCTTTCCGGAATTTGTTTCTCTGGCCAAGCTTTTGTGACTAAAATGTCTCTATATGAAAGTTTATCATTATTTAAAGTATTTACTTTGTTATGCGTTATTTCCTCTGTACTCTGATGTTCAACTGGTGCTTTTCTTCCCTCTAAATATGTGGACAGGGCTTTTCGGTATGTAGTATTTTTCACACACATAATTTTTCGTATTTTCTTTTCTTTAATAAATACGGGACATGATTTTTCTAATGCCATGTGTGGCATTTTACAATTTATACATTTGTAGTCGGTAGTGTCACAATTGCTATGATTTTCCCCACATTTCGGGCAACGTATTATTTTTGTTGGACATGCCTTTACTAAATGCCCAAAACGCCAACAACCGGAGCATTGCGTAACTGGAAACATATATGGTTCCACTTTAAACCGACATCCATACATAGACACATATGGGGGTAAAGTGGAACTTTTAAAACATAGTCGCACTGTCTCACTGTCCACCCATTCTTTAGATACATCAAGGCGTTTTAATCTTCTCACATTGAAAACTTCATATTCACTTTCTAAGCTCAGCTGTATTTCTTCTATATCTATGTTTAAATCTATCTGTTTAACAACACCATAGGATAAATTGACTTCATCTATAAATTGGCACCTGTAACCCATATCTTGAAACTTTTGACACTTAACCAGTTTTTCAGCGTTCTTTCTATCTTCAAATTCTAAAATTATTTTGTATGCATTTTTATACTGTATTTTGTTAATGTTTATGATGTTTTCTGACTTTAATAATTTAGCTAAACCAAATTGTTTTGGCAAAACTGTATCTTTTCCCGTAATGCTCACTACATTACCCTGCAATTGTACACTTCTTTCACCGCTTGTATCAGATTTCCTAGATAATCTTCTTGCTAGCTTTTTGTTTCCTCTTCTAACGGTTATAAATCCATCATCTTCTTCTATAATCTCCTCACTATCCTCTCTAACTCTTTTTTCTGAGACCCTCTGGTTTTCGATCGCAGTACTACAGCTCCCCTCCATTATGCAAGGATTAACTTGTTGCTCACTTTCTTTTAATATTTCCTCTTCTATAATGTCACTTCCACTCGATTCACAAACGAAATCCGTTACTTTATCCATTATCAGTAAACATTTGGATAATACAATGATACGTGGGTAGACGAAAAAAATGTCAAGAACAGAAATATCAACTATTTGTAATACGTGCGCTCGCCTCGGCTCTTCGCGCGGCACTGTGTGCAGTCTTTTACTTAAAACTACTTCATAATTTGCAAATTGTTTCTTAAATGAATAAAAAGTAATAACGCGCACAGCGCGGCGCATGCGCGGGCTGTTGCCCAGCACCGCGCCGTCATTCCTCTCCACCATCACTCGCAGCGCGTTCCGGGAGAACTCCTTGAAGTCCGGTTCGTCGGAGAGGGTGTCGTCGACCATGTGAAGCGGCCTGACTGGAGCTTCGGTATGTGACTCCAGCTGTGACGCTGTCGTATGGTGCGGCGGCGGAGGAACTTGAACATACGACACTTAATACGAAGTGGC
Organism: Lacanobia oleracea; assembly: GCA_950371165.1. Taxonomy (NCBI): domain Eukaryota; kingdom Metazoa; phylum Arthropoda; class Insecta; order Lepidoptera; family Noctuidae; genus Lacanobia; species Lacanobia oleracea. Next base: position 25,149,331 of record OX493396.1, read on the forward strand.
CTTTTTAGAGCCGCAGTACAAACTGAAACAAATATTTCATTTGGATTTGGTATATAGGAGTTAAGTTTACATCAAGTTTCGTATTTTAGAAAATTTCTATCGTGACAAGAGATAAAAACATCGACGATGTTACTTGTTGTTATCACATACAAAATAATAACATTTACTCTATTTCAATTAGGTAATGACTTTGTTGTTCACCTCATATTTAGTTATCTGTGCAAATGAAGTAATAAGTTAATCGTAACCTACCTAGAGCTAATCCTCAGTAATGATGTACAAAACATTTCGCCCAAATTAATTAGTTAGATAAGTAATCACTTTGTTTTTCACCTCATTTTTAGTTTTCAATGCAAATGACTTCAAAGTTAGCTCTAATAATTATCTATTTGTTTTGTAAATCCGTTCATGTCCTTACATCTGAGGTCGTAAACAAGTTACGGTGTCAACAATATTGTGTTGTACCAAATGAGCTTTGAAGATGTTTAAGAAAGTTGCTGATCACAAGATGCATGAAGAGCTTGCGTGACTAAAAATTTGAGGTTTAAAATTTGATAATACAAAGTTTTCCTTCTGATAGATATCCTAAGTCTAGGGTGTCAATGATATCATGTCACCGGGTAAACTAATTCATTTTCAATCATTTGTTTATGACAAAGTCGTGATTATTTATGTAAAACACCCTTACCTACGTGAAACATGACAACGTCGCATTTTCTTAGCTTCAATATGAATGATTGATTTGAATGAACATGATTTACTCGTACTACTTGTCAATTAAACTTAGATACGTCACATGGAGAGTCTAGTTTTTTTAGTATATCTTCGAAAATATCTATTTTTGGAACAATTGTTCTAGGACTTTTTGTATTACCTACTGTTACATGTAAAATGTAACCTTAGTTATAGGATATCAAAAGGAACACGTTCTATGCCGACTTATATACTAGGTAATGACATTGAAATAGGTACTGGTTCTTGTTCTTAGGTTTGGTCCTTTGGTAGCCGTATAAATAAATAGGAAGGGAAAAGACACTGACATAAAAACATTTCTATAAAATGAACCTGTTTCGGAAACTACCCATTCTCATACTACACATTCATAGTGCGTACAGCTAAGGAGTTTAATTCTCTGCCGGAGTCTGTGTTTCCTGATAGCTACAACCTGGGAGTCTTTAAGTCAATAGTGAATAGGTTAATTCTAGGCAAGCGTGCTTCATCTTCGACCACATCATCACTTACCATCAGGTGAGATAGTGGTCAAACGCGTGCCTATCATAGTACCGGGAAAAGTTGCCTATTTGCTACACAAGATTTCATTTAGATCCGTGCAGCCATTCTGACGTGTTTTAGTAACAAACATCCATCCAAACTCATCATCATCATCATCAACTGCCTTTTCCCAACCATGTTGGGGTCGGCTTCCTGTCAAACCGGATTCAGCTGAATACCAGTGTTTTACGTGGAGCGGCTGCCTACCAGACCTCCACAACCCATTAACTGGGTAACACGGTACTTCTTGGCAAGACTGGAGTCAGATTTACTGGCTTTTGACAATCTGGAACGACTGCCAAAGATCTATCTGGTATATTAAGATGGTCACCCATCATCAGACCAACCTTGGCAAGCGTTGCTTAACCTTAAAGATCGACCCGTGCGGCTGTTATTATTTAGCCATGAGCTCCATCCAAACATCCATCCAAACTGTCGCATATTATGTATTACAACAGTACAGACGCCAGGCGCCAGCACATCAGCTACTCGAACTTGTGAAATTTTCCCAATCAACTTCGAACTTAACCGCTTAAGTGATAAAGTTGGAAAATTATTTTGACAGATTGTTATAGCTTGATGAGCTAGCGGCTGTACAAACTGATACAAATGTTCACTTGATTTAGTTAGAAGTAACGTTGCCGTCGCTCGTTCGATGGTCGAGAGCGCCGAGTCATGGAATGCGGTGAACTCTTTTTGCGAAATCGTGATTTCGCAGAAGGAGGCTGCGGAGAGGGAGAGGGAGACCGTGGCCACTCTCCCGTGCCGCAGCAGGCGAACCGGGCGTTGGCGGAGGGCGGACAACGTCCTCTTCCAGCCCCCGTAGAAAGGTCCGGAGAGACGGTGGACTCGGGGTCGTCCGCCGCCCCCAATCCAGCAGGACCCGAGACGGTGGCGCGTATTTTTCCAGACGCGCCCCTACTCGACGTTACGGGGCGACCTTGCTCCTCCTGCGGGCCTGAGGTGGCCCGCGAATGCGGGCACTAGCCGGGGATTATGGAAGGCGTACTAGCTCTCACAATCCTCGGTCAAGTGTGAGATGGAACACCGGGGTGGTTTTTAGTCAGTAAGAGTCTGACAGACCACTTCGCCCGCCCCAGGCGAGGGACATCCATGAGGATATTCCACCCCGGCAACAAAAAAAAAAACGTTAGTAGTAACGTTAAGTGCAAGTCCCGCATTTTAGTAGATAATATTCTAGGTATCGTGGTAAAAAAAATGCAAAATATCGACGATTTTGCTTTTCGCTATCGTCTGACAAATATTTGCTTTACTCTTAATAGCTTAGCACTTTGTTTTTCACCTCCTATTTAATAATCGGCGCAAACGACTTTAAAGTTAGCAATAATTAACTTTTTATCCGTTAATCGGGGACGTAAATAAGTCTCGATGTCGACACTCTTTGTATTTCGCTAATCAAGTTTAGGAGTTGCTAATCACTAACAGAGTTAAGAGATGCATGAAGAGCTTACGTGACTACCTCATACATATGAGGTCATTCGGGTGCACATACATATGTGGCGGAGCGCAGCGCAGAACATATTCCACTGTTGAACTATTATCGACATTATCCTCATTGAAATAACATCTAAAATCAATTAACACAGCAAAAATTCTAGAAGAGCATCGAACCGACTACGTGTTAATTGATTTCACATGTTTTTTGAATGAAAATAAAGGCGATAATAATTTGACGGTGGAAAATTCTCTGCGTTGCGATTATTGCAAGCTGTACCAGCGCTTCTCACTATTAGTGAGATTTATGTTTCATTAAAGAATCAATAAAAAACCCAATATGTAAATAATACAATAATACGGATAGATATTAAGGATAAGAAGGCGAAGTAGCTCTCTCTGCAGAACTTTTGTTTCAGACTCACAGTCCATGAAATGCCTACTTACTAATAAATAAGTTTTAGTTGTAAAAATAAACTAAGGTATTATAGATCAAATCCCGATAATTTGACCCTGTAATAATATTAAATTTAAAACTATCCATTTTTTAAGGATGGGAAATCATCCAATGACTCCTCCCGCTCTGGGTGAAGCAGGAGGGAGTGTCAGACTCTTACTAACTAAAACCCATCCATGTTCCCATCCGTTTTCGTGTGAACAAAGTCCGCAGCCATAGAAACATAGGCACATCAATTTGTACAACGACGACATTCTCACACAAACTCGTACCTACGTAATGGAACTACTCTCCAAACGCAATGTGGACACAAACATCAACATAAAACGTTTGGGTAAAGTAGCAACATACTAACAACAAAGGCTCGCGCCGACCATAGCCTACCTGAAGTCAGTGCACCAAGCGACCAGAAACGCCCTTTTACAATACGGGTGCATTAGTTTAAACAAGGTAGGTAGCCATTTTTATGACTCCTTTAAAACTTACAGACCTTTTTGGTGATAAGGATGTTTGCTCAATTGTATGGCCATGTTTTATTGCAACCGCTTGTAAAGGCGGCAAATTAATTCCTTCTTTGTTTTAGTTTTCTAGAAAGTGGCAGGTTCGGATTATTTGTTCACAATCAGGAGTTTGAAATGCTTTGTTCAAAGTGTTTCGGTGTTGCTAAAGCGTTTCCTTTGAAGATTAAATCTTTTTTAAGACATTTACTACAAAAGGGAGAGTCGAACAGTTCGTTGTCCCAACAGCATCAAATGTTTTACGGTTTTTTTTTTTCAACTTTATAACGGAAAACTGTAGTAACTGTGTTCCCGCTTTAACCTCCATCACAATTTAAAAAGTCATAAGCAGACAAAAACAAAATCCATTGATTAATTAAAGTAGCATATCCCCATTCACGGGACCACCGTGACATCATAACCGCAGTCAAGAATTGCATGCACAATGTGACTGCCGGACGTCAATTGCGACATTATTATCGCACGGCCGCGCCTTAATTATATCGCTGTGTCGGGACATGCGCGTTAGTGCACCACTGACATGTTACGGAAATGATTTCTATGAATAAATAATTCAAGTATCGACTGTGTCTGTCGGTTGGTGAATATATTGGAAATCTGCTGTCCAGTTAAATGTATTTTTTGGGTATTTGGGATTTCCTAGAAATTTCTATTTTATGAAAATGTTAAGGTTTACTGGTGGTAGGCTTCGTCCGATGGCTTGTGACCACCCACTGGACAAAGACGTACCGCCAAGCGGCCTAGCCGTGTTCCAGTATGATGCCCAGTGTAGCCAGTACAGAGGAGTTGGGTCGAAATAGTTGTTACAATGCAGGCAGACCGACCAGGCTCGCGTTGATATGGGCGTATCGGGAGACTAGTCGCGGAGGGTAGCGGGATCCGAAGCACGGTGCGCCGCTGGCCGACCGCAGTTAGTTGGGGGCCCAAGTAGTGTGCTCAGAGCGTGCCTGAGGGTAGCAGTATGGAACCTCATTTCACTTCCTTCTCCTCTCCTTCCTTCACTCAAACTTATGGCCAAAAGGAACAAAAGAAGAAAAGCTGTACAGCGGCAGCACATCCTCCACCACAAAGTGTATCTCAGCAACATACGAGGCCTGCACTCAAATCTCGCCGCATTCCATCACCACCTGGAGACTGAGAAACCAGCACTCTTGTTCCTTTCCGAGACGCAGATCAGATGTCCGTCAGACGTGTCTTACCTTTCGTACCCAGGGTTTACCCTTGAGCACCATTTCAAACCACGTGCGGGCGTATGTATGTACGCCCGTGACGACATCTATTATCGGCGTCTCCGTAATCTCGAGGACTCCAGGTTCTCAACGCTGTGGGTTTTAGTGGACACAGGCCTGGATAAATTGTCTACGCTTGTGTCTACCGTTCGCACAGCGGTGATTTGGAGACAACTGAGCTCACACAGCACCTGAGTGAGGCGGCGAATGCGGCTCAGCAACGGTACCCTTCTGCCCAATTGGTGTTACTAGGGGACTTCAACGCCCACCATCAGGAGTGGCTCTTCCCTTACCAGTGCACAGACCATGCTGGACGAGAGACGCGAAAGCTAGCGCTTGCGTTAAATCTTACCCAGCTGGTCCAGGGGGCAACGAGGGTGCCGGATGTTGATTCGCACACTGCCAATTGCTTGGACCTTTTGCTGACAACAGATCCAGACCGCTATTCGGTCTCGATTTCTTCACCACTGGGTAGTTCCGACCACTGTCTGGTGAAGTCTGTATCCGTATACTCCCCGCCCGATCCTAGCCCAAGAGGCACACGGCGGGTATGGCCATACAGGTCAGCTGATTGGGATGGCATGCGATCTTTCTTCGCATGTTATCCTTGGCAGCCTACTTGCTTTTCTCCGACTGACGCTTCGTCGTGCGCAGACGCCGTGACGGATGTGTTGCGGAGGGGAATGGAGTATTACATTCCGTTCTCTGACATAACTATGTCTGACGAAGCTCGTCCATGTTTTGGTGCCGAGTGCAATCGCGCTGATGCGCTTAAGCACGCGGCGTACCTGGCATGGGTCGACGCTCGCACGCGCAAAGCAAATGACGTGACTCGGAAGAAGAGAGCCTTCAACAGGGCTGCCAAGTCCTGCAAGAAGGTGTTGCGTGGGGCACAGTTTGACCACATCAGCCGAATAGGGAACAAACTTGCTTCATACCCATCAGGTAGTAAGGCTTTTTGGTCCCTGGCTAAGTCGGTCGAATCGAACTTCTACCGCCCCTCACTACCACCACTGCTGAGACCTGACGGGACGCTTGCCCACTCCGCTGAGGAGAAAGCGAACTTGTTTGCGGAATCTTCGCATCTGGATCCTGGTGGCGCGAGGCCCCCTGCTTCTCCTAGTGGATGCGAGTCGAGCATGTCGAACATTCGCATTCATCAGAAGGACGTCCGAAGGGTACTGCGTAACCTAAACGTGAACAAGGCTAGTGGCCCCGACGGGACACCGGCAATTGTTCTGAAAGCTTGTGCGCCTGAGTTGTCTCCGATCTTACCACGCCTATTTCGGCTTTCGTTTGAGACTGGAAAAGTGCCTTAGGCTTGGAAGCAAGCTAACTTGCAACCCGTGCCCAAGAAGGGTAGTCGTGCTAACCCGTCGAATTATAGACCCATCTCGGTAACGTCCAAACTCTGTAAGACTATGGAACGCGAGCTGAATCATAAGCTCCTGGCGTACCTAGAAGCGAATGATATCCTTAGTGACCGACAATACGGGTTCCGCCGAAATCGGTCAACTGGGGATCTTCTAGCGTATGCCATTCACATCTGGAGTGAAGCTATAGAGAAGCACGGGGAGGCACTAGCGGTCTCCCTTGACATCTCGAAGGCCTTCGACAGGGTCTGGCACGATAGCCTTATAAGTAAGCTTCCTTCCTTCGGTCTGCCCGCCGGTTTGTGTGATTAGATCGCAGATTGAATACATTCATAATGCGTACAGCTAAGGAGTGGAATTCCCTGCCGAAGTCTGTGTTTCCCGATAGCTACAACCTGGGAGTCTTCAAGTCAAAAGTGAATAGGTTACTTCTAGGCAAGCGTGCTCCATCTTCGACCACATCATCGCTTACCATCAGGTGAGATGGTGGTCAAGCGCGTGCCTATTAATAGTAAAAAAAAGGAAACGATTGCAAACCATTCTGAATTCAAGCGCTAGTTTTCCAGAGATCGATATAGCTATGTGTTTCGACCTAACCAGCTTTTCAAGCTATTTAATTTTTTTAGGCATGAATAAGCCTGTTGGTGTCCTTCTGGACATCTTTTATACTACGTGGTCGTAGCGTAAAAAATGGTAATAACTGTGGCCATAATTGGTTTTGTTTCAGTTATGGCCATAATTATTGCCATATTACAGTAAAGTGGCCATAGCGTTAGAGGATATAATGATCTTGACTTGATTAAACTCGTAGAGGTTTCTTAAAGTGTTTCTACTATTAAGTTCTTCAACCTAAACAGTTGATCTTTGTACGATCACATTCGGAACTACTACGTATTTTTAACGATTTAAGGGGTTCCGTTCCGAACATCCGTAAAAAACAGAACCCTTATAGGATCTCCGATCATCCGTCTGCCACAACCAATGTTTTTCCGGATCTACTTTTTCGGACCAATTCTGTTAAAATATGATCCAAACACGGACGCGTTACATAAATAAATATTTTTACTATGGTTCTTTTTTAGGGGTCAAACCCGAAAATTAAATGAAAAAGTTTGAAACTGTGTGTCAAATCAAATGGCATACTGCGAGGGTTATATTTTTTACATCATTTTAAAAGAAAATGTTTAAGTAATTCAAGAAATTAGACCTAAAATGAACGATCCCCTTTCGCTTATCTCCGGAACTACTGAGCTTGATGTTACAAAAATGCAGATAATAATTATGTAGTTATATTCCTAAAGATTACAGGAACACTTTTCTTATTACAAAATGTTGTGCAAAAATACTTCAGATAAACATCCATCCATCGTAAACTTTGTCTCTGTCATCTCTGACCTAGACTAGAGCCAAGAGCCAGTCCATCACTAATAAAAAAACGGCTATCTTAATTCACAATGTGCCATTAAATCAATAAACGTTTTTACAAACTGGAACTTCTGAGAAAAATAATTACAAACATGTGAATGAACGCAGAGAAATGTAGCAATGTAGCATTCGAAAAGCCGAGGCCTGTAGCACAATGTCGTACCGTAGCGCTACGTTGCTACGCCGTAGCACGATGTGGCTACGCCGTGGCGAATCGTAGCATTGCGTGCCGGCTGATGATATCGGGTTAAGCTGCGGGTTGCAGTCACTATAAATGTCGTTTTTGACTAGGTCTGTCCGTCTGTCACAGCTTGATATCTCAAAAACGCCTAGTGCTATCTACTTAAAATTTGGAACAGTTTTAGATGACGTTTGTTCAGCTATTTTGCAAGAAAGTAATAAAAAAGTCTATATCTTTTTTGCAACAGCGCGTGAATGGGGTTCTTAATAATTTTAAGTGTGGCCACTAGGGAGTATTATATGAAAGCACGCTATTTGCACATTTTAAAACATTTTACTTTTTTTACGGTTCCGTACCTAAAAAGAAAAAAAGGAACCCTTATAAGATTACTCTCTTGTCCATCTGTTTGTCTGTCCGTGTTTCACCGTCGATTTTCTCAGGAACAGGTGGACCTAGAAAGTTGAAATTTATACCAGATTCTGAGGTCTATAGTCCTTATTAGGTCTTGAGTAAACGCGATACAAAGATATGGACAAATTTAGAATTTCATGAAAACCTGTAAGTGCCAAAATTTACCTTAATTTTCAACTTTTTTTATTTTTCGTTTTTTTTTCCTTTGTTTGTGCTTTAAGACTTTGCTTTTAACCAAAATTGACAATTCTAGGTCAGCCGATCAACGAGAAGTAGTTTCCATTGATCTAGAACCACGATATTTGGCAAGTAATACCGTCTTATTCTACAAGTATACGGGAAAGTCTGAAAACTATATATTTGTAATTTAATCAACAAAATAAAGTCTTTATTTAAAGTAATTTGTAGCTACAAATTTGCACGGAACCCTCAGTGGGCGAGTCCGACTCGCATTTGGCCGGTTTTCGACTTTTGACGAAAAATTGTACCACCGGCCCTTATCTCCGAGGTTTGCATAAAGAAAAAACTGAAATTATTCTATGCGATACAAGTTTATATCATATCTCTAAAGAGCACACTTTTTCAGAAATCATTAACAAAAATTACACACACCATATGAAACTGCAATATACACCGGAGTGTTAAAAGGCTTCGCCGATGAAAGTTTAAAACATTTCTTGTTTTATATGATGGTATGGAGCACTCAGTGCGCTAGTCCGACTCACTCTGGTCATGGTTAGTCATAGAGAACATTTCTAAAAAAAAAAAAAAATTTCTTTGCAATACCTTAATGTACCTACTGTGCTGTCACTTAGTTATAATGCTTTATTTAATAAATTGCAGATTGTAATACTTTTACAGCTTTAGGGTTCATTGAAGATAACTTGTCTTATAGAAAGTGTAGAGTGTGTACCTATGTGTAGTGGTGTTTAGGGACTCATAACAAGAAAAGATAAAGTAAGGTAATAACATTATTTTTATTTGTTCTTATTACATTAGTACTTGCAGTCTTTTACTTAAAACTACTTCAAAATTTGCAAATTGTTACTTAAATTACATATCAGTCTGTACGTATCCATAAGTTACATACCTATTCAGATCATTGCACAATATAACTACAGAGGTAGATACAAGTTTTACAAACATTTTTACTAAAAGTAACCTAATCTATTTACTTTACATTGCATAGTCTTTTAAATAGGAACATAATTTTCAAAGTTATTCTAAAAAGTCTCGTGTAGGTGTGATCGTTAGACCTTACTGCCCACACGATAAGATTAATAAGATATAACATGAAGAAGAAAGTCTTAAGATAAGAAGAAGGAGGAAGATGAAGGAGATCCACGAGGCTCTCAAAGTGTCTTTCTTGAAGAAACTTAGGTACGAAAGTGTCTGGTCGCTGTCAGCACAGACACGATTACTGACAGCGACCACACACTTTCGTACCTAAAGCTGCTTTTAGCGCAGCCAGTTCTTTTTTTAAGGAGGTCACTTGGAGAGCCGCGTGGATTTCTCTCATTTTCCTCCTCTCTCGACTCTGTCTAGCGGCGAGGTTGTTCCGCTCGCGCTGGCGGCGGTAGGCGTCGTCCGCGGCGTCTGGAGCGCGGCTGGAGCGCACAGCACGGCGCATGCGTGGGTTGCTCTGCGCACCTAGCAGCGCGCCGTCGTTCCTCTCCGCCATCCGGGAGCACCCCTCGAATTCTGGATCGTCGGATCCACTATAATGTGGATAGTTTCTTGGCGCTGGCAGCTGCGGCTGAGGCTGCGGCTGCGACTGCGGCTGCGGCTGTGGCTTCGGCACTTGGGCTGCGTTCTTCGTTAAGTCCAATGGGACTTCGGCGTCGTCTGCGTATGGTTTCCACAGAGGCATGGTTGCGTTGGATTTCCAAGAGAGTCAATTGAGGAATGGTGCTGGCAAGGTGCCCCCCCGTTTTTATATACGAGGGGCGGGGCTTAGTGGAGGGGGTCGCGTGGGACGCACCCCTAGCGCCATAGTGGGGACTAAACAATGGCGTGAATATTTGTTTGCAAATAAGTTTGTGGTGCAATTCATTGTATTATTTAGGTATATATCTACTGTTATAAATTTCGGTTGCATTTATGTTTTGTCTTGTACTGGGAAATAGGTAACTTATCTAGAAGTAATAGTATCTTTATCCGGTCTCCAGCTAATTTAAATCAAACGGTCTTGCGTTTATGTTAGTTATACCAATAAAACTACCTATGGGTACGTGTTAGATACATAACAGTTTAGGGCCAAAACATTTTCATTTCAATGTAAATATATTTCTATTTCAGTAAAATTAAAATCTGCACTACCTACATAAAGAGGAAAGAGTTATATTACTTGTAACGAATAGTTGTACTCAAAAACATCTAGACCAATTTCAAAAATACTTTTACGTTATTCCTGAGTTACATAATATACTATAATTTATTTAGGAAAAAAATAGAAATCTCTATGAAAATTACAATACTAAATCCAGGTACATACGTAGATAACGCGTATAACAACAAAAAAAAAACCCACATCGCTGCCAATGGCAAAACTGCCCAGAACACTGGCAGCATTGCCGCGTTGAATGGCAATAATGATTCTTTGGCCGACGAAAAGCCCAGCAATGTGGATTATTTTTTATGTCCAATGATTTATTTTGTTTTATACACGTTTTACATAATGCAGGTATTATTAGTCTAGTAGTTTGTAAGTATACCTATGTATGTAGAGCTCGTGTATTTCTTGTTATAAACAGTCCATAGAATTCAGCGGGTCTAAAGAGATCACTTTAGTAGTTCCTAATATTTATGACAAACTGTCAAATTCCATTTTCGACTTAATACCTGAAGCATTAGGTTCAAGGTTGATTGGGAAAATTTCAGTTTTGGGTAGCATGATGTGCTGGTAGATAGAAGTTAAGTTTAAGTACATCAAGTTTCGCGTTTTAGATAATTTCTATCGTGACAAGAAAAGAAAAACATTGACGATGTTACTTGTTGTTATCACTTACAAAATAATAACATTTACTCTATTCAATTAGGTAATGACTTTGTTGTCACCTCGTTTTTAGTTTTCAAAGCAAATTACTTAAAAGTTAGCCATAATAATTATTTATTTGTTTTGTAAATTCGTTCATGTCCTTACATCTGAGCTCGTAAACAAGTTACGATGTCTACAATATTGTGTTGTACCAAATGAGCTTTGAATATGTTTAGCTAATCATGTTGAGAAAGCTGCTAATACTAGATGCATGAAGAGCTTACGTGACCAACAAGATATGAGGTCTAAAATTTCATAACACAAAGTGTTCCTTTTGATAGATATCCCATAAGTCTAGGGTATCAATGAGACAATGTCAAAGAATCACCGGGCACATTAATTCGTTTCCAATCATTGGTTTTTTACAAAGTCGAGATTATTTATGTAAAACACCCTTACCTACGTGAAACATGACAACGTAGCATTTTCTTAGCTTCAATATGAATGATTAATTCCGTCAAGCCCGTTCCATCATCGGACCACAAGACGAACGGCGATGCGCCACCGGTACACGGTGGATATCCCACCCATACGCACAAAACGTTTTGGTAACACATTCATAATGCGTACAGCTAAGGAGTGGAATTTCCTGCCGGAGTCTGTGTTTCCTGATAGCTACAACCTGGGAGTCTTTAAGTCAAGAGTGAATAGGTTATTTCTAGGCAAGCGTGCTCCATCTTCGACCAAATCATCACTTACCATCAGGTGAGATAGTGGTCAAACGCGTACCTATCAATAGTAAAAAAAAAAAAAAGATTGATTTAAATGAACATGATTTACTTGTACTTGTCAATTAAACTTACATGCACAACTTAGTATTATCTTCGAAAATATGTATGTTTGGTAAAGGAACACGTTCTATGCCGTCTTATATACTAGGTAATGACATTTAAATAGGTACTGGTTCTGCTTCTTAGGTTTGCTCCTTTGGTAGCCGTATAAATAAATAGGAAGGGAAAAGATACTGACATAAATACATTTCTATAAAATTTAAATAAGAAATATGTGTTAAAACAATACAAAAAGTAACAAATCTTTCATTTGATTGGTATTGGATTGGTAGGTAGGAGGATTAGTAGCAAGCTCCGCATTTCAGATAATTTCTATAGTGACAATAAATAGGTATGCAAGACTAGCTTATTCCGCGTGTATATAGGAAGTTATCCCGAGGGAACATACTCCCGGAATAAGTTACCTATTTGCTACACAAGATTTCATCAATATCCGTGAAGCCAATCTGACGTGATTGAGTAACAAACATCCATCCAAACTGTCGCATATGTATTACAACAGTACAGACGCCAGGCGCCAGCACATCAACCTACCCGAGCTTGTGTAATTTTCCCAATCAACTTTGAACTTAACCGCTTTAGTGATAAAGTTGGAAATGTATTTATTTAATTTGACAGATTGTAGCGGCTGTACAAACTGATACAAATCTTTCACTTGATTTAGTTAGAAGTAACGTTAAGAGCAAGTCCCGCATTTTAGTAATATTCTAGGTATCGTGGCAATAAACATGCAAAATATCGACGATTTGCTTTTCACTATCGTTTATCAAATATTTGCTTTACACTTATCTAATCACTTTGATTTTCATCTCATAGTTAGCTATCGGCGCAAACGATTTTAAAGTTAACAATAATTAACTTTTAATCCGTGAATGACCTTACATCTCGGGGACGTAAACAAGTCTTGATGTCGACAAGCTTTGTATTTCGCTAATCATGTTTAGGAGTTGCTAATCACTAACAAAATTAAGTGACGCATGAAGAGCTTACGTGACTACCTCATACATATGAGGTCATTCCGGCGCACGGAGGTATTCCTCGTAGCGCTCCCGTTTTGAAACGCTCCCATCTAAGCGCTCCCGTTTTGTTCCTCTAAGCGCTCCCAAAAGGAGCGCTTCGAGGAACGATTAAAAATATTAAAATTTATTTCCTCGAAGCGCTCCCACGTTTAAAAATAGGGAAAAGCATGAAGTAATGAATTACATCGATATTTTTTAAAAACTCATGTGTGCATCATCGACATCGAAGTTAAGCAATTAACCAAATTACGAAATTGAGAGAATAATATCTTTTTGCTTTCGGAACACATTCATTATGCGTACAGCTAAGGAGTGGAATTCCCTGCCGGAGTCTGTGTTTCCTGATAGCTACAACCTAGGAGTCTTCAAGTCTAGAGTGAATAGATTGCTTCTAGGCAAGCGTGCTCCATCGTAGGCCATATCATCGCTTAACATCAGGTGTGATTATGGTCAAACGCGAGCCTATCGCCAATAAAAAAAAAAATCACAGATGGTTCCTTCATGTTTAACAATTACAAATTACAAATAGGATATAAAATAATATTTCCAGTTACAATCACATTGAAACAATATTAATCTTACTAAGAGTAGTATAATAATATAAAAATCTTTAATATTAAAAATCACAGATCGTTTCATAATCTTGATTATTACTGATTAATTAATCATTACTAACAGGTGCAAAAATACCTACTTATTAAAATCTTAACATCTCTGGGCAATTTCCTATAGAAATAGCGCCAGACACGTATTGATGTAATATATTTTCAATTACATTGTTTCCTTCTTGGGCATGTTTTGATTTTCGGAAATGTTCATTTTTAATCCTATTTTAGCAAAATTGTTACAATAGTTTTGTAAGTACCTTAGCAGTTTGGCTAAATTTACACCTTGCTTTTGATTGTTTTTTTTATTAATGTCTGAATAATGTGATTCCACGAAATTATTTGTTTTGTTCTTTTCACCATAACATGTAAATTTGTTTTTCCAAAATCGGTGTTCTAACCATTGGGAAACCATTGAATTTTGTGATATTTTTGTCCTGTGGAGACTGACTCATTATATAAAGAAATGCATCATCTAAATCTGAGGCAGGTAAATGAGGTAATACAGTACACAAAGCAACATGCTTCCTAAAAATACTATTTTTGGATAGACCTAGGTCTCGAGATTTTCTTTGAAGCGCTTGTTTGTAGTGAAAAATACACCCACTTGCAACTGCATTTGGAAACTCTGCTAAAAAACCGCTGATTGCGGCTTCCTCAAAGTCGCTTTTAAAAAATCAACCTGCATATTTGGTACTGTTGTTTTCAACAACAGAAATAATAATTTATATGTTGACTTCTTTTTATCACATAATAGAGCATATACTAGTGGCTTCACAACGCCATCGATTTCTCCATGGATGCTGTACAGCTGCTTAAATGGTTTTGGCACACTTTTGAAAGTCCCGTCGCAGTATAAATGACGACATCTTCCTAATTCCCCTCTACTCTTCTCGGTAGCAAACAAAAGGATCCTCCTTTTACCGTCATCATAATCCGCAAGGGTGAAGTTGTGAAATGATTTTGGCACCTAAAACAAGAAATTTATGGTCATTGGCAGTGATCGGTATTTACAAAAACGTTGACGAAAATAATTATAATATATATAAAACACATGTAACTTTTAAAGATTTTTTTTATTTTATCTTCATACTGACCTCTATTTATCTAGATGTGTTGATAAAAAAAATAGTTAAAACATAATCACAGTTCTCAATAACATAAACACAAAAAGTTATGTTAAATTAATTTTATCGAAGAGCAGCCCTGCGATTGCTGTGGGATCGCTCGGTGCGAAGCAATTACAACTGTACGCTTGAGTATTTAAGCACATTTAAGCATGCAGTGGTTGCTGATGCGACGGATATAGCAGTAGGTTTTATAAATTTTCTATGGAGTGAAGTATCTGTACGTAATCTGTGCTAGAGCATAGACTCGAAAGGGCAAGGCATCAAATAAAATATACATATTTTTATATTAATTACTTGCACATCTGTTAGACATTTCCCAAACAAACGCTTAACTCCAAAACTTTTATTTATTTTATTATAAAGTCCAGTTTTAATATTTTCAAACTTTGGTATTTGATTTGTCAAATTAATTCCCTGGTCTAATAAACAATTAAGTTTTCTTTTATAAACCTCTGGGTTCTTGGTGAATATCCTCCACTACTTCTCGCACAAATTGTGATGCCTCATTATGCCGACAAGAATGTTCGTTCTTTTTTAAAATATCTTCATATTTATTAAGAGTTAGGAAGGCACCACACGTCTTTATTGTACACCGCCACACACTGTTCCCATTCTTATTAACTTTTATAGGTGTGTATATATAATTATCACATAACA
The DNA here is from genome assembly GCA_950371165.1 of Lacanobia oleracea. Classification (NCBI taxonomy): domain Eukaryota; kingdom Metazoa; phylum Arthropoda; class Insecta; order Lepidoptera; family Noctuidae; genus Lacanobia; species Lacanobia oleracea. The sequence continues at coordinate 25,164,891 of OX493396.1, forward strand.
ACACTTTCTTTCCTTTTTTACTTTGGACGTATTTAATTAGCACGTTTCCAGTACTTGGTCCAGCAATTGGTTCCATGCTCACACAATTATTTCACAAACTTTATTAGTAAACAAACTTGCTTCCGTGACACATTCGGGCAACTTGCGATAACAACAAAACGCAATTTTACGTAAACACAAGTTCGGGCAATGCTCGGCTGGGTTCGTGTGAATTCGTTAAACGCGACTCTCTAGGATACAATGGGGAGGCGGGGTTACGGTTTGTATGTGTGCAGGACTCACACGCCGCGCGCGCCGCATCATAACTCTTAGTTAAAAAGTTAGTATCGCTATTTTTGGCAAAAATTAATTATAAAATTGTTTTAACCATTTTATCAATCGCATAGGTAGCATCACCGTTGAGCGCAATACGTTACTGGATCCCGGCTCAGAGCAGGTGATTTTAGTCAGTAGGTGGTTTTAGTCAGTAAGAGTCTGACACTCTCTCGCCCCGCCTAGGACAAGGAAAGTCATTTCTACCATTGACGTAAACGATAGACACCTCATTGCCTTATTTCTAGGAAAAACTTCCGAAAAAAAACATTGAGGTGTGCGGGGAAGGGGGTAGTAATGGGAAACATAATGGAGAGAAATCATAAGCTTTCTAAACAATAAAAAAATATGAATAGGTACATATGTCGGTAGATTATATTCATCTATTTGGTGGACTAAAGGATTTACAATTAAAAAAAATAATAATTACCAAACCCGTGCGAAGCCGGGACGGGCCGCGAGTTGTATATTATAACAATGTGTTCTACTTATTATCGATAATTTCAGTTAGTATAGTCCCATCTCTATCCGAAAGTTAATCATGGGAGCGCTTCGAGGAAATAAATTTTAATATTTTTAATCGTTCCTCGAAGCGCTCTTTTTGGGAGCGTTTGGAGGAACAAAACGGGAGCGCTTAGATGGGAGCGTTTCAAAACGGGAGCGCTACGAGGAATACCTCGGCGCACGTACATTACTACAAACTTTTATCGACTTTTATTCTCACACATGCCTACGTAATGGAACTACTCTCCAAACGCAATGTGGACACAAACATCAACACAAAACGTTTAGGTAAATTAGCAACATACCAGAAACTTCCTTTTACAATACGGGTGCATTATATTTCCTTAAAAACTTACAGACCTTTTTGGTGATAAGAATGTTTGCTCAAATGTGTGGCCATGTTTTATTGCAACCGCTTGTAAAGGCGGCAAGTTAATTCCTTCTTTGTTTTAGATTTCTAGAAAGTGACAGGTTCGGATTATTTGTTCACAATCAGAAATTTGGAACCCGCATTGAAAATACTTTGTTCAATGTGTTTCGGTGTTGCTAAACCGTTTCCTTTGAAGATTAAATCTTTTTTAAGAATTTTACTACAAAAGAGAGAGAGTCGAACAGTTTATGGTACCAACAACGTCAAATGTTTTATAGGTTTTTTTTTTACTTTATAACAGAAATTTGTAATAAGCACCTAGTATCCAGACAGTTATTCCCGCTGTATCCTCCATCACAATTTAAAAAGTCTTAAGCAGACAAAAAAAATCCATTGAATAATCAAATTAAAACACATCTCCATTCACGGGACCACCGTGACATCATAATCGCAATAGTTGGGAAAAGGCTAGGCAGATGATGACGATGATGATGAGTAGTATGATTTGCGTATTATAGTGAGTTGTTTGGTATTGTTGAGGTCACAGATGCAATGAGAATGATTTATTCGACAGTTGATTGTTACTGTTACTGTCACGTGTGTCGCTCACGCCTCTTATGGAACGGTAAACGTGATCTGCAGTCTGCAGCTGTGATATATGTAGAACAGTACCGTTTGGAGACAAGGGTGGTGGCGAATGTACCTACTTATATTATAAAGCTGAAGAGATCCCCGAGAACGATTAAGATACTTTTTCCCTCGGCGTAATTTTCGCCGTTCAAGCGGGCGAATCCGCGGGCGGCAGCTAGTCTCTTGGTAACGTAATAAACCAATTACATATTTAGTTGACTATTGTATGCATAGTCATAAAGTTCATTCCTCTTTGAATCTCCTATATCAAAGACAGCCGAAAGCAAACTTTCAAGACGCTATTATACCTACAAGTAAATAATCTACAAGAGTTTGAGATCTCACTAGGTGTACTGGGTGATTGCTGTGGATCTAAGTATGCTATAACTATCAAATGTATTAGTTGAGTAGATATGCGCTACTTCTGTCTGCACGGAATACGGGAGGTTTTCCATTTCAACCCTGTCAATGATACGCAGAGTGTGTGTAATTTAATAATATGACATTCCCAGCTAAGTTATTCTTAAAACGTTGAGCACATGCGGAATGAGCACAACAAAAATAACAATTAATTAATAAGTATTTACTTACCTACCTAGTGTACAGTTTTAGCAAAGGGTTTTGTTAGTTAATTTAGTGTCATCTGTAACTTAAACTGTTGTTTAATTTAAGAGCTGAGCATAAGGGCTGTTCCAACAAACATTTTGAACAAATATTTTTGTATATTACCGGGTGCACAGTGGCCTTCCTCATAATATTCTGTAGAGTAATATTATTATGAACGATAATAAAGCAGCATTATTTACAACAGACAGATAAAAATTGGAAAAAGTTTAGGTTGTGTTAAAGAAAGGTAAACAATCTTGATATGTCTTGTTATTCAAAAACTCGATTTAAAAATGAAATGCAACTAAAATATACGTAGGTACTACATACAACAATAACAATTACCAACTAAATCAATTGAACCATCAGTTTAAGCAGTTGTTTATTTGCTTGTTTATAAATAGGTACGTATTTCTGTAAAAAGTCACATCAAGATTTTTTACTTTTATTCAAATACCTTAATCTTAGGTAAGTACCTGCTTAGGTACTGGTTATATGTTTTAGCTGAATCATCAACAATCGTGTCAAACAATAGCAACATTCTCGGCACCAATATTTATGGTCTGACCTCATAGGACATTATAGATAGGATTTATTTAATTTGCAAATTAATATAATAGAAGATAAGAAAACTGCACTTAACTCGAGCAATGAAACATTTTGCTTATCATTTATAAAGCCAGGTGCAAGTTTAGTTTTTGTCTTCCGTACTAAGCTGGCTGTTGTTAATACTTTCATTGGTCTCAAATTAAGAGCACCGCGACATCGCTTATAGAACAGCACAATATCGGAAGTAAGTAGTATTGAGTCACACAATACGTCCGCGCTCATGTGCGAACCGCGACAGTTGCGACGTTATTAACGCACTGATGATTCGTATGAAAGCGTGCGCTGGACAAGCGATTATTTCCTTGAAGTTATATTTATGGTTTCCGCTAATATGCAGAATATAATGTCAAATTTTGGAGGAAGTAATACGCTTCTTCGTTAGACTTTGCTTGAATAAAATTGAGCAAAGTTAGGTCGCTCGACCTTTTCACTTTACTATTTTACCCTGAATACCACCAGCCTTATTTACAAAAACTTTTTAACCATATGCGTAGTTTAAATACTAATTAACAGATTTCAGTCCATTTTAAATAGTCGATCTCGCATTCTCACTAGTTACTCGTACCTAACGTTAAAGCGTCACAAGCACTATTTCTATTTACATTAAACTTTATAAACATAGACAGTTTAAATACCCACTGATTAGCAGATTCTAAATTCCAATTCTCCATGGAAAGCTTGAATAAAGAATCTGGTCATCGGTGTTTAATTAAGCATTAATTTCTTTATAAATGAGCCCGCAATTCTACAGTTTCTCGCTACAATATTTATTTATTCCATTGCAAAACTAGGTTTTGAGCTCAATTACTCAATCATAATATATTATTATTGTTACACAATTCATACGTGAATCTAGCTGTAAAAACATTGGTCGCGTGGCGGCCACATTGTCCGATGGCGGCCACCGCGGCGGTGACGGGTTAAACTAACTGAGCTTGTTTGCGCTGAAAGGATTTGTGTTATCTTTGCGCACGCGACTGCATCTCTTGTTGTGAGTTAAATTATTTTTTTATAAAAGTTCTATTTCATTAGTTCTACACTCACCTAATCATGACATAGGTCCTACCTACCTATTACTCATGACGTAGGTATTTGTTAGGTTTTTAAATAGGTCATGGGGGCAATCAGGATGATACTAAAGCCAAGTAAGACTTTTGAAGACTTAGCTTCACGAGCAGTATGATCGACCACCCTTCCACTAAAGAATTATTTTCTAAGAATCCCAGAAAAGTTAAACATTATTTTGTAAATGAACATCAGTCACACAGATTACTGCGCCAGGTAATACTCCCTGTTACCGTTGTTAATACAACGTAAATAATGGTTTTATTGTCTCAGAGACTCTATTTTGCAAACTTGCAAACCGTCGCATTGTCTTGTCCTGACACAAAAGGGTTGCTCCAAGGTTGGTCCTTTGCGAACGTCGCACAATGCGGATTATACAATTTGCATGTTGAGTTTGCAGGGTTCGTTCCGAGAATGTTGACTTGCACTAATTATTAAATAAGTAAATACGTGGTTTAGCCAAAGATGGGGTCTCGGGATTACCCGTTACCTGAGTAAGTCTGACGACACTGAGAACATCCAGGAATTGTACAGACCCCCAAACCCTCAAACTTTACTTTATTTGAATCAACACTGGAAGATATTCTTGCGAAACTTGCAGCAGGTAACAAGCCTGCGATTATTTGTGGGGATTTTGATATTAATATTTTAGAAATTAATTCAAATAGCAGCAGATTTATAAACCTAAAAAAAAAAAAAAAAAAACTTAAATCGTTTAATTTGTCTAATGTGTTTACAGAACCAACTAGGGTAACACCAACTTCTTCAACCTGTATCGATAATGTATTCTGCGATTGTGAATATTTAGATAAAGCAATAGTTAATTACTTTCCCTCTGATCATAGTGGTAAATTGGTAACATTTAAGTTTAAAGCAGCCTTGGAAAACAATCATTTATACAATATAGGCCAATTACAAGTGGCAAACTAGCTATATTCAATTATACCGGACGGACGTGATCGACTGGAACGGGGGTGTGATGGGGTGGGTCTATCCTTCTTCAAATCCTCCGATGTGAACTGTGACCACCCGACTGCGTCCAGTCGCGCTGACGTCCTGTACCGGGATCTGAGCTTCCCCGTACCACGCGTGCAACGTTCTTCTATCTTGCCATTTACTTGCTGTCTTCGGGATAGATTGGGGTAAGGGATGAATGCTTACCAGGGTTAAATAATATGCAGGAATTTGCAATACAACAACACTGCAGCTAATGGTTTAAGGGCAAATTCGCGAGTACTTTGATTCTAGTTATAAATTCTATATTTCTTCTGCCGGTGACTACGAATTGCTATTTTTCGTCTATTTACTAAGGTACGAGGTTACTTTACTGTAACGAGGCCCAAAAACCACTAACTGTTTTAGTTTACTTTAACTGTTGATTTTAACTACAGTTCTATTACATTCCTCGTTATATCTAGGTCTATTCTAGGTCTGGATAGGGGTTGATACACCTCTCTGTAAATCCCCCGAAATAATCCGTCGAACGGGGTGAAAACCAACCCTTCAACCCTGCCCACTAGTGGACTTGTTACATTTAACTGTCGAAACTGTTTACAAGTGTGAACTTGCCTACTATTAAGGGTTGATTTCCCGAAAAACTGTGCCCCATGTGCTATCAAACTATCTGTATTAGGGTAGGTGCCTCATCCCTCTATCCAGATACACAACTTTTGAGGCCACCCCTCTAAGGCTGGAGGTACTATTGGTCAGGAAACCGGAAGGCGAAAAAATCTGTGATTTTACATTTTCCTTATTTACGGCTTTATGCCTTGCCTGACCATAAAGATGTGTACATATCTGGATAGGGCTTAGTGCCAGGTTTCCAGTACTTATTATTTAAAGCCTATATACCTAGACTTTCTGTATGTTTTGTAACTGAAGGTGTCTGTAAATGGTGGCTTTCCGCCATCCACCCTATTACCTTTGAGTAACTGTCCTGTGTAGGTATGTGTGAAATGTTCATTATCTGTGTACCTTCGTTACCGTTGATTTTTATCAACCATCTAAACCATACCTTTTAGGGCTTACCAGGAATGTGTAGGGAAAATGTGTAGCCCTACCTATCTATTTACTTTAATGAAAATAAGTTTACCCAGAACATCTTTTATGTGTCCGGGGAAAAACGACAAAATATATGTTTTTTAATGAATTACATAGCCTCTAAACTACAACTATGAAAGCACATAAGCTCCTAAGTATTAAGTACATAAGCTTATAACTATAGGTACATGGGCGTTATCGATGCGAGTTATAAAATGCTAAATGCTTCGTCGCGAACATCAATGGTACCTTAAAAAATAAGTTAAAAGTTCTAGGCCATAACATTGAAGATTCCATAAATTTTATGATAAAATTTATTTTCAGTGGTTCTAAAGGAATTCAATGCAAGTTTTGAAAAGAAGTCTAAGGGTACTTTCCCTAAGTATGTATTTAGTGTGGGCTATAGGCATTAGGATAAGTAGGGAAAGACTACATGAGCTTTATGGTCTAAATTCTTTCATTAACACTGAATCCTTTTATATGCTTGTAACCAAATATTCTAAAGTGTTCAAAAATACTTGCAATTAGCAACAAGATCAAATCGTCAGAAAATAAAATAAAGACAGTTTGGAAAGTTATAAATAAGGAAACAAATAGAAATAAAGTACGAAACACTGATTATTTACTGGAGACTGCACATGGTGCCAAAAGATCTAATTTAGAAGTAGCTCAAGAGTTTGTATTTTTTTCACCAATATACCAACAAAAGCTACGGAATCTTTAAATTCTTCACCTGAGGCCTCATATAATTTATTAAGAGCTAACGTCCCAGGTTGTACGGTTGAATTCCAGTTCAAACATATCAACCCTGTGACAGTCATAAAAGCTTTCCGGCAAATCAAAATCAAATTGACCGATGACATATGGGGAATGTCTATTAAAGTGTGCACGTCCATAATTGAAACTATAGCACCATACTTGGCTTTAATATTTAATTTATGGGTGGACCAAGGAGTCTTTCCGGATATAATGAAATATAGTAAGTTTATACCACTATTTAAATCGGGCGACAGCAAAGACACCAATAATTATAGACCTGTATCTGTAGTGCCGGTTTTTAGCAAAGTGTTTGAAAAAGTAATGCTCTATCAGACGCTCAGTCATTTTTACATCAATAGAATCTAACACGATCAACAGTATTATTTTACCAGGGGCGCTGTATGACTGACGCTGGTGCCTCGTTGTTAAAACACATATATTCAGCGTGGGAAGAGGCGCAAGATATATAGAAATCTTTTGTGACCTCTCCAAGGCCCTTGATTGTATAAATCACGAAACTTTGCTCTTAAAGCTAGGACATACGAACTAGGTAAACTTGCACTCAGTCTAGTAAAATCTTACTTAAATGATAGACAGCAGCAAGTTCAAGTAAATGGTCCTTTTCTCTTTCTAGTATATATTAATGATCGACCGCATCTTTTGAAAAATCAACCTCAAATGGTATTATTTGCTGACGATACGTCCTTAATTTTTAAGATAGATAGACGTTCTATAAATCTTGACGACGTAAATAAGCCAAATTGAAACATCACTACACGCATTATGATATCTGGACTCATGTTTTATATGAAAATTTATGCAATAGAATAACACTTATCGTATGCAACGGAACATAGAATAAATGCTTTTATACTACACCTGCTCGGAAAGTACCTTGATACTTTATCAAATTTACGGTAGAAAGTACGTCATTGCATATCGAACAAATATGCGGCGAGAAAACGCATCTGAGCGGGAGAGAAAAGTGTATGAAAATCCATTTCTTACGTGGTTTTTCTTTTTTAATTTTGGGTAAGACTATGCGCTGGTAACCTAAATATCAAAAGCCAAAAAGTTTTTACAGTGAGTTTTTATCTCCAAGTTCGCAAAATGACACTGGCCACTAGCTGTGTGTTGGATGGTGTCAAACAATTTGAAAAAAGAACATGTGAAAATTGCAGACGCCATTGGCGCCATTTTCAAATTAAGCTTCACTAACTGCAACAATTTCAATATAAATTTTAATAAGTAAAGATTTAGTTTTTTATTTTCCTCGTAGGTGTAGTATAAAGCACTATGTATCACTCGAGAGAAAGTGCGATTCCCGATCTCGGGTGTTTTAAAGCCCTCGCCTACGGCTCGGGCTTCAAACGACACCCTCGACGGTAATCGGTCACTTTCTCCTCTCGGTGAACAATGTACTATTATTGCATACGTTGCGTACGTGGAACCAGTTTGTTTCTCGCTTCATGCACGACTACTCAATAGTAATATCGGAGTGACAATGTGAATTTCAAACATTTTTAGTATATGTAGGTAACTCATTGACATCGCAACATTTCGTTCCTATTGAATGACTTTTTACATGAAATTACCATTCAGGGTTTAAATGAACTTAGAGGATTATATTGACGGTTAAAATGGTGATGATTCTTCAGTTAAATACGCATTACGGCCGCGAATCGTATTTTGTTCAACATACAGCTTCACACTGACCGGCAAATTAGAAAAAAAAAAACATAAAAATATTTGAATTTTGCAGGCTACCCTGGCGCTTCCACCTTAAATATTGATATTACCAATTCGATTTCATTTTTTTTTTCAAATGTCTTTAATAATACTGAATAGCGTAATTTAGAGGTTCATAGTAGGCCTCCCATAAAATGTGTAAGTATTTGTACGCCAAATGGTAAAACATAGAGAAACTATAAATTAACCATTGTGACATCTTGCACACTATTGTAACCTATAACCTAAACTATTGTAACAAATAAAGACGATTGAAAAAAACATACGGTTAAGTGCGTACAATCACTAGCAGTTGCATATTAAACAGGAAAAGCGGCCAGCTGCTAGCCACCCCCGCGGCCAACCGCTACTGCGTAGGAGGGCTTCGTGCTGTTTAACGTGGGTGTGGCGGTACTCGATTGCGTTAGCGTAAACATTCACTTATGTCAAATTGCATAGAAAAAAAAAAATTGCGTTATTATCACCAGACGTAGCTTATTCAGTGTTAATACAAACTGTCGTTTACGCTATCGCAATCACGAACGTTAATAAACTCCAGTTTATCTATTGCTTGGATCTTTATTATATCGATAGCGGACCTATTTATTTAGTAGTGCAAATTTAATTATGTATTCTGAATAATTATCATTGCTCGCAAAAGCGCTCTAGTTGAAAGTTCAGCAGTTTTTTTAATATTATTGGTTGGACAACTCTTAGCTTAAGAAACTATTCAAAATGACTTCATTACACTTTATAAATGCGATAAACCAAACCTAGGTCCATCAATCAATCATCAATCAATATTTATGATATTCTTCCGTTACTGAGTGAGCGAGTGACTGACAGACAACGCACAGCCGAAACTGCTGGTCGTAGGAAGCAGAAACTTAACATGTACTTTCCTTGGAAAGTGAACGGAAAAATACGGATAATGCGCGTTTGAAGTCGCGGGCAAAAGCTAGTACTCAAGTAACTGCCACAGGGCCCTACATTGTAACATTATATTATTCAGCTCTCCGTGAAGTTAGTCAACATGTGTTGAGCGATGTTTATGTAACATGCAGGCGACAGTCGGCACAAACGCAAATGATACTCAAAAAAATTAGTTGCGCCGATTAAAGCGATACTTTTTGCCAAAATCCGAGCCCGTTCGATATCATCACAAACAAGAACATGGGCAATGGCACATAACTGTCAAATATAGCGGACTATAGACATCTGCATCTCAATGCAGCAGCAACCACCCCTCGAGCAAAATAGAACCTTAACGCGTTCCCACCAAGCTTCAGTTTTGCGTGTACTCTATCTGATCTGTGATTCTATGAAGACCCGCTATAAATCACCACGATGCCAGTACTTATTAGTTTACTGAGCAATAAACAGTCGGTACTCCCTAAAACATCGAAATGACTTGACTCTGTTTGGTTTTCCTCGTCGTCCATACAATGATACACTCTATCTTATCTGTGATTCTATGAAGACCCGCCAGTACTCATTAGTTTACTGGACAATAAACAGTAGGTACTTTTTTAAGTTGCCGTCATTTATTGCTGTATTGTTTGACATTTTGTAGTTTTATGGTCGAGCCCGCATTTACCTCGATTGTCGGCGTTCTTATAACTGTCGTGATTACCTCGCACGTGTTAATTTCGGCTGCTAGACTGCAGTTGTAAGGTTCTATACGTTACTACCTGTGCAACTTCATCTGCGTCAGATAAGAGAGAGAAAAGAAAAATAAAATTTTCTCCGTTTTTGCAAATGTTTCATTGACGCTTCGCTCCTATTTGTCTGACTATTTGTCCACATGTCAGAATTGCGAAGGGGTGCAATGAGTCAGCAGATCCCTCGCTGACTGAAACTGCGGTCGGTTCCCGTAATCTCGACCATTCGGCCAAGCGGTCATGCCCATTCACACTTGTGTGCATTGTGCTGTACTGAACAATTTGCCTTTATCGCTATCAAATCGAATTTGACTGAATTGACTGTAGAATTGATTTGAAAGATACAACAGCGCCGCTTAATGGTCCTCGTGGCAGCAATTTGTTGGATTTACAAATTGCGATCGGTACATGAACTGTCGCCGAATTGCTGGCTAATATCCTTTCGTTGGAATAGTTAGCAATGATTTATTTTTCTATACAAATACGATAACAACTTAGGTACTATATTACAATCTTGTGAACCATTCTCAAAAGCTCAACAGTAGAACAATAATTTCAAGAGCCATAAATTATTGTATTCCAATAAATCGCTAAAAGTTCCAACACACTTTAGAAACGTAGTCTAAATCATCAAGTTTTTATAAAATTCAATTCAGCATCGCTTGGACTTCGAAAGGACAATACAAATTAATCCGTAAAACTTATATATTCTCTTAACAATAAATCTAACTGTACATTAGCTTGTTATCCTTTGCCACAACTGTATGTCGACAATAACCACAATGCGTCATATAGCCATGTAGCCATGAAGGCGGAACACGTGAACCCCGTGGAGAACGTTCTCATACAAAGCCCGGAATCAAAGCCTTACCCTCGGTCGCCTCACTTAAGAGTCAGACCCGCTCCAGCAAACATTGCCTTTTTATTTAGGTCTTTACGGAAGTGGCTACCGACAATGTCTAATGATTGTGGGTCATCTTCATTTGTGATCTTTTCGGAGGCAAACCATACCCAGGTACCTACAGCCGAAAATAGGGGTTCCTCCTTTTTGAAGAAGTTGGTTAAAAAGAGCTGGTACTGTCGTGTGGACCACGGCCTGTGGTCCAAGTGATGCGTTGAATGTCATAGATGCGTTATTGATTGCGTAAATATTTATGTTCTGTTTATTTCTAGTGATTTCCCGATTTTTCTCCGGTTGTACAGCAGTCCCTTCTGTGTGCAGTATGAGAGTAGTTCGTAGTTAATCAAGAATGTCAAATTTCTTATCTGTTAATTGCACGAATTATTTAGATCGATATTAACAAAATGTTTTTTATCTAGATTCTTTTTAGTTTTAATTAGTTTTTTCAGCTATTTCAATTGATCTCTGATATCCTAAACATCCAATCTCCCTTTACAAGTTCAAGTACTCAACTCACTTCTTGCTCTCCCTTGCGGCATAATGTTTGCTTGAATTAGCAGTTACAAAGTTGCCACTGCTCGTCATCGTCTCACGGGATCTGTCGATCATTTACATAAATGATTTGCCAAAAGTGACACAACAACAAATGATTTTGTTTGCAGATGATAGCACTGCCGTAGTAAAATGTTAGGACTTAAATACTTATCAAATAGACATTAATAATATGTACTATTACTGACGTAATAAACTGGCTTAATATACATAATTAAACTCAAGAAAACCAAAGAAATGAAGCTCCAAAAAGTGTCAGTTACGATGGCAACGAAATCGAAGAAGTCAAAGTAAGTGTGCTTTAGATATCCATATTGACAATACTCCTTATTGGAAAGCTGCTAAAGCATAGAATAGTTATTTAAAAAAAAAAATCTGCCTCAATCATGCGCTTTTTCAATTGGCTTGAAAATTAGATATAGACGCGTTACTTGTTGCTTATTATGTTCTAGTAGCCTCACTTCTACGATCATCATCTTCTTCCTGCTCTTATCTCATGCTACTTGGAGTTGGCGCAACACGTTTTTGTCTTCCACTCTGCCCTATCTGCCATCAAACTATCACTAAGTCCCTTTACTTTCACATCGCTCCTAACACAATCTACCCATCTTTTCTTTGGCCTTCCTCTTCTTCTCCATCCATTTACATTTCTATTCATTATTCTTTTCGATACATGTATTTCATCCCTCTTCTTCACTTGACCATAACAAGCCTCACTTTTACGATACGGAATTGTTTTTTGGGGTAATTCCCCGGGTCAAGGATTACTGTTCAAGGCACAAAAAAGGTGCATTACAGCCATGTGTGGTCTGAAAACAGATGACAGCTGTGCACCACATTTTAAATCATTAAAAAGCTTACGCTACCGGCGATTTACATATTAGAAATTAGTATCTTTGTCAAAACAAATCCCAACCTCTTCGAAAAAATTACAGTACAAAAATTTTTTGAGTAATTAATTATAAAAGTAAAACTGCATTATTAAACAAAAGTGTCCTGAGTACGGCTCCACGTATTTATAACAAAATTCCAGACTTAACTCTTGCACAATTTAAGCAAAAAATAAAATTGTTCTTAATTTGATCAATTAAGAACAGTTTTATTTTTTCAATTTATGTTCATTATTGAAGAATACTTAAACGACGAAATTAATTAAGAATTACAATGATAAATACGAGAACTATTGAATTATTATTGTTTTGTTATTTTTGTTATATTGACTTAGATTCCTTTTTAATTTTTGAGGTTTTAATAATTCCTTATTTAGGTCTGACATAATTGGAGTATTAAATTGCACAGTGTGTAAAAGACATCGTAACGCAAACTTCGGGAAAAGGCACGATACGATATGGCTACGCCGTGGCGTATCGTAGCATTTCGTGCCGGCTGAAGATATCGCGCTAAGCTGTGGGTTGCGGTATTTTTGACTAAAACTCAAAGTGGTGGGCCCACTAGGGCATGTGGAGTATTATATGAAAGCACGTTATTTGCACATTTTAAAATTTGTCTGCTTGTCCGTGTGTAAACGTTGATTTTCTCAGGAACAGGTGGACCTTGAAAGTTGAAATTTATACCAGATACTGAGGTCTATAGTCCCTATTAGGTCCTGAGTGAGCACGATAAAAAGATATGGGCAAATTTAAACTACCGCGAAAACTTTTAGTACCAAAATTTACAAAATTTTTTTTTTTTTTTTTTTTCGTTATTATCCTTTTGTTTGTGCTATAAAACCTTGCTTTTAACCAAAATTGACAATTCTAGGTCAGCCGATCATCCAGAAGTAGTTCCCGTTGACCTAGAATCACGATATTTGGCAAGTTATACCGTCTTATTCTAAAAGTATAGGGAAAAGTCTGCAAACTATTCTATGTGATACAAGTTTATGTAGAGATTACAGGAAAAAAAAATCTTATCTCTAAATAGCACACTTTTTCAGAAATCAGCAACAAAAATTACATTAGTTCCACTAGCGGTCAAGAGATGGCCCTGCTCTAAAACTGCAATAAACTCCGCAGTATTAAAATTTGAGTAGAAGCTTCACCGATGACAATTTAAAATCATGTCATGTTTTATAGGTTGGAACGGAACACTCAGTGCGCGAGTCCGACTCGCTCTTGACCGTTTTTTTTTGTATTAAAAGGTATTGCAAGGCTCGCGTTTGACCACTATCTCATCCGATGTAAGCGGTTATGTGGCCGATGATGAAGGACGCTTGCTTCATCATCATCGCCGAAAGACGTCCACTGCTGGACGGAGGCCTCCCCGCGCGTATCGCCACTACAACTGGTCCTGTGCGTCTCGCATCCGTCGGCTACACGCAAGCAAACAAACAAACTCTTCAGCTTTATATATTAGTAGGTATAGATGCTCTCATGATATTCCGAACATTATCTTTACCAACATTTATTATGAAATTGATTTTACCAATCACTCCACATGCTCTACAAAGATTACAAACTGGCCATCTACATTGATATGTCAATCAAACCCCTGTACAAGCACCTCGTAACTCGCAGGCTTATGCGAATCGAATCGTGCGCCTCCACGATGCTCACAATTGATACAATGTATTACGGCAACGTCGCAAAACCTCCTTTAATACCCAATACTTAACTGTTTTATTTTAGCCCTTTTTGATCCCTCAGAACAAACAACTTCTTTTTTGTCGCCCATCTTATTAACTCCAACGTCATAAGACTCAACATCGTATAGCATTGTGTTAAGTTGTGGTGTTTTCGGACCAAATCTTCATTGAAAAGTTAATCCTGTCTGATAATATGTCCTTAGCACCTAATTTTTATTGTGAAACTTGGGCATTTTGAGTTTGTAATGATATGCAAAGATGGCGTAGATATTTTAACAATGCTGCACTGTTTTATACAAGATTACTTTTGGAAATGGCACATGTCAATGGCACATGAAATAACTAGGTTAGGTACAGATAAGCAACATGGTTCCATAAAATATGTTTTTTATGAAATTATTTTTCTGTTGAAATATTCAGCAAAGTTTTCTAGTACTCTAAAGGAAATCAGAAAGAAAACATCTTCTCTACATAAACATGTTTGTAACATGACATCGCGCCTGTACTCCCCAAAGTTAAATCACAGAGTGTTCCTTCACCTAGTACCCACATGCATTTCGCCGCTTTAAGTCCCATGGACTAGAAGGCGAGCCATTGCAACTAATTTAGATTCCTAGCTGCTACTGAGAAATTCCTAATGGATAATGTGATTTGAATTTGGAACTCAACTTCGAGACCGACGGGACCTCTCGCGGCCACCTCATTTCATGACTTGCGAACTAATTTATCGCAGTTGGTGTGAAAAGTAAAGTAAGCTCCTCAGGAATGTAGTAATAATAATAAAACTCTTTATTTTCAGTCTACTTTGGCCCATAGATAAACCTAAATCCTAAGACCTATGTTAGTCTTTAAAGGTATCCCTTCTGTGGGCTAGCTTGAATCTCTCGCTGCATTCAGGATTCTTCTCGCTTCGCTCGTGAGTTATATTCTAATCTCCCTCGCCATGCTCGGGAGTTAACTTTCGAATACTTCATTAGGTTCGGGATTCAATATGCGCCCGTGACATAAGAAACTGCTTTATATCCTCTCGGTGCATTATCTACTATTTCGTTAAAGAGTCCAGGGTCCTGGAATTCACTAATATCGAAAACAAACCCACTTTTGCATTTATAAATATATAATAGCTATACTAATATTGATTAACAACAACGTCCATGTCTTAAAAAAAATCGGCTCTATGACCGAATTTACTCAGTTTGAAATTCGAAACAATTGGTTGAGATTAAATAATATACTAAGCTTTCTGCGAACTAAGCTAATAAGCTGCTGAGGTAGGTAGGTAATCCGATACGAGCAAATCCTAACTTTGTAAAAATTAGGTAAAACTACAAGCTCTCGTTATATTTCAAATCAAAATATATAAAACGGCACACCGTTTATTTGTATATCTTGCCGTGTGACATAAATATAGCATGATGAGTCACGCTATATGTGCGAGCAGTCGCGCGCGCTGTCCAACACGATCACAGTCCTATTGGATGACGCACTCGCGGCGCCTGCGCAAGCCACGCCTTCTACACGCGCGGTGATAGCTTTGTGAAGAAAACGGTCCGGGACTGACTTGTATAGTGGAATTAGCGATAGCTACCTTATTGTCTCATTGAAAATATCTAGCAGCGACGATTTTAACAGTAACGGAGTTCGGCCGCCGAGCCGACTGAAAAGTTGCAACCGTTGTTTTTGTTGATGCAGCGTGGCCGCTCAACGGTCATCTTAAACCAAAATTAAATAGAACTGCAAGAAATGTTATAGGTTGTAGTATGAAATGTGTAGGTGCCAAACTAAGCAGTAAGTATTCAAAACCTCAATCAGAGTCCATTTACTAAAAAGTTCAGTTAATATAAATTATATGTAACTAGGTACACGACTACAACATAACATAAACTTAGCAACATTGTCTCGACCAATCACGTGGCTGAGAAATGTACACGTTGTGCAACGAACGAGCCCCGAGTGTAGGAGAGGCGGTGTGAATGGAAGCTGTGCAACCAAACCTAAAAGGAATTGCTATAAAAAGGCCCCAAAAGAGAGGATCCCGAATATGGGCTTGTTTTTGTTGATATGAAACTGCTTCGTTGCCTCGCTAGAAGAACCAGATCTTGCAATAGCTTGGTAAGAGGTACTTAGGTGTTAATTTCATAGTAGCAGCCTGCCTCAAAAGCCAACACAAAAATAGCATATTCCTTCACAATTAAAAGGAATTTCAGAACTGGTGCTTCATATGTTTAAAAAAGACAGCTGCTCGACTAGGTACCTGAAAACATGCATTGAACGCTGTTAATATCTATAGGTATAGATTTTCTCTTTGAAAATGTGCTTAGGATTTAGTGAACCTTCTAAAAGAATTGTGTAGATAAGTTGGAATCAGAATTTGTGAAAGATAAATGAGCGAGATATGGACCCAGAAGTTGAGTTCTCAATCCTCACATAGAGGATTGTGGGCCCACCTGTATTTGATAAATTATGGACGCCACAGAAAAATCTTTCTGCCAAAATCTAAGCTAATGCCAAACAAAATTTGTGAAAACAAGATATTATCGCAAACACTGTCTTCAATCCAAAATGGGCCCTTAATCCTCACACATGTAAAAGTTTAATACACCCTATAAAATGAAACTATTAAATTACAGCTGTTGTTTCAAGTTCTATATGCTACTAAATAAATTGTGAAAATTTGTGAAAGCAAGAACAGTTCACCATTTCTTGTTATTTTGGGCCCTCAATTCTCCTTTTCTTTTTGTTTTCGTTTTCGTTTTATTACGATTAACGTAGGTATGGCAGATAAGACAAACACTAAATGCTCTCTTCTTATGAAAAATTTATGCAACAAATTCGATACTAGTAGGAAATTGAAAATGAGCTTTATTCGAATCGACTTTTTTCTCAGGAGTCTACGGTCGCTTGAAGCTGTGAAAAATCAAAGTTTTAAGTTAACAAAAAAAAATACGGACGCTCTTATGATCCAAATACGTATAGGTACTCGTACCTATTTCGACACTCTCCAGGGAATCAAAATGTATAGGGTATTTTCTGTTGACCTACAACTGTGAAATTTGGCAATTAATACTGTTTATTAATTGCCAAATTTCACAGTTTCACACTACCAGTATAGTGAAAAGTCTGATAACTATACATTTGTAATTAAATCATAAAAACTAATACCTATACCTGTAGCTGTACCTGTAGTAAGTACTATGTAGGTACCTACAAATTTGTACGGAATCCGGTGGGCGAGTCCGACTCGCACTTGGCCAGTTTTTTTATGTATCATCAATAGCTTACTCAACGCATGCCAAATTATGTGAATTTTATATGAAACATTTTGGTACTTCGAGTTACATTTTTGCAATTTTCTTAAGGATATCTAATTTTATTTAATAAATTATAGCCTATGTTATTTCCTTATAATTTAGCTTTCTATTAAAAAAATGATTAGAATAGGTTTTTTAGTTTTGGAACCTATTCGGTTCAAACAAACAAATAAAAAATCTGTCATGTTTGTATATAGCAATACCTAAGTTTTGATTTTTTTAACATGAATGTTATATCGTCGGATGTGGTGTCTAACAGTCCACAAAGTAATTTTTGACCGAAAGATGGCCGCCCTAAATCCACTTTAATAGTTTTGGTAACGCTTTTTGCCACGTATTAGGTGTTTTTTTTTTAATATTACCTGATTGTACTAAACTGCTTCAATAATTTGATGGTGTCCGAATTGTCATTCAATTAAATATTGAAATTAAAATTGAATCGTCAGCAAGTCCACGAAACTGGGGTTTGCTTCGCTTTCCACTTATTCCTATCCGGCGGCACTCATGATTTAAGTTAACCTGTACTTAAAGGGTTTCAAAAATTAAAGATTATTATTGCCCGGTAAAGTTTACGTGACACATCATCTCTTCACTTCATCAGCACATTTCGTCCTCGTGCCGAATGTTTTCTCAACGAGACGCCATCCATCCATCCATCCATCTATATGGAAAGTTATAGGGTTTCGTAGAACCGCACAAACGTATGGGGTTCCATCTAACACATGCCAATCTCCCAGCATGTGCTGAGTTGGAAATTTCAGGAGCTACTGTTTAATCTCCAGGAGTGTTACCGGTTTGGGGAAATAGTGCGGCAGTTTCGGATGGCTAAATTTTGAACGGGCCAAAACATAAACTCCAACAAAATTAATAGGTATGATCTCAATACTAACGTAGTCCATAAACAACATAAAAATCCGGCCAAGTGCGAGTCGGACTCGCACACGAAGGGTTCCGTAACATAAACCTTAACTTTTATTGTTTTTTGTTATAGCGGCAATAGAAATACACAATCTGTTAAAGTTTCAACTCTCTACCTATTACGGTTCTTGAGAAACAGTCCGCTGACAGACGGACGGACGGACAGCTTAGTAATAGGGTTCCGTTGGTTACCCTTTGTGTACGAAACCCTAAAAAAGGCCTAATCCCACTGTTTCATGTTAATTATGACAACAAAAGCCGAGAAGCGCGGCGCGCATCACCGCGTCGTATGTAGGCACGTGACTTTTACGACCAATGAACATGCAGGGTTTTATGTGTATATTAGGCACCTATTGTGCCTTCATTTATGGCCTTTTGCATTCTAATCGATTAATATTTTTATATTTTACCCAATGTGTCGGCTTCTTATTGTCTAGGTCTATAATTTAAATTAAATGAAATATTTAGGAAGGTACCAAAAACCGAAACAGATTTAAAATCGACTTATATTTTACCATAGAAACCTTTTAACTTCTAAATTCTAAAACGAAAGTAAATATTTCAAATAACAGGTAACGGCTATGAATAACTGCCGCGTCTATCCGGTGGCCGACGTAGAATGGCCGTTACTGCCGGGTGTTTTGTTAGAATAGAACAGAATAAAATTTATTTGCATTAAAACATGGTATGGAAGATGGTACAAATTCTAAAATACAGAGCATGCATGTTTTTTCTTAACGTCATAAGCGTGCAAATGTTTTGTAATTACAATTAGTCATTTATTTTTTTGTTAAAAACTCTTTTATACTATAAAAACTATTAGTGCAACTTGAAAGCGTTAACAAGTAGGATTCGCGGTGAGAATAAACGCCATCGGGACTCTTTGATCCTTTTGCAAATACCTAATTGTCTTGCGGCTTATCTGTTCAATAAAGTTGTTTTTAACACCACTCCACGAAAACGTCAAATTATTTTCCTTGCAAACCTAACCTAAAGTAGGTAATTCCGCCGCTAGGTGCAGCTAGCACAGTCAAAATGCGTTCCATTTTCAAATCACATTATTGCAGGTGGGCAGGAGCCACAGCTTAGGACGCGCGACCTGCTAGTCTATTCTGTAAATAACCATTTCGATATCGAGAGCTCACTTAGTGAGGTTCGTCACTCAGTTGAAGCATATCGAACTACAACAGAGTGACGAACCTCACGAAGTGAGCTTTATAACATACGTTTGACGTAATTTGATACTCACCTCGGATTCCGCTTCGACATACGAAAATGTAGTTACAGAATAGGGGTAATACTGCTCCTTGCGGCGGGGACCGACGCGCCATCTGTTTTCATGGCTAGAGCACAATTTTTCCGCAGTAGGTGTGAAAAGTAGAGTATGCTCCTCAGGGATAAAGATGTCTTGGCCTTGGGCTAGCTTAAATCCCTCGCTGCATTCAGGATTCTTGTATTAACTCCCTCGCTTCGCTCGTGAATTAAATCCATCCGAGCGCCGTGAGGGACTTTTACTCTCCCTCGCGGCTGAAAGTCAAATTAATTAATTTTTTGGAATTCAATATTACGCCCGTGTCATAAGACACTGCTTTTTTATCCCCTCGGCTCATAATCTACTATTTATGTGTCCAGAATTTGGTACTAGGGATTAGAAATGGTACCTATTGTATGTGTAGGTGTCTTTTTGTGATTTAGTTAGAAGAAGAGTTTAGTAGAGAAATAATAACTAAGTACTTGAAATCAAAAAAAGGGAATTATGATTTACAGCTAAGCTGGAATTTCGAGATTGCCTACTTGCTACTATTGCAGCAAGAATCAAGAATGAATTTGACTACGATAGGATATTGTTAAGAAACTACATATTGGGAAATGAAAAAATAAGGTAAGTGAAATAAAAAAATTGCGTTTTGTTTATAAATTTTATTTCTACACTATATTAATAATTTTACACAATCTGTAATTTCCAGTATTTTATAAAAGTAGACAAAACCAATTCTAAATTCAATTTGGTCTACCAACACTTTATAATCCATTTAAATTACTTTCCCCCGAAAACAAGCGACATAATACATTTTACAAAATATATGTAGGTACGTACGCTTTGATCACTAGTAAGATTTTGAAGTCCACACACTGAAAGTCTACTACGGTACTACTAAACAGTAAAAGTACTAATCTGTTAAAGATTTGCGAGTGTTCAGTTTTGCTCATAGCTCAGTATTCTTCTTCTTTGAATAGGTAACTTGCAAGCTTCCTTCTATCTCGACTCTGCTTGGCCGCGTAGTTGTTCCGCTCGCGCTTCTTCCGGAAGGAGCCGGCAGCGGTATGGCTGGTCTGCACCTCCGCCTCCTCGGTTTGTTACCCAGCAAGGTTGCTTCGTTCTTCTCCGACGTCGCTCGCATGATATCTCATTCAAACGCCTGGTACTTCTCGTCGTCAGACAATGTTTTTGAGTCGTAGAACTCTGCTGATTCTGGTGGCGAGGGCGTGGTTGGATTGCTGTGCGACTAGCCCCCGATGGAGTCGGGAGACGTCCACGATGGCATCGGATACGACTCTGGCTGGTACGGATACGTCACTGGCTGATACGGATACAACACTATTTTACATTTTACAAATATTTGTTCATCACTTATTGGATTTTCAATTTCAAACACTGAAAGTCTACGTCACAGTAATGACGTAGGTAGACTTGTGTTTATTCGTACGTTTGTAGAGCCGGTATAGAAGGAAACTGAGGGAAGGACGCTGTCAACACATTTGTCCACAGCGTCCGCAGACGCCGGCAGATAATTTTGCCCGTAAGTCAGCTATCTTTTTCTTCAAATAACTGACCTGCAAACCCATTCGCACTTCCCGCAGCTTCCTTCTGTCTCGGCTCTGCTTAGCCGCATAATTGTTCCGCTCGCGCTGCTTCCGATAGAAGTAGTCAGCGGTCTGGCTGCTCTGCACCGCCCTCCGCATCCTCGGGTTGTAAGGCACCAGGGATCCACCATTTTTCGCAGCCATCGCTCGCATGGCAGCTCTCTCAAATTCGAGAAACTCCTCGTCGTCAGACAATGAGTTGTAGAGCTCTGCTGACTCCGGTGGCGAGGAGGCGGGCGGTTTGTTGTGCGACCAGCTCCCGATGGAGTCGGGAGACGTCAGTGATGGCACCCGATATGACGCTGGCTGATATGTATTTGGTGCTGGCTGATGTGGATATGGTGCTGGCTGATGTGGATATGGTGCTGGCTGATGTGGATATGGTGCTGGCTGATGTGGATATGGTGCTGGCTGGTGTGGATATGGCGCTGGCTGGTGTAGATATGATGTTGACTGGCTCGGATACGGGGCGTGGTACACAGATTCCCGGTACGTGTGCTCCGCCAGAAGCGAAGATTGTGGAGCAAAACACACGGGAAGCGGAGACGCTGTCTCCACCTTCACCGCGGCTTTGCTCAAATCAAGGGCAGCTTCCTGTGCGTATGGAGTCCACAAAGCCATTTCGAGAACTTATCGTCTTGACGTGCAAATCACGAATGTCGTCTATTTCGACGGGCGACTGTCGCTATCGTTTAAATGAGGCGGGGCTTAAGTGCACTCCCCCACCCGGACAAAGGGTTGAATGCAGGTAGCACCCTAACGGACCTCGAGCGGTGAATAATTTATGAATTACTATTGGGTTTTAAGTGAAGATAATGTTAATATGAAATGCGAGGCGATAGTAAGTAGTTCTTATTGTTGTGCGACTAATTAATAAAGCGTAAACATGTCACTAATGATTTTGTTTGTCGGCCAATTAAGTTTTGACTTAGGAATTGCTGTTTTTTCCATGTTTTTTTACTAATTAGGGTATTTACCTAATGACTCAAATTAACATCTTAAAAAACACATTTATACGTATCTACGATTAAATAATCTATAAGAGTTTTAGATCCCACTAGGTGTACTAGGTAATTGTTTTTTTAAGAGTAGAGTAGATTAAGGTAGTTCAACGTTGAGCACATGCGGAATGAGCACAATAAATATAACAATTAATAAATAAGTATTTACTTACCTACTGGTGACCAGTTTTAGCAAAAGGTTTTGTTAGTTATTTTAGTCTCATCTGTAACTTAAACTGTTAATTAATTTGTGAGGCTAAGGCTAAGGGCTGTTCCAACAAATATTTGAACAAATATTTTTGGATTTTTAGTATTATAGGCTTTATTCAGACAAAGTCAGGGACTGCTTTTGTGTAACCATGTGTCACAAAAAGGAGTAGGTCGTCACTTGGTTCTCAATTGCAGAGCCCTTCCGCGTGCAAGTTGGTTAACGGTGGTTGATAATATTACCGGGTAGTGCCCTACCTCATAATATTCTGTAGAGTAATATGAACGATAATAAAGCAGCATTATTTTCAGCAGACAGATAGATATTGGAAGCAAATCTTCACATTTTCTAGAAAAGTTTAGGTTGTGTTAAAGAAAGGTAAACAATCTTGATTTGTCTTTTTATTGAAAGACTCCATTTAAAAAGAAATGCAACTAAAATATATGTAGGTAAATACAACAATAACAATTACCAACTAAATCAATTGAACCATCAGTTTAAGCAGTAATAGTTTATATTTTGCTTGTTTATACTTAACTCACGAGTCGTGAGTCATACTCTAATCTCCCTCGCCACGCTCGGGAGTTAACTTTCGAATCCTTCATTAGGTTCAGGATTCAATAAGTCGCTCGTGACATAAGAAACTGCTTTACATCCTCTCGGTGCATTATCTACTATTTCGTAAAAGAGTCCAGGGTCCTGGAATTCACTAAAATCGAAAACAAACCCACTTTTACATTTATGATAATAATAGTAATACTAATAATGATTGACAACAATAACGTTCATGTCTTAAAAATAAATCGGCTCTATGACCGAATTTACTCAGTTTGAAATTCAAAACAATTAGTTGAGATTAAAATCTAAGCTTTCTGCGAACTAAGCTAATAAGCTGCTGAGGTAGGTAGGTAATCCGATACGGTTAACTCCTAAGTTTCTAAAAGTTTGGTAAAACTACAAGCTCTCGTTATATTTCGAACCAAAATAATCAAAACGACACACCGATTTGTAGGGAGAGGTGGGGAAAGATTGGGTCTTTAAGGAGAAGAAAACTTTTTTAAACATCGCAAACAGAAGTTTCTCATTAGGAAAACTTACTAGGGCTGGACGGCATTTTGAACAGAAGAGATGTTAGGTATAACCAGTGCCTTGAATAACAATCTTCCGAATGAAAGATGAAGAGAGGTCAAGAGATGTTAGATATTGACTGTGTGCATATCTTATCTTAGCGATCTTACAAAGCGAAATAATTTGGCTTTTGCTTTCGCGTGTATGTCGCGTACGAAGTCGCGGGCAGCAGCTAGTACTAGCATAAAATAAAATATTCGCACACCATATGTTATGCTAACATGTAAGGGGCCATTTTAGTTTTAAGATCATGTACACCTCAAGATGAAAATTAAATTTGATGCTTTGTTGAATGAAAATATTAATTTAATAATTTTCCCAAACAAGCTAAGAAATTTGGGCATTATTTTGACAACCTTCTTCGAGATAAATCGAAATTCTGGTTTAGCGGCCAAATAAATCTTTAGATACTTATATACTAATATTTTAAAGAGTTAATATTTTTGAGTTTGTGATGTTAAGAGTTTTTGAGGTTTTAGGGGGTATTCTCTGGATCTTCTGAACCGATTCTGAAAATTATTTTGCTAATAAAAGCTACGTTATTTGTTACTGTCGTAGGCATATTAATCGGAAAATTGAAAAGTAGAAACATTTTCGTGGTAGTTGAATTCGCAAAGTAAGTCGGAGAGAAAACGGTCGGACGAAAACGTTTCATATGAACGCTGCCTCAACGATGAGTGATAGGTACCTATATGATTGAGTTCTAGAGAAAAGTGGTAGAGCTTGATAATGCCTACGAAAACTAACTTTAACTTTTGAATTTAAGTCACAAAGAGTATTTTATATTTAAAAATAATTTAAAACGTTAGTTTATGTTTATTGGTCTTACTAGTTGACCCGCGCAACTTCGTCTGCGGCACTATTTTCGTTAGTGCTCCGCTCCTGTTATTCTTAGCGTGATGATATATAATCTATAGCCTTCCTCGATAAATGGGCTATCTAACACTGAAAGAATTTTTCAAATCGGACCAGTAGTTCTTGAGATTAGTGCGTTCAAGTAAACAAACAAACAAACAAACTCTTCAGCTTTATATATTAGAATAGATTATCAACAATTATGAATTCGTATCTAAATAAATAAGCTATTGTCTCAAGTGTTTAACAGGTACAAAAGACTTTTCTTTTTTACTGCATACAGGTAATTTGGACGAATGGTTAAAAAGATATTACGATATAGGTAGAGAGCCGCAACCATAATAACCGCGATAATGTACGATGTTTCTGTTGGACGGTTTTTTACATAAATAATTCAATCTATCCATAGGTACTTCAATTCAATTCAATTCAATTCAAAGCATTTTATTTCGAATAAACCATTCACAGGCACTTTTGAAACGTCAAGGTCGGTCAGTCAAAAACATGGAAGCTATTTGCACGTTCCAAAGCGTAGATCTCTATGGAGAAGAACGTGCAAGAAACTCCACGGACACTCTTTTAAATCATGTTCTGTTTTACAAAATTCTAAGTTACATCATCATCTTCCTGCCCTTATCCCATGTTACTTGGGGTCGGCGCAACACGTTTTATTCTTCCATTCTGTTCTATCAGTCGTCACTCTATCACTAACTCCCTTTTCTTTCATATCGCTCCTCACACAATCCATCCATCTTTTCTTTGGCCTTCCTCTCCCTCTCCATCCATCCACATATATGTTCATAACTCTTTTAGTTATATGCGTTTCATCCCTCCTCTTCACATGACCATACCAAGACAAGCGATTCCCTTTCAACTTTTGCGTCATTGGCGCCACTTTTAAAGTGCCTCTAATGTACTCATTTCTCACTTTATCCACTCTCGTTACTCCACACATCTATCTCAACATTCTCATTTCCACTACATGCAATCTATTTTCATCCGTCTTTTTCGCAGCCCAACATTCTGATCCATACATTACGACAGGTCTTATCACGGACTTATACTACTCTGTCAAGAAAGTACCGGGAAAAGATCAATAATACACAAAATGTCTGTTATTCATCCAAATTTATTTTATCACCTTCAAAGTATGCTCCTTTAGAAACGATACACTTGCGCCAACGAATAATCCATTCATCAAAACATTTTTTAAACGCTGCTGCCGGAATTGAGTTCAGTTCTCGCCGCGAATTCTCCTTTATGTCTTCTATCGATTGAAAACGGGTGCCACGAAGTGGTAATTTGAGTTTAGGAAAAAGAAAAAAGTCAGCAGGAGCCATATCTGGTGAATATGGTGGTTGCTGGATGTTTTTTTTTGAGTGTTTGGTTAAAAATTCGTTCACAATGATAGCCTTGTGCGAAGGCGCATTGTCGTGGTGCAAAATCCAAGAATTTTCTTTCCACAAATCTGGCCTTTTTCGTCGAATTTGCTCTCTTAAACGCCGCGTAACGCTCAAATAATATTCATTATTTACCGTTAGACCTTCCGGTAAGAATTCAGAGTGCACAACACCGCGATAGTGAAAGAAAACAGTCAACATGACTTTGACTTTTGATCGACTTTGGCGTGGTTTTTTCGGTTTCGGTTCAGTTGGAAGGCGCCACTCCGAAGCTCGTTGACTAGTTTGCATGTCAAACTCGTAAACCCACGTCTCGTCACCAGTAACAATGCGTTTCATGAATGTTGGGTCCGAACTGACTCGTTCTAGCATGTCCTCAGCGACTTTCATGCGATTGAGTTTTTGGAGAAAATTCAGATCTTTTGGGACTAGCCGAGCAGCAACATGTTTCATACCCAAATGATTAGTTAAAATGGTACGGATCGACTCGTGAGATACAGAAAGTTCGGCGGCTATCTCTCTCAGAGTTGAATGGGGATTTTCAGTCACTACTTCCTTCACTTTTGCGATGTTAACTTCAGTTGCAGACGTTGACGGCCTACCAGAGCGAGGCAAATCTTCCATCACATCTCGACCGCTTTTGAACGCTTTGAACCACTCATAAGCACGAGTTTTTGATAAAGTCGATTCACCGTAAGCCTTCTGTAACATTTTCAGTGACTCCGAACACGAAATTCCATTGGCGATGCAAAATTTAAGACATACTCTTTGTTCGATATTTTTGTCCATTATGAAATTTGCAATACACACTATATATGATATTACTAAAACCAGCACTGTATTTAATATAAATAACAGATGCAACTCAAACTCCGCGCCAAAATGGAAAACAGTTGTGCCAATCTAACAACTACAAAAAAACAAAAATTTGAATTTGGAACCATAAACAAATCATCCATTCCCGATACTTTTTTGACTGAATGTATATTATCCCTCTTAATTTAAGGGGCATCCGAGGGTCGCAAGTTGTTCCAGTGACCTGTCGCCATTTCATCCATCCTGAGTTGATCCGGTGCGTTACGTCTCGGTCTATATCGCCAGCTCCCTGGACAAGCGACCCGAAATTGTTGTTTCTGCATGTGAGGACAATGCAAAGGAAAAATAAAAAAAAGCTTCTTATAAGAATTTTAAAATATAAAGATTAAAATGAGCCAATGGCAGTTAAGAGATGACCAATCTCAACCGACGGCGCCCGTTCACGAACATGACGCGTGTATCGGCACCTTTCAGCTCAACCATTTTAAAGGGAACCGAATGATCCAACCCACGCGCCGCCATCAGCGAGATATTGAGTGAGCATGACATGCTCTCAACCACCATGCTCGTTCATGTCCAACAAATAAAACTATAACTAATCACATAAAATGTAAATGGATTCATGGTACTCACATTTACAAAATTTGAAAAATATTCTTCTACTTTACACAAAACTATGGTTGTCAATGACTAAATAATGAAAAATAAATTAATAAAACAACGATTAAGTCCTTACATCAAAAATAATAAATAAGTATCTATAACAAATATGTAAGTACCGATATAAAAAAAGAGAGTGAGCATCTCCTCCAAATATAAAAACCTAACAAGTGGACCCAAGTAGCTGTGACTATGGAGCAGGACCAGCATTTAGCCAAGCGTTTTTATCGAGGATATAATCTTCCAGTTTATAATACGCTTGTCTACATAGTGTGCGTTTTATGCATGCTTTAAATTTTCTCTTTCTACACTAATATTAGAAAAATGTAAAGTTTGTGATTGTGTGAGGTTGTAGGGGTAATCTCAGGATCTTCTTAACCGATTTTGAAAATTCCTTCACCTACCAATAGAAAGCGAGGCTATATAATAACCCGAAAAATACCGCCCAACAAAGTGGTCACGGGTCAGCTAGTCACATAGCAAACTCATATCTGTCGTGTAATTTAAAAATGGATCGAGCTTTTTCTAAGAAACATGGCAAGCAAGGAGGTAACTTATCTAAGGATTTATTTATATTTCGAACTGGCTTGCAAATAGAAAGTTGTTTGTTGTAAAAAAAAAAAAAAAAAATAAACATTTTAATGCGGGAAAAAATAATGTGCGTGTGGATTGAGTGATCTTTTTTAAAGTTCGCTTGATTATTGTTGTTCGTTATTAATTTTGGAAAGTAATCTATTGTTAAAAGTACTATACAAGTCTTGGCTACAATTAAGCATTGATGGACTTACGTAGGTATGTATGCCTCGTTTTCAGTTCTGCCAACATTCACACGTTCGTCCATAGATGCCTCTTGCTGGCCGCTGCCGCTGCAGTAATGTAGGTACTAATTATTCTGCTGAAGTTGCCTTTTTGGACCTGCTGTATCTTAAGACATTGAGAACTTTTCTTTTAAAGATTTCTGTACTTTTTAACCGACTTCTTCGAAAAGGAGGAGGTATCATTTTTTTTTTAATTTCGGTAGTCGGTGTTCAAAAACGAAAAAACCAACCAAAAACACCGACTTCCTAAATTAAAGTTATTTTTTACTTTGTAGTGTTTTGTTTTTGGAAGTCTGTTTTATTTTTTTGTTAAAAAGTTTTCTAAATTCCTTTATGTACCTACTGTGCTGTCATTTATTTTTATGCTATACTAGGTCCCTTAGAAACATACTCCCGGGATAAGAGTAGCCTTTGTCCTTTCTCAGGCACAAAGATATGAAAAAGCACAGATAGTCTAGAGACTATCTCTGTACCAAATTTTATTTAAATCAGTTCAGTAGTTTTGGCGTGAAAGCGTACAGACAGACAGACCGACAGGTAGACAGAGTTTTTTTTGTGGATGGGAAATCATCAAATGACTCCTCCCGCTTTGGGTGAAGCAAGAGGGAGTGTCAGACTCTTACTGACTAACCCATCCGTGTTCCTCCTGGTGCCCTTTGCGTTCCAAGGCTACGGCACCTCTTTCGAACAGATTCCGCAGCCCCAGCAGGCACCTGCCCTAGCGGGCCCCGTCTTCCACGCTGACTTCTCTTTGAGGCGTGCTGGGATAGATAGAGTTACATATATAAACGTTCTGAAGTGACTTTACTGTCCATTAGGAAAAGTAGATTTTTATGGAGAAGAATGGACAAGAAACTCCATAATGGACAAGAAACTCCTCTTTTCAAATAAATCTTTTACAATATTTGGTAAGTATACAATTTTTTTTTTATATGTGAGGTTAGGTATTACATTATTTTTATTTGTTGTTACTACATTAGTACTAGCAGTCTTTTACTTAAAACTACTTCATAATTTGCAAATTGTTTCTTAAATGAATAAAAAGTAATAACGCGCACAGCGCGGCGCATGCGCGGGCTGTTGCCCAGCACCGCGCCGTCATTCCTCTCCACCATCACTCGCAGCGCGTTCCGGGAGAACTCCTTGAAGTCCGGTTCGTCGGAGAGGGTGTCGTCGACCATGTGAAGCGGCCTGACTGGAGCTTCGGTATGTGACTCCAGCTGTGACGCTGTCGTATGGTGCGGCGGCGGAGGAACTTGAACATACGACACTTGATACGAATTGGCCTTTTTAGAGCCGCAGTACAAACTGAAACAAATATGTATTTCATTTGGATTTGGTAGATAGGAGTTAAGTTTACATCAAGTTTCGCATTTTAGAAAATTTCTTTCGTGACAAGAGATAAAAACATCGACGATGTTACTTGTTGTTATCACATGCAAAATAATAACATTTACTCTATTTCAATTAGGTAATGACTTTGTTGTTCACCTCATATTTAGTTATCTGTGCAAATGACCAAGTTAATCATAACCTACCTAGAGCTAATTCTTAGTAATGATATACAAAACATTTCGCCCAAATTAATTAGTTAGTTAAGTAATCACTTTGTTTTTCACCTCATTTTTAGGTTTCAATGCAAATGACTTCAAAGTTAGCTCTAATAATTATCTATTTGTTTTGTAAATCCGTTCATGTCCTTACATCTGAGGTCGTAAACAAGTTACGGTGTCAACAATATTGTGTTGTACCAAATGAGCTTTGAAGATGTTTTGCTAATCATGTTAAGAAAGTTGCTGATCACAAGATGCATGAAGAGCTTGCGTGACTAAAAAATTTGAGGTTTAAAATTTGATAATACAAAGTTTTCCTTCTGATAGATATCCTATAAGTCTAGGGTGTCAATGATATCATGTCACCGGGTAAACTAATTCATTTTCAATCATTTGTTTATGACAAAGTCGTGATTATTTATGTAAAACACCCTTACCTACGTGA
Source organism: Lacanobia oleracea (assembly GCA_950371165.1). Taxonomy (NCBI): domain Eukaryota; kingdom Metazoa; phylum Arthropoda; class Insecta; order Lepidoptera; family Noctuidae; genus Lacanobia; species Lacanobia oleracea. Next base: position 25,195,190 of record OX493396.1, read on the forward strand.
AACATGACAACGTCGCATTTTCTTAGCTTCAATATGAATGATTGATTTGAATGAACATGATTTACTCGTACTACTTGTCAATTAAACTTAGATACGTCACATGGAGAGTCTAGTTTTTTTAGTATATCTTCGAAAATATCTATTTTTGGAACAATTGTTCTAGGACTTTTTGTATTACCTACTGTTACATGTAGAATGTAACCTTAGTTATAGGATATCAAAAGTAACACGTTCTATGCCGACTTATATATATTGTTATTATTGTTTGTCTTCCGAAATAAATAAATAAATATACGAGGTAATGACATTTAAATAGGTACTGGTTCTTGTTCTTAGGTTTGGTCCTTTGGTAGCCGTATAAATAAATAGGAAGGCAAAAGACACTGACATAAATACATTTCTATAAAATGTACCTGTTTCGGAAACTACCCATTCTCATACTACACATTCATAGTGCGTACAGCTGAGGAGTGGAATCCCCTGATGGAGTCTGTTTCCTGATAGCTACTACCTGGGAGTCTTTAAGTCAAGAGTGAATAGGTTAGTTCTAGGCAAGCGTGCTTCATCTTCGACTACATCATCACTTACCATCAGGTGAGATAGTGGTCAAACGCGTGCCTATCATAGTCCCGGGATAAGTTGCCTATTTGCTACACAAGATTTCATTAAGATCCGTGCAGCCATTCTGACGTAGTTTAGTAACAAACGTCCATCCAAACTCATCATCATCATCATCATCTGCCTTTTTCCAACCATATTGGGGTCGGCTTTCAGTCAAACCGGATTCAGCTGAATACCAGTGTTTCACGTGGAGCGGCTGCCTACTAGACCTCCACAACCCATTAACTGGGTAACACGGTACTTCTTGGCAAGTCTGGATTTACTGGCTTCTGACAATCCGGAACGACTGCCAAAGATCTACAAATGACAGCCGGGACTAACGGCTTAACGTGCTTGCCGAGGCACGGAAGAAACTCGGTATTTTAAGATTGTCACCCATCATCAGACCAACCTTGGCAACCGTTGCTTAACCTTAAAGATCGACCCGTGCGGCTGTTAGATATTATTTAGCCACGAGCTCCATTCAAACATCCATCCAAACTGTCGCATATGTATTACAACAGTACAGACGCCAGGCGCCAGCACATCAAGCTACTCGAACTTTTCCCAATCAACTTTGAACTTAACCGCTTTAGTGATAAAGTTGGAAAATTATTTTGACAGATTGTTATAGCTTGATGAGCTAGCGGCTGTACAAACTGATACAAATGTTCACTTGATTTAGTTAGAAGTAACGTTGCCGTCGCTCGTTCGATGTTCGGGAGCGCCGAGTCATGAATGCGGTGATCTTCCTGCGAAATCATAATTTCGCCGAAGGAAGCTGCGGAGAGGGAGAGAGAGGCCGTGGCCACTCTCCCGTGCCGCAGCAGGCGAACCGGGCGTCGGCGGAGGGCGCGTATTTTTCCAGACGCACCCCTACTTGACGTTGCGGGGGGACTTTGCTCCTCCCGCGAGCTTGAGGTGGCCCGCATACGCGGGCACTAGCCGGGGATTATGGAAGGCGTTCTAGCTCTCACAATCCTCGGTCAAGTGTGAGATGGAACACCGGGGTGGGTTTTAGTCAGTACAGTAAGAGTCTGACAGACCACTTCGCCCGCCCCAGGCGAGGGACATCCATGAGGATTTTCCACCCCGGCAACAAAGTAAAAAAAGAGTTATTAGCGTTAGTAACGTTAAGTGCAAGTCCCGCATTTTAGTAGATAATATTCTAGGTATCGTGGCAAAAAAAATGCAAAATATCGACGATTTTGCTTTTCGCTATCGTCTGACAAATATTTGCTTTACTCTTATTAGCTAAGCACTTTGTTTTTCACCTCCTATTTAATAATCGGCGCAAACGACTTTAAAGTTAGCAATAATTAACTTTTAATTCGTTAATCGGGGACGTAAATAAGTCTTGATGTCGACACTCTTTGTATTTCGCTAATCATGTTTCGGAGTTGCTAATCACTAACAGAATTAAGAGACGCATGAAGAGCTTACGTGACTACCTCATGCATATGAGGTCATTCCGGCGCACATACATATGTGGCGGAGCGCAGCGCAGAACATATTCCACTGTCAAACTATTATCGACATTATCCTCATTGAAATAATATCTAAAATCAATTAACACAGCAAATATTCTAGAAGAGCATCGAACCGACTACGTGTTAATTGATTTCACATGTTTTTTGAATGAAAATAAAGGCGATAATAATTTGACGGTGGAAAATTATTATCGCCTTTATTAGGCGCTTCGCTTATTGCGCGTTGTACCAGCGCTTCTCACTATTAGCGAGATTTATGTTTCATTAAAGAATCAATAACAAAATCAAATATTAAAAAATACGGATAGATATTAAGGATAAGAAGGCAAAGTAGCTCTCTCTGCAGAACTTTTGTTTCAGACTCACGTTCCATGAAATACCTACTTACTAATAAATAAGTTTTAGTTGTAAAAATAAACGAAGGTATTATAGATCAAATCCCGATAATTTGACCCTGTAATAATATTAAATTTAAAATTAGCCGTTTTTTTAAGGATGGGAAATCATCCAATGACTCCTCCCGCTCTGGGTGAAGCAGGAGGGAGTGTCAGACTCTTACTAACTAAAACCCATCCATGTTCCCATCCGTTTTCATGTGAACAAAGTCCGTGGTTTTAGTTTTCTAGAAAGTGACAGGTTCGGATTATTATTGTTCACAATCAGGAGTTTGAAATGCTTTGATCAATGTGTTTCGGTGTTGCTAAAGCGTTTCCTTTGAAGATTAAATCTTTTTTTAAGAATTTTACTACAAAAGGGAGAGTCGAGCAGTTCATGGTCGCAACAGCATCAAATGTTTTACGGTTGTTTTTTTGAACTTTACACGAAACGTTTTCTTTACACGTTTTTACGGAAAACAGTAATAAGCACCTAGTAACGAGACAGTTATTCCCGCTATAACCTCCGTCGCAATCTAAAAAATCATAAGCAGACAAAAACAAAATCCATTGATTAATCAAAGTAGCATATCCCCATTCACGGGACCACCGTGACATCATAACCGCAGTAAAGAGTTACATGCACAATGCGACTGCCGGACGTCAATTGCGACATTATTGTCGCATGGCCGCACCTAAATTATATCGCTGTGTCGGGACATGCGCATGAGTGCATCACTGACATGTTACGGAAATGATTTCTACGAATAAATAATTTAAGTAACGACTGTCTGTCTGTCGGTTGGTGACTATATTGGAAATCTGCTGTCCAGTTAAATGTATTTTTCGGGTTATTGGGAATTCCTTGAAATTTATACATTATGAAAATGTAAAGGAAACGATTGCAAACCATTCTGAATTCAAGCGCTATTTTTCCAGAGATCGATATAGCTATGTTTTTCGACCTAACCTGCTTTATAGGCTATTTCATTGTTTCAGGCATGAATAAGCCTGTTGGTGTCCTTCTGGACATCTTTTATACTACGTGGTCGTAGCGTAAAAAATGGTTATAACTATGGCCATAATTGGTTTTGTTTCAGTTACGGCCATTATTGCCATATTACAGTAAAGTGGCCATAGCGTTAGAGGATATAATGATCTTGACTTGAATAAACTCGTAGAGGTTTCTTAAAGTGTTCCTACTATTGAGTTCTTCAACCTAAACGGCTGATCTTTGTACGATCACATTCGGAACTACTACGTATTTTTAACGATTTTAAGGGCTCCGTTCCGAACATCCGTAAAAAACAGAACCCTTATAGGATCACTCTCCGATCATCCGTCTGCCACAACCAATGTTTTCCGTATCTACTTTTTCGGACTAATTCTGTTAAAATATGATATACATATGGACTTCTATAACCCAAACACGGACGCATTACATAAATCAATATTTTTTAGTGTGGGTCTTTTTTAGGGGTCAAACAAGAAGATTAAATGAAAAAGTTTTAAACTGTGTGTCAAATCAAATGACATACTGCGAGGGTTTTAATTATATATTTTTTTCATCATTTTAAAATAAAAATATTGAAGTAATTCAAGAAATTAGACCAAAAATGGCCGATCCCCCTTCACTTATCTCCGGAACTACTGAGCTTGATGTTAAAAAAATGCAGATAATATGTAGTTATATTCCTAAAGATTACAGGATCACTTTTCTTATTACAAAATGTTGTGCAAAAATACTTCAGATAAACATCCATCCATCGTAAACTTTGTCTCTGTCATCTCTGACCTAGACTAGAGCCAAGAGCCAGTCCATGACTAATGAAAAAACGGCTATCTTAATTCACAATGTGCCATTCAATCAATAAACGTTTTTACAAACTGCAACTTCTGAGAAAAAAAAAACATACATGTGAATGAACGCAGAGAAATGTAGCATTGGGAGATTCGAAAAGCCGAGGCCTGTAGCACAATGTCGTACCGTAGCGCTACGTTGCTACGCCGTAGCACGATGTGGCTACGCCGTGGCGAATCGTAGCATTGCGTGCCGGCTGATGATATCGGGTTAAGCTGCGGGTTGCAGTCCCTATAAATGTCGTTTTTGACTAGGTCTGTCCGTCTGTCACAGCTTGATATCTCAAAAACTGCTAGTGCTATCTACTTAAAATTTGGAACAGTTTTAGATGACGTTTGTTCAACTATTTTGCAAATAAGAAAGTAATAAAAAGTCTATATTTTTTTTTGCAACAGCGCGTTAATGGGGTTCTTAAAAATTCTAAGTGTGGCCACTAGGGAGTATTATATGAAAGCACGCTATTTGCACATTTTAAAACATTTTACTTTTTTTTACGGTACCTTAAAAGAAAAAAAGGAACCCTTATAAGATTACTCTCTTGTCCATCTGTTTGTCTGTCCGTGTTTCACCGTCGATTTTCTCAGGAACAGGTGGGCCTAGAAAGTTGAAATTTATACCAGATTCTGAGATTTATAGTCCTTATTAAACGCGATTCAAAGATATGGACAAATTTAGAATTTCATGAAAACCTGTAAGTACCAAAATTTACCTTAATCAACTTTTTTTTATTTTTCGTTTTTTTTTCCTTTGTTTGTGCTATAAGACTTTCCTTTAACCAAAATTGACAATTCTAGGTCAGCCGATTAACGAGAAGTAGTTTCCATTGATCTAGAACCACGATATTAGGCAAGTAATACCGTCTTTTTCTACAAGTATACGGGAAAGTCTGAAAATATATATTTGTAATTTAATCAAAAAAATAAAGTCTTTATTTAAAGTAATTTGTAGCTACAAATTTGCACGGAACCCTCAGTGGGCGAGCCCGACTCGCACTTGGCCGGTTTTCGACTTTTGACGAAAAATTGTACCACAGGCACCTTACACCACTTGTACCTTATCTCCGAGGTTTGCATAAAGAAAAAACTGAAATTATTCTATGCGATACAAGTTTATATCATACCTCTAAAGAGCACACTTTTTCAGAAATCATTAACAAAAATTACACACACCATATGAAACTGCAATAAACACCGCAGTGTTAAAAGGCTTCGCCGATGAAAGTTTAAAAACATTTCATGTTTTATATGATGGTATGGAGCATTCGGTGCGCTAGTCCGACTCACTCTGGTCATGGTTAGTCATAGAGAACATTTCTAAAAAAAAAAAATAATTTTTTGCAATACCTTAATGTACCTACTGTGCTGCCACTTAGTTATAATGCTTTATTTAATACATTGCAGATTGTAATACTTTTACAGCTTTAGGGTTCATTGAAGATAACTTGTCTTATAGAAAGTGTAGAGTGTGTACCTATGTGTAGTGGTGTTTAGGGACTCATAACAAGAAAAGATAAAGTAAGGTAATAACATTATTTTTATTTGTTCTTATTACATTAGTAATTGCAGTCTTTTACTTAAAACTACTTCAAAATTTGCAAATTGTTACGTAAATTACATATCAGTCTGTACGTATCCATAAGTTACATACCTATTTAGATCATTGCACAATATAACTACAGAGATAGATACAAGTTTTACAAACATTTTTACTAAAAGTAACCTAATCTATTTACATATATATTACATTGCACAGTCTTTTAAATAGGAACATAATTTTCAAAGTTATTCTAAAAAGTCTCGTGTAGGTGTGATCGTTAGACCTTACTGCCCACACGATAAGATAAATAAGATATAACATGAAGAAGAAAGTCTTAAGATAAGAATAAGGAGGAAGATGAAGGAGATCCACGTGGCTCTCAAAGTGTCTTTCTTGAAGAAACTTAGGTACGAAAGTGTCTGGTCGCTGTCAGCACAGACACGATTACTGACAGTGACCACACACTTTCGTACCTAAAGCTGCTTTGAGCGCAGCCAGTTCTTTCTTTAACGAGGTCAGTTGGAGAGCCGCGTGGATTTCCCTCATCTTCCTCCTCTCTCGACTCTGTCTGGCGGCGAGGTTGTTCCGCTCGCGCTGGCGGCGGTAGGCGTCGTCCGCGGCGTCTGGAGCGCGGCTGGAGCGCACAGCACGGCGCATGCGTGGGTTGCCCTGCGCACCTAGCAGCGCGCCGTCGTTCCTCTCCGCCATCCGGGAGCACCCCTCGAATTCTGGATCGTCGGATCCACTATAATGTGGATAGTTTCTTGGCGCTGGCAGCTGCGGCTGAGGCTGCGGCTGCGGTTGCGGCTGCGGCTGCAGCTGCGGCTGCGGCTGCGGCTGCAGCTGCGGCTGCGGCTGCGGTTGCGACTGCGGCTGCGGCTGCGGCTGTGGCTTCGGCACTTGGGCTGCGTTCTTCGTTAAGTCCAATGGGACTTCGGCGTCGTCTGCGTATGGTTTCCACAGAGGCATGGTCACGTTGGATTTCCAAGAGAGTCAATCGAGGAATGGTGCTGGCGAGGTGTCCCCCCGCTTTTATATACGAGAGGCGGGGCTTAGTGGAGGGGGTCGCGTGGGACGCACCCCTAGCGCCATAGTGGGGACAAAACAATGGCGTGAATATTTGTGTGCAAATAAGTTTGTGGTGCAATTCATTGTATTATTTAGGTATATATCTACTGTTATAAATTCGGTTGCATTTGTGTTTTGTCTTGTACTGGGAAATAGGTAACTTATCTAGAAGTAATAGTATCTTTATCCGGTCTCCAGCTAATTTAAATCAAACGGTCTTGCGTTTATGTTAGTTATACCAATAAAACTACCTATGGGTACGTGTTAGATACATAACAGTTTAGGGCCAAAACATTTTCATTTCAATGTAAATATATTTCTATTTCAGTAAAATTTAAATCTGCACTACATAAAGAGGAAAGAGTTATATTACTTGTAACGAATAGGTAAACTCAAAAACATCTAGACCAATTTCAAAAATACTTTTACGTTATTCCTGAGTTACATAATATACTATAATTTATTTAGGAAAAAAATAGAAATCTCTATGAAAATTACAATACAAAATCCAGGAACATACGTAGATAACGCATATAAAAACAAAAAAAACCCACATCGCTGCCAATCGCAAAACTGCCCAGGACACTGGCAGCATTGCAGCGTTGAATGGCAATAATGATTCTTTGGCCGAAGAAAAGCCCAGCAATGTGGATTATTTTTTATGTCCAATGATTTATTTTGTTTTATACACGTTTTACATAATGCAGGTATTATTAGTCTAGTAGTTTGTTAGTATACCTATGTATGTAGAGCTCGTGTATTTCTTGTTATAAACAGTCCATAGAATTCAGCGGGTCTAAAGAGATCACTTTAGTAGTTCCTAATATTTATGACAAACTGTCAAATTATTAAAAAAAATGATACAAATCTTTTACTTGATTTAGTTAGAAGTAACGTTAAGAGCAAGTCCCGCATTTTAGTAATATTCTAGGTATCGTGGCAATAAACATGCAAAATATCGACGATTTGCTTTTCACTATCGTTTATCAAATATTTGCTTTACACTTATCTTATCACTTTGTTTTCCACCTCATAGTTAGCTATCGGCGCAAACGATTTTAAAGTTAACAATAATTAACTTTTAATCCGTGAATGACCTTACATCTCGGGGACGTAAACAAGTCTTGATGTAGACAAGCTTTGTATTTCGCTTATCATGTTTAGGAGTTGCTAATCACTAACAAAATTAAGTGACGCATGTAGAGCTTACGTGACTACCTCATACATATGAGGTCATTCCGGCGCACATACATGACCACAAACTGTTGTCGACAGTATCGTTATTGAAATAATATCAAAAATCAATTACCTCAACAAAAAAGTCCTGAAGAGAATCGAAGCGACTAGGTATGTGTTAATTTATTTCAGATGTTATTTAAATGAGATTAATGTCGATAATAATTTGACAGTGGAAAAAGCTCCACGCTAAGTTTCTTGCGCTCTTTACCAGCGCTTTTCACTATTTGTGAGATTTGTGTTTCATCAAAGAATCAATAACAAAACATAATTATGTAAGAATACGGATAGATATTAAAGATAGGAAGGCGAAGTAGCTCTCTCTTTAGAACTTTTGTTGCAGACTCACAGTCCATGAAATACCTACTTACTAGTAAACTGTAATAAGCACCTGGTAACCAGACAGTTATTTCCGATTTATCCTCCATCACAATTTAAAAAGTCTTAAGCAGACAAAAAATCCGTCGAATAATCAAAGTAACACAATCATCTTTATTCACGAGACCACCGTGACATCATAATCGCAGTAAAGAGTTACATGCGCAAAGCGACTGCTGGACGATAATTGCGACATTATTGTCGTACGGCCACGCCTTAATTATGTCGCTGTGTCGAGACATGCGCATGAGTACCAGAATTATGCAGAATTATGAACATAATTCTGCTAGTGCGCTTTCGACCGCGATCGTGAAAATTCGTAAGAATACCGTGTTGTTCAGTGGTTTCTTGTACAAACCGAAGCGCAAACCAAAACTTTGTTAGTGTTGGAATCACGTATCATATGTAAGTACAAGTATTTTACTATATTTGTCTTTAAAATCAACAAAAACAACAATTCGTAAAACATTTCTGGCTCTTACTATGTTATTTTTGTTTCCAAATATCACAGCGACTGTATTATTTTTTACAACAAATACATTGCTCCTTAAACACTACCTAAGTTTGTCGCTAAGTGACTGGACAATGTAAAAACCACAAAAAGATACTGTATTAAGCAGTTGATTCGCGTAGTACGACCGCTGCACCTAGCGATGAGTTAGTGATGTGCGTGTGCAGATCCACTAACGTAGGCTATCGACAACAATGTCGATTGAAGAATGAAATTTTGCTATTATAGTTTACTTATCAACCGTTTAACCCGGTTGGAAGATCGATGTGAAATAATGTTTTTTTACGTATTTTGATTTTTTACAGAGGAGTACATAAATGTGTAACAAACTTTCGTAAAGTAAGTTAATTAAATCTTAGGTTAACAATCGGTGGAGTGTTTTTGGCTTTGAAGTATCGTATATTATGCCTTTTCCTCGTGCCGTACTTTTTTATGGTTTTTGTATTTGACTTCGGTTAAAGCTTCGAATGCGTTATAGTAATCGGCATGGTTCAGATAATATAATATCAACTTTTGCTTTTGATAAGTTAGCATATTCATGTTATTTGTTTGCATGGGTGTGTTTTTTGTCAAATAATTATAAAAAATATTTACTAACTAGGGTATATTTTATAGCAAAAATATGCAGGGTAGACTTACAGTGGGAATCAGTTTTATTAAGTCAGTTCAACAACATTCATTGCGTTATTTACTTTGTTGAGCTGACCAATTTATCGCACACATAAAGCAATATGTTTCAAAGTCATTCAGATCTAGATTGAAAGTGTGTTACGCAATTAGGGTGCTGCCTCATGGTGAGGTTTAGAAGTAGTTTAGGATAGATGTAAATGATAAATAAGTTGCTTTTACCTTTTCAGCTTCCCTTAAGATGCGAATGAAAAAAAGGAATGGATTGATGCCACAGGCAGGCCACCTAATTGGCATCCTACAAAAAGTAGTACTGTATGTTGGGTTCACTTACGAAAACCGCATTAAAATCTGTTGAGTAGTTTAAAAGATATAAGTCTCGGAAAAAGCGACGTTGTTTTATATTGTTACAAGTTGACCCGCGCAACTTCGTCTGCGCTCAGCTCCTACTGGTCTGAGCGTGATGATATTATATAGCCTATAGCCTTTCTCAATAAATAGGCTATCTAACACTGAAAGATTTTTTCGAATCGGACCAGTAGTTTCTGAGATTAGCGCGTTCAAGCAAAACTCTTTAGCTTTATATATTAGTACTAGTTGACCCGTGCAACTTCGTCTGCGTCACAATTTTCATTACTGCTCCTATTGGTCTCAGCGTGGTGATAAACAGCCTATAGCCTTCCTCGATAAATAGGCTATCTAACACTGAAATTTTTCAAATCGGACCAGCAGTTCCTGAGATTAGCGCGTTCAGGTTAACAAACAAACTCTTCAGCTTTATACTCGTATATTAGTATAGATACTCGTAGACAATAAAGAAGATATTTTTAGGTACGTTTGTTTATTTTTATTCTATTGTTTTCTGTACATGCTGTTATATTTTATTTTTTTCGTGACCCCAAAAAAATTATTCTACAATAATAACATTGAAAATTCGATAAATTTCCGGTGTAGTCAATCACAAGCGTATATGAGAAATAAATTGCTTTTGCACAGCACAGCGATAGCGACCGTTGTTTTAATGTGCGTGAGTTGTACGGTGAACAGTAAATACACGCTGTGTTTGATGGGATAAGGTTTGTAATTGATTGTGTAATACACTCTGATTTAAGAAATGCGGGTGTGTGCGCGACTGCGTATCTATTGCTTTTACAGAAGTGCATGTGTAGTAGTTTTCGTGTGAAGGGGATATACTGGGGACACAGGGTTCCGATATATTTTCGTCTAACGGGCATATCTCCTTGTTTCTTATATCTATGGGTAAAACTAACTGAGCATGTTTGCGCTGAAAGTATTCGTATTATCTTTGCGCACGCGACTGTATCACTTGTTGTGAGTTAAATTAAATTATTATAAAAGTTCTATTTCATAGTTCTACACTCACCTAATCATGACATAGGTCCTACCTACCTATTACTCATGAAGTAGGTATTTGTTAGGTTGTTAAATAGGTCATGGGGCTATCAGGATGATACTGAAGCTAAGTAAGGCTTTTGAAAACTTAGCTTCATGAGCAGCATGATCGACCACCCTTCCACTAAAGAATTATTTTTTGAGAATCCCAGAAAAGTTTAACATTATTTTGTTAGTGAACACCAGTCACACAGATTTCTGCGCCAGGCATTACTCCCTGTTACCGTTAAGACAGTACAAATAACGGTTTTACTGTCTCAGAGACTCTATTTTGCAAACCATCGCATTGTCTTGTCCTGACATAAAAGGGTTGCTCCAAGGTTGGTCCTTTGCGAACATCGCACAATGCGGATTATACAATTTGCATGTTGAGTTTGCAGGGTTCGTTCCGAGAATGTTGACTTGCACTAATTATTATATAAGTAAATGCGTGTCTGAGCCAAAGATGGGGTCTCGGGATTACCCGCTACCTGATTATCCCCAAACCCTTAAAACATTACTTTATTTGAATCAACAATGGAAGATATCCTTGCGAAACTGGCAGCAGGTAACAAGCCTGCGATTATTTGTAAGGGATTTTAATATTAGTATTTTAGAAATTAATTCAAATAGCAGCAGATTTATAAGCCTTTATAAATCGTTTAATTTGTCTAATGTGTTTACAGAACCAACTAGGATAACACCAACTTCTTCAACCTGTATCGATAATGTATTCTGCGATCGCGAATATTTAGATAAAGCCCTCTGATCATAGTGGTCAATTGGTAACATTTAAGTTTAAAGTAGTGTTGGAAAAAATCATATACAATATAGGCCAATTACAACTGGCAAACTAGCCAAATTGAATGGTACCTTACAAAATAAGTTAAATGTTCTGGGCCATAACATTGACGATGCTCATAAATTTTATGGTAATTTCTTTTCAGTATGTATTTAGTGACTGGGCGACTAAAGGCATTAGGATAAGTAAGGAAAGACTATATGGGCTATATGGCCTTAATTCTTTCATTAACACTGAATCTTTTTATAAACAAATATTCTAAAGTGTTCAAAAATACTTGCAAGGTAGCTAAAGCCCTATATACGAGTATTAGCAACAAGATCAAATCGTCAGAAAATAAAATAAAGACAGTTTGGAAAGTTATAAATAAGGAAACAAATAGAAATAAAGTACGAAACATTGATTATTTACTGGAGACTGCACATGGTGCCAAAAGCTCTAATTTAGAAGTAGCTCAAGAATTTGTAAATCTTTTCACCAATATACCAACAAAAGCTACGGAATCTTTAAATTCTTCACCTGAGGTCTCATATAATTTATTAAGAGCTAACGTCCCAGGTTGTACGGTTAAATTCCAGTTCAAACATATCAACCCTGTGACGGTCATAAAAGCTTTCCGGCAAATCAAAATCAAATTGACCGAAGACATATGGCGAATGTCTATTAAAGAGTGCACGTCCATAATTGAAACTATAGCACCATACTTGGCTTTTTTTTATCTGGAAAGATTCCTTACTATGTTATACCAATATTTAACCTCTCGGCTGGCAAATTTCAAATGTCATGTTTACGTCATACTCCGTTGCGTTTCGCGGGCGCCCGCTTATCGCAAGCGTAATATGACCCGCAGCACAAAAAACCTTATCTCTCCGCTCACAAAGCAGCTATTCACACACTTGAAACTGTTATGGGTTCTTTAATTATGTTACTATGTATTAGAATGTAAACAATATTCTTATAACAAACCGAAATATAAACATTTTGGATAGATACGAGAGTACTTGCTGAAAGCTATTTTGTTGTATTATTATGTTGATTTCTGACACAAATGTTGGATCAATTTACACAAAATTTTGGAATTAAGGTCATAAAAAGACAAGTAATCTAGTGATGATGTTATTTTACGAGATCAAAAATCGACTGCCGCAATATTGCTCAAACTTCATAAAACGCGGAGCAGACATTTTGATTTACGTAATTTGTATTTTTGTAAACAAACATCAAGAATATTCCAATTAGATTCTAATAAGAAATGTTTCTAGATTACTAGCCATGTATTCACGAACTCATTTTTAATTGTATATCGTTACAATATGCCAGTATAATTCTGAAATATCAAATTACTTACGTACGGGAAGAAATCCGGTAACTAGTTATGTTTCGTAATTTTCACCAGATAATTTACACTTTTGACGTTGAATATTAGTTGAAATTTAACGAAAATAAAGTAAATTATGAATTTCTATCAATACTTGGCTTACTTTCCACAGAAAAACACGTAAAAATCGAAAATTCTCGCGCACAAGTTGAACGAATGTTTGTTTGATTTGACAAATGTATTTTGTGACATTTCTTTTCTTGTCAAGCGTATTTTTTTTTTCCGACAGTGTTCCCATATGAAAAATATTATATACCATAGAGTTCAATCGTTGAGAAAAGAAAATTAACAGTAAAATTTTAATAAATTCAGTTTTAATCCGTAGGGTCGGGTGGAGCCACAGGGACCCACCTGACTGTTGACGGTATTGTGTAGTGGATCCGAGGGGATCCACAAGCCAGCCGAGAGGATCGGGCGACAGCAAAGACACCAATAATTATAGACCTGTATCTATATTGCCGGTTTTTAGCAAAGTGTTTGAAAAAGTAATGCTCTATCAGATGGTCAATCATTTAAACATCAATAAAATCATACACGATGAACAGTATGGTTTACCAGGGGTCGTTGTACGACTGACGCTGGTTCCTCGTTGTTAAAACACATATATTCAGCGTGGAAAGAGGTGCAAGATGCCATAGGAATCTTTTGTGACCACTCCAAGGCACTTGATTGTTTAAATCACAAAACCTTGCTCCTAAAGCTAGGACATACGGACTAGGTAAACTTGCACTCATTCTAGTTAAATCTTACTTAAATGATAGACAGTAGCAATTTAAAAAAAAATGGTGTCAATTCACGGGGTTTAAAAGTCAAAATGGTCCTTTTCTCTTTCTAGAATATAATCGTATTAATGATCGAACCCATCTTTTAAAAAATCAACCTCAAATGGTATTATTTGCTGACGATACGTCCTTAATTTTTAAGATAGATAGACGTTCCATAAATCTTGATGACGTAAATAACGCCAAATTAAAACATCACTACACGCGTTATGATATCTGGACTCATGTTTTATATGAAAATGTATGCAATAGAATAACACTTATCGTATGCAACGCAACATAGAATAAATGCTTGTATTGCATAGATTTTACTTACGTAGTATTACTTTGCATACGTTGCGTAGGTACGTGGAACCAGTTTGTTTCTCGCTTCATGCACGACTACTCAATAGTTTTTGAATTGACTTTAATAATACTGAATAGCGTAATTTAGAGGTTCATAGTAGGCCTCCCATAAAATGTGTAAGTATTTGTATGCCAAATGGTAAAACATAGAGAAACTATAAAATAACCATCGTGACATCTTGCACACTATTGTAACGTATAACCTAAACTATTGTAACAAATAAAGACGATTGAAAAAAAAAAATATGGTTAAGTGCGTACAATCACTAGCAGTTGCATATTAAACAGGAAAAGCGGCCAGCCGCTAGCCGCCCCCGCGGCCAACCGCTACTCCGTAGGAGGGCTTCGTGCTGTTTAACGTAGGTAGGTACTGGATTGCGTTAGCGTAAACATTCACTTATGTCAAATTGCATAGAAGAAAAAAAAAAGGCATTCCGTTATTATCACCAGACGGAGCTTATTCAGTGTTAATACCAACTGTCGTTTACGCTATCGCAATCGAGAACGTTAAAAAACTCAAGTTTATCTATTGCTTGGATCTTTATTACATCGATAGCGGACCTATTTATTTAGTAGTGCAAATTTAATGATGTATTCTTAATAATTATCATTGCTCGCAAAACCGCTCTAGTCGAAAATTCAGCAGTTTTTTTTTAATATTATTGGTTGGACAACTCTTAGCTTAAAAAACTATTCAAAATGACTTCATTTCACTTTATTAATGCGATAAACCAAACCTAGGCCCATCAATCAATCAATCAATCAATATTTATAATATCCTTCCGTTACTGAGTGAGCGAGTGACTGACAGACAACGCACAGCCGAAACTACTTGTCGTGTACTCTATCTGATCTGTGATTCTATGAAGACCCGCTATAAATCACCACGATGCCAGTACTTATTAGTTTACTGAGCAATAAACAGTCGGTACTCCCTAAAACATCGAAATGACTTGACTCTGTTTGTTTTACCTCGTCGTCCATACAATGATACACTCTATCTTATCTGTGATTCTATAAAGACCCGCCAGTATTCATTAGTTTACTGGACAATAAACAGTAGGTACTTTTTTAAGTTGCCGTCATTTATTGCCGTATTGTTTGACATTTTGTTGTTTTATGGTCTAGCCCGCATTTACTTCGAGTGTCGGCGTTCTTTTAACTGTCGTGATTACTTTACACGTGTTAATTTCGGCTTCTAGACTGTTGTTAGGTTCTATACGTTTCTACCTGTGCAACTTCATCTGCGTCAGATAAGAGAGAGAGAGAGAAGAAAAATAAAATTTTCTCCGTTTTCGCAAATATTTCATTGAAGCTCCGCTCCTATTTGTCTGACTATTTGTCCACACGTATCAGAATTGCGAAGGCGTGCAATGAGTCAGCAGATCCCTCGCTGACTGTAACTGCGATCGGTTCCCGTAATCTCAACCATTCGGCCAAGCGGTCATGCACATTCACACTTGTATGCATTGTGCCGTACTGAACAATTCGCCTTTATTGCTATCAAATCGAATTTGAATTTGAAAGATACGACAGCGCCGCTAAATGGTCCTCGTGGCAGCAATTTGTTGGATTTACAAATTGCGATCGGTACATGCACTGTCGCCGAATTGCTGTTTAATATCCTTTCGTTTGCATAGTTAGCAATGATTTATTTTTCTACACACTTACGATAACAACTTAGGTACTCTATTACAATCTTGTGAACCATTCTCAAAAGCTCAACAGTAGAGCAATAATTTCAAGAGCCATAAATTATTGTATTCCAATATATCGCTAAAAGTTCCAACACGCTTTGGAAACGTAATCTAAATCATCAAGTTTTTATAAAATTCAATTCAGCATCGCATGGGCTTCGAAAGGACAATACAAATTAATCCGTAAAACTTATATATTCCCTTAACAATAAATCTAATTGTACATTCGTTTGCCCCCACTGTATGTCGACAATACCCACAATGCGCCATATAGCCATGTTTTCATGTAGCCACGTAGGCGGAACGTGTGACCTCCCCGTGGAGAACGTTCTCATACAAGGCCCGGAATCAAAGCCTTACCCTCGGTCGCCTCACTTCAGAGTCGGACCCGCTCCAGCAAACATTGCCTTTTTATTTAGGTCTTAACGGAAGTGGCTACCGACAATGTCTAATGATTGTGGGACATCTTCATTTGTGATCTTTTAGGAGGTAAACCATACAAAGGTACCTACAGTCGAACATAGAACCTCCTCCTTTTTGAAGAAGTCGGTTAAAAAGAGCAGGTACTGTCGTGTGGACCACGGCCTGTGGTCTGGGATATATATTACAAGCCAACACACTGCAATCATATACACAATATTTTTTATCAGCTAGGAAAGACCGGCCCCATGTAGTTTAAATAAAAAAAAGGTAGACAAGTAGAAGTGTCATTTACAAGCTACTAACAAATTATACACCATTATCATTATTGAATACTATGATTCTACGTCCTGTCCAATTTTATCATTGTCTCGCTTTCACTAGTGAGTTGATGTTTACAGACTAGAGGAAATCCTATTGTTTAGGCAACACAAGAATTTGCAGTTCTAGTTATAAAAACTTGTTACCCAAATGCTTAGCTGTTTAAATACTGATCAGAAGATCGTAATTCTTACTCTTCATAAAGAATTTAAATTAAGGTTCTGCTTATGAACATTTCATGGTTGACGCTTTTAATAAATAAGCTTGTTGGTGTACTTCTGGACGTCTTTTATACTACGTGGTCGTAGCTTAAAAAATGGTAATAACTACTGAAACAAAAATTATTGCCATATTACAGTAAAGTGGCCATAGCGTTAGAGGATATGATCTTGACTTGATTAAACTCGTAGAGGTTAAAGTGTTCCTACTATTGAGTTCTTCTACCTAAACGGCTGATCTTTGTACGATCACATTCGGAACTACCACGTATTTTAACGATTTTAAGGGTTCCGTTCCGAACATCTGTAAAAAACAGAACCGTTATAGGATCACTCTCCGATCATCCTTCTGCCTCAACCAATTTTTTTCCGGATCTACTTTTTCGGACCAATTCTGTTAAAATATGATATACATAATATGGACTTCTATGACCCAAACACGGACGCGTTACATAAATAAATATTTTTTAGTATTGGTCTTTTAAGGGCTCAAACTAGAAAATTAAATGAAAAAGTTTTTAAACTGTGTGTAATACTGCGAGGGTTTTAATTATGTATTTTTTTCATCATTTTTAAATAAAAATATTTAAGTTATTCAAGAAATTAGACCAAAAATGACCGAGCCCCCTTCGCTTATCTCCGGAACTACTGAGCCTGATGTTCAAAAAAATCAGATAATAGTTATATTCCAAAAGATTACAGGAACACTTTTCTTATAACAAAATGTTGTGCAAAAATACTTCAGAAAAAAATCCATTCATCGTAGACTTTGTCTCTGTCATCTCTGACCTAGACTAGAGCCAAGAGCAAGCTCATCACTAATAAAAAAACGCATATCGTAATTCACAATGTGCTATTAAACCAATAAACGTTTTTACAAACTGTAATTTCTGAGTAAAATAATAACAAACGTGTGAATGGACGCAGAGAAATGTAGCATTGGGAGATTCGAAAAGCGCGCGCTTCTTGACATTGAACTCTAGGAGTCGGGAGTCTTATGGACATGCAAGGGTTTTATTAAGGATTTAAGTAGGTATAATATATGTAGTACATACGCGCCAAGTGACATTACTATCAAATGTCAAATGTTGTCATCTGTCAATTAGTCAACTGTCAGTGTCGATATTATTGCTCGTTTCAAACAGCGCTTTCAATCGAGTTTTTTGATAAGGCTTATTATGTTTCCGCGACATCATAGCGGACTGTTTGTAACTAAAAATCATTATCGTATATCAAGTGTTGGGAATACTGACGCTTGTCTGTGTCAAACTCCTATTAAGAGTGCTGTTACAAAGACTTGGCTGTATGAGCTATAATACCTTTGAATATTAAAAACCTCAAATTGAACCAAAAAATAACAGAACTATCACCGAGGATTATGACGGAAGCTAAGGACGAAAGTGAATATTTTTAAAATGTTTTCGAAACTAAAAAGTGTCCGTTCTATTAAAATATAAGTAATGTATATTATTAAAAGAAATAGTAATTATAGTAAATATTTCATGCGTGTTGGTTTATAGGCCATTTTTTACAATGTCCTTTGCACGGAACCCTCAGTGCGCGAGTCCGACTCGGATTTGGCCGATTTTCGACTTCTGAGGAAAAATGTGAAAAGTTGTACCATTCCGGCCCTTATCTCCGAAGTTTGCATAAAAAAAACTGTAATTATTCTATGCGATACAAGTTTATATCATATCTCTAAAGAGCACACCTTTTCAGAAATCATCAACAAAAATTACAAACACCATATAAAACTGCAATAAACACCGCAGTGTTAAAAGGCTTCGCCGATGAAAGTTTGAAAACATTTCTTGTTTTATATGATGGTATGGAAGACTCAGTACCCTAGTCCGACTCACTCTTGACCGCTTTTTGTATTAATAGATCAAAAATCAAAATCAAAAGGTATTTATTCAAACTAGGATGAAAATCAGCACTTTTTGAACGTCAAAATTTACATGAAGACAGTCCCCCGAATCGGCCGCCCGTCACCACTTCCTAGTGTTTTAGCTGGGAAGAAGAAGTGGCCAACAAACTCCCCAGCAACACAACTGTCTGTTAAGTTTGAAGAACTTGAATTTATTATTCAACATTTTATGATAGATATCGAACATTAAATTAAATTAAATAACACATGTCAGCTAGCGATTTATATTATCCCAACAATTAAATATGAACAATGATAAAACTAATTATATAGGTAGTTAAACAAGTAAAGTCAAGTATACAATACTAATCAAAATGAGCCTCCAGGGATAAACAGCGCGCCCGCTTACACGTGCAACAATGGAATGGAATAACCATAAGCTGTGACCCATAGTCACAAGTGATAAACTAGGACCATTGCTTATAACACTTAAAAGATATAACAATAATAAATTACGGTCAGCAAGACGACCAGTCACCGCTATCAATTTGTCGAGGTCGGTAGGTAACCAGTTAATGCAATAAAACTCATGTTAATGAGAAGATTGTGTCAATAAAAAAAGTAAGAAAAATACAGAAATTACACAGCGACCAACTATTTTTATCGTCTAAGTAGTCGTTTATAGTACAGTATGCCTTCGAAATGAGGTAACATTTCACTTTCGCTTTAAAAGCATAAAAAGGCAAGTCTAGAAAAGAAACAGGTAACGAATTATAAAAGCGGATACCGAGCTACACACGACACACACCAGGCTTGCTTTTTCTTAGAAGTTACCTATACACTCTCTCTCCCAGGTTGTAGCAATCAGGATACTCTGACTGTGGCAGGGAATCCTAAGCTGTACGCAAAATGATAGTATATAACATATACTATCATTTTGCGTATCTCCCATATAATAATTTGAATCAGAGAAAAAACTTTTACAAGGCCTACTGCGACCATATTAGATCCTTTATAAATAAACATGACTGGGACCAAAAATTTGCAAATAGTAATGATGTAGACAGCATGATAAAAGAAAATTCTATGAAGTATTAAACAATGCAATCAACAAATTTGTCCCAAATTGTAAGTCAGTGACTTGCCGTTATCCCCCATGGTTTAGTAAAGCAATTATTAGGTCGCTAAAGGCAAAGAATAAGTTAAGGTTACGTTTTAAAAAATATAAAAACCCGCTGGATAAATTGGAGCTAAGTTTAATTGCTAAACGCTGCCAAAACCTAGCCAAAACCTTGTACAATACCTATATGGAAAAACTGGAATCGGAAATTAAAGAAAACCCAAAACTATTCTGGACGCATGTAAAGGCAAAACGCGGTGGGTCTAGTGTCTATCCACTAATAATGACTGACGGACAGACTGTAACATCAAATGGCCCAACTATCTGCAATCTCTTTGGAAACTATTTTGCATCGGTTTACACCCCTGATCATGGCACAGAATTTAAGAGTGACTCAAAGTTTCTTGACTCAATAGAAGTTAATAGCCAGTGCCTAATAATTCCTGAATTGGACAGTGATACACTGCTGAAAAAACTTCAATCTGTTGACATCAGAAAAGGTGCAGGTCCTGACGGAATCCCACCTTTATTCATTTCTGCCTGTGCCACGTTCCTGGTTGCTCCACTTATAAAAATATATAGGGTGTCGTTAGCAACTGGAACCTTTCCTACAGAATGGAAAAAGGCGAAAGTTGTTCCTGTGCACAAATCGGACAAAAAGGACACCATATCCAACTATCGGCCTATTGCGATACTCTCCACCTTTGCCAAGATATTTGAGTCGTTAATCTGTCCTCACATCCAGCGACATTTCAGACTTTATCTAAGTGATCACCAGCATGGCTTCGTTGCATCTAGGTCGACTGCCACAAATTTGTTGTCTTTCTCTGAGTCTCTAATAGAAACCGTTGACTCGAATAACCAATTTGATGTTTTGTACACTGATTTCAGCAAGGCCTTCGATAAAATTTCCCATTCCATACTAGTTCATAAACTAGCCACGTACGGTGTCAATGGGACCTTGCTGAAGTGGCTGAAATCCTACCTGTTGGGGCGTGAATTTTATGTTGTGGTGAACGGTTTTCGATCTGCTGGCAGTTATTATATGACTTCCGGAGCTCCTCAAGGCTCACATCTGGCTCCCATATTATTTATCATATTTATTAACGACCTTCCCACCTGCTTTTGCTTCTCTGAATGTTTTTTATACGCTGATGACCTAAAGTTTGCAAGAAAAATCGAATCATCTAGTGATATAGCGCTCCTACAGGATGATCTAAACCGGCTTATCAAATGGTGTAAAAATAACAAAATGGAACTAAATTTAAAAAAATGTTACGCCTGTCGTTTTATAGGAAGGCTCATCCTATCCAGTCAGAGTACCTAATACACGAGACAAAAGTACAACAAGTCGATACAATTAGAGATTTGGGAGTATTGTTCGATAAAAAAATAACTTTTGTCCCTCACCTAAAGAATATTATTAAAAAAGCTTCCAAAATGTTGGGTTTCGTACAAAGGAGCACTAGGGAATTCAAACTCGTTGGCACTAAAATAATGCTGTACAATAGTCTCGTAAGAAGTATCTTGGAGTATTGCAGTGTTATATGGAGACCACACTACGCTACACATAAGTTATTCTTAGAAAGAGTCCAAAAACGGTTTATGTGGCACCTTGCTTTTTCAAAAGGAAAAAGCAAAAAGCTACCCTCATACAACACACGTTTAAAGTACTTCAAGATGGACTCTTTATCAACACGAAGAGATATTATAGATGGTTTGTTTCTTTTTAAACTCCTAAGAAACAAAATCGACTGCCCTAATATATTGAGTCTCCTAAAGTTTCGTGCCCCTTCCCGATGTCCGCGGATCCCCATTACTCCGCTACACCCACCTCTTCGCAGAACTGTGCTGGGTGCAAACTCCCCGATTCCACGCCTGTGTAGAATGCTTAACGATTGCAGTGATCTTGTAGATATACATCACGACAAACTGAGCAAATTTCACAAAGTAATTGTCCAGCGCTATTCCAATAGGTAATTTCTTTGGAGATATAAGAATGTAAAATTTTACAATTTAATTTATTTTATCCGAATGAATTTATTTGAATGTTTTAATGATGACAGATTTAATTTAACTTATTAATTTTATGTATTAATCTGTTTTAATTTATTTATTTTTGATGATTTTGATTTTAATTTATTTGAATGCTTTTAATTTTATTTTATTTTTTCTGTTAAACCAATTTCATACTATTTATATAAACCTGTTATCGTTATTAATTTGTAATCGTTGTAATTAATTTATTTATAGTTTAATGTTTTTTTTTTTACCGTAAATTAATGTTATGAATTATTTTAATCGCTTAGCCAAAAAATTGTGTACGTGGTGTTAGCCTGTAAGTAATTGTTGCACTTAATAATGTATCTATACAATTAAACTAAGTGTACGTCTTGTGTAAACAATTGTTGCCTAACCAAATGAATAAATAAATAAATATTTAAGATAGATAGACGTTCCATAAATCTTGACGACGTAAATAACGCCAAATTGAAACATTACTACACGCATTATGATATCTGGACTCATGTTTTATTTGAAATTGTATGCAATAGAATTACACTTATCGTATGCAACGCAACATAGAATAAATGCTTGTATTGCATAGATTTTACCTATGTAGTATTACTTTGCATACGTTGCGTACGTGGGACCAGTTTGTTTCTCGCTTCATGCACGACTACTCAATAGTAATTCGGAGTGACAATGTGAATTTCAAACATTTTTCGTATATGTAGGTAACTCATTGACATTACAACATTTCGTTCCTATTGAATGATTTTTTTTTTCATGAAATTACCATTCAGGGTTTAAATGAACTTAGAGGATTATATTGACGATTAAAATGGTGATGATTCTTCAGTTAAATACGCGTTACGGCCGCTAATCGTATTTTGTTCAACATACAGCTTCACACTGACCGGCAAATTAGAAAAAAAAAAACATAAAATGTTTGAATTTCGCGGGCTACCCTGGCGCTTCCACCTTAAATATTGAAATTACCAATTCGATTTTATTAAATTACATTATTTTTCAATTGACTTTAATAATACTGAATAGCGTAATTTAGAGGTTCATAGTAGGCCTCACATAAAATGTGTAAGTATTTGTACTCCAAATGGTAAAACATAGAGAAACTATAAAATAACCTTTGTGACATCTTCCACTCTATTGTAACCTATAACTGTAAATTGTAACAAATAAAGACGATTGAAAACAAAATTACGGTTAAGTGCGTACAATCACTAGCAGTTGCATATTAAACTGGAAAAGCGGCGAGCCGCTAGCCGCCCCCGCGGCCAACCGCTACTGCGTAGGAGGGCTTCGTGCTGTTTAACGTGGTCGGTACTCGATTGCGTTAGCGTAAACATTCACTTGTGTCAAATTGCATAGAAAAAAAAAAGCTTTCCGTTATTATCACCAGACGGAGCTTATTCAGTGTTAATACCATGTTTATGTAACATGCAGGCGACAGTCGGCACAAACGCAAATGATACTCAAAAAGATTAGTTGCGCCGATTAAAGCGACACTTTTTGCCAAAATCCGAACCCGTTCGATAGCATCACAAACAAGAACATGGGCAATGGCACATAACTGTCAAATATAGCGGACTATAGACATCTGCATTTTAATGCAGCTGCAATCACCCCTCGTGCAAAATAGAACCTTAACGCGTCCCCACCAAGCTTTAGTTTTGCGTGTACTCTATCTGATCTGTGATTCTATGAAGACCCGTTATGAAGACCCGCCAGTACTCATTAGTTTACTGGACAATAAACAGTAGGTATTTTTTTAAGTTGCCGTCATTTATTGCCGTATTGTTTCACATTTTGTTGTTTTACGGTCGAGCCCGCATTAACCTCGAGTGTCGGCGTTCTTTTAACTGTCGTGATTACCTTGCACGTGATAATTTCGGCTGCTAGACTGCAGTTGTTAGGTTCTACCTGTGCAACTTCATCTGCGTCAGATAAGAGAGAGAGAAGAAAAATAAAATTTTCTCTGTTTTTGCAAATGTTTCATTGATGCTTCGCTCCTATTTGTCTGACTATTTGTCCACACGTGTCAGAATTGCGAAGAGGTGCAATGAGTCAGCAGATCCCTCGCTGACTGAAACTGCGATCGGTTCCTGTAATCTAGACCATTCAGCCAAGCGGTCATGCCCATTCACAATTGTGTGCATTGTGCTGTACTGAACAATTCGCCTTTATCGCTATCAAATCGAATTTGACTGAATTGACTGTAGAATTGATTTGAAAGATACGACAGCGCCGCTTAAGGTGGATGCTCCAGGGTAGCCCGCGAAATTCAAATATTTTTATGTTTTTATTATTTCAGAAATAATCATTCTGTCGAGCTACATGAACTTAGAGGGTTATATTGATGATTAAAATGGTTATAATTCTTTAAATAAATACGCGTTACGGTCGCGGATCGTATTTGGTCCACATACAGCTTCACACTGACCGGCAAATTGCAAAAAAAAAAAATATATTTTTATTTCGCGGGCTACCCTGGAGCATTCACCTTAATGGTCCACGTGGCAGCAATTTGTTGGATTTACAAATTGCAATCGTCGCCGAATTGCTGCCTAATATCCTTTCGTTTGAATAGTTAGCAATGATTTATTTTTCTATACAAATACGATAGCAACTTAGGTACTCTATTACAATCTTGTGAACCATTCTCAAAAACTCAACAGTAGAACAATCATTTCAAGAGCCATAAATTATTGTATTCCAATAAATCGCTAAAAGTTCCAACACACTTTGGAAACGTGGTCTAAATCAACAAGTTTTTAAAAAATTAAATTCAGCATCGCATGGGCTTCGAAAGGACAATACAAATTAATCCGTAAAACTTATATATTCTCTTAACAATAAATCTAACTGTACATTAGCTTGTTATCCTTTGCCACAACTGTATGTCGACAATAACCACAATGCGTCATATAGCCCTGTAGCCATGTAGGCGGAACACGTGAACCCCGTGGAGAACGTTCTCATACAAAGCCCGGAATCAAAGCCTTACCCTCGGTCGCCTCACTTTAGAGTCGGACCCGCTCCAGCAAACATTGCCTTTTTATGTAGGTCTTTACGGAAGTGGCTACCGACAATGTCTAATGATTGTGGGTCATCTTCATTTGTGATCTTTTCGGAGGTAAACCATACACAGGTACCTACAGCCGAAAATAGAACCTCCTCCTTTTTGAAGAAGTTGGTTAAAAAGAGCAGGTACTGTCGTGTGGACCACGGCCTGTGGTCCAAGTGATGCGTTGAATGTCATAGATGCGTTATTGATTGCGTAAATATTTATGTTCTGTTTATTTCTAGTGATTTCCCTAATTCCCCGGTTGTACAGCAGTCCCTTCTGTGTGCAGTATGAGAGTAGTTCGTAGTTAATCAAGAATGTCAAATTTCTTATCTGTTAATAGCACGAATTATTTAGATCGATATTAACAAAATGTTTTTTATGTAGATTCTTTTTAGTTTTAATTAGTTTTTTCAGCTATTTCAATTGATCTCTGATATCCTAAACATCCAATCTCCCTTTACAAGTTCAAGTACTCAACTCACTTCTTGCTCTCCCTTGCGGCATAATGTTTGCTTGAATTAGCAGATGCAAAGTTGTCAATGCTCGTCATCGTCTCACGGGATCTGTCGATCATTTACATAAATGATTTGCCAAAAGTGACACAACAACAAATGATTTTGTTTGCAGACGATAGCACTGCCGTAGTAAAATGTTAGGACTTAAATACTTATCAAATTGACATTAATAATACTATTACTGACGTAATAAATTGGCTTAATATACATAATTAAACTTAAGAAAACCAAAGAAATGAAGCTCAAAAAATTTGTGTCAGTTACGATGGCAACGAAATCGAAGAAGTGAAACTAAGTGTGTTTTAGGTATCCATATTGACAATACTCCTTATTGGAAAGCTGCTAAAGCATAGAATAGTTATTAAAAAAAAAAAAAACTGCCTCAATCATGCGCGTTTTCAATTGGCTTGAAAATAAGATATAGACGCGTTACTTGTTGCTTATTATGTTCTAGTAGCCTCACTTCTACGATCATCATCTTCTTCCTGCTCTTATCATTTTTTTTTTTAATTTTAATGAATTTACCTTTTTTTAATGAATTGAACTTTGAATAATGTGTAATGATCAGTGAATATGGATCTGAGATGGTCTGAAATAAAGTTTTATTATTATTATTATTCCATTTATTTATTTATATATACATACAAATTACATTTTTAAATATTTCTATAAAAATACAAAAAACATTTAAAAATATAAAAAATAGTAACCCACCGGTATCGGGAACAGGGTCCAAGCTACCGGTGGTCAGGGCTTCTGAGAGAGGAACCTCCTAACGATGCGCGCCGTGTCCAGGAGTACTGCTTTCTGGATCAAGCCCTTGATCCAGCTGCCCAACGAGAGCCTCTTGAGATGTTGGTCGAGGCTCTTGGCAATAATGCCATTGGCCGTCACGATTATCGGCACAATAACTGCTGTGTTCACATCCCACATGTCGACAACCTCGCGAGCCAAGTCAAGATACTTCGTTTGTTTATCTTTCTCTGACTTCACGAGGTTCTCGTCATGAGGGACTGCTATATCAACAATCATTGCGCGACGCTCTAGTCGGTCTATCACCACTATATCAGGCTTATTGGCAACAATAGTCCTGTCAGTGATGATAGACCGATCCCAATACAATGTGCAACTACCACTTTCGAGAACTGGGTCGGGCACATACCTATAGTACGGTACTTCCGATTCCACAAGATTGTATTTAAGAGCAAGTTGCTGGTGGATAATCCTGGCTACAAGGTTGTGCCTGTGCAAATAGTCTCCATTAGCCAGACTAGAACAACCGGAAATAATGTGGCGGATGGATTCCCCGGGCCGGTGACATGCCCGACATATGTCAACCGTACCGTCCTTCACAATGTATTTCCGGTAGTTATTAGTCATCATAACTTCGTCCATAATTGCACAGACAAAACCTTCGGTTTCCCCGAAGAGGTCACCAAAACGAAGCCAGGCTACGGACGCTAAGAAGTCTACATCGGGCCCATGTAGGACCCGATAAAAGCGTCCGTGCAGCTCCTTGCTCTGCCATACCTCCCTGCGGTCGTTAGTATCTAATACCACAGGTTTGCGCCAGTTCTCGTTAGCCAAGGAGAGCGCGGTAAGGCCTTTGTCCACCGCTACCACATCTCGATGCATACCCACGTCGGCCTCTAGGAAGTACTCCCTAAGGCTGCATACCTCGCGGTTGTGCAGGGTCTTAGCATTTAAGAAGCCACGACCCCCGCACTTCCGCGGGATATACAGCCTCATCACCGATGACCGTGGGTGATGCATCCGATTTGCGGTAAGCAGTGAACGTACCCTCCTATCCAGGGCGTCAAGTTCCGTCTGAGTCCATTTGAGTATGCCGAAAGAATACATCAAAACCGGCATGACCCAACCGTTGAAGGCGCGCACCTTGATTCCGCCTGATAAAAGACTGTTAAGTACTTTGATCAGGCGGCCAAAGAAGCGCTCCTTCAACGATTGTTTCATGTCCGTAGCACTGATGCCTAACGCTTCCGACATACCCAAATACTTGTAAGTTTCGGTTGAGGAGAGGGACCTAAGGTCTATGGAATCCGAGAGTTGTGTTCCCTCGGATTCCATAATCTCCCCTCGCTTTACATGCATGACCGCACATTTGTCCAAACCAAATTCCATCCTGATGGCGCCACTGAAGGTTTCTGTTACCTTCAGTAGCTTCATCAGTTGCAAGTTGTTAGGAGCAAAGAGTTTCAAGTCATCCATGTAAAGGAGGTGCGATATGACCTGACCACCTCTTCTCAACCGGTAGCCTTGGCCTGAACCCTCCAACAATGTACTGAGAGGGTTGAGGGCCAGACAAAACCACAGTGGACTCAGACTGTCACCCTGAAATATGCCACGCTCGATCCTTATCGGTTCGCTGTTCGCCTGGGTCTGTCGACACCCTGGATAGTGAAGAACCGTCCTCCACTGCCCCATACACGACATCAGGAAGGTGCGTAAAACTGCATCAACTTTGTACAGCTCCAGCACCCTCATGAGCCATGTATGTGGCACTGAGTCATAGGCCTTCTTATAATCTATCCAGCATGTCGACAGATCTCTTCGGGAACGTCGAACCTGTTGGCTAATGGCTATGTCGATGAGGAGCAGCTCCTTAGTACCGCGGGACCCGTTCCTACATCCATTCTGAGAAGAAGACATTATTGAATTACTATCAATATGATGGTTAATCTTTCCTCTCAAAATGGATGTAAGAACTTTATAGACCGTCGGTAAACACGTGATCGGTCTATAATTTTTAGGCTCCGCAGTACTACCTGATTTATGGAGCAGGTGGGTTATTCCTGTAGTTAGGAACTGGGGCAGCGACCCTGACTCTAACGCAGACTGGAATTGAGATGCCAAGCGAGCGTGCGATCTTTTGAACCATTTAATCCAAAAGTTGTGCAGCCCGTCCGGTCCCGGAGATTTCCAGTTAGGCAACGGACGGACTGCACGAGCTACGTCTTGGGGGCTGATGTTAATTGCCCCCATTTCTGGTATCGGATCGCACGCGCACTCAACCTCCCGAGTCCAATCGCCCTCGGTGTGACTGACAGGCACCGACCAGATGCTGCGCCAAAATGAACACATGGCATCATCATCCGGTAGGCGCGTATCAGTCACACCTTGGTCTGGTCGCTCCCAAGCCCTATAAACCCACCTCTCATTGCTTTGGAATGTGCGATTCTGAGTGTATCGCTCCACTCGCCGCTTGTACCGACGTATACGGTTTGCCCATGCATAGACTTTCTGCTTCAGGAAGTCGATACGCTCTGTGACGCGGGTCAGATAATCTCGAGGACTAATATCAGTCCCCGAGAACGCCCGCCTCACAAAGCGCATCACTCTGCGGCGAGTGTTGCCCTCCCTGAAGCAGATTAGTTTGCCAATGAGTGCTCTAGCCTCACCGATACGACGCTCGATCCTGCACTGCCAAGCTGGTACAGCCGGTCGTGTAACTCTATCACTACTAGGAAATTTGACATGAGCTACACGACATGCCGCTGCAGCCGCACAGTACAAGATCGAGTGGGTATCGACAAGGTCTTCGCTGCTATCAAAATAACTTGTTAGCTGCGAATCTAGAGCACACACCAACGCCCTATTTTTGTTATGCATGGGCAAACGAGGTAGACGAGGTCTAAGCCCAGGCGGTGTGGAGCGATACTCTCGGAAGGCATCCTCCAAAGCGCTCCTCAATCGCTCATTGCATTGGGTACTCACGGATGTGGCCCCGTCATCATCATCTTCACCGACGTAGTTGGGTCGCGGTGAAACACTTGCACTGGGTTGTATTTGCACCGCGGCCAGTGGCGAAGTAGGTGAGACGCGGCTGCTCCGTGATTCCAGACGCAGTCTATCAAGTACGGCGTCATCCAACATACGGTTACGCTGGATAACCCGCACCTGATCCGACAATCGTTGGGCTGAAACGTTGACAGCTGGCTCAAGTACCTGAAACAGAGAGAGCATCCGACCACGGTACGCAGTCAGGTTAGTTCCCCCCTCTGTAGCCCCAAAGTATGAGCGTATAACATTCTCGTTCATGGCTTGTGTCCATTTTATACGCTGCACACTTCCACCGATAGCGGGGACCCTGTCAGAGACCGGTGGGCCTCGAGGTCCTAAGCTGGCCGGTGGTCGGCATCGTCCGCGCCGACGCGCAGGTGGTGGTGTCGTCGGCGGCGAGAAGTATTCGTCGCTCGAGCTCGACGCAACTGCAGCTACCGGAATCTCTGGACTCGCGGCTGGCGCAGGTCCCGGCGGCTGCGAGGCGGAGCTCAGCGACGAACCCGAAGATGGTGTTGGTGCGGCTTGTAGTCGTGCTCGGCGTCGTGTCAACATTTTATTTTCATATTGTAATTTTGTTTTTCCATTAGTTCCGCATTGCTTAGTTTTTTATTTTCGTGTGGTTCTATTTTTTTTTTCTTGATGTATTCGGTATAAAAAGCATTGTTTCTATGGTTTATTTAAATAAAAATCGATAAAAATACGGGATGAAAAATTTCTTACGTCAGTTGGCTTGACAGCCGAGCCACAGATTATTATTATTATTATTTCGTTTATTCATTCTTATTTACATACAAAGTATATTTTTAAATATATCTCTAAAAAAACATAAAAAAATACATTTAAAAATATAAAAAGTAGTAGTCCGCCGGTGTCGGGAGCAGGGTCCAAGCTACCGGTGGTTAGGGCTCCAGAGAAAGGAACCTCCTCACAATACAAGCCGTATCGAGGAGTACTGCCTTCTGTATCAGGCCCTTTACCCAACCGCGTAACGCCAGCTTCGACAGATTATTATTATTATTATTATTATTTTGGTTTTTTTTTAATTTAATTTCTCAGGTTAGTACCTGGTATTTGCTAGAATCTCACGGGTGTAAACCAAGGTGAGATCCTAGTTATTACTTTGAGATGGTAAATTACTTTGTACTGCACTAAAATTGTTATCCAAATCAAGTTGTAAAAATTTTCTAACTATTCGGCAAGTATTTAAAATGGCGGCTTTTTGTAGTGTTAAGTATGTGTATTTTGATAGATTGAGAACATTAAAACTATTGAATATTTGTTTTGGGATAACACCTGTTGTTGAAATTACGATTGGGACAATTGTGACTCTATTCATTTTCCAAACTCTGGTGATTTCCTCTTGTAGTTCTGTGTACTTCCTGATTTTTTCAGTGATAGTTTTTTGTATGTTGTTAGTGTTTGGTACGGCTATATCTATTATGTACGTATGTTTGTTTTCTTTATCAACAAGTGTTATATCGGGTCTGTTATTGTATATAGTGTGATCTGTAATTATGGTGCGGTCATAATATATTTTGTATAAATTATTTTCCAAAACAGCTCTTGGTGTATATTTGTAATAAGGTGTGTATGGATGCTGCATTAGTTTAAGATTAATGGCGAGTTTTTGGTGAATAATGTTAACGAGTTGATTATGTCGATGAGTGTAGTCGTTCTGGGTCAATGTCATGCAAGCTCCTGTAATGTGCTGTATTGTTTCAGGTTTGCTATGGCATTTTCTGCATATATCATTCCTTACTGTCCTATCTTTTATTATGTATTTTCTATAATTCTTGGTGTTAATTACTTGATCTTGGATGGCCAGCATAAACCCTTCTGTTTCAGGAAACAGCCCACTTAACTCCAACCACTTGTTAGAAGCTTCTTTGTCGATGTATGTTTGGTGTAAGTCATTGGGATGTCTACCATGCAGTTCTTTTTGTCTCCATTTTCTATTTATCTCTGCTATATGTCCCATTTGATCTATTGTTTCAACATTACTATCATCGCTAAGGTTTAGAGGTGTGTATTGTAGATCGATCTCCGTAATTGTTTTGTGTAATTTACTCGTACTTTTTTTTCGCCTGAAAAACTGTTTTAGATTTATGACTTGTCTTTTGTGCAGATGTGATATTTCGATTAATCCTCTACCTCCTTCTTTTCTCGGCATTATCACTCTTTCTATTGCCGATTTGGGGTGGTGATATCTGTGTTGTGTTAATATAGTTCTTGTCTTAACTTCGATGCCATGTAATTCCGTGTTCGACCATTTTATTACACCGAAAGAGTAAGTGAGTATTGGTACCGCGTATGTATTTATGGATTTGAATAAATTTTTGCTGGATAGATGCATATTGCATAGCGAATGTATTCTACTATTATATTCCTTCTTTAGTTTATCTTTAATGGCCGTATGTTCTAAAAGTCGAGCTTGATTGTAACCTAAATATTTATATATTTCTTCGTCTTTTATCGCTTCTATTGTTTCATTAGTATCCGTCGAGTAGTCTCCACCTACAATCTTACCTTTCTCTATATTAAGTTTTCGGCATTTATCTAGTCCAAAATCCATCCTTATGTCTTTTGAAAATGTTGCGGTTATATTTAATAATTCGTGCAAATCTGAATTTTTATTAGCGTACATTTTTAAGTCATCCATATATAGTAAATGTGTAATTTGGTGCAATATTGACCTACCATTCTTAATATCAAAACCTAATCTAGAATCAATTAATGCTCGAGAGAGTGGATTTAGGGCTAGACAAAACCAGAGGGGGCTTAATGAGTCCCCTTGGAAAATACCCTTTTTAATTGTTATATCGTCTACGGTTATGTTTGTTGTTTCAGATTGTAATTTAAGTGTTGTTCTCCATGATCCCATAGTATTCTTAAGAAATTGTATAAGTAATGGATTAATTTTATAAATATTTAATACTTCGATCAACCATGAGTGCGGAACGCTGTCGAATGCTTTTTTGTAATCAATGTATGCCACGTATAAGTTTTTTCTAGATCTTTGACAATATTTTAAGATAGTGGAATCAATTATTAATTGCTCTTTACATCCCATATGTCCGCGCCTACACCCTTTTTGTTCTTCTGTTAAGATATCATACTTTTCAATATGTTTAATGAATTTGTTCGTAATACATGAAGTTATGATTTTATATAAAGTTGGTAAGCAAGTAATAGGTCTGTACTGTGAAGGATCCTGGGTTCTACTCGATTTTGGAAGCATATATGTGATACCCTTTGTTAAAAATTCGGGAATTGTTTGATTGCCTTTTAAAATGTCACTTATTTGTTCGGCTAACGTTTTATGGAGCGAAAAAAGTCTTTTTATCCAAAAATTATGTATACCATCTATTCCTGCTGCTTTCCAGTTATGTGTTTTATTTATAATTGTATTTAACTCAAGCCAATTTATGTTTTCAAACGGCATTTCTTCTATTGTTTCTGATCTACCTATTTCATCTTGTATCCACCTAGCGTTTTTATTATGTTCCGTGCTGTCTGACCAAATTCCTTGCCAGAATTCTTTTAGTGCAGCTTGAGATGGAGGGTTCTGGATTTTTGTATCGTTGCCTTTAACTTTTCTATAAAATTGTTTTTCACTTGTTTTAAATAATCTATTGTTATCCTTTCTTTCTTTCGCTTTTTTATAACGTGCTAGCCTATGACTCTTAACTAAAAGTTTTTGTTTCAGCGTGTCTAAGTGATCTTCTATTCTCTTGTTAAAATTTTCATGTGAACTGTGTTGTTTAGTATTTTTAATAATCTGTTTTACTTTCTTTTCCAGTTTGCTTGAAATATTTCCATTTTTGTACTGTGTTAATCTATTTATATTTTTTCTTAGTTGTTCTATGTCCGTTTCTAATCATTTTTTCCAAGGTGGATCGTTTTCTGCTCTATTATTATTGTTTGTTCTATCTACATTTATTTTTAATTTAAAGTGAGTTACTACTGACATAGCTATGGAGTAAATTAAAGAATGTGTGTCGCTTAGACTTTCTAGAGATGATAGTTTGGAAGGGATAATTTTTTGGTTAAAAATACTAATGATATCAGATAATTTGCGAGATGGTCTAATTTTTGGCAATAATGGTCTACACGATGGATCTATTCCGTTATATTTTATCATATTTGTTTCTAAATCGTTGATTAATTTGTTTAGTAAGGTAGAGTCAAAATCTATATTACTTTGTGTTTGTATGAATGTAGAATCATCTACTATAGATTGATTGGTGTGCTGTGTGGGTATAGTTAAATCTGTAACAAAATCTTCTGTGCCTGAATTCGCGTCGAGGTTTAGGGAGGTAATATTTGTTGTAATCGATTGGTTTAATTGTGAGATGTTTGTTTGTTGTGTAAGATTTATACTTTCTTCTTCTTCTTTTTTGAGTTGTTCTGATATTTCATATCTAATTCTACTTATAGTGTCGTCAGATAGCAACTTATTTCTGATAATTACTCTTCTTTGATCTGCAATTCTTTGTTCGGTTACATTAATTTCTGGGTATTTTAATTTAAATTTTTCGAATAATTGTGTGCAGTACATAGTCCTGTCCTCTTCAAGTTTTGTAACATGTAAATAAGTGCGCATGATGAATATGTTCATATCTTCAGTCCATTTCATGCGCACTCTGGGCTTTCCCGCTTTGGTGGTCGCAGGCTGAGTAGCTGACGCCACCTGCGAAACATCCAGAGCGGATGTAACTGCTTTACTATCGTCCCTAACGTCTAGTCGGTCTGTCAGTTCGGCTGTAGTATTTTTATCGGGGAGAACCCGCCTGCTCAGTCCCCCACCGCCGATGGGTCGTATGCTGTGACACCCAGCATCGGCCCCAGGTGCGCCCCGACGATTGCCCTCGGGTAGCGGTCCTATATATTTACTTTTTGATCTAGTCTCCATGTTAAATGGGTTTCCAGAGCCACGTTAGCCACGCCAGTAATCTTTCATTCGTGTGTCCGCCCCCTACGTGATTAGATGGTCAATCAGGACGTGTGGTTGTTTAGGGGGCTTATTATTATTATTATTATTATTTCGTTTATTTATTCTTATTTACATACAAAGTATATTTTTAAATATATCTCTAAAAAACCTTAAAAAATACATTTAAAAATATAAAAGTAGTAGTCCGCCGGTGTCGGGAGCAGGGTCCAAGCTACCGGTGGTTAGGGCTCCAGAGAAAGGAACCTCCTCACAATACGAGCCGTATCGAGGAGTACTGCCTTCTGTATCAGGCCCTTTACCCAACCGCGTAACGCCAGCTTCGACAGATGTTCGTCGAAGCTTTTGGCCATCAGGCCATTGGCCGTAATGACTATCGGCACAATGATAGCTGAGTCCACATTCCACATGTCGACAACCTCGTGCGCTAAGTCGAGATACTTGATTTGTTTCTCTTTCTCGGCCTTCACGAGGTTCTCGTCATGCGGGATGGCAACATCAATTATCATTGTGCGGCGCGCTAATCGGTCTATCACCACTATGTCAGGCTTATTGGCAACAATAGTCCTATCAGTGATGATAGACCGATCCCAGTACAACGTGACATGGTCATTTTCGAGAACTGGGTCGGGCACATACTTGTAATACGGTACCTCAGAATCCACAAGTTTATATTTCAAAGCAAGTTGCTGATGGATAATCCTGGCCACTTGATTGTGCCTGTGCAAGTACTCGCCGTTAGCCAGCCGAGAACAACCAGAGATAATATGTCTGATGGACTCACCCGGACGGTGGCATGCCCGACACACGTCCACCGTCCCATCCTTCATAATATGCCTCCGGTAGTTATTCGTCAAGATAACTTCATCCATAATCGCACAGACAAAACCTTCAGTTTCCCCGAAGAGATCACTGAAACGTAGCCAGGCCACGGACGCTGAAAAATCTACATCAGACCCATGAAGAGCCCGATAGAAGCGCCCGTGAAGCTCCTTGCCTTTCCATACCTCCTTGCGGTCATCCGTGGTAAGTATCACAGGTTTGCGCCAGTTCTCCTTAGCCATGGACAACGGGGTGAGACCCTTGTCCACTGCGACCACATCTCGGTGCATACCCACATCAGCTGTGAGGAAATATTCTCTGAGACTGCACATCTCGCGGTTGTGGAGAGTCTTGGCGTTTAAAAAGCCTCGACCTCCACACTTCCGCGGAATGTACAGTCTCATCACCGACGATCGTGGGTGATGCATCCGGTTTGCGGTCAGCAGTGTACGTACTCTCCTATCCAGGGCGTCAAGCTCAGTTTGAGTCCATTTGAGTATGCCGAAAGAGTACATTAATACCGGCATGACCCAACCGTTGAAGGCGCGCACCTTATTTCCGCCCGACAAAAGGCTATTCAAAACCTTTTTTAGGCGGCCAAAGAAGCGTTCCTTCAACGATTGCTTCATGTCAGTAACATTAATGCCCAACGCTTCCGATATACCCAAATACTTATAGGTTTCGGTCGAGCTGAGTGATCCAACCTGTATGGAATCCGAGAGTTGAATTCTCTCAGATTCCATAATCTCCCCTTTCTTTACATGCATGACTGCACATTTGTCCACACCAAATTCCATCCTGATGGCACTACTGAAGGTTTCAGTCAACTTCAGTAGCTCCATCAGTCGCGAATTGTTGGGGGCAAAGAGTTTCAGATCATCCATGTAAAGAAGGTGAGATATGGCCTGACCACCTCTTCTCAACCGATAGCCTAGACCTGAACCCTCCAGCAATGTGCTTAGAGGATTCAGAGCTAAGCAAAACCAAAGCGGACTCAAACTGTCACCCTGAAATATTCCCCGTTTAATCCACACAGGCTCATTGTCCCCCTGAATTGGTCGACATCCTGGATAGCGAAGGACTGTTTTCCATTGCCTCATACATGACTCAAGAAAGGTGCGTAGAGTTGCATCTATTTTGTACAACTCCAACACCCTCATGAGCCATGTATGTGGCACAGAGTCGTAGGCCTTCTTGTAGTCTATCCAACATGTCGACAGATCCTTGCGGGATCGACGGACCTGTTGGCTTATAGCCATGTCTATGAGGAGAAGCTCCTTAGTGCCGCGGGACCCCTTCCTACATCCATTCTGAGAGGTGGACATAATTGAATTAGTCTCAATGTGTTCATTGATCTTCACTCTCAGAATGGATGTAAGAAGTTTATAGACCGTCGACAAACAAGTAATTGGTCTATAGTTCTTGGGTTCCGCGGGACTACCGGTCTTATGGAGCAGGTGGGTAACGCCAGTTGTTAGAAACTGTGGTAGCGACCCAGACTCTAAGGATGACTGGAATTGAGTTGCCAGGAGCGCGTGTGAGCTGCTATACCATTTGAGCCAGAAGTTATGCAGTCCGTCCGGTCCTGGAGATTTCCAGTTCGGTAACGGACGGACTGCTTTGGCTACATCTAATGTGGAGATGATAATTTTTTCCATTTGTGGCATAGCATCACACACGCGCTCGACATCGCGCATCCAGCCATCCTCGGTATGACAGACGGGCACCGACCAGATGCTTCGCCAGAATGTATTCGTGGCGATATCATCCGGGCGGCACACATCCGTCACACTTTGTTCAGGTCGCTCCCAAGCTCTATATACCCACCTCTCATCGCTTTGGAACATGCGATTCTGTGAGTATCGATCAACCCGCCGCTTATACCGCCGAATACGGTTCGCCCATGCATAAACTTTCTGCTTCAGGAAGTCAATGCGCTCCGTGACACGGGACGTGTAATCTCGAGGGCTGATACCAGTCCCCGAAAACGCCCGTCTCACAAAGCGGAATATTCTTATTATTATTATTATTATTATTATCTCATGTTACTTGGAGTTGGCGCTACACGTTTTTTTCTTCCACTCTGCCCTATCTGCCATCAAACTATCACTAAGTCCCTTTACTTTCACATCGCTCCTCACACAATCCACCCATCTTTTCTTTGGCCTTCCTCTTCCTCTCCATCCATTTACATTTATATTCATTATTCTTTTCGTTACATGTATTTCATCCCTCCTCTTCACATGACCATAACAAGCCTCACTTTTACGATACGGAATTGTTTTTTGGGGTAATTCCCCTGGTCAAGGATTACTGTTCAAGGCACGAAAAAGGTGCATTAGAGCCATGTGTGGTCTGAAAACAGATGACAGCTGTGCACCGTATTTTAAATCATTAAAAAGCTTACGCTACCGGCGATTTACATATTAGAAATTAGTATCTTTGTCAAAACAAATCCCAACCTTTTCGAAAAAATGACAGTACAAAAATTCTTTGAGTAATTAATTATAAAAGTAAAACTGCATTATTAAACAAAAGTGTCCTGAGTATGGCTCCACGCATTTATAACAAAATTCCAGACTTAACTCTTGCACAATTAAAGCAAAAAATAAAATTGTTCTTAATTTGATCAATTAAGGACAGTTTTATTTTTTCAATTTATGTTCATTATTGAAGAACAATAATACTTAAACGACGAAATTAATTAAGAATTACAATGATTAATACGAGTACTATTGAATTATTATTGTTTTGTTATTTTTGTTATATTGACTTAGATTTGTTTTTAATTTTTGAGGTTTTAATAATTCCTTATTTATGTCTGACATAATTGGAGTATTAAATTATACAGCGTGTAAAAGACATCGTAACGCCAACTTCAGGAAAAGGCACGATACGATATGACTACGCCGTGGTGTATCGTAGCATTTCGTGCTGGCTGAAGATATCGCGCTAAGCTGTGGGTTGCGGTATTTTTGACTAAGTCTGTCCGTCTGTCACAGCTTGCTAAACCAAGAACAGTTTTAGATGACGTTTGTGCAACTATTTTGCCAATAAGGAAGAAATAAAAATGCCTTTATTTTTTTTTGCAACAGCGACTGAATGCAGTTCTTAAAACCTCAAAGTGGTGGGCCCAGTAGGGCATGTGGAGTATTATATGAAAGCACGCTATTTGCACATATTGAAATTTGTCTGCTTGGCCGTGTGTCATAGTCGATTTTCTTAGGAACAGGTGGACCTTGAAAGTTGAAATTTACCAGATACTGAGGTCTATAGTCCCTATTAGGTCCTGAGTGAACACGATAAAAAGATATGGGCAAATTTAAACTACCTATCGCGAAAACTTTTAGTACCAAAATTTACCTTAATTTTAAATTTTTTTTTTTCGTTATTATCCTTTTGTTTGTGCTATAAAACCTTGCTTTTAACCAAAATTGACAATTCTAGGTCAGCCGATCATTCAGAAGTAGTTCCCGTTGACCTAGAATCACGATATTTGGCAAGTTATACCGTCTTATTCTAAAAGTATAGGGAAAAGTCTGAAAACTATTCTATATGATACAAGTTTATGTAGAGATTACAGGAAAAATAAAATCGTATCTCTAAATAGCACACTTTTTCAGAAATCAGCAACAAAAATTACATTAGTTCCACTAGCGGTCAAGAGATGGCCCTGCTCTATAACTGCAATAAACTCCGCAGTGTTAAAATTTGAGTAGAAGCGATAAAGACAATTTAAAATCATGTCATGTTTTATAGGTTGGAACGGAACACTCAGTGCGCGAGTCCGACTCGCTCTTGACCGTTTTTTTTTGTATTAAATGGTATTGCAAGGCTCGCGTTTGACCACTATCTCATCCGATGTAAGCGGTTATGTGGCCGATGATGAAGGACGCTTGCTTCATCATCATCGCCGAAAGACGTCCACTGCTGGACGGAGGCCTCCCCGCGCGTATCGCCACTACAACTGGTCCTGTGCGTCTCGCATCCGTCGGCTACACGCAAGCAAACAAACAAACTCTTCAGCTTTATATATTAGTAGGTATAGATGCTCTCATGATATTCCGAACATTAGGTATCTTTACCAACATTTATTATGAAATTTATTTTA
The DNA here is from genome assembly GCA_950371165.1 of Lacanobia oleracea. NCBI lineage: Eukaryota > Metazoa > Arthropoda > Insecta > Lepidoptera > Noctuidae > Lacanobia > Lacanobia oleracea. Next base: position 25,234,508 of record OX493396.1, read on the forward strand.
CCATTCACTCCACATGCTCTACAAAGATTTTCACATTTCGCACAACTCTTCCTGTATAAAGGCTTACAAACTGGCCATCTACATTGATATGTCAATCAAACCCCTGTACAAGCACCTCGTAACTCGCAAGCTTACGCGAATCGAATCGCGCGCCTCCACAATGCTCACAATTGATACAATGTATTACGGCAACGTCCCGAAACCTCCTTTAATACCCAATACTTAACTATTTTATTTTAGCCCTTTTTGATCCCTCAGAACAAACAACTTCTTTTTTGTCGTCCATCTTATTACCTCCAACGTCATAAGACTCAACATCGTATAGCATTGTGTTAAGTTGTGGTGTTTTCGGACCAAATCTTCATTGAAAAGTTAATCCTGTCTGATAATATGTCCTTAGCACCTAATTTTTATTGTGAAACTTGGGCATTTTGAATTTGTAACGATATGCAAAGATGGCGTCGATATTTTAACAATGCTGCACTGTTTTATACGAGATTACTTTTGAAATGGCACATGAAATAACTAGGTTAGGTACGGATAAGCAACATGGTTCCATAAAATATGTTTTTTTTATGAAATTATTATTCTGTTGAAATATTCAGCAAAGTTTTCTAGTACTATAAAGGAAATCAGAAAGAAAACATCTTCTCGACATAAACATGTTTGTAACATACACATGACATCGTGCCTGTACTCCCCAAAGATAAATCACAGTGTTCCTTCACCTAGTACCCACACGCATTTCGCCACTTTAAGCTCCATGGACTAGGAGGCGAACTAATGCAACTAATTTAGATTCCTAGCTGCTACTGAGAAATTCCTTATGGATAATGTGATTTGAATTTGGAACTCAACTTGGAGACCGACGGTACCTCTCGCGGCCACCTCATTTCATGACTTGCGAACTAATTTATCGCATTAGGTGTGAAAAGTAAAGTAAGCTCCTCAGGAATGTAGTAATAATAATAAAATACTTTATTTTCAGTCTACTTTGGCCCATAGATAAACCTAAATCCTAAGACCTATGTTAGTCTTTAAAGGTATCCCTTTTTTTTTTTTTTTTTTTATTTCTTTAAAAGTTTAGGGACTTTTATAACGCACAGCGTATGTCAGTCCCATCGTACCCTAAGACAATTATTAACTAACAAACGAGATCAATGGATCAGGGTCATGAACTCGAACAACTTTCTTGCATCATCGGAAGTCGGCTTACTTAATATTTGGTGGAACGTACCTATATTGTTCTTGTTCAACTTTAAAACCCTGAACAACTTACTTCTATCAGCCTCATACTGAACACATTCCATTAGCAAGTGATGCATATCTTCTAGAACTCCACACACCTCACAGTTGGGAGAGGTTACCTTTTTCATCAAGAAAGCGAATTTGTTACATAGAAAATGTCCCGATCTGAGTCTGTGAGCTGTAACCACTAGTTTTCTACTTAGGTTAATATTTACAAACCAAGGTATACGAGCAGGCTGACACTGTATGGTTTTATACCAAATTCCTTTTTCTAATGAAGTTCTGTCAAAGTATTCCTTCCACAGATCATAACAAACATTTTTAAATTTTGGTAATATTTCGGAATAGTCAAGAGTAATATTTGTTTGTTTTCCGTGTTTGGCTGCATATTTGGCCAACATATCAGCCTGCTCGTTACCCCGTATTCCAATATGCGATGGGACCCATTGCAATCTCAGCAGAACACCTTTTTGAATGAGTTCGTCTATCTTATCTAGAATACCATAAGCTATCGAAGCACCTCTGAGGCCAGAGGCGCATCGAGCTATATGCTGTAGGGAACTTTTACTGTCAGTACAAATAACAGTATTTCTGTTTTGACAATTTATGACAAATGTCAATGCTTCTGAGATCGCAATGAGCTCCAACGTCATAATGGATGCTGGTTTACTTATTTTATAACAGTTATTATTTAGGTTATCTACATCTTTATAGGGAATATAGAAAGCCGCTCCGCGACCTTCTACACTCTTCGACCCATCTGTGAATATAGTAAACCAACCATTATATTTTGTGTATAGCTCTTTAGTCACTTCGTGTTTTAGTAAACTAAAGGTATCCCTTCTGTGGGCTAGCTTGAATCTCTCGCTGCATTCAGGATTCTTCTCGCTTCGCTCGTGAGTTATATTCTAATCTCCCTCGCCACGCTCGGGAGTTAACTTTCGAATACTTCATTAGGTTCGGGATTCAATATGTCGCCCGTGACATAAGAAACTGCTTTACATCCTCTCGGTGCAATATCTACTATTTCGTAAAAAAGTCCAGGGTCCTGGAATTCACTTATATATCGAAAACAAACCCGCATTTATAAATATATAATAGTTATACTAATAATGATTAACGACAACAACGTCAATGTCATAAAAATAAATCGGCTCTATGACCGAATTAACTCACTTTGAAATTCGAAACAATTGGTTGAGATTAAAAACTAAGCTTTCTGCGAACTAAACTAATAAGCTGCTGAAGTAGGTATGTAATCCGATACGGGCAAATCCTATTTTTGTAAAAATTAGGTAAAACTACAACCTCTCGTTATATTTCAAATCAAAATATATAAAACTACACAACGTTTATTTTATATCTTGCCGTGTGACATAAATATAGCATGAAGAGTCACGCTATATGTGCGAGCAGTCGCGCGCGCTGTCCAACACGACCACAGTCCTATTGGATGACGCACTCGCGGCGCCTGCGCAAGCCACGCCTTCTACACGTGCGGTGTGCGTCGTACATGTCATACTAAACTGTTTGATTTTTGAGGCTCTAAAAAGGCTACAAACTTTAGTAGAATCAGCCCGTACATCAAGCTACCCTAAACTGTCTATTATTCTCAATCAACCTTGAATACATTTAAACATGAGCTCTGTTTACTGCAATGCAGGCTCCAATTGTATGAAAGGAGCTCGAACATTAACGCTGTAAAGGTATAAAAAAATACTGAAATCTTTTAATGATCTGCCTTTGACCATGTTTAATCAAAGTTAACGCACCGGCTAAAAGAATAAGCTTTTATAATGTTAATGAATACATGTCATGTCGCGGAGAAGGAAACATTAATTAATAATATTGGTATACCTATGCCTTCAAGTAATGTTAAATGTTAAAATTTTATTTTGAAATTATTAGAATAGTTATGACATTACAATTTACAATAACAACTATTTATATTTTCTTAAACTTATTTTTTGTAAATCCTTATTTTTGAGAACTGCCGTTGCTGTCCGTGTTCTTTTTAACCGACTTCAAAAAAAGGAGGAGGTTCTCAATTCGGTTGTATTTTTTTTTTTTTGTTATTTCAACTCCGTCATTTATGAACCGATTTAAAAAAAATTGTTTCATCTTAAAGGGTATACTCCTCGATTAGTCCCATTGTCACCATGTCAGAATCTTATGATGGGATCCCACGAAAATCGAGGGCAACCCTCAAATTTTATAGGCACATACAATGTTTTTCATAAACTTTCTAAATCAATTCAGATATTTTTGCCTGGTAATCATCATTTCATGTTGCTGAGCTGATGATGAAAGGTATAAATTAGGATATGATGATAAGATCGCATGAAAAATATTTGTTCAGCGATACTTTCGCCAATTGTCAGCCGATTTGAACGATTCTTTTTTGTTTGAAAGAGTGTTTTCCTGGACTGGTCCCGTTTCAATTTGGTGAAGATCTGACGAAGAACTTTGGAGGTAGGTAACGGAACTCTTCGATAAATGATAGAAAAGGGATCGGGATTGCTGAAATCGCATGATTTTTAGTGTTAATGGGTACGCAGGTACCTAGGTACCACTAAAAATTGTAAAGTAAAAAAACTTTTTTAAAAAAATACAACCGACTTCCAAAAACAAAACACTACAAAGTACAAAATAACTTCGGAAGAAAGAAAAGAACTTTAATTTCGGAAGTCGGTGTCAAAAAACGAAAAAATAACCAAAAACACCGACTTCCGAAATTAAAGTTCTTTTCTTTCTTCCGAAGTTATTTTGTACTTTGTAGTGTTTTGTTTTTGGAAGTCGGTTGTATTTTTTGTAAAAAACTTTTTTTACAAAAAGTACAACCGTTTTTTTGTAAATCCTTATTTTTGAGAACTGACGTTGCTGTCCGTGTTCTTTTTGTATTATTGAATTAAAATACTAACCTAAAATAAAATATTTGCACACCATATGTACCTAATGCTAAAACGTAAGGGGCCATTATAGTTTTAAGATCATGTATACTTACATTGTACCACGTTCTGGAAAATAAAGAGTTTGGATTTGATTTGAACCTAATACTTAACCGATAAAGATAAAAATTAAATTTGATAGATTATTGTATGATAATAGTTAAACCTAATAATAATTTTTCACAAACATGCTAGGAAATTTGAGCATTTTTTTGACAACTTACTTCGAGATAAATCGAAATTGCTGTAGTGGCCAAATGCATGCGAGCAGCGGCCAGCAAATGTTGTATGAAAATCAATATCTGTGGTGGTTTAGCGGCCAATTAAATCGATAGATATTTCTATACTAATACTTTAAAGAGTAATGTTTGTGATGTTGTGAGTTACTGAGGTTTTAGGGGGTAATCTCTGGATCCAAGTACTGTACCGATTTTTTTAATTCTTTTACTAATAGGAAGCTACATTATTTGTTAGTGTCATAGGAATAATAATCTTAAAATTGAAAAGACTTTTTGGTGGTAGTTGTATTTGCAAAGTAAGTCGGAGAAAAAACGGTCGGACGAAAACGTTTCTTACGAACGCTGCCTTATCGTTAAGACAGGTACCCATATGATTGAGTTCTGGAGAAGAGTTGTAGAGCTTGATAATGCCTACAAAAACTAACTTTAACACTTGTATTTCAGTCACAAATAGTATTTTTTTATATTTTAAAATAAATATTTAAATCGTTACGTTATGTTTATTTGTCTTATTATCAACAATTATGATTTCTTTACTAAATAAGTAAATTTACCTATCGTCTCAAGTTATTGTCTCAAGTTTACAACAAAAGACTTTTCCTTTTTACTGCATACAGGTAATTTGGATGAATGGTTAAAAAGATAATATGATATAGGTACGGAACCGCGACCGTGTCATAATCTATTGTGCGATTATATTAGACGGACAGATTGGCCCACTGCTAGTACACAAACTACATTTGTAAAGGATTAACGCAAGGCCTGAGACAATGGCCTTCTACGTAGCTTTGTGAAGAAAACGGAACGGGACTGACTTGAATTGTGGAATTAGCAATAGTTACCTTATTGTCTCATTGAAAATGTCTGACAGCGAGGATGTTAACAGTAACGGAGTTCGGCCGCCGCGCGCCGCGCCGACTGATACGTTGCAACCGTTGTTTTTGTTGATACAGCGTGGCCGCTCAACGGTCATCTTAAACCAAAATTAAATAGAACTGCAAGAAATGTTATAGGTTGTAGTATGAAATGTTTAGGTGCCTAAGTAAGCAGTAAGTATTCAAAACCTCAATCAGAGTCCATTTACTAAAAAGTTCAGTTAATATAAATTATATGTAACTAGGTACACGACTACAACATAACATAAACTTAGCAACATTCTCTCGACCAATAACGTGGCTGAGAAATGTACACGTTGTGCAACGAACGAGCCCCGAGTGTAGGAGAGGCGGTGTGAATGGCTTCTGTGCAACCAAACCTAAAAGGAATTGCTATATAAAGGCCCCAAAAGAGAGGATCCCGAATATGGGCTTGTTTTTGTTGATATGAAACTGCTTCGTTGCCTCGCTAGAAGAACCAGATCTTGCAATAGCTTGGTAAGAGGTACTTAGGTGTTCATTTCATAGTAGCAACCTGCACCAACTGCCAACACAAAAATAGCATATATCTTAACAATTAAAAGGAATTTCAGAACAGGTGCTTCATATGTTTAAAAAAGACAGCTGCTCGACTAGGTACCTGAAAACATGCATTGAACGCTGTTAATATCTATAGGTATAGATTTTCTCTTTGAAAATGTGAAAAGAATCGTGTAGGTAATTTGGAATCAGAATTTGTGAAAGACAAATGAGCGAGATATGGAGTTGGGTTCTCAATCCTCACATAGAGGATTGCGGGCCCACCTGTAACTGATAAATAATGGGTGCTACAGAAAAAGTCTTTATGCCGAAATCTAAGCTAATGCCAAACAAAATTTGTGAAAACAAGATATTATCGCAAACACTGTCTTCAATCCAAAATGGGCCCTTAATCCTGACACATGTAAAAGTTAATTACACAAATAAAATGAAACTATTAAATTACAGCTGCTGTTTCAAGTCCTATATGCTACTAAATAAATTGTGAAAATTTGTGACAGCCAGAACAGGTCACCATTTCTTGTTCTTTGATAGTTAATAATATTTGGGCACCCAATTCTCCATTTCTTTTTGTTTTCGTATTAACGTAGGTATGGTATATTTGACAAACACTAAATGTTCACTTCTTGTGAAAAATTTGTGCAACAAATTCGATACCAGTAGGAAATTGAAAATGAGCTTTATTCGAATCGACTTTTCCATTGACAGTATACGGTCACTTGAAACTGTGAAAAATCAAAGTTTTAAGTTAACATAAAAAAGATGTTAATGACCCAAATACGTATAGGTACCTATTTCGACACTCTCCAGGGAATCGAAATGTATAGGGTATTTCCTGTCGACCTAGAACTGTGAAATTTAGCAATTAATACCGTTTTATACTACAAATATAATAAAAAAACTGATAACCGTACATTTGTAATTCAGTCATAAAATCTAATTCCTATAGTCTATTATTAAAATAATATGTAGCTACCTACAAATTTGTACGGAACCCGGTGGGCGAGTCCGACTCGCACTTGGCCGGTTTTTTAAGTATCATCGATAGCTTACTCAACGCATGCCAAATTATGTGAATTTTATGTAAAACATTTAGGTACTTCGAGTTACATTTTTGCAATTTTCTTAAGGATATCTAAGTTATTAAATTATATTCTATGTTATTTCCTGATAATTTAGCTTTCTATTAAAAAATAGACGATCTGCAGCTTTACCATCACTTTCTAAGGCAAGATGCAGAAGCTGCTGTGTCCTCCGTGAACCGTGCCTGAGGTTAATTGAGGAGTGGTCGCAGTCCTTTGGGCTGCAAATCAATCCCAAGAAGTCTCAGGCCTTGGTTATTGGCGGCAGGTATTTGCGGAACAGGCTAGATATTGCGACGCTGTCTCTACTCTGGCTGAATGGAGTACAGATTGAATACGCAATGACAGCTAGAAACCTGGGGTGATCATGGACTCCTATTTATCGTGGACTAACCATATCGCTGAAGTCAGTCGTAAGGTCCATTACACGTTTCATTCGCTGAAGTGTCTCCAGAGCTTTTGCCCTTGAAAACCAAAATTTCCCTGGCTCAAACTCTCATTCAGCCCATCATTGACTACGCTGATGCCTGTTATTTGGATGCCACCGAGGAGCTTTTAAATAAACTTGAGCGTTTGCAAAATATCTGTATTCGTTTTGTGTTCAATCTTAAAAAATATGATCATGTTTCAGGATTTCGCAAGGTTCTCAAGTGGCTCCCTATTCGACTTCGCAGGAACTCTCGGATATTGTGTTTGCTATTTAACATACTTCACAATCCTAAAACGCCTTCCTACCTGCAAGAACGTTTCTCCTATTCCCGTCCTACGGATGCGCCTTGCAGGTCGCATCTTAGAAATCTTTTTAAATCCCCTCCCCACTCTACCGATTTTTACTCCTACTCCTTTACTGCACATGCGGTACGGTTGTGGAATTTACTACCGCCTGACATTAGGGCTTGCCAAACTCTTGCAGTTTTCAAAATAAGAGTTAAAGAACACTATCTTTCCTTCTCGTCATAGTTGCAAATCATCTGCCTAGCCTTTTCCCAACTATATTGGGGTCGGCTTCCAGTCAAGCCGGATTTAGCTGAATACCAGTATTTTACGAGGAGCGGCTGCCTACCAGACCTCCACAACCCATTAACTGGGTAATCCGGTACTTCATGGCAAGACTGGAGTCAGATTAACTGGCTTCTGACTATCCGTAACGACTGCCAAAGATCTACAAATGACAGCCGGGACCAACGGCTTAACGTGCTTTCCGAGGCACGGAGGAAACTCGCTATGTTAAGATGGTCACCCATCCACAGACCAACCTTGGCTAGCGTTGCTTAACCTTGAAGATCGACCCGTGCGGCTGTTATTATCTAGCCACGAGCTCCTCATAGTTGCAAATAGGTATGTATTATTATTTATCTTTTATATCATATAGTATGTATTTTAATTAGGTATGTATTGTATGTTATATTTAATATGCATAGTTTTTATTTTAGCTACTGTTACACACTATGTTTACATCTCTTTTAACTTTACTCTCCTTTCGCAGGTATGCTGGAAGAGATTTCTATTGAAATAAGCATCACCTTTGTACTAATTTTTCTGTTTCTTTCTTCTTATCTTATTAAATGTGTGTACATAAATTGTTAAATAAATAAATAGATTAGAATAGGTCTTTTAGTTTTTAACATGAATGTTATATCGTCGAATGTGGTGTCTAACAGTGTCCACTTTATTAGTTTTGGTAACGCTTTTTGCCACGTATTAGGTGTATTTTTTAAAATGTCACCTGATTGTACTAAACTGCTTCAATAATTTGATGGTGTCCGAATTGTCATTGATATAAAATATTGAAATTAAAATTGAATCTTCAGCAAGTCCACTGGGGTTTGCTTCGCTTTCCACTTATTCCTATCCGGCGGCACTCATGATTTAAGTTAACCTGTACTTAAAGAATTTAAAAAATTTAAGATTATTAATCCCCGGTAAAGTATACAGCTGAAAGTTTAGCTATCGCGTCACGTGACACATCATCTCTTCACTTCATCAGCACATTTCGTCCTCGTGCCAAGTGTTTTCCAACGAGATGCCCATTCTTATGATTGCCATCTATATGGGAAGTTATAGGGTTTCGTGGAACCGCACAAACGTATGGGGTTCTATCTAACACGTGCCAGTCTCCCAGCATGTGTTGTGTTGGAAATTTCAGGAGCTACTGTTTAATCTCCAGGAGTGTTACCGGTTTGGGGAAATAGTGCGGCAGCTTCGGATGGCTAAATTTTAAACAGGCCATAAACATAAACCTTAACTTTTATTATTTGTTGTTATAGCGGCAATAGAAATACACAATCTGTGAAAGTTTCAACTCTCTACCTATTACGGTTTTTGAGAAACAGCTCGCTGACAGACAGACGGACTTATGGACGGACGGACAGCGGACCATTTCGATATCGAGCTTCAACTGAGGGACAAACCTCACAAAGTGAGCTTTATAACACACAACATTAAGGTCATACGTTTGATGTAATTTGATACTAACCTCGGATTCCGCTTCGACATACGAAAATGTTGTTACAGAATAGGGGTACTACTGCTCCTTGCGGCGGGGACCGACGCGCGCCATCTGTTTTCATGGCTAGAGCACAATGTTCCCGCAGTAGGTGTGAAAAGTAGAGTATGCTCCTCAAGGATTAAGGTGTCTTGGCCTTGGGCTAGCTTAAATCCCTCGCTTTATTCAGGATTCTTGTATTTACTCCCTCGCTTCGCTCGTGAATTAAATCCATCCAAGCGCCGTGAGGGAGTCTTAAACTCCCTCGCGGCTGAAAGACAAATTAAATAATTAATAATTTTTTTGTAATTCAATATTACGCCCGTGTCATAAGACACTGCTTTTTTATCCCCTCGGCTCATAATATACTATTTATGTGTCCAGAATTTGGTACTAGGAATTAAAAATGGTACCTATTGTGTGTGTAGGTGTCTTTTTGTGATTTAGTTAGAAGTAAAGTTTAGTAGAGAAATAATAACTAAGTAGTTGATATCAAAAAAAGGGAATTATGATTTATAGCTAAGCTGGAATTTCGAGATTGCCTACTTGCTACTATTGAAGCAAGAATTAAAAGTGAATTTGACTACGATAGGATATTGTTAAGTAAGTACATATTGGGATATGAAAAAATAAGGTAAGTGAAATAAAAAAATAGCGTTTCGTTTATAAATTTTAATTCTACACTATATTAATAATTTTACACAATCTGTAATTTCCAGTATTTTATAAAAATAGACAAAACCCATTCTAAATTCAATTTGGTCTACCTACACTTTATAATCCATTTAAATTACTTTCCCCCGAAAACAAGCGACATAATATGTAGGTAATTTTACAAATATGTAGGTACGTACGCGTTCATCACTAGTAAGATTTTGAAGCTCACACACTGAAAGTCTACTACGGTACTACTAAACAGTAAAGTACTAAACTGTTAAAGATTTGCGAGTGTTCAATTTTGCTCATAGCTCAGCATTCTTCTTCTTTGAATAGGTAACTTGCAAGCTTCCTTCTGTCTCGACTCTGCTTGGCCGCGTAGTTGTTCCGCTCGCGCTTCTTCTGGAAGGAGTCGGCAGCGGTATGGCTGGTCTGCACCTCCGCTTCCTAGGGTTGTTACCCAGCAAGGTTCCTTCGTTCTTCTTCGACGTCGCTCGCATGATATCTCATTCAAACGCCTGGTACTTCTCGTCGTCAGACAATGTTTTTGAGTCGTAAAACTCTGCTGATTCCGGTGGCGAGGGCGTGGTCGGATTGCTGTGCGACCAGCCCCCGATGGAGTCGGGAGACGTCCACGATGGCATCGGATACGACACTGGCTGGTACGGATACGTCACTGGCTGATACGGATACAACACTATTTTACATTTTACAAATAGTTGTTCATCACTTATTGGATTTTCAATTTCAAACACTGAAAGTCTACGTCACAGTAATGAAGTAGGTAGACTTGTGTTTGTTCGTACGTTCGTAGAGCCGGGATAGAAGGAAACTGAGGGAAGGACGCTGTCATTACATTTGTCCACAGCGTCCGCAGACGCCGGCAGATAATTTTGCCCGTAAGTCAGCTATCTTTTTCTTCAAATAACTGACCTGCAAACCCATTCGCACTTCCCGCAGCTTCCTTCTGTCTCGGCTCTGCTTAGCCGCATAATTGTTCCGCTCGCGCTGCTTCCGATAGAAGTGGTCAGCGGTCTGGCTGCTCTGCACCGCCCTCCGCATCCTCGGGTTGTAATGCACCAGGGATCCACCATTTTTCGCAGCCATCGCTCGCATGGCAGCTCTCTCAAATTCGAGAAACTCCTCGTCGTCAGACAATGAGTTGTAGAGCTCTGCTGACTCCGGTGGCGAGGAGGCGGGTGGTTTGCTATGCGACCAGCTCCCGATGGAGTAGGGTGACGTCAGTGATGGCACCCGATATGACGCTGGCTGATATGGATATGGCGCTGGCTGGTGTGGATATGGCGCTGGCTGGTGTGGATATGGCGCTGGCTGGTGTTGATATGGTTCTGGCTGGTGTGGATATGGCGCTGGCTGGTGTGGATCTGGCGCTGGCTGGTGTAGATATGACGTTGACTGGCTCGGATACGGGGCGTGGTACACAGATTCCCGGTACGTGTGCTCCGTCAGAAGCGAAGATTGTGGAGCAAAAGACACGGGACACGGAGACGCTGTCTCCACCTTCACCGCGGGTTTGCTCAAATCAAGGGCAGCTTCCTGTGCGTATGGAGTCCACAAAGCCATTTCGAGAACTTATATCGTCTTGACGTGCAAATCACGAATGTCGTCTATTTCGACGGGCGACTGTCGCTATCGTTTAAAAGAGGCGGGGCTTAAGTGCACTCCCCCCACCCGGACGAAGGGTTGAATGCAGGTAGCACCCTAACGGACCTCGAGCGGTGAATAATTTATGAATTACTATTGGGTTTTAAGTGAAGATAACGTTAATATGAAATGCGAGGCGAGTATTGATAGTAAGTAGTTCTTATTGTTGTGCGACTAATTAGTAAAGCGTAAACATGTCACTAATGATTTTGTTTGTCGGCCAATTAAGTTTTGACTTAGGAATTGCTGTTTGTTCCATGTTTTTTTACTAATTAGGGTATTTACCTAATGACTCAAATTAACATCTTAAAAAACACATTTATACCTACGATTAAATAATCTATAAGAGTTTGAGATCTCATTAGGTGTACTAGGTGATTCCTGTGGATCTAAGTATGCTATATCTATCAAATGTATTAGTTGAGTAGATATGCGCTACTTCTGTCTGCACGGAATACGGCAGGTTTTCTATTTCAACCCTGTCGATGATACGCAGAGTGTGTTTAATTTAATACTTTGACATTCCCAGCTAAGTTATTCTTAAAAAAATAAGGTAGTTCAACGTTGAGCACATGCGGAATGAGCTCAACAAAAATAACAATTATTAAATAAGTATTTTTTTACCTACCTAGTGTACAGTTTTAGCAAAGGGTTTTGTAAGTTATTTTAGTCTCATCTGTAACTTAAACTGCTAATTAATTTGTGAGAATTACAAAAGGGCTGTTCCAACAAATATTTAATACAAATATTTTTGGATTTTTAGTATTATGAGCTTTATTCAGACAAAGTTAGGGACTGCTTTTGTGTAACCATGTGTCACAAAAAGGATTAGGTTGTCACTTGGTTCTCAATTGCAGAACCCTCCCGCGTGCAAGTTGGTTAACGGTGGTATTATTACCGGGTGCGCAGTGGCTTTCCTCATAATATTCTGTAGAGTAATATGAACGATAATAAAGCAGCATTATTTACAGCAGACAGATAGATATTGGAAGCGAATCTTCACATTTTCTAGAAAAGTTTAGGTTGTGTTAAAGAAAGGTAAACAATCTTGATACGTCTTGTTATTCAAAAACTCGATTAAAAATTAAATGCAACTAAAATATATGTAGGTAAATACAGCAATAACAGTTACCAACTAAATCAATTGAACCATCAGTTTAAGCAGTAGTTTATTTGCTTGTTTATACATAGGCACGTATTTGTGTAAAAAGTCACATCAAGATTTTTTAATTTTATTTAAATACCTTAATCTTTAGGGTAGTACCTGCTTAGGTACTGGTTATATGTTTTAGCTGAATCATCAATAATCGTGTCAAACAATAGCAACATTCTCAGCACCAATATTTATGGCCTGACCTCATAGAACATTATAGATAGGATTTATTTAGTTTGCAAATTAATATAATATCAGATAAGAAAACTGCACTTAACTCGAGCAATAAAACATTTTTCTTATCATCTATAAAGCCAGGTGCTAGTTTAGTTTTTGTCCTCCGTACTAAGCTGGCTGTTGTTGATACTTTCTTTGGTCTCAAATTAAGAGCACCGCGACATCGCTTATAGAATAGCACAATATCAGAAGTAAGTAGTATTGAGTCACACATTACGACTGTGCGACAAAAATTCCGCGCTCATGTCCGAACCGCGACAGGTGCGCTGGACGAGCGATTATTTCTTCGAAGTTATATTTATGGTTTCCGCTAATATGCAGAAATTAAAGTAAAATTTTGAAGGAAGTAATACGCTTCTTCGTTAGACTTTGCTTGAATGAAATTGAGCAAAGTTAGGTCGCTCGGCCTTTTCACTTTACTATTTTACCCTGAATACCACCAGCCTTATTTATAAAATCTTTTTAACCATATGCATAGTTTAAATACTAATAACAGATTTCAGTCCATTTTAAATAGTTGATCTCGCATTCTCACTAGTTACCTAACGTTAAAGCGTCACAAGCACTAGTTCTATTTACATTAAACTTAATAAACATGACAGTTTAAATACCCACTGATTAGCAGATTCTAATATCAAATTCTCCATGGAAAGCTTGAATAAAGAATCTGGTCACCTGTGTTTAATTAAGCATTAATTTTACTTTGAGAGAGCCCGCAATTCTGCAGTTTCTCGCTACAATATTTATTTATACCATTGCGAAAATAGGTTTTGAGCACAATTACTCAATCATATTATTATTACTCCACAATTCATACCTGAATCTAGCTGTAAAAACATTGGTCGCGTGGCGGCCATATTGTCCGATGGCGGCCACCGCGGCGGTGACGGGTTAAACTAACTGAGCATGTTTGCGCTGAAAGGATTCGTGTTATCTTTGCGCACGCGACTGTATCACTTGTTGTGAGTTAAATTAAATTATTATAAAAGTTCTGTTTCATTAGTTCTACACTCACCTAATCATGACATAGGTCCTACCTACCTATTACTCATGACGTAGGTATTTGATAGGTTTTTAAATAAGTCATGGGGGCTATCAGGATGATACTAAAGCTAAGTAAGGCTTTTGAAGACTTAGCTTCATGAGCAGCATGATCGACCACCCTTCCACTAAAGAATTATTTTCTAAGAATCCCAGAAAAGTTAAACATAATATTGTAAGTGAACACCAGTCACACAGATTACTGCGCCAGGCAATACTCCCTGTTACCTTTAAGACAACGTAAATAACGGTTTTATTGTCTCAGAGACTCTATTTTGCAAACTTACAAACCGTCGCATTGTCTTGTTCTAACACAAAAGGGTTGCTCCAAGGTTGGTCCTTTGCGAACGTCGCACAATGCGGGTTATACAATTTGCATGTTGAGTTTGCAGGGTTCGTTCCGAGAATGTTGACTTGTACTAATAATTAAATAAGTGAATGCGTGTCTGAGCCAAAGATGGGGTCTCGGGATTACCCGTTACCTGAGTATGTCTGACGACACTGAGACCACCCAGGAATTGTACAAACCCCCAAACTTTACTTTATTTGAATCAACAATGGGAGCTATCCTTGCGAAACTTACATTAGGTAACAAGCCTGCGATTATTTGTGGGCCTTTTTAAATCGTTTAATTTGTCTAATGTTTTAACAGAACCAACTAGGGTAACACCAACTTCTTCAACCTGTAACGATAATGCATTCTGCAATCGTGAATATTTAGATAAAGCAATAGTTAATTACCTTACCTCTGATCATAGTGGTCAATTGGTAACATTTAAGTTTAAAGCAGCCTTGGAAAAAAATCATATACAATATAGGCCAATTGCAACTGGCAAACTAGCCTAGTCAATGGTACCTTACAAAATAAGTAAAATGTTCTAGGCCATAACATTGAAGATGCTCATAAATTTTATGATAAAATTTATTTTCAGTGGTTCTGGAATTCAATGCAACTTTTGAAAATAAGTCTAAGGATACTTTCCCTAAGTATGTATTTAGTGACTGGGCGACTAAAGGCATTAGCATAAGTAGGGAAAGACTATATGAGCTTTATGGCCTTAATTCTTTCATTAACACTGAATCTTTTTATAAGCTTGTAAACAAATATTCTAAAGTGTTCAAAAATACTTGCAAGGTAGCTAAAGCCCTATATAAATATATATTAGTAACAAGATCAAATCGTCAGAAAAAAAAATTAGAAAGTTATAAATAAGGAAACAAATAGAAATAAAGTACGAAACACTGATTATTTACTGGAGACTGCACATGGTGCCAAAAGCTCTAATTTAGAAGTAGCTCAAGAGTTTGTAAATCTTTTCAGCAATATACCAACAAAAGCTCTGGAATCTTTAAATTCTTCACCTGAGGTCTCATATAATTTATTAAGAGTAACGTCCCAGGTTGTACGGTTAAATTCCAGTTCAAACATATTATATCAACCCTGTGACAGTCATAAAAGCTTTCCGGCAAATCAAAATCAAATTGACCGAAGACATATGGGGAATGTCCATTAAAGAGTGCACGTCCATAATTAAAACTATAGCACCATACTTGGCTTTAATATTTAATTAATGTGTGGACCAAGGAGTATTTCCAGATATAATGAAATATTACTATATTTCACTATATCTGGAAAGACTCCTTACTATGTTATACTACTATTTAAATTGAGCGACAGCAAAGACACCAATAATTATAGACCTGTATCTGTATTGCCGGTTTTTAGCAAAGTGTTTGAAAAAGTAATGCTCTATCAGATGCTCAATCATTTTAACATCAATAAAATCATACACGATCAACAGTATGGTTTACCAGGGGTCGTTGTACGACTGACGCTGGTGCCTCGTTGTTAAAACACATATATTCAGCGTGGGAAGAGGCGCAAGATGCCATAGGAATCTTTTGTGACCTCTCCAAGGCTCTTGATTGTATAAATTACGAAACCTTGCTCCTAAAGCTACGACATACGGACTAGGTAAACTTGCACTCAGTCTAGTAAAATCTTACTTAAATGATAAAAAGCAGCAAGTTCAAGAAAAATGGTGTCAATTCACGGCGTTTAAAAGCCAAAATGGTCCTTTTCTCTTTCTAGAATATACTCGTATTAATGAAAAATTAAACTTCAAATGGTATTATTTGCTGACGATACGTCCTTAATTTTTAAGATAGATAGACGTTCCATAAATCTTGACGACGTAAATAACGCCAAATTGAAACATCACTACACGCATTATGATATCTGGACTCATGTTTTATTTGAAATTTTATGCAATAGAATTACACTTATCGTATGCAACGCAACATAGAATAAATGCTTGTATTGCATAGATTTTACCTACGTAGTATTACTTTGCATACGTTGCGTACGTGGGACCAGTTTGTTTCTCGCTTCATGCACGACTACTCAATAGTAATTCGGAGTGACAATGTGAATTTCAAACATTTTTCGTATATGTAGGTAACTCATTGACATTACAACATTTAGTTCCTATTGAATCACTTTTTTTCATGAAATTACCATTCAGGGTTTAAATGAACTTAGAGGGTTATTTTCACGATTAAAATAGTAATGATTCTTCACTTAAATACGCGTTACGGCCGCTAATCGTATTTTGTTCAACATACAGCTTCACACTGACCGGCAAATTAGAAAAAAAAAAACATAAAAATGTTTGAATTTCGCGGGCTACCCTGGCGCTTCCACCTTAAATATTGATATTACCAATTCGATTTAATTAAATAACATTATTTTTACAATTGACTTTAATAATAATTAATAGCGTAATTAAGAGGTTCATAGTAGACCTCCCATAAAATGTGTAAGTATTTGTACGCCAAATGGTAAAACATAGAGAAACTATAAATTAACCATTGTGACATCTTGCACACTATTGTAACCTATTACCTAAACTATTGTAATAAATAAAGACGATTGAAAAAAAACATACGGTTAAGTGCGTACAATCACTAGCAGTTGCATATTAAACAGGAAAGCGGCCAGCCGCTAGCCGCCCCCGCGGGCAACCGCTACTGCGTAGGAGGGCTTTGTGCTGTTTAACGTAGGTCGGTACTCGATCGCGTTAGCGTAAACATTCACTTATGTCAAATTGCATAGATAAAAAAAAAGTTTTGCGTTATTATCACCAGACGGAGCTTATTCAGTGTTAATACCAACTGTCGTTTAAGCGATCGCAATCAAGAACGTTAAAAAACTCCAGTTTATCTGTTGCTTGGATCTTTATTACATCGATAGCGGACCTATTTATTTAGTAGTGCAAATGTAATTTTGTATTCTGAATAATTATCATTGCTCGCAAAACCGCTCTAGTAAGTTAATATTATTGGTTGGACAACTCTTAGCTTATGAAACTATTCAAAATGACTTCATTACACTTTATAAATGACAACAACCAAACCTAGGTCAATCAATCATCAATCAATATTTATGATATTCTTCCGTTACTGAGTGAGCGAGTGACTGACAGACAACGCACAGCCGAAACTGCTGGTCGTAGGAAGCAGAAATTTAACATGTAGGTACCTACTTTCCTTGGAGAGTGAACGGAAAAATACGGATAATGCGCGTTTGAAGTCGCGGGCAAAAGCTAGTACTCAAATAACTGCCACAGGGCCAGTACATTGTAA
Organism: Lacanobia oleracea; assembly: GCA_950371165.1. NCBI lineage: Eukaryota > Metazoa > Arthropoda > Insecta > Lepidoptera > Noctuidae > Lacanobia > Lacanobia oleracea. The sequence continues at coordinate 25,252,323 of OX493396.1, forward strand.
CATTATGTTATTCAGCTCTCCGTGAAGTTAGTCAACATGTGTTGAGCGATGTTTATGTAACATGCAGGCGACAGTCGGCACAAACGCAAATGATACTCAAAAAGATTTGTTGCGCCGATTAAAGCGACACTTTTTGCCAAAATCCGAACCCGTTCGATGGCATCACAAATAAGAACATGGGCAATGGCACATAACTGTCAAATATAGCGGACTATAGACATCTGCATCTCAATGCAGCTGCAACCACCCCTCGTGCAAAATAGAACCTTAACGCGTTCCCACCAAGCTTCAGTTTTGCGTGTACTCTATCTGATCTGTGATTCTATGAAGACCCGCTAGAAATCACCACGATGCCAGTACTTATTAGTTTACTGAGCAATAAACAGTCGGTACTCCCTAAAACATCGAAATGACTTGACTCTGTTTGGTTTCCCTCGTCGTCCAAACAATGATACACTCTATCTTATCTGTGATTCTATGAAGACCCGCCAGTACTCATTAGTTTACTGGACAATAAACAGTAGGTACTTTTTTAAGTTGCCGTCATTTATTGCCGTATTGTTTGACATTTTGTAGTTTTATGGTCTAGCCCGCATTTACTTCGAGTGTCGGCGTTGTTTTAGCTATCGTGATTACCTTGCACATGTTAATTTCGGCTGCTAGACTATTGTTAGGTTCTATACGTTACTACCTGTGCAACTTCATCTGCGTCAGATAAGAGAGAGAGAGAAGAAAAATAAAATTTTCTCCGTTTTTGCAAATGTTTCATTGATGCTTCGCTCCTATTTGTCCACACGTGTCAGAATTGCGAAGGGGTGCAATGAGTCAGCAGATCCCTCGCTGACTGAAACTGCGATCGGTTCCCGTAATGTCGACCATTCGGCCAAGCGGTCATGCCCATTCACACTTGTGTGCATTGTACTGTACTGAACAATTTGCCTTTATCGCTATCAAATCGAAATTGACTGAATTGACTGTAGAATTGATTTGAAAAATACGACAGCACCGCTAAATGGTCCTCGTGGCAGCAATTCGTTGGATTTACAAATTGCGATCGGTACATGAACTGTCGCCGAATTGCTGGCTAATATCCTTTCGTTTGAATAGTTAGCAATGATTTATTTTTCTATACAAATACGATGACAACTTAGGTACTCTATTACAATCTTGTGAACCATTCTCAAAAGCTCAACAGTAGAACAATAATTTCAAGAGCCATAAATTATTGTATTCCAATAATTCACTAAAAGTTCCAACACGCTTTGGAAACGTTGTCTAAATCATCAAGTTTTTATAAAATTCAATTTAGCATCGCATGGGCTTCGAAAGGACAATACAAATTAATCCGTACAACTTATATATTCTCTTAACAATAAATCTAACTGTACATTAGCTTGTTATCCTTTGCCACAACTGTATGTCGACAATAACCACAATGCCATGTAGGCGGAACACGTGAACCCCGTGGACAACGTTCTCATACAAAGCCCGGAATCAAAGCCTTACCCTCGGTCGCCTCACTTCAGAGTCGGACCCGCTCCAGCAAACATTGCCTTTTTATTTAGGTCTTAACGGAAGTGGCTACCGACAATGTCTAATGATTGTGGGTCATCTTCATTTGTGATCTTTTCGGAGGCAAACCATACACAGGTACCTACAGCCGAAAATAGAACCTCCTCCTTTTTGAAGAAGTTGGTTAAAAAGAGCAGGTACTGTCGTGTGGACCACGGCCTGTGGTCCACACGACAGACCTGCTCTTTCAATTGATCTGTAGCTAGCTAGCTATTTCAATTGATCTCTGATATCCTAAATATCCAATCTCCCTTTACAAGTTCAAGTGCTAAACTCACTTCTTGCTCTCCCTTGCGGCATAATGTTTGCTTGAATTAGCAGTTACAAAGTTGTCACTCATCGTCTTACGGGATCTGTCGATCATTTACATAAATGATTTGCCAAAATTGACACAACAACAAATGATTTTGTTTGCAGATGATAGCACTGCCGTAGTAAAATGTTAGGTAATACTATTACTGACTTAATAAATTGGCTTAATATACATAATTAAACTCAAGAAAACAAATTGTTGCAAAATAAATAAATAAAGAAATGAAGCTCCAAAAATTTGTGTCAGTTACGATGGCAAGGAAATCGAAGAAGTGAAAGTAAGTGTGTTTTAGGTATCCATATTGACAATACTCCTTATTGGAAAGCTGCTAAAGCATAGAATAGTTATTTTAAAAAAAATCTGCCTCAATCATGCGCTTTTTCAATTGGCTTGAAAATTAGATATAGACGCGTTACTTGTTGCTTATTATGTTCTAGTAGCCTCACTTCTACGATCATCATCTTCTTCCTGCTCTTATCTCATGTTACTTGGAGTTGGCGCAACACGTTTTTTTCTTCCACTCTGCCCTATCTGCCATCAAACTATCACTAAGTCCCTTTACTTTCACATCGCTCCTAACACAATCCACCCATCTTTTCTTTGGCCTTCCTCTTCCTCTCCATCCATTTACATTTATATTCATTATTCTTTTCGTTACATGTATTTCATCCCTCCTCTTCACATGACCATAACAAGCCTCACTTTTACGATACGGAATTGTTTTTTGGGGTAATTCCCCGGGTCAAGGATTACTGTTCAAGGCACAAAAAAGGTGCATTAGAGCCATGTGTGGTCTGAAAACAGATGACAGCTGTGCACCGTATTTTAAATCATTAAAAAGCTTACGCTACCGGCGATTTACATATTAGAAATTAGTATCTTTGTCAAAACAAATCCCAACCTCTTCGAAAAAATGACAGTACAAAAATTCTTTGAGTAATTAATATTATAAGTGTAAAACTGCATTATTAAACAAAAGTGTCCTGAGTATGGCTCCACGCATTTATAACAAAATTCCAGACTTAACTCTTGCACAATTTAAGCAAAAAGTAAAATTGTTCTTAATTGATAAATGTTCATTATTGAAGAATACTTAAACGAAGAAATTAATTAAGAATTACAATGATTAATACGAGTACTATTGAATTATTATTGTTTTGTTATATTGACTTAGATTTGTTTTTAATTTTTGAGGTTTTAATAATTCCTTATTTATGTCTGACATAATTGGAGTATTAAATTATACAGCGTGTAAAAGACATCGTAACGCAAACTTCGGGAAAAGGCACGATACGATATGGCTACGCCGTGGCGTATCGTAGCATTTCGTGCCGGCTGAAGATATCGCGCTAAGCTGTGGGTTGCGGTATTTTTGACTAAGTCTGTCCGTCTGTCACAGCTTGATAAACCAAGAACAGTTTTAGATGACGTTTGTTCAACTATTTTGCCAATAAGGAAGAAATAAAAATGCCTATATTTTTTTTTGCAACAGCGACTGAATGCAGTTCTTAAAAACTCAGTGGTGGGCCCACTAGGGCATGTGGAGTATTATATGGAAGCACTTGATTTGCACATTTTAAAATTTGTCTGCTTGTCCGTGTGTCAACGTCGATTTTCTCAGGAACAGGTGGACCTTGAAAGTTGAAATTTACCAGATACTGAGGTCTATAGTCCCTATTAGGTCCTGAGTGAACACGATAAAAAGATATGGGCAAATTTAAACTACCTATCGCGAAAACTTTTTGTACCAAAAATTACCTTAATTTTCAACTTTTTTTTTCGTTATTATCCTTTTGTTTGTGCTATAAAACCTTGCTTTTAACCAAAATTGACAATTCTAGGTCATCCGATCAACCAGAAGTAGTTCCCGTTGACCTAGAATCACGGTATTTGGCAAGTTATACCGTTTTATTCTAAAAGTATAGGGAAAAGTCTGAAAACTATTCTATGTGATACAAGTTTATGTAGAGATTACAGGAAAAATAAAATCGTATCTCTAAATAGCACACTTATTCAGAAATCGGCAACAAAAATTACATTAGTTCCACTAGCGGTCAAGAGATGTCCCGGCTCTAAAACTGCAATTAACTCCGCAGTGTTAAAATTTGAGAAGAAGCTTCACCGATGACAATTTAAAATCATGTCATGTTTTATAGGTTGGAACGGAACACTCAGTGCGAGAGTCCGACTCGCTCTCGACCGTTTTTTTTTGTATTAAAAGGTATTGCAAGGCTCGCGTTTGATCACTATCTCATCCGATGTAAGCGGTTATGTGGCCGATGATGAAGGACGCTTGCTTCATCATCATCGCCGAAAGACGTCCACTGCTGGACGGAGGCCTCCCCGCGCGTATCGCCACTACAACTGGTCCTGTGCGTCTCGCATCCGTCGGCTACACGCAAGCAAACAAACAAACTCTTCAGCTTTATTTATTAGTAGGTATAGATGCTCTCATGATATTCCGAACATTGTATTTACCAACATTTATTATGAAATTGATTTTACCATTCACTCCACATGCTCTACAAAGATTCCCACATTTCGCACAACTCTTCCTGTATAAAGGCTTACAAACTGGCCATCTACATTGATATGTCAATCAAACCCCTGTACAAGCACCTCGTAACTCGTAGGCTTACGCGAATCGAATCGCGCGCCTCCACAATGCTCACAATTGATACAATGTAGCTATTACGGCAACGTCTCGAAACCTCCTTTAATACCCAATACTTAACTGTTTTATTTTAGCCCTTTTTGATCCCTCAGAACAAACAACTTCGTTTTTATCGTCCATCTTCTTAACTCCAACTTCATAAGACTCAACATCGTATAGCATTGTGTTAAGTTGTGGTGTTTTCGGACAAAATCTTCATTGAAAAGGTAATACTGTCTGATAATATGTCCTTAGCACCTTATTTTTATTGTGAAACTTGGGTATTTTGAGTTTGTAACGATATGCAAAGATGGCGTCGATATTTTAACAATGCTGCACTGTTTTATACGAGATTACTTTCGGAAATTGCACATGTCAATGGCACATGAAATAACTAGGTTAGGTACGGATAAGCAACATGGTTCCATAAAATATGTTTTTTATGAAATTATTATTCTTTTGAAATATTCAGCAAAGTTTTCTAGTACTCTAAAGGAAATCAGAAAGAAAACGTCTTCTCGACATAAACATGTTTGTAACATACACATGACATCGCGCCTGTACTCCCCAAAGATAAATCACAGAGTGTTCCTTCACCTAGTACTCAGACTCACACACATTTCGCCACTTTAAGTCCCATGGACTAGGAGGCGAGCCATTGCAACTAATTTAGATTCCTAGTTGTTACTGAGAAATTCCTTATGGATAATGTAATTTGAATTTGGAACTCAACTTGGAGACCGACGGGACCTCTCGCGGCCACCTCATTTCATGACTTGCGAACTAATTTATCGCAGTTGGTGTAAAAAGTAAAGTAAGCTCCTCAGGAATGTAGTAATAATAATAAAATTCTTTATTTTCAGTCTACTTTGACCCATAGATAAATCTAAATCCTAAGACCTATGTTAGTCTTTAAAGGTATCCCTTCTGTGGGCTAGCTTGAATCTCTCGCTACATTCAGGATTATTCTCGCTTCGCTCGTGAGTTATATTCTAATCTCCCTCGCCACGCTCGGGAGTTAACTTTCGAATACTTCATTAGGTTCGGGATTCAATATGTCGCCCGTGACATAAGAAACTGCTTTACATCCTCTCGGTGCATTATCTACTATTTCTTTAAAAAGTCCAGGGTCCTGGAATTTACGAATATCGAAAACAAACCCACTTTTGCATTTATAAATATATAATAGTTATACTAATAATGATTAACAACAACAACGTCCATGTCATAAAAATAAATCGGCTCTATGACCGAATTGACTCAGTTTGAAATTCGAAACAATTGGTTGAGATTAAAAACTAAGCTTTCTGCGAACTAAGTTAATAAGCTGCTGAGGTAGGTAGGTAATCCGATACGGGCAAATCCTAACTTTGTAAAAATTAGGTAAAACTACAACCTCTCGTTATATTTCAAACCAAAATATATAAAACGACACATCGTTTATTTGTATATCTTGCCGTATGACATAAATATAGCATGAAGAGTCACGCTATATGTGCGAGCAGTCGCGCGCGCTGTCCAACACGATCACAGTCCTATTGGATGACGCACTCGCGGCGCCTGCGCAAGCCACGCCTTCTACACGCGCGGTGTGCGTCGTACGTGTCATACTAAACTGTTTGATTTTCCGCGGCTCTAAAAAGGCCACAAACTTTAGTAGAATCAGCCCGCACATCAAGCTACCCTTTTTTTTTTTTTATTTTTTTTTTTTAAAGAAGGGAAATCATCAAATGACTCCTCCCGCTCTGGGTGAAGCAAGAAGGAGTGTCAGACTCTTACTGACTAAAACCCATCCGTGTTCCTCCTGGTGCCCTTTGCGTTCTAAGGCTACGGCACCTCTTTCGAACAGATTCCGCAGCCCCAGCAGGCACCTGCCCTAGCGGGCCCCGTCTTCCACGCTGACATCTCTTTGAGGCGCGCTGGAATCGCAGCGCGCCGCCGACCCGGGCCTAGTTCTGATCAGACGGCGAGCCACCCACTGCTCGCCGTCCGCAGGCCCGCGCCTACGGCGGCCGGGAATCGTCCTGCGACTCCCGACGCCTGGGGCGTCTTCTTCTGTTGCGGCGACTGGGACGTACATCAAGCTACCCTAAACTGTCAATTATTCGCAATCAACCTTAAATACATTTAAACATGAGCTCTGTTTACTGCAATGCAGGCTCGAATTGTATGAAAGGAGCTCAAACATTATCGCTTTAAAGGTATAAAAAATACTGAAATCTTTTAATGATCTACCTTTGACCATGTTTAATCAAAGTTAACGCACCGGCTAAAAGAATAAGCTTTTATAATGTTAATGAATACATGTCATGTCGCGGAGAAGGAAACATTAATTAATAATATTGGTATACCTATGCCTTTAAGTAATTGTTAAATGTTAAAATTTTATTTTGAAATTATTAGAATAGTTATGACATTATAATTTACAATAACAATTATTTATATTTTCTTAATCTGACATTTGATCTTGTGAACTGACATCTTAAAATTATTCATTTATAAATAAAAATAGTTTTTTAGTAAATCCTTATTTTTGAGAACTGGCGTTGCTGTCCGTGTTCTTTTTGTATTATTGAATTAAAATACTAACATATAATAAAATATTTGCACACCATATGTACCTAATGCTAAAATGTAAGGGGCCATTATAGTTTTAAGATCATGTAGGTATCACACATTATACCACGTTCACACATTATACATTGTACCACGTTCTGGCAAATTAACAGTTTGGATTTGATTTGAACCTAATACTTAAGCGATAAAGATGAAAATTAAATTTGATAGATTATTGTATGATAATAGTTAAACCTAATAATAATTTTTCACATGCATGCTAGGCAATTTGAGCATTTTTTTGACAACCTACTTCGAGTTAAATCGAAATTGCTGTAGTAGCCAAATGCATGCGAGCAGCGGCCAGCAAATGTTGTATGAAAATCCATATCTGTTGTGGTTTAGCGGCCAAATAAATCTATAGATACTTCTATACTAATACTTTAAAGAGTAATGTTTGTGATGTTGTGAGTTACTGAGGTTTTAGGGGGTAATCTCTGGATCCAAGTACTGTACCGATTTTTTTTAATTCTTTTACTAATAGGAAGCTGCATTATTTGTAAGTGTCATAGGAATAATAACCTTAAAATTGAAAAGTCTTTTTGGTGGTAGTTGTATTTGCAAAGTAAGTCGGAGAAAAAACGGTCGGACGAAAACGTTTCTTACGAACGCTGCCTTATCGTTAAGAGAGGTACCTATATGATAGAGTTCTGGAAAAGAGTTGTAGAACTTGATAATGCCTACAAAAACTAACTTTAACTTTTGTATTTAAGTCACAAATAGTATTTTTTTTATTTTAAAATAAATATTTAAATCGTTACGTTATGTTTATGGGTATTATTATCCACAATTATGATTTCTTTACTAAATAAGTAAATTTACCTATCGTCTCAAGTGTTTACAACAAAAGACTTTTCCTTTTTACTTCATACAGGTAATTTGGATGAATGGTTAAAAAGATAATACGATATGGGTATGGAACTGCGACCGTGTCGTAATCTATTGTACGATGATATTAGACGGACGGATTGGCCTACTGCTCGCAACGCACATGAGATTAGACTGTGATGATTAATCTCGAGTTATCGTGGACAATAATTGTTCAATTATTGAAAAGTATAAATTAAAAAAATATGGTCTGCATAGTCATAGAGTTCGTTCCTCTTTGAATCACCTATATCAAAGACAGCCGAAAGCAAACTTTCAGGACGTTATAATAATAACAAAGAGCCTGTGTATGTGCTGACGACCATAAAACAATGTTTTTGAATGTGTACAATACGAAAACTACATTTGTAAAGGATTAACGCAAGGCCTGAGACAATGGCCTTCTGCGTAGCTTTGTGAAGGAAACGGAAAGGGACTGACTTGTATAGTAGAATTAGCAATAGTTACCTTATTGTCTCATTGAAAATGTCTAGCAGCGACGATTTTAACAGTAACGGAGTTCGGCCGCCGCGCCGACTGAAGAGTTGCAACCGTTGTTTTTGTTGATATAGCGTGGCCGCTCAACGGTCATCGTAAACCAAAATTAAATAGAACTGCAAGAAATGTTATAGGTTGTAGTATGAAATGTTTAGGTGCCTAAGTAAGCAGTAAGTATTCAAAACCTCAATCAGAGTCCATTTACTAAAAAGTTCAATTACTATAAATTATATGTAACTAGGTACACGACTACAACATAACATAAACTTAGCAACATTCTCTCGACCAATCACGTGGCTGAGAAATGTACACGTTGTGCAACGAACGAGCACCGAGTGTAGGAGAGGCGGTGTGAATGGGTTCTGTGCAACCAAACCTAAAAGGAATTGCTATAAAAAGGTTCCAAAAGAGAGGATCCCGAATATGGGCTTGTTTTTGTTGATATAAAACTGCTTCGTTGCCTCGCTAGAAGAACCAGATCTTGCAATAGCTTGGTAAGAGGTAGTTAGGTGTTAATTTCATAGTAGCAGCCTGCACCAAATGCCAACACAAAAAATAGCATATTCCTACACAATTAAAAGGAATTTCAGAACAGGTGCTTCATATGTTTAAAAAAACAGCTGCTCGACTAGGTACCTGAAAACATGCAATGAACGCTGTTAATATCTATAGGTATAGATTTTCTCTTTGAAAATGTGCTTAGGATTTAGTGAACCTTCCAAAAGAATCGTGTAGGTAAGTTGGAATCAGAATTTGTGAAAGATAAATGAGCGAGATATGGTCCCTGAAGTTGGGTTCTCAATCCTCACATAGAGGATTGCTGGCCCACCTGTAACTCTCTGTGGTCGCTTTTAAAGTGGTTGCCCATACGCGAGCGCAGAGAGCTAAGGGCTCTTACTACCTTGTTTTCATTTCTTGTCTCTCCCAACTCTCCCAGTTATCTAGCCCCTCACTTTCAATACATTTGCGCCAGCCACAATCTAAATCTACGCTCATCAAACAACCGTCTCCTTCAATGTCCCACTCACCGTACTGACTTTATTCACTCTTCTTTCTTCGTACAGTCTATCTCTCTGTGGAATGCGCTCCCTCAGGAGATCAGGATGGCCACCAACCGATTAACGTTCAAAGCCAAAGTTCGTGAACACATTCGTAAGAAGTTGGCAGTTGTATCGTCACAGCGTTAATATTTTCCAATTGGCTATTTTTATGAATTGTTTAAGTATTTCATTTACACATTTTTCTTGTTAATTTGAGTACTTCTTATATATTTGTAGTGTATGTATGCTTTGTATATGTATATTATTGTTAAATTTTATAGTATTTAAATAATTTCAATCGCTTTTAATTTTTCATATTGCACCTACCACTATTCTCTGCATCACCCAAAGGTTGACTGGTAGAGAATGCCTATGGCATTAAATCCGCCTATGTACATTCGTGCTGAAAGTGTTAAATAAATAAATAACTTAAACTATGGACGCTAAAGAAAAAGACTTTATTCCGAAATCTAAGCTAATTCCAAACAAAATTTGTGAAAAAAAGATATTATCACATAACACTGTCCTCAATCCAAAATAGGCCCTTAATCCTCACACATGTAAGAGTTTATTACACAAATAAAATGAAACTATTAACTTACAGCTGCTGTTTCAAGTTCTATATGCTACTAAATAAAGCAAGAACGGGTCACCATTTCTTGTTTTTTGATAGTTATAAAATTTGGTCCCTCAATTTGGGCCCTCAATTGGGGCCCTCAATTTGGACCCTCAATTCTCCATTTCTTTTTGTTGTCTATTTGACAAACACTAAATGTTTTTCAAATATACCATACCTACGTTCACTTCTTGTGAAAAATTTGTGCAACAAATTCGATACCAGTTCTTAACAAAAAAAAAGATACGGACGTTTATGACCAAAATACGTGTGAGTAGGTACCTATGTACCTATAAGTATAATAAAAAGTCCTACACCTACAAATTTGTACGGAATCCGATGGGCGAGTCTAAATCGCACTTGGCCGGTTTTTTTAAGTATCATCAATAGCTTACTTATGTGAATTTTATATGAAACATTTTGGTACTTCGAGTTACATTTGTGCAATTTTGTTAAGGATATCTAAGTTATTTAATAAATTATTTCTTATTATTAATTATTAATTATTCCTGATAATTTAGCTTTCTAATAAAAAAATGATTAGAATAAGCCTATTAGTTTTGGAACCTATTCGGTTCAAACAAACAAATTAAAAAATCTTTCATGTTTGTAGATAACAATACCTAAATAATACATTTTGTTTTTTTTTAACATGAATGTTATATCGTCGAATGTGGTGTCTAACAGTGATACATAGTTTAAATAAATCCGCCCTAAATCCACCATAAATAGTTTTGGTAACGCTTTTTGCCACGTATTAGGTGTATTTTTTTAAAATGTCACCTGATTGTACTAAACTGCTTCAATAATTTGATGGTGTCCGAATTGTCATTGATATAAAATATCGAAATTAAAATTGAATCGTCAGCAAGTCCACGGAACTGGGGTTTGCTTCGCTTTCCACTTATTCCTATCCGGCGGCACTCATGATTTAAGTTAACCTGTACTTAAAGAGTTTGAAAAATTAAAGATTATTAATCCCGGGTAAAGTTTACAGCTGAAAGTTCAGCTATCGCGTCACGTGACACATCATCTCTTCACTTCATCAGCACATTTCGTCCTCGTGCCGAATGTTTTCTCAACGAGATGCCCGATCTTATGATTGCCATCTATATGGGAAGTTATAGGGTTTCGTGGAACCGCACTAACGTATGGGGTTCTATCTAATACGTGCCAATCTCCCAGCATGTGCTGGGTTGGAAATTTCAGGAGCTACTGTTTAATTTCCAGGAATGTTACCGTTTTGGGGAAATAGTGCGGCAGTTTCGGATCGCTAAATTTTTAACGGGCCATAACATAAAAAGCCGGCCAAGTGCGAGTCGGACTCGCACAGGAAGGGTTCCGTACCATAAACCTAAACTATAGATACTATAAACCTTAACTTTTATGATTTGTTGTTCTAACGCCAATAGAAATATGCAATCTGTGAAAGTTTTAACTGTCTACCTATTACGGTTCTTGAAAAACAGCTCGCTAACAAACAGACGGACGGACAGACGGACGGACGGATAGACGGACAGCGGAGGCTTAGTAATAGGGTTCCGATGGTTATCCTTTGGGTACAGAAACCTAAATAGGCCTACTGCCACTGTTTCATGTAAATTATGATAACAATAGCCGAGAAGCGCGGCGCGCATCATCGCGTCGTATGTAGGCACGTGACTTTTACGACCAATGAGCATGCAGGGTTTTATATGTATATTAGGCACCTATCGTACCTACATTTATGGCCTCTTGCATTCTAATCGATTAATATTTTTATATTTTACCCAATGTGTCGGCTAGTTATTGTCTAGGTCTATAATTTAAATTAAATAAAATATTTAGAAGAGTACCAAAAACCGAAACAGATTTAAAATCGACTTATATTTTACCATAGAAACCTTTTAACTTCTAAATTCTAAAACGAAAGTAAATATTTCAAATAACAGGTAACGGCTGTGAATGACTGCCGCGTCTATCCGGTGGCCGACGTAGAATGGCCGTTACTGCCGGGTGTTTTGTTAGAATAGAATACAATTTATTTGCATTAAAACATGGTATAGATGATGGTACAAAAACTAAAATACAGAACATGCAAGTTTTTTCTTAACGTCATAAGCGTGCAAATGTTTCGTACTAACAATTAGTCATTCTTTTTTTTGTTAAAAACTCTTTTATACTATAAAAAATATTAGTGCAACTTCAAAGCATTAACAAGTAGGAGTCGCGGTGAGAATAAACACCATCGGGACTCTTTGATCCTTTTGCAAATACCTAATTGTCTTGCGGCTTATCTGTTCAATAAAATTATTTTTCACACCAACTGCAAGAAAACTTCAAATTATTTTCCTTGCAAACCTAAGCTAAAGTACTCGTAGATAACTCCGCCACTAGGTGCAGCTAGCGCAGTCAAAATGCGTTCCATTTTCAAATCACATTATTGCAGGTGGGCAGGAGCCAAAGCTTAGGATGCGCGACCTGCTAGTCTATTCTGTAAATAACCATTTCGATATCGAGCTTCAACTGAGTGACAAACCTCACGAAGTGAGCTTTATAACACACAACATAAAGGTCATACGTTTGACGTAATTCGATACTCACCTCGGATTCCGTTTCGACATACGAAAATGTTGTTACAGAATAGGGGTAATACTGCGCCTTGCGGCGGGGACCGACGCGCGCCATCTGTTTTCATGGTTAGAGCACAATTTACCCGCAGTAGGTGTGAAAAGTAGAGTATGCTCCTCAGGGATAAAGGTGTCTTTGCCTTGGGCTAGCTTAAATCCCTCGCTGCATTCAGGATTCTTGTATTAACTCCCTCGCTTCGCTCGTGAATTAAATCCATCCGAGCGCCGTGAGGGAGTTTCAAACTCCCTCGCGGCTGAAAGTCAAATTAAATAATTAATTTTTTTTTTTGGAATTCAATATTACGCCCGTGTCATAAGACTGCTTTTTATCCCCTCGGCTCATAATCTACTATTTATGTGTCCAGAATTTGGTACTAGGGATTAAAAATGGTACCTACTGTACTTGTAGGTGTTTTTTTGTGATTTAGTTAGAAGTAAAGTTTAGTAGAGAAATAATAACTAAGTAGATACTTGATATCAAAAAAAGGGAATTATGATTTATAGCTAAGCTGGAATTTCGAGATTGCCTACTTGCTACTATTGAAGCAAGAATCAAAAATGAATTTGACTACGATAGGATATTGTTAAGTAAGTACATATTGGGATATGAAAAAATAAGGTAAGTGAAATAAAAAATAGCATTTCGTTTATAAATTTTATTTCTACACTCTATTAATAATTTTACACAATCTGTAATTTCCAAATTTTTAAAAATAGACAAAACCCATTCTGAATTCAATTTGGTTTACCAACACTTTACAATCCATTTAAATTACTTTCTCCCGAAAACAAGCGACATAATACATTTTAAAAATATGTAGGTACGTACGCGTTCATCACTAGTAAGATTTTGAAGCTCACACACTGAAAGTCTATTACGGTACTACTAAACAGTAAAAGTACTAAACTGTTAAAGATTTGCGAGTGTTCAATTTTGCTCATAGCTCAGCATTCTTCTTCTTTAAATAGGTAACTTGCAAGCTTCCTTCTATCTCGACTCTGCTTGGCCGCGTAGTTGTTCCGCTCGCGCTTCTTCCGGAAGGAGTCAGCAGCGGTATGGCTGGACTGCACCTCCGCATCCTCGGGTTGTTACCCAACAAAGTTCCTCCGTTCTTCTCCGACGTCACTCGCATGACATCTTATTCAAACGCCTGGTACTACACGTCGTCAGGCAATGATTCTGAGTCGTAGAACTCTGCTGATTCCGGTAGCGAGGGCACGGTCGGTTTGCTGTGCGACCAGCTCCCGATGGAGTCGGGAGACGTCCATGATGGCATCGGATACGACAATGGCAGGTACGGATACATCACCGGTTGATACGGATACTACACTATTTTACATTTTACAAATATTTGTTCACCACTTATAGGATTTTCAAGTTCAAACACTGAAAGTCTACGTCACAGTAATGACGTAGGTAGACTTTCGTACTTTCGTTCATTCGTAGAGCCGGGATAGAAGGAAGCTGAGGGAAGGACGCTGTCAATAGATTTGTCCACAGCGTCCGCAGACCCCAGCAGACAATTTTGCTCGTAACTCAGCTATCTTTTTCTTCAAATAGGTAGCTTCCAAGGCCAGTCGCATTTCGCGTAGCTTTCGTTTGTCTCGGCTCTGCTTAGCCGCGATATTGTTCCGGTCGCGCTGCTTGCGGTATGCTTCGTCAGCGCGGCTGGTCTGCACCGCCCTCCGCATCCTCGGGTTGTATGGCGCCAGGGATCCACCATTTTTCGCAGCCATCGCTCGCATGGCAGCTCTCTCAAACTCCTGAAACTCTTCGTCGTCAGACAATGAGTTGTAGAGCTCTGCTGACTCCGATGGCGAGGAGGCGGGCGGTTTGCTGTGCGACCAGCTCCCGATGGAGTCGGGAGACGTCAATGATGGCACCCGATATGGAAATGGCACTGGCTGGTGTGGATATGGCGCTGGCTGGTGTAGATATAACGTGGACTGGCTCGGATACGGGGCGTGGTACACAGATTCCGTGTACGTGTGCTCCGTCAGAAACGAAGATTGTGGAGCAAAAGACGCGGGAAGCGGAGACGCTGTCTCCGCCATCACCGCGGGTTTGCTCAAATCAAGGGCAGCTTCCTGGGCGTATGGAGTCCACAAAGCCATTTCGAGAACTTATCGTCTTGACGTGCAAATCACGAATGTCGTCTATTTCGACGGGCGACTGTCGCTATCGTTTAAAAGAGGCGGGGCTTAAGTGCACCCTCCCCACCCGGACGAAGGGTTGAGTGCAGGTAGCACCCTAACGGACCTCGAGCGGTGAATAATTTACGAATTACTATTGGGTTTTAAGTGAAGATAACGTAGTAGTTCTTATTGTTGTGCGACTAATTAATAAAGCGTGAACATGTCACTAATGATTTTGTTTGTCGGCCAGTGAAGTTTTGACTTTGAAGTTGATGTTTGTTCCATGTTCTTTTACTAATTAGGGTATTTACCTAATGACTCAAATTAACATCTTTAAAAACACATTTATACCTACGATTAAATAATCTATAAGAGTTTGAGATCTTACTAGGTGTACTAGGTGATTGCTGTATCTAAGTATGTTATAACTATCAAATGTATTAGTTGAGTAGATATGCGCTACTTCTGACTGCACGGAATACGGAAGGTATTCCATTTCAACCCTGTTGATGATTCGCAGAGCTTGTTTAATTTAATACTATAACATTCCCAGCTAAGTTATTCTTAAAAAATTAAGGTAGTCCAACGTTGAGCACATGCGGAATGAGCACAACAAGAATAACAAAAATTAAATAAGTATTTACTTACCTACCTAGTTTACAGTTTTAGCAAAGGGTTTTGTTAGGTACTTTAGGACGTATATTTGAAATTTATGGTAGCTCGAAAGCGCCGAGGGGCGCCGCGCACTCGACGCGGACCCCGCATGCTTCCACGTGGATAGTTCGAAATATCGAACCTAGCGCCAAAGCATCAAAATAATTCAAACCGCCAACTGATTCAGTGTTGCTCGCACATAAACTTCATAAGTTTCTGCTGTCAAAATATTAACAAAATGCAGCACTCTTATAAACAGTGATTAGACGTAGAATAAAGTAAAATATTGAACGCAGACAAATAATTATTTATTTTTAAGGTGGATGCTCCAGGGTAGCCCGCGAAATTCAAATATTTTTATGTTTTTTGCAATTTGCCGGTCAGTGTGAAGCTGTATGTGGACCAAATGCGATCTGTCGCAGATCGCATTTGGTCCACAACGCGGGCTACACTGGAGCATCCACCTTAACATTTATTTTTTCAGTTGTTAGTAAATTATATCATGTTTACGACTTGTTGACGTCCCTAACTTATTTTGAAGACTACTTATTCAGTAGATTTTTTAGGCACATGGCCACAATTGTGCGATAGAGATAGCACTAGAGATTTTTTAGAACTTGGAAGCTAATGGAGAAGATCAGTTGTAAAAAATCAGCTTATCATAATTTAACTAAGTATGTTATAGAAACGATTGAAATGATAAGTAGTTAATTTGTTTCTTTTTGTGCCGTGGCTTCGAACACGTACACTCTTTCTCATAAACCGTGCATTTTTAGGAGATGGTTTTTATCGGTGAAAAAAATTGTTTCTATAAATATATTTTAACTCTTTATCATATAAGGTTAGTTAAATACTTAGTTAACCAATACCCAAGAACCTAAATCTGATGCAACGACCTTTTCAGTAAAATTCCGATGGAGTTTTACATGAGCGCCGCTGCTATTATATGTGGCACGTCGCCGTTGTTATATGCGTAATGTCCTTAGTGACCGACAATACGGGTTCCGCCAAAATTGGTCAACTGAGGATATTTTAGCGTATGCCATTCACGTTTGGAGTGAAGCCATCGATAAGCACGGGGTGATACTAGCGGTATCCCTTGATATCTCGAAGTGAGCTTCCTTCCTTCGTTCTGCCCACCGGATTGTCTGATTGGATTGCAGATTTCCTGAGGGATCGGTCTATCTGAGTGGTCATAGGTGGCTGCTCGTCCGGACTGCTAAATATTAATGCCGCAGTTCCTCAGGGGTCGGTGCTCTCGGTAACATTGTTCCTATTGCATTTTAATGCATTGCAGTCTCATCTGTAACTTAAACTGTTAATTAATTGGTGAGCATTACATAAGGGCTCACAAATTTACACAAGGGATTTTGGTATTATGAGCTTATTTAGACAAAGTCTAGACTAAGTCAAAAGGGGCTGCTTTTGTGTAACCGTGTGTCACAAAAAGGATTAGGTTTGGTTCTCAGTTGCAGAACCCTTCCGCGTGCGCAGTGGCCTTCCTCATAATATTCTGTTGAGTAATATCAACGATAATAAAGCAGCATTATTTTCAGCAGACATATAGATATTGGAAGCAAATCTTTACATTTTCTAGAAAAGTTTAGGTTTTGTTAAAGAAAGGTAAACAATCTTAATATGTTTTGTTATTAAAAACTCGATTTAAAAATGAAATGGAACTAAAATATATGTAGGTAAATACAACAATAACAATTAGCAACTAAATCAATTGAACCATCGGTTTAAGCAGTAGTTTATTTGCTTGTTTATACATAGGCACGTATTTGTGTAAAAAGTCACATCAAGATTTTTTACTTTTTTTAAATACCTTAATCTTAGGTAAGTACCTGCTTAGGTACTGGTTATATGTTTTAGCTGAATCATCAACAATCGTTTCAATCAATAGCAACATTCTCGGCACCAATATTTATGGCCTGACCTCATAGGACATTATAGATAGGATTTATTTAATTTGCAAATTTATATAATAGAAGATAAGAAAACTGCACTTAACTCGAGCAATTAAACCATTTTTCTTATCATCTATAAAGCCAGGCGCTAGTTTAGTTTTTGTCTTCCGTATTAAGCTGGCTGTTGTTAATACTTTCATTGGTCTCAAATTAAGAGCACCGCAACATGGCTTATAGAATAGCACAATATCGGAACTAAGTAGTATTGAGTCACACAATACGACTGTGCGACACAAAGTCCGCGCTCATGTCCGAACCGCAACAGTTGCGACGTTATTAACGCACTGATGATTCGTATGAAAGCGTATGCTGGACAAGCGATAATTTCTTTGAAGTTATTTTTATGTTTTCCGCTAATATGCAGAAATTAATGTCAAATTTTGGAGGAAGTAATACGCTTCTTCGTTAAACTTCGCTTGAATGAAATTGAGCAAAGTTAGGTCGCTCGGCCTTTTCACTTTACTATTTTACCCTGAATACCACCAGCCTTATTTATAAAAACTTTTTAACCATATGCATAGTTTAAATACTAATTCAACAGATTTCAGTCCATTTTAAATAGTTGATCTCGCATTTTCACTAGTTACCTAACATTAAGACGTCACAAGCACTGTTTCTATTTACATTAAAGTTTATAAACATAGACAGTTTAAATACCCACTGATTAGCAGATTCTAATATCAAATTCTCCATGCAAAGCTTGAATAAAGAATCTGGTAATCGGTGTTTAATTAAGCATTAATTTCATTTTGAATGAGCCCGCAATAGGGAATATGCATGAAAAACATATTTGTCATCTATACAGTTTATCTAAAAATATACAAAAATGTAATACTAACAGTGAAAATAAAATCAAAATTACACGAAAAACCAACGAGATATAATTATTTTAAACAAATATACGAGTATCTGTCCCTCTCGCGAAAACGCTGTTTTCTATGGCAGCTGTATAGGCGTCATGGACGATGACGTCAAAGTTTACATCGGACTACTCTTTCTAATTGTAATCTTTGAAGCTTTATAACTTCATCACTGACGAAGTTATTAAAAAAATAATTTGATGATTGCTTACTAGAGCTAATAAGTAATACATTTTTCAAATAAAAAAATCGCATGCATATTCCCTATTCTGCAGTTTCTCGCTACAATATTTATTTATTCCATTGCGAAAATAGGTTTTGAGCACAATTACTCAATCATATTATTATTACTCCACAATTCATACCTGAATCTAGCTGTAAAAACATTGGTCGCGTGGCGGCCATATTGTCCGATGGCGGCCACCGCGGCGGTGACGGGTTAAACTAACTGAGCATGTTTGCGCTGAAAAAAGTCGTGTTATCTTTGCGCACGCGACTGTATCACTTGTTGTGAGTTAAATTAAATTATTATAAAAGTTCTATTTCATTAATTCTACACTCACCTAATCATGACATAGGTCCTACGTACCTATTACTCATAAAGTAGGTATTTGTTAGGTTTTTAAATACGTCATGGGGCTATCAGGATGATACTAAAGCTAAGTAAGGCTTTTGAAGACTTAGCTTCATGAGCAGCATGTTCGACCACTCTTCCACTAAAGAATTATTTTCTAAGAATCCCAGAAAAGTTAAACATTATATTGTAAGTGAACACCAGTCACACAGATTACTGCGCCAGGCAATACTCCCTGATACCGATAATACAACGTAAATAACGGTTTTATTGTCTCAGAGACTCTATTTTGCAAACTTACAAACCGTCGCATTGTCTTGTCCTGACACAAAAGGGTTGCTCCAAGGTTGGTCCTTTGCGAACGTCGCACAATGCGGATTATACAATTTGCATGTTGAGTTTGCAGGGTTCGTTCCGAGAATGTTGACTTGTACTAATTATTAAATAAGTAAATGCGTGTCTGAGCCAAAGATGGGGTCTCGGAATTACCCGTTACCTGAGTATGTCTGACGACACTGAGAACACCCAGGAATTGTACAAACCCCCAAACTTTACTTTATTAGAATCAACAATGGAAGATATCCTTGCGAAACTTACAGCAGGTAACAAGCCTGCGATTATTTGTGGGCATTTTTAAATCGTTTAATTTGTCTAATGTGTTAACAGAACTAACTAGGGTAACACCAACTTCTTCAACCTGTATCGATAATGCGTTCTGCGATCGTGAATATTTAGATAAAGCAATAGTTAATTACCTTCCCTCTGATCATAGTGGTCAATTGGTAACATTTAAGTTTAAAGCAGCCATGGAAAAAAATCATATACAATATAGGCCAATTGCAACTGGCAAACTAGCCTAAGTGAATGGTACCTTACAAAATAAGTTAAATGTTCTAGGCCATAACATTGAAGATGCTCATAAACTTTATGATAAAATTTATTTTCAGTGGTTCTGGAATTCAATGCAATTTTTGAAAAGAAGTCTAAGGATACTTTCCCTAAGTATGTATTTAGTGACTGGGCGACTAAAGGCATTAGCATAAGTAGGGAAAGACTATATGAGCTATATGGCCTTAATTCTTTCATTAACACTGAATCGTTTTATAAGCTTGTAAACAAATATTCTAAAGTGTTCAAAAATACTTGCAAGGTAGCTAAAGCCCTACATATTAGCAACATGACCAAATCGTCAGAAAATAAAATAAAAACAATTTAGAAAGTTATAAATAAGGAAACAAATAGAAATAAAGTACGAAACACTGATTATTTACTGGAGACTGCACATGGTGCCAAAAGCTCTAATTTAGAAGTAGCTCAAGAATTTGTAAATTTTTCACCAATATACCAACAAAAGCTACGGAATCTTTAAATTCTTCACCTGAGGTCTCATATAATTTATTAAGAGCTAACGTCCCAGGTTGTACGGTTAAATTCCAGTTCAAACATATCAACCCTGTGACAGTCATAAAAGCTTTCCGGCAAATCAAAATCAAATTAACCGAAGACATATGGGGAATGTCTATTAAAGTGTGCACGTCCATAATTGAAACTATAAAACCATACTTGGCTTTAATATTTAATAAAATTAAGTGGACCAAGGAGTCTTTCCAGATATAATGAATACTATATCTGGCAAGACTCCTTACTATGTTACACCACTATTTAAATTGGGTGACAGCAAAGACACCAATAACTATAGACCTGTATCTATATTGCCGGTTTTTAGCAAAGTGTTTGAAAAAGTAATGCTCTATCAGATGCTCAATCATTTTAACATCAATAAAATCATACACGATCAACAGTATGGTTTACCAGGGGTCGTTGTACGACTGACGCTGGTGCCTCGTTGTTAAAACACATATATTCAGCGTGGGAAGAGGCGCAAGATGCCATAGGAATCTTTTGTGACCTCTCCAAGGCACTTGATTGTATAAATTACGAAACCTTGCTCCTAAAGCTACGACATACGGATTAGGTAAACTTGCACTCAGTCTAGTAAAATCTTACTTAAATGATAAACAGCAGCAAGTTAAAGAAAAATGGTGTCAATTCACGGCGTTTAAAAGTCAAAATGGTCCTTTTCTCTTTCTAGAATATACTCGTATTAATGATCTACCCCATCTTTTAAAAAATCAACCTCAACTGGTATGGTTTGCTGACGATACGTCCTTAATTTTCATCTTTGCCCGAGCGGTCGAACGGTTAACACTACGTATGTTTTTGCTATTTGCTAAAATACAGAAATAATTAAAATCTGTACTCAATTCGTAAATAAAACTGCCCCAAGTGATTAAACATTCATCAAACAACTCTAATTTAGTAAAACAGTAGTGAAAAGTGTTTATCTAGAACAATTATTGATGTGAACCGTTTAAAAATTTTAAACCTCTGGCTGGTGAAACGGTGGGTGAGTGATAAGACTTTTTACATACAGCGCATGCTACTGTCGCAGTTACGCGGCGCGCATAGGTGTGATATCTGCGTGCGCCAACGCTCAGTGACGTATGCGAACGCTCGCACCAAAGACTAAGTAATGTGGACGGCGCATTACTTCCTACCTAATTTGCGCTGCCTCTGAGAGGACGACAATCGATCAGTTTTTTTATTTTGTTATTCATTCCGTTATCCGTGTAATTTGCTATGGATGGTAAAGGTGACTTAACACCTAATCGTAACGTGTCATAAAATAGAGGTAATAAAAGACACGCTACTGGATCTCCTTCACCGCCCTCACCTATGTGTAGTAAAGAGGATATTCGTTGTATTATCCAAGAGATAATCAAGGCAGAATTCAGCGATATGCTGACGGAACTGAATAAAAACTTTATCAGCACGATGAACAACAAGCTCGATAAGGTCAGTGCAGAGATGAAGGAGATGGTTACCTCAATGCAATTTATCAACAAGCAATTCGAAGATTTTGAGCGTAATCAAAAGACGTCTAACGAAACCATACACAGACTGGAATCGGAAAATGCTGAATTGAAGACAGGCATGGCTAATCTTATTGCGCGAATCAACAACTTGGAGCAGCAATCACGATCAAATAACCTTGAGGTGCAATGTATGCCTGAAGTAAAAAACGAGAATGTGTACACTATCGTCAAACAACTTGGAAAAGTAGTCAATTGTGATGTTCAAGAAAAAGACATACTGAACTGTACGAGGATAGCCAAAACCAATCCATCCAGCAACCGTCCTAAGTCCATAGTCGTTCAGTTGGCATCACCTAGGCTGCGCGATCTACTCCTTGCGTCGGTTATCAAAATACAACAAAAATAACCGAGATAATAAGCTTAACTGTGGACATCTTGGATTTGCCGGTCAGAAATCTCCAGTGTATGTTGTTAAGCATCTTTCTCCCAACAACAAGGCTCTTCATTCTGCGGCTAGGATCAAGGCTAAGGAAATGAACTATAAATACGTTTGGGTTCGAAATGCCAAAATATTTGCGAGAAAAGATGACGGCGCAGAATACATACTCATCAAAAATATGAATAGCTTAAGTAAAATCATTTAACTTTTTTTTTTTTTGAATGCATGCTTTAGTACTTATATTTATTTTAAAATTCAGCAATTTATCAATTTATTATCAGAATTGTAGAGGTCTAAGAACTAAAACCAATGCTTTTTACTGTAACCTTAGTTGTATGGATTATGATGTGTTTATATTAACTGAAGCCTGGCTAAATAGTAGTGTGCTGAGTAGTGAATTGTTTGATGATAGGTATATTGTCTAAAGAAGAGATAGGGAATCAACTGGCTTTCATCCTAATAAGGACGGTGGTGGAGTTCTGATTGCTGTTTCAACTAAAATAAACTCAAAACGGATTGATTCTTGGCAAAGTAGATGTGAGGATCTTTGGGTCACAATTGATGTTTCGACTACACAGAAATCGCGACAGTTGGCTCTATGTGCAGTTTATCTTCCGCCACCAGTGTGTCTTCCTTTAATTGAACATTATATCGAGCACTGTAACACCGTGTTTGATACAACTGATATCCCCATATTTTGTGTAGTAGGTGATTTTAATTAAGGCAAAATAGCCTGGGACCCAGGTGCACCTAATAATTCACTACCCAGCACTTGTTTGAGATTTTTAGAATTTATGAATGTGTGTAGACTTACTCAACATAATTTGGTTAAAAACTGTTCGGAGCGTATATTGGATCTAGTTTTATCTACAATACCATCATGCACCGTAAGTGAATCCAGTTGCTCTTTAACCGTCGTTGATAAACTACATCCGCCGCTTGATTTGACTTTATCATTACTGAAAGAATCTAATCTCCCATATAATAATTTGAATCAGAGAAAAAACTTTTACAAGGCCTACTGCGACCATATTAGATCCTTTATAAATAAACATGACTGGGACCAAAAATTTGCGAATAGTAATGATGTAGACAGCATGATAAAAGAATTCTATGAAGTATTAAACAATGCAATCAACAAATTTGTCCCAAATTGTAAGTCAGTGACTTGCCGTTATCCCCCATGGTTTAGTAAAGCAATTATTAGGTCGCTAAAGGAAAAGAATAAGTTAAGGTTACGTTTTAAAAAATATAAAAACCCGCTGGATAAATTGGAGCTAAGTTTAATTGCTAAACGCTGCCAAAACCTAGCCAAAACCTTGTACAATACCTATATGGAAAAACTGGAATCGGAAATTAAAGAAAACCCAAAACTATTCTGGACGCATGTAAAGGCAAAACGCGGTGGGTCTAGTGTCTATCCACTAATAATGACTGACGGACAGACTGTAACATCAAATGGCCCAACTATCTGCAATCTCTTTGGAAACTATTTTGCATCGGTTTACACCCCTGATCATGGCACAGAATTTAAGAGTGACTCAAAGTTTCTTGACTCAATAGAAGTTAATAGCCAGTGCCTAATAATTCCTGAACTGGACAGTGATACACTGCTGAAAAAACTTCAATCTGTTGACATCAGAAAAGGTGCAGGTCCTGACGGAATCCCACCTTTATTCATTTCTGCCTGTGCCACGTTCCTGGTTGCTCCACTTATAAAAATATATAGGGTGTCGTTAGCAACTGGAACCTTTCCTACAGAATGGAAAAAGGCGAAAGTTGTTCCTGTGCACAAATCGGACAAAAAGGACACCATATCCAACTATCGGCCTATTGCGATACTCTCCACCTTTGCCAAGATATTTGAGTCGTTAATCTGTCCTCACATCCAGCGACATTTCAGACTTTATCTAAGTGATCACCAGCATGGCTTCGTTGCATCTAGGTCGACTGCCACAAATTTGTTGTCTTTCTCTGAGTCTCTAATAGAAACCGTTGACTCGAATAACCAATTTGATGTTTTGTACACTGATTTCAGCAAGGCCTTCGATAAAATTTCCCATTCCATACTAGTTCATAAACTAGCCACGTACGGTGTCAATGGGACCTTGCTGAAGTGGCTGAAATCCTACCTGTTGGGGCGTGAATTTTATGTTGTGGTGAACGGTTTTCGATGTCTGCTGGCAGTTATTATATGACTTCCGGAGCTCCTCAAGGCTCACATCTGGCTCCCATATTATTTATCATATTTATTAACGACCTTCCCACCTGCTTTTGCTTCTCTGAATGTTTTTTATACGCTGATGACCTAAAGTTTGCTAGAAAAATCGAATCATCTAGTGATATAGCGCTCCTACAGGATGATCTAAACCGGCTTATCAAATGGTGTAAAAATAACAAAATGGAACTAAATTTAAAAAAATGTTACGCCTGTCGTTTTATAGGAAACCTCATCCTATCCAGTCAGAGTACCTAATACACGAGACAAAAGTACAACAAGTCGATACAATTAGAGATTTGGGAGTATTGTTCGATAAAAAAATAACTTTTGTCCCTCACCTAAAGAATATTATTAAAAAAGCTTCCAAAATGTTGGGTTTCGTACAAAGGAGCACTAGGGAATTCAAACTCGTTGGCACTAAAATAATGCTGTACAATAGTCTCGTAAGAAGTATCTTGGAGTATTGCAGTGTTATATGGAGACCACACTACGCTACACATAAGTTATTCTTAGAAAGAGTCCAAAAACGGTTTATGTGGCACCTTGCTTTTTCAAAAGGAAAAAGCAAAAAGCTACCCTCATACAGCACACGTTTAAAGTACTTCAAGATGGACTCTTTATCAACACGAAGAGATATTATAGATGGTTTGTTTCTTTTTAAACTCCTAAGAAACAAAATCGACTGCCCTAATATATTGAGTCTCCTAAAGTTTCGTGCCCCTTCCCGATGTCCGCGGATCCCCATTACTCCGCTACACCCACCTCTTCGCAGAACTGTGCTGGGTGCAAACTCCCCGATTCCACGCCTGTGTAGAATGCTTAA
Organism: Lacanobia oleracea; assembly: GCA_950371165.1. Taxonomy (NCBI): domain Eukaryota; kingdom Metazoa; phylum Arthropoda; class Insecta; order Lepidoptera; family Noctuidae; genus Lacanobia; species Lacanobia oleracea. The sequence continues at coordinate 25,277,660 of OX493396.1, forward strand.
CGGTTGCAGTGATCTTGTAGATATACATCACGACAAACTGAGCAAATTTCACAAAGTAATTGTCCAGCGCTATTCCAATAGGTAATTTCTTTGGAGATATAAGAATGTAAAATTTTACAATTTAATTTATTTTATCCGAATGAATTTATTTGAATGTTTTAATGATGACAGATTTAATTTAACTTATTAATTTTATGTATTAATCTGTTTTAATTTATTTATTTTTAATGATTTTGATTTTAATTTATTTGAATGCTTTTAATTTTATTTTATTTTTTCTGTTAAACCAATTTCATATCATTTATATAAACCTGTTATCGTTATTAATTTGTAATCGTTGTAATTAATTTATTTATATTTTAATGTTTTTTTTTTACCGTAAATTAATGTTATGAATTATTTTAATCGCTTAGCCAAAAAATTGTGTACGTGGTGTTAGCCTGTAAGTAATTGTTGCACTTAATAATGTATCTATACAATTAAACTAAGTGTAAGTCTTGTGTAAACAATTGTTGGCTAACCAAATGAATAAATAAATAAATATTTAAGATAGATAGACGTTCCATAAATCTTGACGACGTAAATAACGCCAAATTGAAACATTACTACACGCATTATGATATCTGGACTCATGTTTTATTTGAAATTGTATGCAATAGAATTACACTTATCGTATGCAACGCAACATAGAATAAATGCTTGTATTGCATAGATTTTACCTATGTAGTATTACTTTGCATACGTTGCGTACGTGGGACCAGTTTGTTTCTCGCTTCATGCACGACTACTCAATAGTAATTCGGAGTGACAATGTGAATTTCAAACATTTTTCGTATATGTAGGTAACTCATTGACATTACAACATTTCGTTCCTATTGAATGATTTTTTTTTTCATGAAATTACCATTCAGGGTTTAAATGAACTTAGAGGATTATATTGACGATTAAAATGGTGATGATTCTTCAGTTAAATACGCGTTACGGCCGCTAATCGTATTTTGTTCAACATACAGCTTCACATTGACCGGCAAATTAGAAAAAAAAAAACATAAAATGTTTGAATTTCGCGGGCTACCCTGGCGCTTCCACCTTAAATATTGAAATTACCAATTCGATTTTATTAAATTACATTATTTTTCAATTGACTTTAATAATACTGAATAGCGTAATTTAGAGGTTCATAGTAGGCCTCACATAAGATGTGTAAGTATTTGTACTCCAAATGGTAAAACATAGAGAAACTATAAAATAACCTTTGTGACATCTTCCACTCTATTGTAACCTATAACTGTAAATTGTAACAAATAAAGACGATTGAAAACAAAATTACGGTTAAGTGCGTACAATCACTAGCAGTTGCATATTAAACTGGAAAAGCGGCGAGCCGCTAGCCGCCCCCGCGGCCAACCGCTACTGCGTAGGAGGGCTTCGTGCTGTTTAACGTGGTCGGTACTCGATTGCGTTAGCGTAAACATTCACTTGTGTCAAATTGCATAGAAAAAAAAAGCTTTCCGTTATTATCACCAGACGGAGCTTATTCAGTGTTAATACCATGTTTATGTAACATGCAGGCGACAGTCGGCACAAACGCAAATGATACTCAAAAAGATTAGTTGCGCCGATTAAAGCGACACTTTTTGCCAAAATCCGAACCCGTTCGATAGCATCACAAACAAGAACATGGGCAATGGCACATAACTGTCAAATATAGCGGACTATAGACATCTGCATTTTAATGCAGCTGCAATCACCCCTCGTGCAAAATAGAACCTTAACGCGTCCCCACCAAGCTTTAGTTTTGCGTGTACTCTATCTGATCTGTGATTCTATGAAGACCCGTTATGAAGACCCGCCAGTACTCATTAGTTTACTGGACAATAAACAGTAGGTACTTTTTTAAGTTGCCGTCATTTATTGCCGTATTGTTTCACATTTTGTTGTTTTACGGTCGAGCCCGCATTAACCTCGAGTGTCGGCGTTCTTTTAACTGTCGTGATTACCTTGCACGTGATAATTTCGGCTGCTAGACTGCAGTTGTTAGGTTCTACCTGTGCAACTTCATCTGCGTCAGATAAGAGAGAGAGAAGAAAAATAAAATTTTCTCTGTTTTTGCAAATGTTTCATTGATGCTTCGCTCCTATTTGTCTGACTATTTGTCCACACGTGTCAGAATTGCGAAGGGGTGCAATGAGTCAGCAGATCCCTCGCTGACTTAAACTGCGATCGGTTCCCGTAATCTAGACCATTCAGCCAAGCGGTCATGCCCATTCACAATTGTGTGCATTGTGCTGTACTGAACAATTCGCCTTTATCGCTATCAAATCGAATTTGACTGAATTGACTGTAGAATTGATTTGAAAGATACGACAGCGCCGCTTAAGGTGGATGCTCCAGGGTAGCCCGCGAAATTCAAATATTTTTATGTTTTTATTATTTCAGAAATAATCATTCTGTCGAGCTACATGAACTTAGAGGGTTATATTGATGATTAAAATGGTTATAATTCTTTAAATAAATACGCGTTACGGTCGCGAATCGTATTTGGTCCACATACAGCTTCACACTGACCGGCAAATTGCAAAAAAAAAAATATATATTTTTATTTCGCGGGCTACCCTGGAGCATTCACCTTAATGGTCCACGTGGCAGCAATTTGTTGGATTTACAAATTGCGATCGTCGCCGAATTGCTGGCTAATATCCTTTCGTTTGAATAGTTAGCAATGATTTATTTTTCTATACAAATACGATAACAACTTAGGTACTCTATTACAATCTTGTGAACCATTCTCAAAAGCTCAACAGTAGAACAATCATTTCAAGAGCCATAAGTTATTGTATTCCAATAAATCGCTAAAAGTTCCAACACATTTTGGAAACGTGGTCTAAATCAACAAGTTTTTCAAAAATTCAATTCAGCATCGCATGGGCTTCGAAAGGACAATACAAATTAATCCGTAAAACTTATATATTCTCTTAACAATAAATCTAACTGTACATTAGCTTGTTATCCTTTGCCACAACTGTATGTCGACAATAACCACAATGCGTCATATAGCCATGTAGCCATGTAGCCATGTAGGAGGAACACGTGAATCCCGTGGAGAACGTTCTCATACAAAGGCCGGAATCAAAGCCTTACCCTCGGTCGCCTCACTTCAGAGTCAGACCCGCTCCAGCAAACATTGCCTTTTTATTTAGGTCTTAACGGAAGTGGCTACCGATAATGTCTAATGATTGTGGGTCATCTTCATTTGTGATCTATTCGGAGGCAAACCATACCCAGGTACCTACAGCCGAAAATAGACCCTCCTCCTTTTTGAAGAAGTTGGTTAAAAAGAGCAGGTACTGTCGTGTGGACCACGGCGTGTGGTCCAAGTGATGCGTTGAATGTCATAGATGCGTTATTGATTGCGTAAATATTTATGTTCTGTTTATTTCTAGTGATTTCCCTAATTCCCCGGTTGTACAGCAGTCCCTTCTGTGTGCAGTATGAGAGTAGTTCGTAGTTAATCAAGAATGTCAAATTTCTTATCTGTTAATAGCACGAATTATTTAGATCGATATTAACAAAATGTTTTTTATGTAGATTCTTTTTAGTTTTAATTAGTTTTTTCAGCTATTTCAATTGATCTCTGATATCCTAAACATCCAATCTCCCTTTACAAGTTCAAGTACTCAACTCACTTCTTGCTCTCCCTTGCGGCATAATGTTTGCTTGAATTAGCAGATGCAAAGTTGTCAATGCTCGTCATCGTCTCACGGGATCTGTCGATCATTTACATAAATGATTTGCCAAAAGTGACACAACAACAAATGATTTTGTTTGCAGACGATAGCACTGCCGTAGTAAAATGTTAGGACTTAAATACTTATCAAATTGACATTAATAATACTATTACTGACGTAATAAATTGGCTTAATATACATAATTAAACTTAAGAAAACCAAAGAAATGAAGCTCAAAAAATTTGTGTCAGTTACGATGGCAACGAAATCGAAGAAGTGAAACTAAGTGTGTTTTAGGTATCCATATTGACAATACTCCTTATTGGAAAGCTGCTAAAGCATAGAATAGTTATTAAAAAAAAAAAAAACTGCCTCAATCATGCGCGTTTTCAATTGGCTTGAAAATAAGATATAGACGCGTTACTTGTTGCTTATTATGTTCTATTAGCCTCACTTCTACGATCATCATCTTCTTCCTGCTCTTATCTCATGTTACTTGGGGTTGGCGCAACACGTTTTTTTCTTCCACTCTGCCCTATCTGCCATCAAACTATCACTAAGTCTCTTTACTTTCACATCGCTCCTCACACAATCCACCCATCTTTTCTTTGGCCTTCCTCTTCCTCTCCATCCATTTACATTTATATTCATTATTCTTTTCGTTACATGTATTTCATCCCTCCTCTTCACATGACCATAACAAGCCTCACTTTTACGATACGGAATTGTTTTTTGGGGTAATTCCCCTGGTCAAGGATTACTGTTCAAGGCACGAAAAAGGTGCATTAGAGCCATGTGTGGTCTGAAAACGGATGACAGCTGTGCACCGTATTTTAAATCATTAAAAAGCTTACGCTACCGGCGATTTACATATTAGAAATTAGTATCTTTGTCAAAACAAATCCCAACCTCTTCGAAAAAATGACAGTACAAAAATTCTTTGAGTAATTAATTATAAAAGTAAAACTGCATTATTAAACAAAAGTGTCCTGAGTACGGCTCCACGCATTTATAACAAAATTCCAGACTTAACTTCAATTTATGTTCATTATTGAAGAATACTTAAACGACGAAATTAATTAAGAATTACAATGATAAATACGAGAACTATTGAATTATTATTGTTTTGTTATTTTTGTTATATTGACTTAGATTCCTTTTTAATTTTTGAGGTTTTAATAATTCCTTATTTAGGTCTGACATAATTGGAGTATTAAATTGTACAGTGTGTAAAAGACATCGTAACGCAAACTTCGGGAAAAGGCACGATACGATATGGCTACGCCGTGGCGTATCGTAGCACTTCGTGCCGGCTGAAGATATCGCGCTAAGCTGTGGGCTGCGGTATTTTTGACTAAGTCTGTCCGTCTGTCACAGCTTGATAAACCAAGAACAGTTTTAGATGACGTTTGTTCAACTATTTTGCCAATAAGGAAGAAATAAAAATGCCTATATTTTTTTTTGCAACAGCGACTGAATGCAGTTCTTAAAAACTCAAAGTGGTGGGCCCACTAGGGCATGTGGAGTATTATATGAAAGCACGTTATTTGCACATTTTAAAATTTGTCTGCTTGTCCGTGTGTCAACGTTGATTTTCTCAGGAACAGGTGGACCTTGAAAGTTGAAATTTATACCAGATACTGAGGTCTTTAGTCCCTATTAGGTCCTGAGTGAGCACGATAAAAACATATGGGCAAATTTAAACTATCGCGAAAACTTTTAATACCAAAATTTACCTTAATTTTCAACTTTTTTTTTTCGTTATTATCCTTTTGTTTGTGCTATAAAACCGTGCTTTTAACCAAAATTGACAATTCTAGGTCAGCCGATCAACCAGAAGTAGTTCCCGTTGACCTAGAATCACGATATTTGGCAAGTTATACCGTCTTATTCTAAAAGTATAGGGAAAAGTCTGAAAACTATTCTATGTGATACAAGTTTATGTAGAGATTACAGGAAAAATAAAATCGTATCTCTAAATAGCACACTTTTTCAGAAATCAGCAACAAAAATATACATTAGTTCCACTAGCGGTCAAGAGATGGCCCTGCTTTAAAACTGCAATAAACTCCGCAGTGTTAAAATTTGAGTAGAAGCTTCACCGATGACAATTTAAAATCATGTCATGTTTTATAGGTTGGAACGGAACACTCAGTGCGCGAGTCCGACTCGCTCTTGACCGTTTTTTTTGTATTAAAAGGTATTGCAAGGCTCGCGTTTGACCACTATCTCATCCGATGTAAGCGGTTATGTGGCCGATGATGAAGGACGCTTGCTTCATCATCATCGCCGAAAGACGTCCACTGCTGGACGGAGGCCTCACCGCGCGTATCGCCACTACAACTGGTCCTGTGCGTCTCGCATCCGTCGGCTACACGCAAGCAAACAAACAAACTCTTCAGCTTTATATATTAGTAGGTATAGATGCTCTCATGATATTCCGAACATTATCTTTACCAACATTTATTATGAAATTGATTTTACCATTCACTCCACATGCTCTACATAGATTACAAACTGGCCATCTACACTGATATGTCAATCAAACCCCTGTACAAGCACCTCGTAACTCGCAGGCTTATGCGAATCGAATCGTGCGCCTCCACGATGCTCACAATTAATACAATGTATTACGGCAACGTCGCGAAACCTCCTTTAATACCCAATACTTAACTGTTTTATTTTAGCCCTTTTTGATCCCTCAGAACAAACAACTTCTTTTTGTCGCCCATCTTATTAACTCCAACGTCATAAGACTCAACATCGTATAGCATTGTGTTAAGTTGTGGTGTTTTCGGACCAAATCTTAAAAAAGTTAATCCTGTCTGATAATATGTCCTTAGCACCTAATTTTTATTGTGAAACTTGGGCATTTTAAGTTTGTAACGATATGCAAAGATGGCGTCGATATTTTAACAATGCTGCACTGTTTTATACAAGATTACTTTTGGAAATGGCACATGAAATAACTAGATTAGGTACAGATAAGCAACATGGTTCCATAAAACATTTTTTTTTTTTAATTATTTTTCTGTTGAAATATTCAGCAAAGTTTTCTAGTTCAGAAAGAAAACATGTTCTCTACATAAACATGTTTGTAACATGACATCGCGCCTGTACTCCCCAAAGTTAAATCACAGAGTGTTCCATCACCTAGTACCCACACGCATTTCGCCGCTTTAAGCCCCATGGACTAGGAGGCGAGCCATTGCAACTAATTTAGATTCCTAGCTGCTACTGAGAAATTCCTAATGGATAATGTGATTTGAATTTGGAACTCAACTTCGAGACCGACGGGACCTCTCGCGGCCACCTCATTTCATGACTTGCGAACTAATTTATCGCAGTATGAAAAGTAAAGTAAGCTCCTCAGGAATGTAGTAATAATAATGAAACTCTTTATTTTCAGTCTACTTTGGTCCATAGATAAACCTAAATCCTAAGACCTATGTTAGTCTTTAAAGGTATCCCTTCTGTGCATCGCTGCATTCAGGATTCTTCTCGCTTCGCTCGTGAGTTATACTCTAATCTCCCTCGCCACGCTCGGGAGTTAACTTTCGAATACTTCATTAGGTTCGGGATTCAATATGCGCCTGTGACATAAGAAACTGCTTTACATCCTCTCGGTGCATTATCTACTATTTTGTAAAAGAGTCCAGGGTCCTGGAATTCACTAAAATCGAAAACAAACCCACTTTTACATTTTTGATAATAATAGTTATACGAGTACTAATTAATAATGATTGACACCAACAACGTCCATGTCTTAAAAATAAATCGGCTCTATGACCGAATTGACTCAGTTTGAAATTCGAAACAATTGGTTGAGATTAAAAACTAAGCTTACTGCGAACTAAGCTAATAAGCAGCTGAAGTAGGTAGGTATTCCGATACGGGCAAATCCTAACTTTGTAAAAATTAGGTAAAACTACAACCTCTCGTTATATTTCAAACCAAAATATATAAAACTACACATCGTTTATTTGTATATCTTGCCGTGTGACATAAATATAGCATGAAGAGTCATGCTATATGTGCGAGCAGTCGCGCGCGCTGTCCAACACGATCACAGTCCTATTGGATGACGCACTCGCGGCGCCTGCGCAAGCCACGCCTTCTACACGCGCGGTGATAGCTTTGTGAAGAAAACGGACCGGGACTGACTTGTATAGTGGAATTAGTGATAGCTACCTTATTGTCTCATTGAAAATATCTAGCAGTGACGATTTTAACAGTAACGGAGTTCGGCCGCCGAGCCGACTGAAAAGTTGCAACCGTTGTTTTTGTTGATGCAGCGTGGCCGCTCAACGGTCATCTTAAACCAAAATTAAATAGAACTGCAAGAAATGTTATAGGTTGTAGTATGAAATGTGTAGGTGCCTAACTAAGCAGTAAGTATTCAAAACCTCAATCAGAGTCCATTTACTAAAAAGTTCAGTTAATATAAATTATATGTAACTAGGTCCACGACTACAACATAACATAAACTTAGCAACATTCTCTCGACCAATCACGTGGCTGAGAAATGTACACGTTGTGCAACGAACGAGCCCCGAGTGTAGGAGAGGCGGTGTGAATGGAAGCTGTGCAACCAAACCTAAAAGGAATTGCTATAAAAAGGCCCCAAAAGAGAGGATCCCAAATATGGGCTTGGTTTTGTTGATATGAAACTGCTTCGTTGCCTCGCTAGAAGAACCAGATCTTGCAATAGCTTGGTAAGAGGTACTTAGGTGTTAATTTCATAGTAGCAGCCTGCACCAAAAGCCAACACAAAAATAGCATATTCCTTCACAATTAAAAGGAATTTCAGAACTGGTGCTTCATATGTTTAAAAAAGACAGCTGCTCCACTAGGTACCTGAAAACATGCATTGAACGCTGTTAATATCTATAGGTATAGATTTCCTCTTTGAAAATGTGCTTAGGATTTAGTGAACCTTCTAAAAGAATTGTGTAGATAAGTTGGAATCAGAATTTGTGAAAGATAAATGAGCGAGATATGGACCCAGAAGTTGAGTTCTCAATCCTCACATAGAGGATTGCGGGCCCACCTGTAACTGATAAACTATGGACGCCACAGAAAAAGTCTTTCTGCCAAAATCTAAGCTAATGCCAAACAAAATTTGTGAAAACAAGATATTATCGCAAACACTGTCTTCAATCCAAAATGGGCCCTTAATCCACACACATCATCATCATCATCTGCCTAGCCTTTTCCCAACTATATTGGGGTCGGCTTCCAGTCAAACCGGATTCAGCTGAATACCAGTGTTTTACGTGGAGCGGCTGCCTACCAGACCTCCACAACCCATTAACTGGGTAACAAGGTACTTCTTGGCAAGACTGGAGTCAGATTTACTGGCTTCTGACAATCCGTAACGACTGCCAAAGATCTACAAATGACAGCCGGGACCAACAACTTAACGTGCTTTCCGAGGCACGGAGGAAATTCGGCATGTTAAGATGGTCACCCATCCACAGACCAACCTTGGCAAGCGTTGCTTAACCTTAAAGATCGACCCGTGCGGCTGTTTTTTATTTAGCCACGAGCTCCTTAATCCGCACACATGTAAAAGTTTAATACACAAATAAAATGAAACTATTAAATTACAGCTGCTGTTTCAAGTTCTATGTGCTACTAAATAAATTGTGAAAATTTGTGAAAGCAAGAACAGGTCACCATTTCTTGTTATTTTGGGCCCTCAATTCTCCTTTTCTTTTTGTTTTCGTTTTATTACGATTAACGTAGGTATGGCAGATAAGACAAACACTAAATGCTCTCTTCTTATGAAAAATTTATGCAACAAATTCGATACTAGTAGGAAATTGAAAATGAGCTTTATTCAAATCGACTTTTTTCTCAGGAGTCTACGGTCGCTTGAAGCTGTGAAAAATCAAAGTTTTAAGTTAACAAAAAAAAATACGGACGCTCTTATGATCCAAATACGTATAGGTACTCGTACCTATTTCGACACTCTCCAGGGAATCAAAATGTATAGGGTATTTTCTGTTGACCTACAACTGTGAAATTTGGCAATTAATACTGTTTTATACTACCAGTAGTGAAAAGTCTGATAACCATACATTTGTAATTAAATCATAAAAACTAATACCTATACCTGTACCTGTAGCTGTACCTGTAGTAAGTACTATGTAGGTACCTACAAATTTGTACGGAGTCCGGTGGGCGAGTCCGACTCGCACTTGGCCAGTTTTTTTATGTATCATCAATAGCTTACTCAACGCATGCCAAATTATGTGAATTTTATATGAAACATTTTGGTACTTCGAGTTACATTTTTGCAATTTTCTTAAGGATATCTAATTTTATTTAATAAATTATAGCCTTTGTTATTTCCCGATAATTTAGCTTTCTATTAAAAAAATGATTAGAATAGGTTTTTCAGTTTTGGAACCTATTCGGTTCAAACAAACAAATAAAAAATCTGTCATGTTTGTATATAGCAATACCTAAGTTTTGATTTTTTTAACATGAATGTTATATCGTCGGATGTGGTGTCTAACACCACATCCGACGTCGATAGTCCACAAAGTAATTTTTGACCGAAAGATGGCCGCCCTAAATCCACTTTAATAGTTTTGGTAACGCTTTTTGCCACGTATTAGGTGTATTTTTTTTAATATTACCTGATTGTACTAAACTGCTTCAATAATTTGATGGTGTCCGAATTGTCATTCAATTAAATATTGAAATTAAAATTGAATCGTCAGCAAGTCCACGGAACTGGGGTTTGCTTCGCTTTCTACTTATTCCTATCCGGCGGCACTCATGATTTAAGTTAACCTGTACTTAAAGGGTTTCAAAAATTAAAGATTATTAATGCCCGGTAAAGTTTACGTGACACGTCATCTCTTCACTTCATCAGCACATTTCGTCCTCGTGCCGAATGTTTTCTCAACGAGACGCCCGATCTTATGATTGCCATCTATATGGAAAGTTATAGGGTTTCGTAGAACCGCACAAACGTATGGGGTTCCATCTAACACAATCATGCCAATCTCCCAGCATGTGCTGAGTTGGAAATTTCAGGAGCTACTGTTTAATCTCCAGGAGTGTTACCGGTTTGGGGAAATAGTGCTGCAGTTTCGGATGGCTAAATTTTGAACGGGTCATAACATAAACTCCAACTAAATTAATAGGTATGATCTCAATACTAACGTAGTCCATAAACAACATAAAAAGCCGGCCAAGTGCGAGTCGGACTCGCACACGAAGGGTTCCGTAACATAAACCTTAACTTTTATTGTTTTTTGTTACAGCGGCAATAGAAATACACAATCTGTTAAAGTTTCATCTCTCTACCTATTACGGTTCTTGAGAAACAGTCCGCTGACAGACGGACGGACGGACAGCTTAGTAATAGGGTTCCGTTGGTTACCCTTTGTGTACGAAACCCTAAAAAAGGCCTAATCCCACTGTTTCATGTTAATTATGATAACAAAAGCCGAGAAGCGCGGCGCGCATCACCGCGTCGTATGTAGGCACGTGACTTTTACGACCAATGAGCATGCAGGGCGTGTATATTAGGCACCTATTGTACCTTCATTTATGGCCTTTTGCATTCTAATCGATTAATATTTTTATATTTTACCCAATGTCTTCTTATTGTCTAGGTCTATAATTTAAATTAAATGAAATATTTAGGAAGGTACCAAAAACCGAAACAGATTTAAAATCGACTTATATTTTACCATAGAAACCTTTTAACTTCTAAATTCTAAAACGAAAGTAAATATTTCAAATAACAGGTAACGGCTATGAATAACTGCCGCGTCTATCCGGTGGCCGACGTAGAATGGCCGATACTGCCGGGTGTTTTGTTAGAATAGAACAGAATAAAATTTATTTGCATTAAAACATGGTATGGAAGATGGTAAAAATTCTAAAATACAGAGCATGCATGTTTTTTCTTAACGTCATAAGCGTGCAAATGTTTTGTAATTACAATTAGTCATTTATTTTTTTGTTAAAAACTCTTTTATACTATAAAAACTATTAGTGCAACTTCAAAGCGTTAACAAGTAGGATTCGCGGTGAGAATAAACGCCATCGGGACTCTTTGATCCTTTTGCAAATACCTAATTGTCTTGCGGCTTATCTGTTCAATAAAGTTGTTTTTCACACCAACTCCACGAAAACGTCAAATTATTTTCCTTGCAAACCTAACCTAAAGTAGGTAATTCCGCCGCTAGGTGCAGCTAGCACAGTCATAATGCGTTCCATTTTCAAATCACATTATTGCTGGTGGGCAGGAGCCACAGCTTAGGACGCGCGACCTGCTAGTCTATTCTGTAAATAACCATTTCGATATCGAGAGCTCACTTAGTGAGGTTCGTCACTCAGTTGAAGCATATCGAGCTACAACAGAGTGACGAACCTCACGAAGTGAGCTTTATAACATACGTTTGACGTAATTTGATACTCACCTCGGATTCCACTTCGACATACGAAAATGTAGTTACAGAATAGGGGTAATACTGCTCCTTGCGGCGGGGACCGACGCGCGCCATCTGTTTTCATGGCTAGAGCACAATTTTTCCGCAGTAGGTGTGAAAAGTAGAGTATGCTCCTCAGGGATAAAGATGTCTTGGCCTTGGGCTAGCTTAAATCCCTCGCTGCATTCAGGATTCTTGTATTAACTCCCTCGCTTCGCTCGTGAATTAAATCCATCCGAGCGCCGTGAGGGAGTTTTAAACTCCCTCGCGGCTGAAAGTCAAATTAATTAATTTTTTGGAATTCAATATTACGCCCGTGTCATAAGACACTGCTTTTTTATCCCCTCGGCTCATAATCTACTATTTATTTATTTATTTTTATTTATTTATTTATTTACATACATACAAATATCCTTACAGGCTAGACCCAATGCGATATTGTAGCACACTTAAAACTTAAATAGTTCCCTGTTTTTTATAACAAATTGTATGAGTAGCTATTCTTGTAAATTCACCCAAAGTGTAACAGAATATGTCTATGTCATCAGCAATGAGGTTAAGAGTGCGGAGCGCGCTCGTTAGCGGCGCCTCGCGCAGCAAGTTAGTACGCGCGCGCGGTTCTGCCAGCAACCGTGGTTGTCGACGACGCCCCACATACCCGTCTGGCACGACTAGTTCCACCTTTTGCAATATATCCGCATTGTGTATCTTCCCTCTTATTATTTTAAAGATATAAGTCACTAGTGTGAGTTGCCTCCTGACCCTCAGTTCATTATATCCGACCATACCCAAGACAAATAGAGTTGGATACATCAATGGATAAAATGGATATACGCCAAATTCCCTCATATATAAGTACCTAATAAATTTTTTTTGTACCCGCTCCAACATGAGACTATATTTAGTTTCATGTGGAGCCCAGATAACTGCGTTACATTCTAGTTGGCTTCTTACTAAAGCATTGTATAACGCCGTTATAGCTTTCATGTTTGTGAAGCCTTTAACCATTCTAAGCACAAATCCTAGGTTTCTATATGCTTTTTTACATATCTTAACTATATGATCACGAAAGGTGAGCCCAGTGACGAAACTAACTCCCAAGTCCCTCACTTCAGTAACCCTATCCATCGGCACTCCGTCCACCGTATAAGTATGCGTGATGGGTGTGCGTGCGTGCGAAAAACTTATGGTCACACACTTAGATGTGTTAAACTGCAGAAGATTACTCTTGCTCCAAGCTACCACTCTGTCTATATCTCTCTGCAGTCTCTCACAGTCAGTCACGTTTGTGATGGGGAGATAAAGCTTGAGGTCGTCGGCAAACAGCAAACACTTAGCCTCTTGCACAACGTTTGGTAGGTCATTAATCATATTTATGTGTCCAGAATTTGGTACTAGGGATTAGAAATGGTACCTATTGTACGTGTAGGTGTCTTTTTGTGATTTAGTTAGAAAAAGAGTTTAGTAGAGAAATAATAACTAAGTACTTGAAATCAAAAAAAGGGAATTATGATTTACAGCTAAGCTGGAATTTCGAGATTGCCTACTTGCTACTATTGCAGCAAGAATCAAGAATGAATTTGACTACGATAGGATATTGTTAAGTAACTACATATTGGGAAATGAAAAAATAAGGTAAGTGAAATAAAAAAATTGCGTTTTGTTTATAAATTTTATTTCTACACTATATTAATAATTTTACACAATCTGTAATTTCCAGTATTTTATAAAAGTAGACAAAACCCATTCTAAATTCAATTTGGTCTACCAACACTTTATAATCCATTTAAATTACTTTCCCCCGAAAACAAGCGACATAATACATTTTACAAAATATATGTAGGTACGTACGCTTTGATCACTAGTAAGATTTTGAAGTCCACACACTGAAAGTCTACTACGGAACTACTAAACAGTAAAAGTACTAATCTGTTAAAGATTTGCGAGTGTTCAGTTTTGCTCATAGCTCAGTATTCTTCTTCTTTGAATAGGTAACTTGCAAGCTTCCTTCTATCTCGACTCTGCTTGGCCGCGTAGTTGTTCCGCTCGCGCTTCTTCCGGAAGGAGCCGGCAGCGGTATGGCTGGTCTGCACCTCCGCTTCCTCGGGTTGTTACCCAGCAAGGTTCCTTCGTTCTACTCCGACGTCGCTCGCATGATATCTCATTCAAACGCCTGGTACTTCTCGTCGTCAGACAATGTTTTTGAGTCGTAGAACTCTGCTGATTCTGGTGGCGAGGGCGTGGTCGGATTGCTGTGCGACTAGCCCCCGATGGAGTCGGGAGACGTCCACGATGGCATCGGATACGACTCTGGCTGGTACGGATACGTCACTGGCTGATACGGATACAACACTATTTTACATTTTACAAATATTTGTTCATCACTTATTGGATTTTCAATTTCAAACACTGAAAGTCTACGTCACAGTAATGACGTAGGTAGACTTGTGTTTGTTCGTACGTTTGTAGAGCCGGTATAGAAGGAAACTGAGGGAAGGAGCTGTCAACACATTTGTCCACAGCGTCCGCAGACGCCGGCTGATAATTTTGCCCGTAAGTCAGCTATCTTTTTCTTCAAATAACTGACCTGCAAACCCATTCGCACTTCCCGCAGCTTCCTTCTGTCTCGGCTCTGCTTAGCCGCATAATTGTTCCGCTCGCGCTGCTTCCGATAGAAGTAGTCAGCGGTCTGGCTGCTCTGCACCGCCCTCCGCATCCTCGGGTTGTAAGGCACCAGGGATCCACCATTTTTCGCAGCCATCGCTCGCATGGCAGCTCTCTCAAATTCGAGAAACTCCTCGTCGTCAGACAATGAGTTGTAGAGCTCTGCTGACTCCGGTGGCGAGGAGGCGGGCGGTTTGTTGTGCGACCAGCTCCCGATGGAGTCGGGAGACGTCAGTGATGGCACCCGATATGACGCTGGCTGATATGTATTTGGTGCTGGCTGATGTGGATATGGTGCTGGCTGATGTGGATATGGTGCTGGCTGATGTGGATATGGTGCTGGCTGGTGTGGATATGGTGCTGGCTGGTGTGGATATGGCGCTGGCTGGTGTAGATATGACATTGACTGGCTCGGATACGGGGCGTGGTACACAGATTCCCGGTACGTGTGCTCCGTCAGAAGCGAAGATTGTGGAGCAAAAGACACGGGAAGCGGAGACGCTGTCTCCACCTTCACCGCGGGTTTGCTCAAATCAAGGGCAGCTTCCTGTGCGTATGGAGTCCACAAAGCCATTTCGAGAACTTATCGTCTTGACGTGCAAATCACGAATGTCGTCTATTTCGACGGGCGACTGTCGCTATCGTTTAAAAGAGGCGGGGCTTAAGTGCACTCCCCCACCCGGACAAAGGGTTGAATGCAGGTAGTACCCTAACGGACCTCGAGCGGTGAATAATTTATGAATTACTATTGGGTTTTAAGTGAAGATAACGGTAATATGAAATGCGAGGCGAGTATTGATAGTAAGTAGTTCTTATTGTTGTGCGACTAATTAATAAAGCGTAAACATGTCACTAATGATTTTGTTTATCGGCCAATTAAGTTTTGACTTAGGAATTGCTGTTTTTTCCATGTTTTTTTACTAATTAGGGTATTTACCTAATGACTCAAATTAACATCTTAAAAAACACATTTATACCTATCTACGATTAAATAATCTATAAGAGTTTTAGATCCCACTAGGTGTACTAGGTGATTGTTTTTTTAAGAGTAGAGTAGATTAAGGTAGTTCAACGTTGAGCACATGCGGAATGAGCACAATAAATATAACAATTAATAAATAAGTATTTACTTACCTACCTAGTGTACAGTTTTAGCAAAAGGTTTTGTTAGTTATTTTAGTCTCATCTGTAACTTAAACTGTTAATTAATTTGTGAGGCTAAGGCTAAGGGCTGTTCCAACAAATATTTTTGGATTTTTAGTATTATAAGCTTTATTCAGACAAAGTCAGGGACTGCTTTTGTGTAACCATGTGTCACAAAAAGGAGTAGGTCGTCACTTGGTTCTCAATTGCAGAGCCCTTCCGCGTGCAAGTTGGTTAACGGTGGTATTATTACCGGGTAGTGGCCTTCCTCATAAATATTCTGTAGAGTAATATGAACGATAATAAAGCAGCATTATTTTCAGCAGACAGATAGATATTGGAAGCAAATCTTCACATTTTCTAGAAAAGTTTAGGTTGTGTTAAAGAAAGGTAAACAATCTTGATTTGACTTTTTATTGAAAGACTCCATTTAAAAAGAAATGCAACTAAAATATATGTAGGTAAATACAACAATAACAATTACCAACTAAATCAATTGAACCATCGGTTTAAGCAGTAATAGTTTATATTTTGCTTGTTTATACTTAACTCACGAGTCGTGAGTCATACTCTAATCTCCCTCGCCACGCTCGGGAGTTAACTTTCGAATCCTTCATTAGGTTCAGGATTCAATAAGTCGCTCGTGACATAAGAAACTGCTTTACATCCTCTCGGTGCATTATCTACTATTTCGTAAAAGAGTCCAGGGTCCTGGAATTCACTAAAATCGAAAACAAACCCACTTTTACATTTATGATAATAATAGTAATACTAATAATGATTGACAACAATAACGTTCATGTCTTAAAAATAAATCGGCTCTATGACCGAATTTACTCAGTTTGAAATTCAAAACAATTAGTTGAGATTAAAATCTAAGCTTTCTGCGAACTAAGCTAATAAGCTGCTGAGGTAGGTAGGTAATCCGATACGGGCAAATCCTAACTTTCTAAAAGTTTGGTAAAACTACAAGTTCTCGTTATATTTCGAACCAAAATAATCAAAACGACACACCGATTTGTAGGGAGAGGTGGGGAAAGATTGGGTCTTTAAGGAGAAGGTAACTCTTTTAAACATCGCAAACAGAAGTTTCTCATTAGGAAAACTTACTAGGGCTGGACGGCATTTTGAACAGAAGAGATGTTAGGTATAACCAGTGCCTTGAATAACAATCTTCCGAATGAAAGATGAAGAGAGGTCAAGAGATGTTAGATATTGACTGTGTGCATATCTTATCTTAGCGATCTTACAAAGCGAAATAATTTGGCTTTTGCTTTCGCGTGTATGTCGCGTACGAAGTCGCGGGCAGCAGCTAGTACTAACATAAAATAAAATATTCGCACACCATATTATGTTATGTTAACATGTAAGGGGCCATTTTAGTTTTAAGATCATGTACACCTCAAGATGAAAATTAAATTTGATGCTTTGTTGAATGAAAATATTAATTTAATAATTTTCCAAAACAAGCTAAGAAATTTGGGCATTATTTTGACACCCTTCTTCGAGATAAATCGAAATTCTGGTTTAGCGGCCAAATAAATCTTAAGATACTTCTATACTAATATTTTAAAGAGATAATATTTTTGAGGTTTTAGGGGGTATTCTCTGGATCTTCTGAACCGATTCTGAAAATTATTTTGCTAATAAAAGCTACGTTATTTGTTACTGTCGTAGGCATATTAATCGGAAAATTGAAAAGTAGAAACATTTTCGTGGTAGTTGAATTCGCAAAGTAAGTCGGAGAGAAAACGGTCGGACGAAAACGTTTCATATGAACGCTGCCTCAACGATGAGTGATAGGTACCTATATGATTGAGTTCTAGAGAAAAGTGGTAGAGCTTGATAATGCCTACGAAAACTAACTTTAACTTTTGAATTTAAGTCACAAAGAGTATTTTATATTTAAAAATAATTTAAAACGTTAGTTTATGTTTATTGGTCTTACTAGTTGACCCGCGCAACTTCGTCTGCGGCACTATTTTCGTTAGTGCTCCGCTCCTGTTATTCTTAGCGTGATGATATATAATCTATAGCCTTCCTCGATAAATGGGCTATCTAACACTGAAAGAATTTTTCAAATCGGACCAGTAGTTCTTGAGATTAGCGCGTTCAAGTAAACAAACAAACAAACTCTTCAGCTTTATATATTAGAATAGATTATCAACAATTATGAATTCGTATCTAAATAAATAAGCTATTGTCTCACGTGTTTAACAGGTACAAAAGACTTTTCTTTTTTACTGCATACAGGTAATTTGGACGAATGGTTAAAAAGATATTACGATATAGGTAGAGAGCCGCAACCATAATAACCGCGATAATGTACGATGTTTCTGTTGGACGATTTTTTACATAAATAATTCAATCTATCCATAGGTACTTCAATTCAATTCAATTTAATTCAAAGCATTTTATTTCGAATAAACCATTCACAGGCACTTTTGAAACGTCAAGGTCGGTCAGTCAAAAACATGGAAGCTATTTGCACGTTCCAAAGCGTAGATCTCTATGGAGAAGAACGTGCAAGAAACTCCACGGACACTCTTTTAAATCATGTTCTGTTTTTCAAAATTCTAAGTTACATCATCATCTTCCTGCCCTTATACCATGTTACTTGGGGTCGGCGCAACACGTTTTATTCTTCCATTCTGTTCTATCAGTCGTCACACTATCACTAACTCCCTTTTCTTTCATATCGCTCCTCACACAATCCATCCATCTTTTCTTTGGCCTTCCTCTCCCTCTCCATCCATCCACATATATGTTCATAACTCTTTTAGTTATATGCGTTTCATCCCTCCTCTTCACATGACCATACCAAGACAAGCGATTCCCTTTCAACTTTTGCGTCACTGGCGCCACTTTTAAAGTGCCTGCTAATGTACTCATTTCTCACTTTATCCACTCTCGTTACTCCACACATCCATCTCAACATTCTCATTTCCGCTACATGCAATCTATTTTCATCCGTCTTTTTCGCAGCCCAACATTCTGATCCATATATTACGACAGGTCTTATCACGGACTTATATATTATCCCTCTTAATTTAAGGGGCATCCGAGGGTCGCAAGTTGTTCCAGTGACCTGTCGCCATTTCATCCATCCTGAGTTGATCCGGTGCGTTACGTCTCGGTCTATATCGCCAGCTCCCTGGACAAGCGACCCGAAATTGTTGTTTCTGCATGTGAGGACAATGCAAAGGAAAAATAAAAAAAAGCTTCTTATAAGAATTTTAAATATAAAGATTAAAATGAGCCAATGGCAGTTAAGAGATGACCAGTCTCAACCGACGGCGCCCGTTCACGAACATGACGCGTGTATCGGCACCTTTCAGCTCAACCATTTTAAAGGGAACCGAATGATCCAACCCACGCGCCGCCATCAGCGAGATATTGAGTGAGCATGACATGCTCTCAACCACCATGCTCGTTCATGTCCAACAAATAAAACTATAACTAATCACATAAAATGTAAATGGATTCATGGTACTCACATTTACAAAATTTGAAAAATATTCTTCTACTTTACACAAAACTATGGTTGTCAATGACTAAATAATGAAAAATAAATTAATAAAACAACGATTAAGTCCTTACATCAAAAATAATAAATAAGTATCTATAACAATTATGTAAGTACCTATATAAAAAAAAGAGAGTGAGCATCTCCTCCAAATATAAAAACCTAACAAGTGGACCCAAGCAGCTGTGACTATGGAGCAGGACCAGCATTTAGCCAAGCGTTTTTATCGAGGATATAATCTTCCAGTTTATAATACGCTTATCTACATAGTGTGCGTTTTATGCATGCTTTAAATTTTCTCTTTCTACACTAATATTAGAAAAATGTAAAGTTTGTGATTGTGTGAGGTTGTAGGGGTAATCTCAGGATCTTCTTAACCGATTTTGAAAATTCCTTCACCTACCAATAGAAAGCCAGGCTATATAATAACCCGAAAAATACCGCCCAACAAAGTGGTCACGGGTCAGCTAGTCACATAGCAAACTCATATCTGTCGTGTAATTTAAAAATGGAACGAGCTTTTTCTAAGAAACATGGCAAGCAAGGAGGTAACTTATCTAAGGATTTATTTATATTTCGAACTGGCTTGCAAATAGAAAGTTGTTTATTGTAAAAAAAAAAAACAAATTAACACTTTAATGCGGGAAAAAATAATGTGCGTGTGGATTGAGTGATCTTTTTTAAAGTTCGCTTGATTATTGTTGTTCGTTATTGATTTTGGAAAGTAATCTTTTGTTAAAAGTACTATACAAGTCTTGGCTACAATGAAGCATTGATGGACTTACGTAGGTATGTATGCCTCGTTTTCAGTTCTGCCAACATTCACACGTTCGTCCATAGATGCCTCTTGCTGGCCGCTGCCGCTGCAGTAATGTAGGTACTAATTATTCTGCTGAAGTTGCCTTTTTGGACCTGCTGTATCTTTAGACATTGAGAACTTTTCTTTTAAAGATTTCTGTATTTTTTAACCGACTTCTTCGAAAAGGAGGAGGTATCATTTTTTTTTAAATTTCGGTAGTCGGTGTTCAAAAACGAAAAAACCAACCAAAAACACCGACTTCCTAAATTAAAGTTATTTTTTACTTTGTAGTGTTTTGTTTTTGGAAGTCTGTTTTATTTTTTTGTTAAAAAGTTTTTCTAAATTCCTTTATGTACCTACTGTGCTGTCATTTATTTTTATGCTATACTAGGTCCCTTAGAAACATACTCCCGGGATAAGAGTAGCCTTTGTCCTTTCTCAGGCACAAAGATATGAAAAAGCACAGATAGTCTAGAGACTATCTCTGTACCAAATTTTATTTAAATCAGTTCAGTAGTTTTGGCGTGAAAGCGTACAGACAGACAGACCGACAGGTAGACAGAGTTTTTTTTATGGATGGGAAATCATCAAATGACTCCTCCCGCTTTGGGTGAAGCAAGAGGGAGTGTCAGACTCTTACTGACTAACCCATCCGTGTTCCTCCTGGTGCCCTTTGCGTTCCAAGGCTACGGCACCTCTTTCGAACAGATTCCGCAGCCCCAGCAGGCACCTGCCCTAGCGGGCCCCGTCTTCCACGCTGACTTCTCTTTGAGGCGTGCTGGGATAGATAGAGTTACATAATAATTATATAAACGTTCTGAAGTGACTTTACTGTCCACTCGGAAAGGTAGATTTTTATGGAGAAGAATGGACAAGAAACTCCATAATGGACAAGAAACTCCTCTTTTCAAATAAATCTATTACAATATTTGGTAAGTATACAATTTTTTTTTTATATGTGAGGTTTAGGTAATAACATTATTTTTATTTGTTGTTACTACATAAGTACTAGCAGTCTTTTACTTAAAACTACTTCATAATTTGCAAATTGTTTCTTAAATGAATAAAAAGTAATAACGCGCACAGCGCGGCGCATGCGCGGGCTGTTGCCCAGCACCGCGCCGTCATTCCTCTCCACCATCACTCGCAGCGCGTTCCGGGAGAACTCCTTGAAGTCCGGTTCGTCGGAGAGGGTGTCGTCGACCATGTGAAGCGGCCTGACTGGAGCTTCGGTATGTGACTCCAGCTGTGACGCTGTCGTATGGTGCGGCGGCGGAGGAACTTGAACATACGACACTTGATACGAATTGGCCTTTTTAGAGCCGCAGTACAAACTAAAACAAATATGTATTTCATTTGGATTTGGTAGATAGGAGTTAAGTTTACATCAAGTTTCGCATTTTAGAAAATTTCTTTCGTGACAAGAGATAAAAACATCGACGATGTTACTTGTTGTTATCACATGCAAAATAATAACATTTACTCTATTTCAATTAGGTAATGACTTTGTTGTTCACCTCATATTTAGTTATCTGTGCAAATGACCAAGTTAATCATAACCTACCTAGAGCTAATTCTCAGTAATGATATACAAAACATTTCGCCCAAATTAATTAGTTAGTTAAGTAATCACTTTGTTTTTCACCTCATTTTTAATTTTCAATGCAAATGACTTAAAAGTTAGCTCTAGTAATTATCTATTTGTTTTGTAAATCCTTTCATGTCCTAACATCTGAGGTCGTAAACAAGTTACGGTGTCAACAATATTGTGTTGTACCAAATGAGCTTTGAAGATGTTTTGCTAATCATGTTAAGAAAGTTGCTGGTCACAAGATGCATGAAGAGCTTGCGTGACTAAAAAATATGAGGTTTAAAATTTGATAATACAAAGTTTTCCTTCTGATAGATATCCTATAAGTCTAGGGTGTCAATGATATCATGTCACCGGGTATACTAATTAATTTTCAATCATTTGTTTATGACAAAGTCGTGATTATTTATGTAAAACACCCTTACCTACGTGAAACATGACAACGTCGCATTTTCTTAGCTTCAATATGAATGATTGATTTGAATGAACATGATTTACTCGTACTACTTGTCAATTAAACTTAGATACGTCACATGGAGAGTCTAGTTTTTTTAGTATATCTTCGAAAATATCTATTTTTGGAACAATTGTTCTAGGACTTTTTGTATTACCTACTGTTACATGTAGAATGTAACCTTAGTTATAGGATATCAAAAGGAACACGTTCTATGCCGACTTATATACTAGGTAATGACATTGAAATAGGTACTGGTTCTTGTTCTTAGGTTTGGTCCTTTAGTAGCCGTATAAATAAATAGGAAGGGAAAAGACACTGACATAAAAACATTTCTATAAAATGAACCTGTTTCAAAAACTACCCATTCTCATACTACACATTCATAGTGCGTACAGCTAAGGAGTTTAATTCTCTGCCGGAGTCTGTGTTTACTGATAGCTACAACCTGGGAGTCTTTAAGTCAATAGTGAATAGGTTAATTCTAGGCAAGCGTGCTTCATTTTCGACCACATCATCACTTACCATCAGGTGAGATAGTGGTCAAACGCGTGCCTATCATAGTACCGGGATAAGTTGCCTATTTGCTACACAAGATTTCATTTAGATCCGTGCAGCCATTCTGACGTGGTTTAGTAACAAACATCCATCCAAACTCATCATCATCATCATCAACTGCCTTTTCCCAACCATATTGGGGTCGGCTTCCAGTCAAACCGGATTCAGCTGAATACCAGTGTTTTACGTGGAGCGGCTGCCTACCAGACCTCCACAACCCATTAACTGGGTAACACGGTACTTCTTGGCAAGGAGTCACTGTGACTGGAGTCAGATTTACTGGCTTTTGACAATCTGGAACGACTGCCAAAGATCTATCTGGTATATTAAGATGGTCACCCATCATCAGACCAACCTTGGCAAGCGTTGCTTAACCTTAAAGATCGACCCGTGCGGCTGTTATTATTTAGCCATGAGCTCCATCCAAACATCCATCCAAACTGTCGCATATTATGTATTACAACAGTACAGACGCCAGGCGCCAGCACATCAGCTACTCGAACTTGTGAAATTTTCCCAATCAACTTCGAACTTAACCGCTTTAGTGATAAAGTTGGAAAATTATTTTGACAGATTGTTATAGCTTGATGAGCTAGCGGCTGTACAAACTGATACAAATCTTCACTTGATTTAGTTAGAAGTAACGTTGCCGTCGCTCGTTCGATGGTCGAGAGCGCCGAGTCATGGAATGCGGTGAACTCTTTTTGCGAAATCGTGATTTCGCAGAAGGAGGCTGCGGAGAGGGAGAGGGAGGCCGTGGCCACTCTCCCGTGCCGCAGCAGGCAAACCGGGCGTTGGCGGAGGGCGGACAACGTCCTCTTCCAGCCCCCGTAGAAAGGTCCGGAGAGACGGTGGACTCGGGGTCGTCCGCCGCCCCCAATCCAGCAGGACCCGAGACGGTGGCGCGTATTTTTCCAGACGCGCCCCTACTCGACGATGCGGGGCGACCTTGCTCCTCTTGCGGGCCTGAGGTGGCCGCGAATGCGGGCACTAGCCGGGGACTATGGAAGGCGTACTAGCTCTCACAATCCTCGGTCAAGTGTGAGATGGAAAACCGGGGTGGTTTTTAGTCAGTAAGAGTCTGACAGACCACTTCGCCCACCCCATGCGAGGGACATCCATGAGGACTTTTCACCCCGGCAACAAAGAAAAAAAAGAGTTATTAGCGTTGGTACCTAACATTATGAGCAAGTCCCGCATTTTAGTAGATAATATTCTAGGTATCGTGGCAACAAAAATGCAAAATATCGTCGATTTTGCTTTTCGCTATCGTCTGACAAATATTTGCTTTACTCTTATTAGCTAAGCACTTTGTTTTTCACCTCCTATTTAATAATCGGCGCAAATGACTTTAAAGTTAGCAATAATTAACTTTTAATTCGTTAATCGGGGACGTAAATAAGTCTTGATGTCGACACTCTTTGTATTTCGCTAATCATGTTTCGAAGTTGCTAATCACTAACAGAATTAAGTGACGCATGAAGAGCTTACGTGACTACCTCATGCATATGAGGTCATTCCGGCGCACATACATATGTGGCGGAGCGCAGCGCAGAACATATTCCACTGTCAAACTATTATCGACATTATTATCTAACATCAATTAACACAGCAAATATTCTAGAAGAGCATCGAACCGACTACGTGTTAATTGATTTCACATGTTTTTTGAATGAAAATAAAGGCGATAATAATTTGACGGTGAAAAATTCTCTGCGCTTCGCTTATTGCGCGCTGTACCAGCGCTTCTCACTATTAGTGAGATTTATGTTTCATTAAATCATCAATAACCAAATCAAATATTTAAAAATACGGATAGATATTAAGGATAAGAAGGCAAAGTAGCTCTCTCTGCAGAACTTTTGTTTCAGACTCACAGTCCATGAAATACCTACTTACTAATAAATAAGTTTTAGTTGTAAATATAAACGAAGGTATTATAGATCAAATCCCGATAATTTGACCCTGTAATAATATTAAATTTAAAACTAGCCATTTTTTTAAGGATGGGAAATCATCCAGTGACTCCTCCCGCTCTGGGTGAAGCAGGAGGGAGTGTCAGACTCTTACTGACTAAAACCCATCCATGTTCCCATCCGTTTTCGTGTGAACAAAGTCCGCAACCATAGAAACATAGGCACATCAATTTGTACAACGACGACATTCTCACACAAACTCGTACCTACGTAATGGAACTACTCTCCAAACGCAATGTGGACACAAACATCAACATAAAACGTTTGGGTAAAGTAGCAACATACTAACAACAAAGGCTCGCGCCGACCACAGCCTACCTGAAGTCAGTGCACCAAGCGACCAGAAACGCCCTTTTACAATACGGGTGCATTATGTTTAAACAAGGTACCCAACTAGCACCAAAGCGTTAAAAAAACCTATATAAGACTCGTATATCAGTTCCATTTGAGTATAAAAGTGTTAACGCATAACTGTGCAACTGAGTTAGAGCATGCTCTAACTCACTTATAACCACGAAAGAGGCCCACAGTTTTACAGGTAAAAGTTATAGAAAGCCTATAGTACGGTGTCACAAAGATATTAAAGCTGCACAAGAGCGCTTATTCATCGTCAGCTACTACTTTAATCTGTATTACCGTTGTAAATTAGAGTTGGTAAACGCTACAGGTGCTATAAATCCTATAGTAAGGTGTCAAAAAGATCTTAAAGCTCCTCAAGAGCGCTTATTCATCGTCAGCTACTACTTTAACCGGTATTACCGCGATAGTGAGCACTACAGGTCGTAAAAAGCGCACGTCAAGATAAAAAAGCCTGTAACCTTACTAAAATTAAATCTGTTCGTAATGGAAGTGTTATGTCATCCATTATTCAACACAGCAGAATAATATTATGGAATATTATGTTATTTAAGTATGTGAAGTGAAAAATGACTGCCCTTATGATTTCACAGTAAATGTATACCATGTTTCTCATCTCAATTTTAACGCGCCTAGGATTTATTAAAGATTTAAAAGAAAAATTATGATAACAAAATAGGTACCTCAAGCTAAACATTACTATTCATTCCTGCTTCTTGAGCAGTGGTATGTAAAATTAAGTGGCATTCATGGAATGCTTCAAATAATGTAAGAAATTTTGTTTATTGTAGTCAAATGTTGAATAACTCGAAATAATATTAATTGTTAGGTTACCAAAACAATGGCGAACTTTACAAAAGTGAGGTTAGTGTTAATAACGACCCATACTTGCGTTGTTTGACACCAATACCTTTAGAACGTCTGTAAAAGAGGACTGCCTAACACAATAAGCTTTAGTTAAACCCTTTATTACAGGTTAAACCTAGATAGAGGAGCTGTTTGACACCTTTAGTTTCTAGTGTTACTAAACTCTCGATAAACTCTAATTTATAGCTTATGACTGCAATAATAGTCAATATAGCACCTTAAGTGGTATAAAAGAGTTCATTGCAATAACTATACAGCAATAAGTGTTAAGAGGTGTCGGCGAACACTTTTATAAAGACTTGGGTGTCACAAAAAGGTTCAAGCTATAACGTATTAAGTATACTTGCTGCTACTAGCGCCATTATAACTCTCAAAGCTGTATTACATCATCCATTAACGCTATAGTGCTGCGATTGGGGCTAAAACTTGTTTGTTAACTCCTCTATATCGTCTTTAGTAATAACTGAGATAATTATAACCCTGTTATATTACTTAAAGTCATAAAAAAGCCTGTAACTGACACCAAAATGTTAGTTGGGTAGGTAGCCATTTTTATGACTCCTTTAAAACTTACAGACCTTTTTGGTGATAAGGATGTTTGCTCAATTGTATGGCCATGTTTTATTGCAACTGCTTGTAAAGGTGGCAAATTAATTCCTTCTTTGTTTTAATTTTCTAGAAAGTGGCAGGTTCGGATTATTTGTTCACAATCAGGAGTTTGAAATGCTTTGCTCAATGTGTTTCGGTGTTGCTAAAGCGTTTCCTTTGAAGATTAAATCTTTTTTAAGACATTTACTACAAAAGGGAGAGTCGAGCAGTTCATGGTCCCAACAGCATCAAATGTTTTACGGTTTTTTTTTTTCAACTTTATAACGGAAAACTGTAATAAGCACCTAGTAACGAGACAGTTATTCCCGCTTTAACCTCCATCACAATTTAAAAAGTCATAAGCAGACAAAAACAAAATCCATTGATTAAATAAAGTAGCATATCCCCATTCACGGGACCACCGTGACATCATAACCGCAGTAAAGAATTGCATGCACAATGTGACTGCCGGACGTCAATTGCGACATTATTATCGCACGGCCGCGTCTTAATTATATCGCTGTGTCGGGACATGCGCGTTAGTGCACCACTGACATGTTACGGGAACGATTTCTATTAATAAATAATTTAAGTAACGACTGCGTCTGTCGGTTGGTGAATATATTGGAAATCTGCTGTCCAGTTAAATGTATTTTTTGGGTAATTGGGATTTCCTTGAATCTTATATTTTATGAAAATGTTAATGTTTACTGGTGGTAGGCTTTGTCCGATGGCTTGTGACCACCTACTGGACAAAGACGTACCGCCAAGCGGCCTAGCCGTGTTCCGGTATGATGCCCAGTGTAGCCAGTACAGAGGAGTTGGGTTGAAATAGTTGTTCCAATGCAGGCAGACCGACCAGGCTCGCGTTGATATGGGCGTATCGGGAGACTAGTCGCGGAGGGTAGCGGGATCCGAGGCACGGTGCGCCGCTGGCCGACCGCAGTTAGTTGGGGGCCCAAGTAGTGTGCTCAGAGCGTGCCTGAGGGTAGCAGTATGGAACCTCATTTCACTTCCTTCTCCTCTCCTTCCTTCACTCAAACTTATGGCCAAAAGGAACAAAAGAAGAAAAGTTGTACAGCGGCAGCACATCCTCCACCACAAAGTGTACCTCAGCAACATACGAGGCCTGCACTCAAATCTCGCCGCAGTCCATCACCACCTGGAGACTGAGAAACCAGCACTCTTGTTCCTTTCCGAGACGCAGATCAGATGTCCGTCAGACGTGTCTTACCTTTCGTACCCAGGGTTTACCCTGGAGCACCATTTCAACCCACGTGCGGGCGTATGTATGTACGCCCGTGACGACATCTATTATCGGCGTCTCCGTAATCTTTAGTACTCCAGGTTCTCAACGCTGTGGTTTTTAGTGGACACAGGCCTGGATAAAATTGTCTACGCTTGTGTCTACCGTTCGCACAGCGGTGATTTGGAGACAACTGAGCTCACACAGCACCTGAGTGAGGCGGCGAATGCGGCTCAGCGACGGTACCCTTCTGCCCAATTGGTGTTACTAGGGGACTTCAACGCCCACCATCAGGAGTGGCTCTTCCCTTACCAGTGCACAGACCATGCTGGACGAGAGACGCGAAAGCTAGCGCTTGCGTTAAATCTTACCCAGCTGGTCCAGGGGGCAACGAGGGTGCCGGATGTTGATTCGCACACTGCCAATTGCTTGGACCTTTTGCTGACAACAGATCCAGACCGCTATTCGGTCTCGATTTTTTCACCACTGGGTAGTTCCGACCACTGTCTGGTGAAGTCTGTGTCCGTTTACTCCCCGCCCGATCCTAGCCCAAGAGGCACCCGGCGGGTATGGCGGTACAGGTCAGCAGATTGGGATGGCATGCGATCTTTCTTCGCATGTTATCCTTGGCAGCCTACTTACTTTTCTTCGACTGATGCTTCGTCGTGCGCGGACGCCGTGACGGATGTGTTGCGGAGGAGAATGGAGTACTACATTCTGTTCTCTGACATAACAATGTCTGGCGAAGCTCGTCCATGGTTTGGTGCCGAGTGCAATCGCGCTGATGCTCTTAAGCACGCGGCGTACCTGGCATGGGTCGACACTTGCACGCGCAAAGCAAATGACGTGACTCGGAAGAAGAGAGCCTTCAACAGGGCTGCCAAGTCCTGCAAGAAGATGTTGCGGGGGGCACAGTTTGACCACATCAGCCGAATAGGGAACAAACTTGCTTCATACCCATCAGGTAGTAAGGCTTTTTGGTCCCTGGCTAAGTCGGTCGAATCGAACTTCTACCGCCCCTCACTACCACCACTGCTGAGACCTGACGGGACGCTTGCCCACTCCGCTGAGGAGAAAGCGAACTTGTTTGCGGAATCTTCGCATCTGGATCCTGGTGGCGTGAGGCCCCCTGCTTCTCCTGGTGGATGCGAGTCGAGCATGTCGAACATTCGCATTCATCAGAAGGACGTCCGTAGGGTACTGCGTAACCTAGACGTGAACAAGGCTAGTGGCCCCGACGGGACACCGGCAATTGTTCTGAAAACTTGTGCGCCTGAGTTGTCTCCGATCTTGACACGCCTATTTCGCCTTTCGTTTGAGACTGGAAAAGTGCCTTAGGCTTGGAAGCAAGCTAACGTGCAACCCGTGCCCAAGAAAGTCGTGCTAACCCGTCGAGTTATAGACCCATCTCGGTAACGTCCAAACTCTGTAAGACTATGGAACGCGTGCTGAATCATAAGCTCCTGGCGTACCTAGAAGCGAATGATATCCTTAGTGACCGACAATACGGGTTCCGCCGAAATCGGTCAACTGGGGATCTTCTAGCGTATGCCATTCACATCTGGAGTGAAGCTATAGAGAAGCAAGGGGAGGCACTAGCGGTCTCCCTTGACAACTCGAAGGCCTTCGACAGGGTCTGGCACGACAGCCTTATAAGTAAGCTTCCTTCCTTCGGTCTGCCCTCCGGTTTGTGTGATTAGATCGCAGATTCAATACATTCATAATGCGTACAGCTAAGGAGTGGAATTCCCTGCCGGAGTCTGTGTTTCCCGATAGCTACAACCTGGGAGTCTTCAAGTCAAGAGTGAATATGTTACTTCAAGGCAAGCGTGCTCCATCTTCGACCACATCATCGCTTACCATCAGGTGAGATGGTGGTCAAGCGCGTGCCTATTAATAGTAAAAAAAAAGGAAACGATTGCAAACCATTCTGAATTCAAGCGCTAGTTTTCCAGAGATCGATATAGCTATGTGTTTCGACCTAACCAGCTTTTCAAGCTATTTCATTTTTTTAGGCATGAATAAGCCTGTTGGTGTCCTTCTGGACATCTTTTATACTACATGGTCGTAGCGTAAAAAATGGTAATAACTGTGGCCATAATTGGTTTTGTTTCAGTTATGGCCATAATTATTGCCATATTACAGTAAAGTGGCCATAGCGTTAGAGGATATAATGATCTTGACTTGATTAAACTCGTAGAGGTTTCTTAAAGTGTTCCTACTATTAAGTTCTTCAACCTAAACGGTTGATCTTTGTACGATCACATTCGGAACTACTACGTGTTTTTAACGATTTAAGGGGTTCCGTTCCGAACATCCGTAAAAAACAGAACCCTTATAGGATCACTCTCCGATCATCCGTCTGCCACAACCAATGTTTTTCCGGATCTACTTTTTCGGACCAATTCTGTTAAAATATGATCCAAACACGGACGCGTTACATAAATAAATATTTTTACTATGGTTCTTTTTTAGGCGTCAAACCCGAAAATTCAATGAAAAAGTTTGAAACTGTGTGTCAAATCAAATGGCATACTGCGAGGGTTATAATATATTTTTTACATCATTTTAAAAGAAAATGTTGAAGTAATTCAAGAAATTAGACCAAAAATGAACGATCCCCTTTCGCTTATCTCCGGAACTACTGAGCTTGATGTTAAAAAAATGCAGATAATATGTAGTTATATTCCTAAAGATTACAGGAACACCTATTACAAAATGTTGTGCAAAAATACTTCAGATAAACATCCATCCATCGTAAACTTTGTCTCTGTCATCTCTGACCTAGACTAGAGCCAAGAGCCAGTCCATCACTAATAAAAAAACGGCTATCTTAATTCACAATGTGCCATTAAATCAATAAACGTTTTTACAAACTGGAACTTCTGAGAAAAATAATTACAAACAAGTGAATGAACGCAGAGAAATGTAGCATTGGGAGATTCGAAAAGCCGAGGCCTGTAGCACAATGTCGTACCGTAGCGCTACGTTGCTACGCCGTAGCACGATGTGGCTACGCCGTGGCGAATCGTAGCATTGCGTGCCGGCTGATGATATCGGGTTAAGCTGCGGGTTGCAGTCCCTATAAATGTCGTTTTTGACTAGGTCTGTCCGTCTGTCACAGCTTGATATCTCAAAAACTGCTAGTGCTATCTACTTAAAATTTGGAACAGTTTTAGATGACGTTTGTTCAACTATTTTGCAAATAAGAAAGTAATAAAAAGTCTATATTTTTTTTTGCAACAGCGCGTTAATGGGGTTCTTAAAAATTCTAAGTGTGGCCACTAGGGAGTATTATATGAAAGCACGCTATTTGCACATTTTAAAACATTTTACTTTTTTTTACGGTACCTTAAAAGAAAAAAAGGAACCCTTATAAGATTACTCTCTTGTCCATCTGTTTGTCTGTCCGTGTTTCACCGTCGATTTTCTCAGGAACAAGGTGGGCCTAGAAAGTTGAAATTTATACCAGATTCTGAGATTTATAGTCCTTATTAGGTCCTCAGTAAACGCGATTCAAAGATATGGACAAATTTAGAATTTCATGAAAACCTGTAAGTACCAAAATTTACCTTAATCAACTTTTTTTTATTTTTCGTTTTTTTTTCCTTTGTTTGTGCTATAAGACTTTCCTTTAACCAAAATTGACAATTCTAGGTCAGCCGATTAACGAGAAGTAGTTTCCATTGATCTAGAACCACGATATTAGGCAAGTAATACCGTCTTTTTCTACAAGTATACGGGAAAGTCTGAAAATATATATTTGTAATTTAATCAAAAAAATAAAGTCTTTATTTAAAGTAATTTGTAGCTACAAATTTGCACGGAACCCTCAGTGGGCGAGCCCGACTCGCACTTGGCCGGTTTTCGACTTTTGACGAAAAATTGTACCACAGGCACCTTACACCACTTGTACCTTATCTCCGAGGTTTGCATAAAGAAAAAACTGAAATTATTCTATGCGATACAAGTTTATAATATCATACCTCTAAAGAGCACACTTTTTCAGAAATCATTAACAAAAATTACACACACCATATGAAACTGCAATAAACACCGCAGTGTTAAAAGGCTTCGCCGATGAAAGTTTAAAAACATTTCATGTTTTATATGATGGTATGGAGCATTCGGTGCGCTAGTCCGACTCACTCTGGTCATGGTTAGTCATAGAGAACATTTCTAAAAAAAAGAAATATTTTTTTGCAATACCTTAATGTACCTACTGTGCTGCCACTTAGTTATAATGCTTTATTTAATACATTGCAGATTGTAATACTTTTACAGCTTTAGGGTTCATTGAAGATAACTTGACTTATAGAAAGTGTAGAGTGTGTACCTATGTGTAGTGGTGTTTAGGGACTCATAACAAGAAAATATAAAGTAAGGTAATAACATTATTTTTATTTGTTATTATTACATTAGTAATTGCAGTCTTTTACTTAAAACTACTTCAAAATTTGCAAATTGTTACGTAAATTACATATCAGTCTGTACGTATCCATAAGTTACATACCTATTTAGATCATTGCACAATATAACTACAGAGATAGATACAAGTTTTACAAACATTTTTACTAAAAGTAACCTAATCTATTTACATATATATTACATTGCACAGTCTTTTAAATAGGAACATAATTTTCAAAGTTATTCTAAAAAGTCTCGTGTAGGTGTGATCGTTAGACCTTACTGCCCACACGATAAGATAAATAAGATATAACATGAAGAAGAAAGTCTTAAGATAAGAAGAAGGAGGAAGATGAAGGAGATCCACGAGGCTCTCAAAGTGTCTTTCTTGAAGAAACTTAGGTACGAAAGTGTCTGGTCGCTGTCAGCACAGACACGATTACTGACAGTGACCACACACTTTCGTACCTAAAGCTGCTTTGAGCGCAGCCAGTTCTTTCTTTAACGAGGTCACTTGGAGAGCAGCGTGGATTTCCCTCATCTTCCTCCTCTCTCGACTCTGTCTGGCGGCGAGGTTGTTCCGCTCGCGCTGGCGGCGGTAGGCGTCGTCCGCGGCGTCTGGAGCGCGGCTGGAGCGCACAGCACGGCGCATGCGTGGGTTGCCCTGCGCACCTAGCAGCGCGCCGTCGTTCCTCTCCGCCATCCGGGAGCACCCCTCGAATTCTGGATCGTCGGATCCACTATAATGTGGATAGTTTCTTGGCGCTGGCAGCTGCGGCTGAGGCTGCGGCTGCGGTTGCGGCTGCGGCTGCAGCTGCGGCTGCGGCTGCGGTTGCGACTGCGGCTGCGGCTATGGCTTCGGCACTTGGGCTGCGTTCTTCGTTAAGTCCAATGGGACTTCGGCGTCGTCTGCGTATGGTTTCCACAGAGGCATGGTCACGTTGGATTTCCAAGAGAGTCAATCGAGGAATGGTGCTGGCGAGGTGTCCCCCCGCTTTTATATACGAGAGGCGGGGCTTAGTGGAGGGGGTCGCGTGGGACGCACCCCTAGCGCCATAGTGGGGACAAAACAATGGCGTGAATATTTGTGTGCAAATAAGTTTGTGGTGCAATTCATTGTATTATTTAGGTATATATCTACTGTTATAAATTCGGTTGCATTTGTGTTTTGTCTTGTACTGGGAAATAGGTAACTTATCTAGAAGTAATAGTATCTTTATCCGGTCTCCAGCTAATTTAAATCAAACGGTCTTGCGTTTATGTTAGTTATACCAATAAAACTACCTATGGGTACGTGTTAGATACATAACAGTTTAGGGCCAAAACATTTTCATTTCAATGTAAATATATTTCTATTTCAGTAAAATTGAAATCTGCACTACATAAAGAGGAAAGAGTTATATTACTTGTAACGAATAGGTAAACTCAAAAACATCTAGACCAATTTCAAAAATACTTTTACGTTATTCCTGAGTTACATAATATACTATAATTTATTTAGGAAAAAAATAGAAATCTCTATGAACATTACAATACTAAATCCAGGAACATACGTAGATAACGCATATAAAAACAAAAAAAACCCACATCGCTGCCAATGGCAAAACTGCCCAGAACACTGGCAGCATTGCCGCGTTGAATGGCAATAATGATTCTTTGGCCGAAGAAAAGCCCAGCAATGTGGATTATTTTTTATGTCCAATGATTTATTTTGTTTTATACACGTTTTACATAATGCAGGTATTATTAGTCTAGTAGTTTGTTAGTATACCTATGTATGTAGAGCTCGTGTATTTCTTGTTATAAACAGTCCATAGAATTCAGCGGGTCTAAAGAGATCACTTTAGTAGTTCCTAATATTTATGACAAACTGTCAAATTATTAAAAAAAATTATACAAATCTTTTACTTGATTTAGTTAGAAGTAACGTTAAGAGCAAGTCCCGCATTTTAGTAATATTCTAGGTATCGTGGCAATAAACATGCAAAATATCGACGATTTGCTTTTCACTATCGTTTATCAAATATTTGCTTTACAATTATCTAATCACTTTGTTTTCCACCTCATAGTTAGCTATCGGCGCAAACGATTTTAAAGTTAACAATAATTAACTTTTAATCCGTGAATGACCTTACATCTCGGGGACGTAAACAAGTCTTGATGTCGACAAGCTTTGTATTTCGCTTATCATGTTTAGGAGTTGCTAATCACTAACAAAATTAAGTGACGCATGTAGAGCTTACGTGACTACCTCATACATATGAGGTCATTCCGGCGCACATACATGACCACAAACTGTTGTCGACAGTATCGTTATTGAAATAATATCAAAAATCAATTACCTCAACAAAAAAGTCCTGAAGAGAATCGAAGCGACTAGGTATGTGTTAATTTATTTCAGATGTTATTTAAATGAGATTAATGTCGATAATAATTTGACAGTGGAAAAAGCTCCACGCTAAGTTTCTTGCGCTCTTTACCAGCGCTTTTCACTATTTGTGAGATTTGTGTTTCATCAAAGAATCAATAACAAAACATAATTATGTAAGAATACGGATAGATATTAAAGATAGGAAGGCGAAGTAGCTCTCTCTTTAGAACTTTTGTTGCAGACTCACAGTCCATGAAATACCTACTTACTAGTAAACTGTAATAAGCACCTGGTAACCAGACAGTTATTTCCGATTTATCCTCTATCACAATTTAAAAAGTCTTAAGCAGACAAAAAATCCGTTGAATAATCAAAGTAACACAATCATCTTCATTCACGAGACCACCGTGACATCATAATCGCAGTAAAGAGTTACATGCGCAAAGCGACTGCTGGACGATAATTGCGACATTATTGTCGTACGGCCACGCCTTAATTATGTCGCTGTGTCGAGACATGCGCATGAGTACCAGAATTATGAAGAATTATGAACATAATTCTGCTAGTGCGCTTTCGACCGCGATCGTGAAAATTCGTAAGAATACCGTGTTGTTCAGTGGTTTCTTGTACAAACCGAAGCGCAAACCAAAACTTTGTTAGTGTTGGAATCACGTATCATATGTAAGTACAAGTATTTTACTATATTTGTCTTTAAAATCAACAAAAACAACAATTCGTAAAACATTTCTGGCTCTTACTATGTTATTTTTGTTTCCAAATATCACAGCGACTGTATTATTTTTTACAACAAATACATTGCTCCTTAAACACTACCTAAGTTTGTCGCTAAGTGACTGGACAATGTAAAAACCACAAAAAGATACTGTATTAAGCAGTTGATTCGCGTAGTACGACCGCTGCACCTAGCGATGAGTTAGTGATGTGCGTGTGCAGATCCACTAACGTAGGCTATCGACAACAATGTCGATTGAAGAATGAAATTTTGCTATTATAGTTTACTTATCAACCGTTTAACCCGGTTGGAAGATCGATGTGAAATAATGTTTTTTTACGTATTTTGATTTTTTACAGAGGAGTACATAAATGTGTAACAAACTTTCGTAAAGTAAGTTAATTAAATCTTAGGTTAACAATCGGTGGAGTGTTTTTGGCTTTGAAGTATCGTATATTATGCCTTTTCCTCGTGCCGTACTTTTTTATGGTTTTTGTATTTGACTTCGGTTAAAGCTTCGAATGCGTTATAGTAATCGGCATGGTTCAGATAATATAATATCAACTTTTGCTTTTGATAAGTTAGCATATTCATGTTATTTGTTTGCATGGGTGTGTTTTTTGTCAAATAATTATAAAAAATATTTACTAACTAGGGTATATTTTATAGCAAAAATATGCAGGGTAGACTTACAGTGGGAATCAGTTTTATTAAGTCAGTTCAACAACATTCATTGCGTTATTTACTTTGTTGAGCTGACCAATTTATCGCACACATAAAGCAATATGTTTCAAAGTCATTCAGATCTAGATTGAAAGTGTGTTACGCAATTAGGGTGCTGCCTCATGGTGAGGTTTAGAAGTAGTTTAGGATAGATGTAAATGATAAATAAGTTGCTTTTACCTTTTCAGCTTCCCTAAAGATGCGAATGAAAAAAAGGAATGGATTGATGCCACAGGCAGGCCACCTAATTGGCATCCTACAAAAAGTAGTACTGTATGTTGGGTTCACTTACGAAAACCGCATTAAAATCTGTTGAGTAGTTTAAAAGATATAAGTCTCGGAAAAAGCGACGTTGTTTTATATTGTTACAAGTTGACCCGCGCAACTTCGTCTGCGCTCCGCTCCTACTGGTCTGAGCGTGATGATATTATATAGCCTATAGCCTTTCTCAATAAATAGGCTATCTAACATTGAAAGATTTTTTCGAATCGGACCAGTAGTTTCTGAGATTAGCGCGTTCAAGCAAAACTCTTTAGCTTTATATATTAGTACTAGTTGACCCGTGCAACTTCGTCTGCGTCACAATTTTCATTACTGCTCCTATTGGTCTCAGCGTGGTGATAAACAGCCTATAGCCTTCCTCGATAAATAGGCTATCTAACACTGAAATTTTTCAAATCGGACCAGCAGTTCCTGAGATTAGCGCGTTCAGGTTAACAAACAAACTCTTCAGCTTTATACTCGTATATTAGTATAGATACTCGTAGACAATAAAGAAGATATTTTTAGGTACGTTTGTTTATTTTTATTCTATTGTTTTCTGTACATGCTGTTATATTTTATTTTTTTCGTGACCCCAAAAAAATTATTCTACAATAATAACATTGAAAATTCGATAAATTTCCGGTGTAGTCAATCACAAGCGTATATGAGAAATAAATTGCTTTTGCACAGCACAGCGATAGCGACCGTTGTTTTAGTGTGCGTGAGTTGTACGGTGAACAGTAAATACACGCTGTGTTTGATGGGATAAGGTTTGTAATTGATTGTGTAATACACTCTGATTTAAGAAATGCGGGTGTATGCGCGACTGCGTATCTATTGCTTTTACAGAAGTGCATGTGTAGTAGTTTTCGTGTGGAGGGGATATACTGAAGACACAGGGTTCCGATATATTTTCGTCTAACGGGCATATCTCCTTGTTTCTTATATCTATGGGTAAAACTAACTGAGCATGTTTGCGCTGAAAGTATTCGTATTATCTTTGCGCACGCGACTGTATCACTTGTTGTGAGTTAAATTAAATTATTATAAAAGTTCTATTTCATTAGTTCTAC
This sequence comes from Lacanobia oleracea, assembly GCA_950371165.1. Taxonomy (NCBI): domain Eukaryota; kingdom Metazoa; phylum Arthropoda; class Insecta; order Lepidoptera; family Noctuidae; genus Lacanobia; species Lacanobia oleracea. The sequence goes on from OX493396.1 coordinate 25,315,184, forward strand.
ACTCACCTAATCATGACATAGGTCCTACCTACTATTACTCATGAAGTAGGTATTTGTTAGGTTGTTAAATAGGTCATGGGGCTATCAGGATGATACTGAAGCTAAGTAAGGCTTTTGAAAACTTAGCTTCATGAGCAGCATGATCGACCACCCTTCCACTAAAGAATTATTTTTTGAGAATCCCAGAAAAGTTTAACATTATTTTGTTAGTGAACACCAGTCACACAGATTTCTGCGCCAGGCATTACTCCCTGTTACCGTTAAGACAGTACAAATAACGGTTTTACTGTCTCAGAGACTCTATTTTGCAAACCATCGCATTGTCTTGTCCTGACATAAAAGGGTTGCTCCAAGGTTGGTCCTTTGCGAACATCGCACAATGCGGATTATACAATTTGCATGTTGAGTTTGCAGGGTTCGTTCCGAGAATGTTGACTTGCACTAATTATTATATAAGTAAATGCGTGTCTGAGCCAAAGATGGGGTCTCGGGATTACCCGTTACCTGATTATCCCCAAACCCTTAAAACTTTACTTTATTTGAATCAACAATGGAAGATATCCTTGCGAAACTGGCAGCAGGTAACAAGCCTGCGATTATTTGTAAGGGATTTTAATATTAGTATTTTAGAAATTAATTCAAATAGCAGCAGATTTATAAGCCTTTATAAATCGTTTAATTTGTCTAATGTGTTTACAGAACCAACTAGGATAACACCAACTTCTTCAACCTGTATCGATAATGTATTCTGCGATCGCGAATATTTAGATAAAGCCCTCTGATCATAGTGGTCAATTGGTAACATTTAAGTTTAAAGCAGTGTTGGAAAAAATCATATACAATATAGGCCAATTACAACTGGCAAACTAGCCAAATTGAACGGTACCTTACAAAATAAGTTAAATGTTCTGGGCCATAACATTGACGATGCTCATAAATTTTATGGTAATTTCTTTTCAGTATGTATTTAGTGACTGGGCGACTAAAGGCATTAGGATAAGTAAGGAAAGACTATATGGGCTATATGGCCTTAATTCTTTCATTAACACTGAATCTTTTTATAAACAAATATTCTAAAGTGTTCAAAAATACTTGCAAGGTAGCTAAAGCCCTATATACGAGTATTAGCAACAAGATCAAATCGTCAGAAAATAAAATAAAGACAGTTTGGAAAGTTATAAATAAGGAAACAAATAGAAATAAAGTACGAAACACTGATTATTTACTGGAGACTGCACATGGTGCCAAAAGCTCTAATTTAGAAGTAGCTCAAGAATTTGTAAATCTTTTCACCAATATACCAACAAAAGCTACGGAATCTTTAAATTCTTCACCTGAGGTCTCATATAATTTATTAAGAGCTAACGTCCCAGGTCGTACGGTTAAATTCCAGTTCAAACATATCAACCCTGTGACGGTCATAAAAGCTTTCCGGCAAATCAAAATCAAATTGACCGAAGACATATGGCGAATGTCTATTAAAGAGTGCACGTCCATAATTGAAACTATAGCACCATACTTGGCTTTTTTTTATCTGGAAAGATTCCTTACTATGTTATACCAATATTTAACCTCTCGGCTGGCAAATTTCAAATGTCATGTTTACGTCATACTCCGTTGCGTTTCGCGGGCGCCCGCTTATCGCAAGCGTAATATGACCCGCATCACAAAAAACCTTATCTCTCCGCTCACAAAGCAGCTATTCACACACTTGAAACTGTTATGGGTTCTTTAATTATGTTACTATGTATTAGAATGTAAACAATATTCTTATAACAAACCGAAATATAAACATTTTGGATAGATACGAGAGTACTTGCTGAAAGCTATTTTGTTGTATTATTATGTTGATTTCTGACACAAATGTTGGATCAATTTACACAAAATTTTGGAATTAAGGTCATAAAAAGACAAGTAATCTAGTGATGATGTTATTTTACGAGATCAAAAATCGACTGCCGCAATATTGCTCAAACTTCATAAAACGCGGAGCAGACATTTTGATTTACGTAATTTGTATTTTTGTAAACAAACATCAAGAATATTCCAATTAGATTCTAATAAGAAATGTTTCTAGATTACTAGCCATGTATTCACGAACTCATTTTTAATTGTATATCGTTACAATATGCCACTATAATTCTGAAATATCAAATTACTTACGTACGGGAAGAAATCCGGTAACTAGTTATGTTTCGTAATTTTCACCAGATAATTTACACTTTTGACGTTGAATATTAGTTGAAATTTAACGAAAATAAAGTAAATTATGAATTTCTATCAATACTTGGCTTACTTTCCACAGAAAAACACGTAAAAATCGAAAATTCTCGCGCACAAGTTGAACGAATGTTTGTTTGATTTGACAAATGTATTTTGTGACATTTCTTTTCTTGTCAAGCGTATTTTTTTTTTCCGACAGTGTTCCCATATGAAAAATATTATATACCATAGAGTTCAATCGTTGAGAAAAGAAAATTAACAGTAAAATTTTAATAAATTCAGTTTTAATCCGTAGGGTCGGGTGGAGCCACAGGGACCCACCTGACTGTTGACGGTATTGTGTAGTGGATCCGAGGGGATCCACAAGCCAGCCGAGAGGATCGGGCGACAGCAAAGACACCAATAATTATAGACCTGTATCTATATTGCCGGTTTTTAGCAAAGTGTTTGAAAAAGTAATGCTCTATCAGATGCTCAATCATTTAAACATCAATAAAATCATACACGATCAACAGTATGGTTTACCAGGGGTCGTTGTACGACTGACGCTGGTTCCTCGTTGTTAAAACACATATATTCAGCGTGGAAAGAGGTGCAAGATGCCATAGGAATCTTTTGTGACCACTCCAAGGCACTTGATTGTTTAAATCACGAAACGTTGCTCCTAAAGCTAGGACATACGGACTAGGTAAACTTGCACTCATTCTAGTTAAATCTTACTTAAATGATAGACAGTAGCAATTTAAAAAAAAATGGTGTCAATTCACGGGGTTTAAAAGTCAAAATGGTCCTTTTCTCTTTCTAGAATATAATCGTATTAATGATCGAACCCATCTTTTAAAAAATCAACCTCAAATGGTATTATTTGCTGACGATACGTCCTTAATTTTTAAGATAGATAGACGTTCCATAAATCTTGATGACGTAAATAACGCCAAATTAAAACATCACTACACGCATTATGATATCTGGACTCATGTTTTATATGAAAATGTATGCAATAGAATAACACTTATCGTATGCAACGCAACATAGAATAAATGCTTGTATTGCATAGATTTTACTTACGTAGTATTACTTTGCATACGTTGCGTACGTGGGACTAGTTTGTTTCTCGCTTCATGCACGACTACTCAATAGTTTTTGAATTGACTTTAATAATACTGAATAGCGTAATTTAGAGGTTCATAGTAGGCCTCCCATAAAATGTGTAAGTATTTGTATGCCAAATGGTAAAACATAGAGAAACTATAAAATAACCATCGTGACATCTTGCACACTATTGTAACGTATAACCTAAACTATTGTAACAAATAAAGACGATTGAAAAAAAAAAATATGGTTAAGTGCGTACAATCACTAGCAGTTGCATATTAAACAGGAAAAGCGGCCAGCCGCTAGCCGCCCCCGCGGCCAACCGCTACTCCGTAGGAGGGCTTCGTGCTGTTTAACGTAGGTAGGTACTGGATTGCGTTAGCGTAAACATTCACTTATGTCAAATTGCATAGAAGAAAAAAAAAAGGCATTCCGTTATTATCACCAGACGGAGCTTATTCAGTGTTAATACCAACTGTCGTTTACGCTATCGCAATCGAGAACGTTAAAAAACTCAAGTTTATCTATTGCTTGGATCTTTATTACATCGATAGCGGACCTATTTATTTAGTAGTGCAAATTTAGTGATGTATTCTTAATAATTATCATTGCTCGCAAAACCGCTCTAGTCGAAAATTCAGCAGTTTTTTTTTAATATTATTGGTTGGACAACTCTTAGCTTAAAAAACTATTCAAAATGACTTCATTTCACTTTATTAATGCGATAAACCAAACCTAGGCCCATCAATCAATCAATCAATCAATATTTATAATATCCTTCCGTTACTGAGTGAGCGAGTGACTGACAGACAACGCACAGCCGAAACTACTTGTCGTGTACTCTATCTGATCTGTGATTCTATGAAGACCCGCTATAAATCACCACGATGCCAGTACTTATTAGTTTACTGAGCAATAAACAGTCGGTACTCCCTAAAACATCGAAATGACTTGACTCTGTTTGTTTTACCTCGTCGTCCATACAATGATACACTCTATCTTATCTGTGATTCTATAAAGACCCGCCAGTATTCATTAGTTTACTGGACAATAAACAGTAGGTACTTTTTTAAGTTGCCGTCATTTACTGTCGTATTGTTTGACATTTTGTTGTTTTATGGTCGAGCCCGCATTTACTTCGAGTGTCGGCGTTCTTTTAACTGTCGTGATTACTTTACACGTGTTAATTTCGGCTTCTAGACTGTTGTTAGGTTCTATACGTTTCTACCTGTGCAACTTCATCTGCGTCAGATAAGAGAGAGAGAGAAGAAAAATAAAATTTTCTCCGTTTTCGCAGACAGACAAATAGGAGCGGAGCTTCAATGAAATATTTTTCATTGAAGCTCCGCTCCTATTTGTCTGACTATTTGTCCACACGTGTCAGAATTGCGAAGGCGTGCAATGAGTCAGCAGATCCCTCGCTGACTGTAACTGCGATCGGTTCCCGTAATCTCAACCATTCGGCCAAGCGGTCATGCACATTCACACTTGTATGCATTGTGCCGTACTGAACAATTCGCCTTTATTGCTATCAAATCGAATTTGAATTTGAAAGATACGACAGCGCCGCTAAATGGTCCTCGTGGCAGCAATTTGTTGGATTTACAAATTGCGATCGGTACATGCACTGTCGCCGAATTGCTGTTTAATATCCTTTCGTTTGCATAGTTAGCAATGATTTATTTTTCTACACACTTACGATAACAACTTAGGTACTCTATTACAATCTTGTGAACCATTCTCAAAAGCTCAACAGTAGAGCAATAATTTCAAGAGCCATAAATTATTGTATTCCAATATATCGCTAAAAGTTCCAACACGCTTTGGAAACGTAATCTAAATCATCAAGTTTTTATAAAATTCAATTCAGCATCGCATGGGCTTCGAAAGGACAATACAAATTAATCCGTAAAACTTATATATTCCCTTAACAATAAATCTAATTGTACATTCGTTTGCCCCCACTGTATGTCGACAATACCCACAATGCGCCATATAGCCATGTTTTCATGTAGCCACGTAGGCGGAACGTGTGACCTCCCCGTGGAGAACGTTCTCATACAAGGCCCGGAATCAAAGCCTTACCCTCGGTCGCCTCACTTCAGAGTCGGACCCGCTCCAGCAAACATTGCCTTTTTATTTAGGTCTTAACGGAAGTGGCTACCGACAATGTCTAATGATTGTGGGACATCTTCATTTGTGATCTTTTAGGAGGTAAACCATACAAAGGTACCTACAGTCGAACATAGAACCTCCTCCTTTTTGAAGAAGTCGGTTAAAAAGAGCAGGTACTGTCGTGTGGACCACGGCCTGTGGTCTGGGATATATATTACAAGCCAACACACTGCAATCATATACACAATACTTTTTATCAGCTAGGAAAGACCGGCCCCATATAGTTTAAATAAAAAAAAGGTAGACAAGTAGAAGTGTTATTTACAAGCTACTAACAAATTATACACCATTATCATTATTTAATACTATGATTCTACGTCCTGTCCAATTTTATCATTGTCTCGCTTTCACTAGTGAGTTGATGTTTACAGACTAGAGGAAATCCTTTTGTTTAGGCAACACAAGAATTTGCAGTTCTAGTTATAAAAACATGTTACCCAAATGCTTAGCTGTTTAAATACTGATTAGAAGATCGTAATTCTTACTCTTCATAAAGAATTTAAATTAAGGATCTGCTTATGAACATTTCATGGTTGACGCTTTTAATAAATAAGCCTGTTGGTGTACTTCTGGACGTCTTTTATACTACGTGGTCGTAGCTTAAAAAATGGTAATAAATACTGAAACAAAAATTATTGCCATATTACAGTAAAGTGGCCATAGCGTTAGAGGATATGATCTTGACTTGATTAAACTCGTAGAGGTTTCTTAAAGTGTTCCTACTATTGAGTTCTTCAACCTAAACGGCTGATCTTTGTACGATCACATTCGGAACTACTACGTATTTTTAACGATTTTAAGGGTTTCGTTCCGAACATCCGTAAAAATGAAAGGGCATACTGCGAGGGTTTCAATTATGTATTTTTTTCATCATTTTAAAATAAAAATAATGAAGTTATTCAAGAAATTAGACCAAAACTGACTAAGCCCCCTTCGCTTATCTCCAGAACTACTGAGCCTGATGTTTAAAAAATTCAGATAATAGTTATATTCCTAAAGATTACAGGAACACTTTTCTTATTACAAAATGTTGTGCATAAATACTTCAGAAAAAAATCCATCCACCGTAGACTTTGTCTCTGTCATCCCTATCTATTTATGCATGACCTAGACTAGAGCCAAGAGCAAGCCCATAAAAAAAACGCATATCTTAATTGCTATCAAATCAATAAACGTTTTTACAAACTGGAATTTCTGAGACAAATAATTACAAACATGTGAATGGACGCAGAGAAATGTAGCATCGGGAGATTTGAAAAGGCCGAGGCCTGTAGCAATATCGTACCGTAGCGCTACGTTGCTACGCCGTAGCACGATGTGGCTACGCCGTGGCGAATCGTAGCATTGCGTGCCGGCTGATGATATCGCGTTAAGCTGCGGGTTGCAGTCCCTATAAACGTCGTTTTTTACTAGGTGTGTCCGTCTGTCACAGCTTGATATCTGAAAAAACTGCTAGTGCTATCTACTTAAAATTTGGAATAGTTTTAGATGATGTTTGTTCAACTATTTTGCAAATAAGGAAAAAATAAAAATGCCTATATTTTTTTTTGCAACAGCTGCTGAATGGGGTTCTTAAAAATTCTAAGTGTGGCCACTGTATTATATGAAAGCACGCTATTCGCATATTTTAAAACATTTTTCTTTTTTTCAGGGTTCCGTACCTCAAGAGGTAATAAAGGAACCCTTATAAGATTACTCTCGTGTCCATCTGTTTGTCTGTCCGTGTGTCGATTTTCTCAGGAACAGGTGGACCTAGAAAGTTGAAATTTATACCAGATTCTGAGGTCTATAGTCCTTATTAGGTCCTGAGTGAACACGATATAAGATATCGGGAAATTTAGAATTTCACGAAAACTTTTAAGTACCAAATTTACCTTAATTTTCAACTTTTTTATTTTTCGGTTTGTTTTTCCTTTGTTTGTGCTATAAGACTTTGCTTTTAATTAAAATTGACAATTCTAGGTCAGCCGATCAACGAGTAGTTTCCGTTGATCTAGAACCACGATATTTGGCAAGTATTACCATCTTATTCTACAAGTATACGTGAAAGTCTGAAAACTATATATTTGTTATTTAATCAAACAAAATAAAGTCTTTATTAAAGTAATTTGTAGCTCCAAATTTGCACGGAACCCTCAGTGGGCGAGTCCGACTCGCACTTGGCCGGTTTTTGACTTCTGAGGAAAAATGTGAAAAGTTGTTTCATTCCGGCCCTTATCTCCGAAGTTTGCATAAAAAAAACTGAAATTATTCTATGCGATACAAGTTTATATCATATTTCTAAAGAGCACACTTTTTCAGAAATCATCAACAAAAATTACACACACCATATAAAACTGTAATAAACACCGCAGTGTTAAAAGGCTTCGCCGATGAAAGTTTAAAAACATTTCTTGTTTTATATGATGGTATGGAACACTCAGTGCGACAGTCCGACTCACTCTTGACCGCTTTTTTGTATTTATAGATCAAAAATCAAAATCAAACGGTATTAATTCAAACTAGGATGAAAATCAGCACTTTTTTAACGTCAAAATTTACATGAAGACAGTCCCCCGAATCGGCCGCCCGTCACCACTTCCTAGTGTTTTAGCTGGGAAGAAGAAGTGGCCAACTAACTCCCCAGCAAAACAACTGTGTGTTAAATTTGAAGAACTTGAATTTATTATTCAACATTTTATGATAGATATCAAACATTAAATTAAATTAAATAACACATGTCAGCTAGCAATCTATATTAAAATTAAATATGAACAATGATAAAACTAATTAAATAGGTAGTTAAACAAGTAAAGTAAAGTAAACAAAACTAGTCAAAATGAGCCTCCAGGGATAAACAGCGCGCCCGCTTACACGTGCAACAATGAAATGGAATTTAACCATAAGCTGTGACCCATAGTCACAATTGAAAAACTAGGACCATTGCTTATAACACTTAAAAGATATAACAATAATAAATCACGGTCGGCAAGACGACCAGTCACCACTATCAATTTGTCGCGGTCGGTAGGTAACCAGTTAATGCAATAAAACTCATAAAAAAAATGTTAATGACAAGATTGTGTCAATAAATAGTAAAAAATAAACAGAAATTACCTATACGGTCAGAATAATTAACACTGTCATCTTAAGCAAGTTAAGAATCTTTGAAAGAACATTTACCATCGTCTCGTATTCAACACAGCGACCAACTATTTTTATTTATTTATTTATTCATTCATTATTCATCATTTCAACATTCACTCATTCATTTCATTATTTTTTTCATTATTCTATTTTTATTTTCGTCTAAGCAGTCGTTTATGTACAGTATGCCTTCGAAATAAGGTAACATTTCATTTTCGCTTTAAAAGCATTACAAGGCAAATCTAGAAAAGAAACAGGTAACTTATTATAAAAGCGGATATCGAGCCCTACAAAGTGGCCCTGGACCTTACGAAGACGGTAGAAAAGAGCATGTAGTTTGTGCTTATTTCTGGTGATAAAGCTTTGGATATTACTAGCTTTGGCATATAAATGTATATTTTGCCTGATATACAGTATGTTGGCAAAAATAAACTGCGAAACACCGTGAGAATACATATTTCTTTAAATTATTAATAGGTATTGCAAGACTCGCGTTTGACCCACTATCTCATCCGATGTAAGCGGTTATGTGGCCGATGATGAAGCACGCTTGCTTCATCATCATCGCCGAAAGACGTCCACTACTGGACGGAGGCCTCCCCGCGCGTATCGCCACTACAACTGGTCCTGTGCGTCTCGCATCCATCGGCTACACGCGACCCTCAACAGGCTTGCTTTTTCTTAGAAGTTACCTATTCACTCTCTCTCCCAGGTTGTATTAATCAGGAAACTCTGAATCCAGCAGGGAATCCTAAGCTGTACGCAAAATGATAGTATATTCAAAACTAATCGACCTGCGCAACTTCATCTACTCCGCTCCTATTGGTCTTACCGATATAAATATGAAAAATCATTAAATGGGCTATCTAACATTGAAAGAATTATTCAAGTCGGACTAGAAGTTCCTGAGATTAGCGCGTTCAAGCAAACAAACAAACTCTTCAGCTTTATTTATTAGTATAGATAGAGGCTTTCATGATATTCCGCACATTATCTTTACCAAACATTTGTTATGAAATTGATTTTACCGTTCACTCCGCATGCTCTACAAAGATTCCCACATTTCGCACAACTCTTCCTGTATAAAGGCTTACAAACTGGCCATCTACATTGATACGAGTATGTCAATCAAACCCCTGTACAAGCACCTCGCAACTCGCAAGCTTATGCAAATCGAATCGCGCGCCTCCACAATACCCACAATTGATTCAATGTATTACGGCAACGTCTCGAAACCTCCTTTAATACCCAATACTTAACTGTTTTATTTTAGCCCTTTTTGGTCCCTCAGAACGCACGATTTCTTTTTTGTCGCCCATCTTCTTAATTACAACGTCATAAGACTCAACATCGTATAGCTATTGTTAAGTTGTAGTGTTTTCGGACCAAATCTTCATTGAAAAGTTAATCCTATCTAATAATACGAGTATGTCCTTAGCACCTAATTGTTATTGTAAAACTTGGGCATATTGTGTTTGTAACGACATGCAAAGATGGCGTCGATATTTTGACAATGCTGCACTGTTATATACGAGATTACTTTTGGAAATGGCACATGTCAATGGCACATGAAATAACTAGTTTAGGTACGGATAAGCAACATAGTTCCATAAAAGACAAACACTAAGGCCCGTACTACAGAACTACAATCAAGACTTAAGCATTACTTAAAACTAGTCTCAGTTGGAGTTCTAATTCTAGAACTTGACTTGAGCAGAGAAACTACAATCAATAATCACCTGAGCAATGTCACTTTAAAATGTCATTTTTTACGTATTATAGAAAAGTGCTAGAGTCTAAACTGAGCTCTACTCAATGTGTCCTTATTTTATAATTACAATCAGCTCAGAATCACTGCTTGAGGCGAGATTTGATCGTTGTTTTCGCAAGTGTAGTCCAGACCACGCTTGAGCATAGATATTCATGAAAATTGTTGAGAATTTTGGAGAACCTAATCAAAATGGATATATTTGCAGAAGTAGATTATTATAATATTTTTGTTTTCAATAACATTTTAAATGGTTTTAATATTTGTAGTACTTAATAAATTTCTTTCCAAAAGCGTAAAATTCTTTTTTGTTAAGATATTTCCTAACCCAAATATGAACCACACGGAACCACAATAATTATTGTAAACAATATTTTATTGTATTTCTGAAGTGCTTGACTCTTCATTTGATAATGAAGATAAAGTTTTACAGTTTTTCTTTGGATTTAAGTCAAGTCTTTATTTTCATTTATATCTTTTTTGAGTTTCATTAGAATGGGGGTTCAACACATTTTTTTTTGCAGTATTTGGCAGCATTTTACTTCATAATATCCACTAGGAATCAATTAAAACAGCCACTGAATTTTACTCGAAATAATCCCGCCAAAAAAACTCACTTTCACAGTTTAGCTGTCCACAGAACATAATGTACCTACTCTGAAGGGTTAAGGGTGGCTGTCAGTGTCAATAACGTCGTGTCGTCCACCTCGTCATCCAGTTTTGATCCAGTTTAATCGTACGAAAAAAAAAAATTGCAATAGAAAACATACTATTGTTCAGGGTTACCATAATAATTGCTTACTCACGTAATCAGAGATCAAAATCTCTACTCAAGCGTAGTTTCGTAGAATTTGAGTTTGAGGACATTTCTAAAATAAACTGAACGCTTAAGTCGAGATTCTTCGCTCAAGCAGTAATCGGTTGAACGCAGTTTAAGTAGTACTTGAGTAAGATTCTGTAATACGGGCCTAAATGTTCTCTTCTGTAAATATTAACAAATTGTGCAACAAATTCAATACCAGTAAATTAAATTGGATAGATTATTGTATGATAATAGTTTAATCCTAATAATATATTTTCATAGACATGCTAGGAAATTTGAGCATTTTTTTGACAACTTACTTCGAGATAAATCGAAGGAGGAGCTCGTGGCTAGATAATAACAGCCGCACGGGTCGAACTTCAAGATTAAGCAACGCTTGCCAAGGTTGGTCTGTGGATGGGTGACCATCTTAACTTACTTAACTCAACTTCTCCGTGCCTCGGAAAGCACGTTAAGCCGTTGGTCCCGGCTGTCATTTGTAGATCTTTGGCAGTCGTTACGGATAGTCAGAAGCCAGTAAATCTGACTCCAGTCTTGCCATGAAGTAGCGTGTTACCCAGTTAATGGGTTGTGGAGGTCTGGTAGGTAGCCGCTCCTCGTAAAATATTGGTATTCAGCTAAATCCAGCTTGACTGGAAGCCGACCCTAATATAGTTGGGAAAAAGCTAGGCAGATGATGATGATGACTTCGAGATAAATCGAAATTGCTGTAGTGGCCAAATGCATGCGAGCAGCGGGACATACAACCTGCATATGCGATGCATACAACCTGGGAATCTATAAATCAAGAGTGAATAGGTTATTTCTAGGCAAGCGTGCTCCATCTTCGACCACATCATCGCTTACCATCAGGTGAGATAGTGGTCAAACGCGTGCCTATCTATAGTAAAACAAAAAAAAAAGCGGCCAGCAAATGTATGAAAATCCATATCAGTTGTGGTTTAGCGGCCAAATAAATCTATAGATACTTCTATACTAATATTTTAAAGAGTAATGTTTGTGATGTTGTGAGTTTCTGAGGTTTTCGGGGGTTATCTCTGGATCTAAGTACTGAACCGAGTTTTTTATTCTTTACTAATAGGAAGCTACATTATTTATAAGTGTCATAGGCATAATAACCGGAAAATTGAAAACAATTTTTGATGGTAGTTGTATTTGCAAAGTAAGTCGGAGAAAAAACGCTCGGAAAAAAACGTCTCTTACGCACGCTGCCTTATCGTTAAGAGAGTCTATAATGCCTACAAAAACTAACTTTAACTTTTGTATTTAAGTCACAAATAGTATTTTTTTATATTTTAAAATAAATATTTAAATCGTAACGTTATGTTTATTGGTCTTATTATCAACTATTATGATTTTTTATCTAAATAAGTAAATCTACATATCGTCTCAAGTGTTTAAAACAAAAGACTTTTACTTTTTACTTCATACAGGTAATTTGGATGAATGGTTAAAAAGATAATACGATATAGGTATGGAACCGCGATCGTGTCGTTATCTATTGTGCGATGTTTCTATTAGACGGACGAATGTTTTTAAATAATAACATTTCAATTTATCTATTCTATAGATATATATATTTATATATCTATACTAATATTATAAAAATGAAAAGTTTGCGATTTTGTAAGGTTGTAGGGGGAATCTCTGGATCTACTGAACCGAATTTAAAAATTCGTTTACCTACCAATAGAAAGCCACGTTATTTGTGAGTGCCATAGGCTATATATTAACCCGAAACATACCGCCCAACGAAGTGGTCACGGGTCAGCTAATCACATAGTAAACTCATATCTGTCTTGTAATTTAAAAATGGAACGAGCTTTTTCTCCGAAACAAAAGCAAGCAAAGAGGTAACTTGTCTAAGGAAAACCTTAGATAAGTTAATTGACTTAAAACCAAATTAAATTAACTAAATGAACACTTTAACTCCGGAAAAAATAATGTGCGTGTGGATTGAGTGATCTTTTTTTACAGTTCGCTTGATTATTGTTGTTTGTCATTGATTTAGAAATGTAATTTTATTTTAATTTCCACGGCATCATTTGAGAAAAGTACTATCCAAGGCTTGGTCACAACTAAGCATTGATGAATTTATGGAGGTATGTATGCCTCGTCTTCAGTTCTGCCCACATTTACACGTTCGTCCATCAATGCCTCTTGCTGGCCGCTGCAGTAATGTAGGTAATAATTATTCTGCTAAAGTTGTCTGTTAAGACCCGCCGTATCTTTAACCATAGAGAACATTTCTAAAAAACAAAATATTTCTTAGCAATACCTTAATGTGCTGTCACTTAGTTATAATGCTTTATTTAATAAATTGCAGTTTGTAATACTTTTACAGATTTAGGGTTCATTGAAGGTAACTTGTCTAATAGAAAGTGTAGAGTGTGTACCTATGTGTAGTGGTGTTAAGGGACTCATAACAAGAAAAGATAAAGTTAAGATAATAACATTATTTTTATTTGTTGTTATTACATAAGTACTTGCAGTCTTTTCCTTAAAACTACTTCAGAATTTGCAAATTGTTACTTAAATTACACATCAATCTGTACGTATCCATAAGTTACATACCTATTTAGATCATTGCAAAATATAACTACAGAGGTAGATACAAGTTTTACAAACATTTTTACTAAAAGTAACCTAATCTATTTACATTACACTGCACAGTCTTTTAAATAGGAACATAATTTGCAAAGTTATTCTAAAAAGTCTCGTGTAGGTGTGATCGTTAGACCTTACTGCCCACACGATAAGATAAATAAGATATAACATGAAGGAGAAAGTCTTAAGATAAGAAGAAGGAGGAAGATGAAGGAGATCCACGAGGCTCTCAAAGTGTCTTTCTTGAAGAAACTTAGGTACGAAAGTGTCTGGTCGCTGTCAGCGCTGACACGATTACTGACAGCGACCACACACTTTCGTACCTAAAGCTGCTTTTAGCGCAGCCAGTTCTTTTTTTAAGGAGGTCACTAGGAGAGCCGTGTGGATTTCCCTCATCTTCCTCCTCTCTCGACTCTGTCTGGCGGCGAGGTTGTTCCGCTCGCGCTGGCGGCGGTAGGCGTCGTCCGCGGCGTCTGGAGCGCCGCTGGAGCGCACAGCACGGCGCATGCGTGGGTTGCCCTGCGCACCTAGCAGCGCGCCGTTGTTCCTCTCCGCCATCCGGGAGCACCCCTCGAATTCTGGATCGTCGGATCCACTATAATGTGGATAGTTTGTTGGCGCTGGCAGCTGCGGCTGCGGCTGCGGCTGCGACTGCGGTTGCGGCTGCGGCTGTGGCTGCGGCTGCGGCACTTGGGCTGCGTTCTTCGTTAAGTCCAATGGGACTTCGGCGTCGTCTGCGTATGGTTTCCACAGAGGCATGGTTGCGTTGAATTTCCAAGAGAGTCAATCGAGGAATGGTGCTGGCGAGGTGTCCCCCCGCTTTTATATACGTGGGGCGGGGCTTAGTGGAGGGGGTCGCGTGGGACGCACCCCTAGCGCCACTGTGGGGACAAAACAATGGTGTGCAAATAAGTTTGTGGTGCAATTCATTGTATTATTTAGGTATATCTACTGTTATAAATTTCGGTTGCATTTATGTTTTGTCTTGTACTGGGAAATAGGTAACTTATCTAGAAGTAATAGTATCTTTATCCGGTCTCCAGCTAATTTAAATCAAACGGTCTTGCGTTTATGTTAGTTATACCAATAAAACTACCTATGGGTACGTGTTAGATACATAACAGTTTAGGGCCAAAACATTTTCATTTCAATGTAAATGTATTTCTATTTCAGTATAATTGAAATCTGCACTACATAAAGAGGAAAGAGTTATATTACTTGTAACGAATAGGTAAACTCAAAAACAAATATACCAATTTCCAAAATACTTTTACGTTATTTCTGAGTTACTATAATTTATTTAGGAAAAAAATAGAAATCTCTATAAAAATTAGTTTATCCCGAGGGAACATACTCCCGGAATAAGTAACCTATATGCCACACAAGATTTCATCAAGATCCGTGCATGCATGAAGAAACTTTTAATAAATAAGTGTTACTATAGTGTTGACGACTATTTAAATGATATACTGTAGACATTTTTTCATTGTTTTTTATTCATTTGACATTTATATTACTTATTTTATTGATTTGACATAACTATGATTTATTATTGATTTGAAATAATTATGATTTTGTATTCATAATTTATTTTGATTTTTTGCATTACCTTTTATATTTGTACGCCTTTGTAGGCAAAACAAGTTGAAACTTTTTTTTTTTTTTGTAATCATTCCAACTGATTGTTAACTTACACATGTTTTTGACAAATAAATTTATCTTATCTTATCTTAGCCATTATGACGTGATTGAGTACCAAACATCCATCCAAACTGTCGCATATGTATTACAACAGTACAGACGCCAGGCGCCAGCACATCAACCTACCCGAGCTTGTGTAATTTTCCCAATCAACTTTGAACTTAACCGCTTTAGTGATAAAGTTGGAAATTTATTTATTTAATTTGACAGATTGTAGCGGCTGTACAAACTGATACAAATCTTTCACTTGATTTAGTTAGAAGTAACGTTAAGAGCAAGTCCCGCATTTTAGTAATATTCTAGGTATCGTGGCAATAAACATGCAAAATATCGACGATTTGCTTTTCACTATCGTTTATCAAATATTTGCTTTACACTTATCTAATCACTTTGATTTTCATCTCATAGTTAGCTATCGGCGCAAACGATTTTAAAGTTGACAATAATTATCTTTTAATCCGTGAATGACCTTACATCTCGGGGACGTAAACACTTGTTTACGCGACATACAAAGAGTGTCGACATCAAGACTTCTTGATGTCGACACTCTTTGTATGTCGCTTATCATGTTTAGGAGTTGCTAATCACTAACAAAATTAAGTGACGCATGAAGAGCTTACGTGACTACCTCATACATATGAGGTCATTCCGGCGCACGTACATTACTACAAACTTTTATCGACAGTATCGTCATTGAAATAATATCAAAAATCAATTAACTCAACAAAAAAGTCCTGAAGAGAATCGAAGCGACTAGGTATGTGTTAATTTATTTTAGATGTTATTTAAATGAGATTAATGTCGATAATAATTTGACAGTGGAAAAAGCTCCACGCTAAGTTTCTTGCGCTCTTTACCAGCGCTTTTCACTATTAGTGAGATTTATGTTTCATCAAAGAATCAATAACAAAACATAATTATGTAAGAATACGGATAGATATTAAGGATAGGAAGGCGAAGTAGCTCTCTCTGTAGAACTTTTGTTGCAGACTCACAGTCCATGAAATACCTACTTACTAGTAAATAAGTTTTGTTGTAAAAATATCAGATCCCGATAATTTGACCCTGTAATAACTTAAAACTAGCCTGGCGCACCAAAATTAATACAAAACATAATTATATACATCAATTTGTACAACGACGACATTCTCACACATGTCTACGTAATATAACTACTCTCCAAACGCAATGTGGACACAAACATCTACACAAAACGTTTACGTAAATTAACAACATAACAGAAACTTCCTTTTACAATACGGGTGCATTATATTTCCTTTTTGGTAATAAGAATGTTTGCTCAAATGTGTGGCCATGTTTTATTGCAACCGCTTGTAAAGGCGGCAAGTTAATTCCTTCTTTGTTTTAGATTTCTAGAAAGTGACAGATCGGATTATTTGTTCACAATCAGGAGTTTGGAACCCGCATTGAAAATACTTTGTTCAATGTGTTTCGGTGTTGCTAAACCGTTTCCTTTGAAGATTAAATCTTTTTTAAGAATTTTACTACAAAAGAGAGAGAGTCGAACAGTTTATGGTAACAACAGAGTCAAATGTTTTACGGGTTTTTTTTTAACTTTATAACGGAAAACTGTAATAAGCACCTAATAACCAGACAGTTATTTCCGCTTTATCCTCCATCAAAATTTAAAAAGTCTTAAGTAGACAAAAAATCCGTTGAATAATCAAGGTAACACATCTTCATTCACGAGACCACCGTGACATCATAATCGCAGTAAAGAGTTACATGCGCAATGCGACTGCCGGACGATTATTGCGACATTATTGTCGCACGGCCACGCCTTAATTATGTCGCTGTGTCGAGACATGCGCATGAGTGCCAGAATTATGAACATAATTCTGCTAGTGCGCTTTCGACCGCGATCGTGAAAATTCATAAGAATACCGTGTCGTTCAGTGGTTTCTTGAAAAAACCACAAACCAAAACTTTGTTTGTGTTGGAATCACTTATCATAGTAAGTACAAGTATTTTACTATATTTGTCTTTAAAATCAACAAAAATAACAATTCGTAAAACATTTCTAGCTCTTACTATGTTATTTTTGTTTCCAAATATCACAGCGACTGTTTTATTTTTACAACAAATACATTGCTCCTTAACCACTGACTAAGTTTGTCGCTAAGTGACTGAACAATGTAAAAACCACAAAAAGATACTGTATTAAGCAGTTGATTCGCGTAGTACGGCCGCTGCACCTAGCGATGAGTTAGTGATGTGCGTGTGCAGATCCACTAACGTAGGCTATCGACAACAATGTCGATTGAAGAATGAAATTTTGCTATTATAGTTTACTTATCAACCGTTTAACCCGGTTGGAAGACCGATGTGAAATAATGTTTTTTTACGTATTTTGATTTTTTACAGAGGAGTACATAAATGTGTAACAAACTTTCGTAAAGTAAGTTAATTAAATCTTAGGTTAATAATCGGTGGAGTGTTTTTGGCTTTGAAGTATCGTATATTATGCCTTTTCCTCGTGCCGTACTTTTTTATGGTTTTTGTATTTGACTTCCGTTAAAGCTTCGAATGCGTTATAGTAATCGGCATGGTTTAGATAATGTAATATCAACTTTTGCTTTTGATAAGTTAACATATTCATGTTATTTGTTTGCATGGGTGTGTTTTTTGTCATATATTATAAAAAATATTTACTAACTAGGGTATATTTTATAGCAAAAATATGCAGGGTAGACTTACAGTGGGAATCAGTTTTATTAAGTCAGTTCAACAACATTCATTGCGTTATTTACTTTGTTGAGCCGACCAATTTTTCGCACACATAAAGCAATATGTTTATTTATTTATATTTATTTATGTATACTTTATTGTACACCAAATGTTTCAAAGTCATTCAGATCTAGATTGAAAGTGTGTTACGCAATTAGGGTGCTGCCTCATGGTGAGGTTTAGAAGTAGTTTAGGATAGATGTAAATGATAAATAAGTTGCTTTTACCTTTTCAGCTTCCCTAAAGATGCGAATTAAAAAAAGGAATGGATTGATGCCACAGGCAGGCCACCTAATTGGCATCCTACAAAAAGTAGTACTGTATGTTGGGTTCACTTACGAAAACCGCATTAAAATCCGTTGAGTAGTTTAAAAGATATAAGTCTCGGAAAAAGCGACGTTGTTTTATATTCTTACAAGTTGACCCGCGCAACTTCGTCTGCGCTCCGCTCCTACTGGTCTGAGCGTGATGATATTATATAGCCTATAGCCTTTCTCAATAAATAGGCTATCTAACATTGAAAGATTTTTTCGAATCGGACCAGTAGTTTCTGAGATTAGCGCGTTCAAGCAAAACTCTTTAGCTTTATATAGGGTAAAAGTGGGATAGTTGCCCCACATTTTGAAATTGATTTTTTTTTCCTACAAATAAATTATATTTAAACCAATTTTTCAATGTAATCGTACATTGGTCTATTATTTATTATATTTTAAAAAGAAATTCAATGCAGCTATTGCTTATACATATAGAAAAAAACAAAAGTTACAGTACTAGTTCTGAGTATAGATGCCTCTTATATGGGTTAGATGCCCCGATGCTGTTGTCACTATGAGGATAGTTGCCCTTAGGTATAAATCAAAGCATATTTATAATTAACAAGTTTTATTTTAATATTTAGTTATGGCACATTACACTTTGGTTTTAATTTTCATATTCTTTCACTAATCAGCTTCAGAAAAAAAAATATTCTTCACTTTGGTTAATTCTACTTCTTCACTTAGGTATATTTCACTTCTTCACTTTGGTATATAATTATTATTAGTTCTTATATTAATCAGCTTCAGAAAAAAAAAAGTATTTCTACAGTTCAGTCTACGGTGTTTTTTTCGTATTCATTCGTTTAATCCTACCGCATTCATTGCAATAGTCGCCATACATGGTACAATCCTCATGTAGCCATTTTTTACACATTACACATTGTATCCAATCTGCAGTTGATTTGGTCTTTTTATATTCTTCAAAGCATTCTTTGCATTCCCAATCCTTGTATGGCTGGAAAGAAAAAATGGGAACATGATATGCAAACATCAACTTAATCCATAGGGGATAGATGCCCCTAAGGGCATCTATACTCACAAAATACGAGGCGTCTATCCTTTTCAATAGGGATAGTTGCCCTAATTAAAATAAAAAAATCCCTTTTAAAAAATGACAAAATGTTACACTGACGGTAATATTTAAACTATACACTTGCAAATAATAATAAAATAATATAACTTACCTTTGGAAATGAAAAGTTCCACGCGTTTCTAAAATATCAACGTTCGTAATCCGCGATCTTTGTGAGCGAGCCCGTCGATCTTTCTTCATGAACACGCAACACGTCCGATCACAGCGGTTGCCGCTCGCACACTAGCGGGGTGGGGGGTGTTCTTTGCTTATAAGTATTAACTGCGATCATAGAACGTTTGCAAGTCATAATTTGAATTTTGGGGCATCAATCCTCCTAGGGCAACTATCCCACTTTTACCCTATTAGTACTAGTTGTCCCGTGCAACTTCGTCTGCGTCACAATTTTCATTACTGCTCCTATTGGTCTCAGCGTGGTGATATACAGCCTATAGCCTTCCTCGATAAATGGGCTATCCAACACTGAAATTTTTCAAATCGGACCAGCAGTTCCTGAGATTAGCGCGTTCAAGTTAACAAATAAACTCTTCAGCTTTATATATTAGTATAGATACTCGTAGATAATAAAGAAGATTTTTTTAGGTACGTTTGTTTATTTTTATTCTATTATTTTCTGTACATGCTGTTATATTTTATTTTTTTCGTGACCTCAGAAAAATGATTCTACAATAATAAAATTGAAGATTCGATAAATTTCCGGTGTAGTCAATCACAAGCGTATATGAGAAATAAATTGCTTTTGCACAGCACAGCGATAGCGGCCGTTGTTTTAGTGTGCGTGAGTTGTACGGTGAACGGTAAATACGCGCTGTGTTTGATGGGATAAGGTTTGTAATTGATTGTGTAATACACTCTGATTTAGGAAATGCGGATGTGTGCGCGACTGCTTATCTATTGCTTTTACAGAAGTGCATGTGTAGTAGTTTTCGTGTGGAAGGGATATACTGGGGAGACAGGGTTCCGATATATTTTCGTCTAACGGGCATATCTCCTTGTTTTTTATATCTATGGGTAAAACTAACTGAGCATGTTTGCGCTGAAAGGATTCGTATTATCTTTGCGCACGCGACTGTAACACTTGTTGTGAGTGAAATTAAATTATTATAAAAGTTCTATTTCATTAGTTCTACACTCACCTAATCATGACATAGGTCCTACCTACCTATTACTCATGAAGTAGGTATTTGTTAGGTTGTTAAATAAGTCATGTGGGCTATCAGGATGATACTAAAGCTAAGTAAGGCTTTTGAAGACTTAGCTTCATGAGCAGCATGATCGACCACCCTTCCACTAAAGAATTATTTTCTAAGAATCCCAGAAAAGTTAAACATTATTTTGTAAATAAACACCAGTCACACAGATTACTGCGCCAGGCAATACTCCCTGTTACCGTTAAGACAGCGCAAATAACGGTTTTATTGTCTCAGAGACTCTATTTTGCAAACTTGCAAACCATCGCATTGTCTTGTCCTGACTTAAAAGGGTTGCTCCAAGGTTGGTCTTTTGCGAACGTCGCACAATGAGGATTATACAATTTGCATGTTGAGTTTGCAGGGTTCGTTCCGAGAATGTTGACTGGCACTAATTATTAAATAAGATAATGCGTGTCTGAGCCAAAGATGGTGTCTCGGGATTACCCGTTACCTGAGAAACCCCAAACCCTCAAAACTTTACTTTATTTGAATCAACAATGGAAGATATCCTTGCGAAACTGGCAGCAGGTAACAAGCCTGCGATTATTTGTAAGAGATTTTAATATTAATATTTTAGAAATTAATTCAAATAGCAGCAGATTTATAAGCCTTTTAAAATCGTTTAATTTGTTTAATGTGTTTACAGAACCAACTAGGGTAACACCAACTTCTTCAACCTGTATCGATAATGTATTCTGCGATCGTGAATATTTAGATAAAGAAATAGTTAATTACTTTCCCTGTGATCATAGTGGTCAATTAAGTAACATTTAAGTTTAAAGCAGCCTTGGAAAAAATCATATACAATATAGGCCAATTACAACGTGCAAACTAGCCAAATTGAATGGTACCTTACAAAATAAGTTAAATGTTCTGGGCCATAACATTGAAGATGCTCATAAATTTTATGGTAATTTCTTTTCAGTATGTATTTAGTGACTGGGCGAGTAAAGGCATTAGCATAAGTAAGGAAGGACTATATGAGCTATATGGCCTTAATTCTTTCATTAACACTGAATCCTTTTATATGCTTGTAACCAAATATTCTAAAGTGTTCAAAAATACTTGCAATTAGCAACAAGATCAAATCGTCAGAAAATAAAATAAAGACAGTTTGGAAAGTTATAAATAAGGAAACAAATAGAAATAAAGTACGAAACACTGATTATTTACTGGAGACTGCACATGGTGCCAAAAGCTCTAATTTAGAAGTAGCTCAAGAATTTGTAAATTTTTTCACCAATATACCAACAAAAGCTACGGAATCTTTAAATTCTTCACCTGAGGCCTCATATAATTTATTAAGAGCTAACGTCCCAGGTTGTACGGTTGAATTCCAGTTCAAACATATCAACCCTGTGACAGTCATAAAAGCTTTCCGGCAAATCAAAATCAAATTGACCGATGACATATGGGGAATGTCTATTAAAGTGTGCACGTCCATAATTGAAACTATAGCACCATACTTGGCTTTAATATTTAATTTATGGGTGGACCAAGGAGTCTTTCCGGATATAATGAAATATAGTAAGGTTATACCACTATTTAAATCGGGCGACAGCATAGACACCAATAATTATAGACCTGTATCTGTAGTGCCGGTTTTTAGCAAAGTGTTTGAAAAAGTAATGCTCTATCAGACGCTCAGTCATTTTAACATCAATAGAATCTAACACGATCAACAGTATTATTTTACCAGGGGCGCTGTATGACTGACGCTGGTGCCTCGTTGTTAAAACACATATATTCAGCGTGGGAAGAGGCGCAAAATGCCATAGAAATCTTTTGTACCCTCTCCAAGGCCCTTGATTGTATAAATCACGAAACCTTGCTCCTAAAGCTAGGACATACGAACTAGGTAAACTTGCACTCAGTCTAGTAAAATCTTACTTAAATGATAGACAGCAGCAAGTTCAAGTAAATGGTCCTTTTCTCTTTCTAGATCTTTTGAAAAATCAACCTCAAATGGTATTATTTGCTGACGATACGTCCTTAATTTTTAAGATAGATAGACGTTCTATAAATCTTGACGACGTAAATAACGCCAAATTGAAACATCACTACACGCATTATGATATCTGGACTCATGTTTTATATGAACATTTATGCAATAGCATAACACTTATCGTATGCAACGGAACATAGAATAAATGCTTTTATTGCATACGTTGCGTACGTGGAACCAGTTTGTTTCTCGCTTCATGCACGACTACTCAATAGTAATATCGAAGTGACAATGTGAATTTCAAACATTTTTAGTATATGTAGGTAACTCATTGACATCGCAACATTTCGTTCCTATTGAATGACTTTTTTCATGAAATTACCATTCAGGGTTTAAATGAACTTAGAGGATTATATTGACGATTAAAATGGTGATGATTCTTCAGTTAAATACGCGTTACGGCCGCGAATCGTATTTTGTTCAACATACAGCTTCACACTGACCGGCAAATTAGAAAAAAAAAACATAAAAATATTTGAATTTCGCAGGCTACCCTGGCGCTTCCACCTTAAATATTGATATTACCAATTCGATTTCATTTTTTTTTCAAATGTCCTTAATAATACTGAATAGCGTAATTTAGAGGTTCATAGTAGGCCTCCCGTAAAATGTGTAAGTATTTGTACGCCAAATGGTAAAACATAGAGAAACTATAAATTAACCATTGTGACATCTTGCACACTATTGTAACCTATTACCTAAACTATTGTAACAAATAAAGACGATTGAAAAAAACATACGGTTAAGTGCGTACAATCACTAGCAGTTGCATATTAAACAGGAAAAGCGGCCAGCTGCTAGCCACCCCCGCGGCCAACCGCTACTGCGTAGGAGGGCTTCGTGCTGTTTAACGTGGGTGTGGCGGTACTCGATTGCGTTAGCGTAAACATTCACTTATGTCAAATTGCATAGAAAAAAAATAGTTTTGCGTTATTATCACCAGACGTAGCTTATTCAGTGTTAATACAAACTGTCGTTTACGCGATCGCAATCACGAACGTTAATAAACTCCAGTTCATCTATTGCTTGGATCTTTATTATATCGATAGCGGACCTATTTATTTAGTAGTGCAAATTTAATTATGTATTCTGAATAATTATCATTGCTCGCAAAACCGCTCTAGTTGAAAGTTCAGCAGTTTTTTTAATATTATTGGTTGGACAACTCTTAGCTTAAGAAACTATTCAAAACATCCATCAATCAATCATCAATCAATATTTATGATATTCTTCCGTTACTGAGTGAGCGAGTGACTGACAGACAACGCACAGCCGAAACTGCTGGTCGTAGGAAGCAGAAATTTAACATGTACTTTCCTTGGAGAGTGAACGGAAAAATACGGATAATGCGCGTTTGAAGTCGCGGGCAAAAGCTAGTACTCAAATAACTGCCACAGGGCCAGTACATTGTAACATTGTATTATTCAGCTCTCCGTGAAGTTAGTCAACATGTGTTGAGCGATGTTTATGTAACATGCAGGCGACAGTCGGCACAAACGCAAATGATACTAAAAAATATTAAATGCGCCGATTAAAGCGACACTTTTTGCCAAAATCCGAAAACTTTCGATAGCATCACAAACAAGAACATGGGCAATGGCACATAACTGTCAAATATAGCGGACTATAGACATCTGCATCTCAATGCAGCTGCAACCACCCCTCGTGCAAAATAGAACCTTAACGCGTTCCCACCAAGCTTCAGTTTTGCGTGTACTCTATCTGATCCGTGATTCTATGAAGACCCGCTATAAATCACCACGATGCCAGTACTTATTAGTTTACTGAGCAATAAACAGTCGGTACTCCCTAAAACATCGAAATGACTCTGTTTGGTTTCCCTCGTCGTCCATACAATGAAACACTCTATCTTACCTGTGATTCTATGAAGACCCGCCAGTACTCATTAGTTTACTGGACAATAAACAGTAGGTACTTTTTTAAGTTGCCGTCATTTATTGCCGTATTGTTTGACATTTTGTAGTTTTATGGTCTAGCCCGCATTTACTTCGAGTGTCGGCGTTGTTTTAACTATCGTGATTACCTTGCACGTGTTAATTTCGGCTGCTAGACTGTTGTTAGGATCTATACGTTACTACCTGTGCAACTTCATCTGCGTCAGATAAGAGAGAGAGAAGAAAAATAACATGTTCTCCGTTTTTGCAAATGTTTCATTGATGCTTCGCTCCTATTTGTCTGACTATTTGTCCACACGTGTCAGAATTGCGAAGGGGTGCAATGAGTCAGCAGATCCCTCGCTGACTGAAACTGCGATCGGTTCCCGTAATCTCGACCATTCGGCCAAGCGGTCATGCCCATTCACACTTGTGTGCATTGTGCTGTACTGAACAATTTGCCTTTATCGCTATCAAATCGAATTTGACTGAATTTACTGTAGAATTGATTTGAAAGATACGACAGCGCCGCTAAATGGTCCTCGTGGCAGCAATTTGTTGGATTTACAAATTGCGATCGGTACATGTACTGTCGCCGAATTGCTGGCTAATATCCTTTCGTTTGAATAGTTAGCAATGATTTATTTTTTTATACAAATACGACGACAACTTAGGTACTCTATTACAATCTTGTGAACCATTCTCAAAAGCTCAACAGTAGAACAATAATTTCAAGAGCCATAAATTATTGTATTCCAATAAATCGCTAAAAGTTCCAACACGCTTTGGAAACGTAGTCTTAATCATCAAGTTTTTATAAAATTCAATTCAGCATCGCATGGGCTTCGAAAGGACAATACAAATTAATCCGTAAAACTTATATATTCTCTTAACAATAAATCTAACTGTACATTAGCTTGTTATCCTTTGCCACAACTGTATGTCGACAATAACCACAATGCGTCATATAGCCCTGTAGCCATGTAGGCGGAACACGTGAACCCCGTGGAGAACGTTCTCATACAAAGCCCGGAATCAAAGCCTTACCCTCGGTCGCCTCACTTTAGAGTCGGACCCGCTCCAGCAAACATTGCCTTTTTATTTAGGTCTTAACGGAAGTGGCTACCGACAATGTCTAATGATTGTGGGTCATCTTCATTTGTGATCTTTTCGGAGGCAAACCATACACAGGTACCTACAGCCGAAAATAGGGGTTCCTCCTTTTTGAAGAAGTTGGTTAAAAAGAGCAGGTACTGTCGTGTGGACCACGGCGTGTGGTCCAAGTGATGCGTTGAATGTCATAGATGCGTTATTGATTGCGTAAATATTTATGTTCTGTTTATTTCTAGTGATTTCCCTAATTCCCCGGTTGTACAGCAGTCCCATCTGTGTGCAGTATGAGAGTAGTTGTCAAATTTCTTATCTGTTAATTGCACGAATTATTTAGATCGATATTAACAAAATGTTTTTTATCTAGATTTTTTTTAGTTTTAAGTAGTTTTTTCAGCTATTTCAATTGATCTCTGATATCCTAAACATCCAATCTCCCTTTACAAGTTCAAGTACTCAACTCACTTCTTGCTCTCCCTTGCGGCATAATGTTTGCTTGAATTAGCAGATGCAAAGTTGTCACTGCTCGTCATCGTCTCACGGGATCTGTCGATCATTTACATAAATGATTTGCCAAAAGTGACACAACAACAAATGATTTTGTTTGCAGACGATAGCACTGCCGTAGTAAAATGTTATGACTTAAATACTTATCAAATTGACACTAATAATATGTACTATTACTGACGTAATAAACTGGCTTAATATACATAATTAAACTCAAGAAAACCAAAGAAATGAAGCTCCAAAAAGTGTCAGTTACGATGGCAACGAAATTGAAGAAGTCAAAGTAAGTGTGTTTTAGGTATCCATATTGACAATACTCCTTATTGGAAAGCTGCTAAAGCATAGAATAGTTATTTAAAAAAAAAATCTGCCTCAATCATGCGCTTTTTCAATTGGCTTGAAAATTAGATATAGACGCGTTACTTGTTGCTTATTATGTTCTAGTAGCCTCACTTCTACGATCATCATCTTCTTCCTGCTCTTATCTCATGTTACTTGGAGTTGGCGCAACACGTTTTTTTCTTCCACTCTGCCCTATCTGCCATCAAACTATCACTAAGTCCCTTTACTTTCACATCGCTCCTCACACAATCCACCCATCTTTTCTTTGGCCTTCCTCTTCCTCTCCATCCATTTACATTTCTATTCATTATTCTTTTCGTTACATGTATTTCATCCCTCCTCTTCACATGACTATAACAAGCCTCACTTTTACGATACGGAATTGTTTTTTGGGGTAATTCCCCGGATCAAGGATTACTGTTCAAGGGACAAAAAAGGTGCATTAGTGTGTGGTCTGAAAACAGATGACAGCTGTGCACCGTATTTTAAATCATTGAAAAGCTTACGCTACCGGCGATTTGAATATTAGAAATTAGTATCTTTGTCAAAACAAATCCCAACATCTTCGAAAAAATTACAGTACAAAATTTCTTTGAGTAATTATGAGTGTAAAACTGCATTATTAAACAAGAGTGTACTGAGTACGGCTCCACGTATTTATAACAAAATTCCAGACTTAACTCTTGCACAATTTAAGCAAAAAATAAAATTGTTCTTAATTGATAAATGTTCATTATTAAAGAATACTTAAACGACGAAACTAATTAAGAATTACAATGATTAATACGAGTACTATTGAATTATTATTGTTTTGTTATTTTTGCTATATTGACTTAGATTTAATTTTTGAGGTTTTAATAATTCCTTATTTAGGTCTGACATAATTGGAGTATTTTCAAAGAAATTTCGAAACGGCTGGTTGACACTTCCCGTGACCCAAGAGCTGGCTTTTACTTTGGGCAAAGATTAAGCATTGCCATTCAACGTGGCAATGCCGCCAGTCTCTTGGGCACATTACCAGCTGACAGCGTTGAGGATGAATTTTTTGATGCTATATTTTAGTTTGTTTTTATTGGAGTATTAAATTAAACAGCGTGTAAAAGACATCGTAACGCAAACTTCGGGAAAAGGCACGATACGATATGGCCACGCCGTGGCGTATCGTAGCATTTCGTGCCGGCTGAACATATCGCGCTAAGCTGTGGGTTGCGGTATTTTTGACTAAGTCTGTCCGTCTGTCACAGCTTGATAAACCAAGAACAGTTTTAGATGACGTTTGTTCAACTATTTTGCCAATAAGGAAGAAATAAAAATGCCTATATTTTTTTTGCAACAGAGACTGAATGCAGTTCTTAAAAACTCAAAGTGGTGGGCCCACTATGTGGAGTATTATATGAAAGCACGTTATTTGCACATTTTAAAATTTGTCTGCTTGTCCGTGTGTCAACGTTGATTTTCTCAGGAACAGGTGGACCTTGAAAGTTGAAATTTATACCAGATACTGAGGTCTATAGTCCCTATTAGGTCCTGAATGAACACGATAAAAAGATATGGGCAAATTTAAACTATCGTGAAAACTTTTAGTACCAAAATTTACCTTAATTTTCAAATTTTTTTTTTCCTTATTATCCTTTTGTTTGTGCTATAAAACCTTGCTTTTAACCAAAATTGACAATTCTAGGTCAGCCGATCAACCAGAAGTAGTTCCCGTTGACCTAGAATCACGATATTTGGCAAGTTATACTGTCTTATTCTAAAAGTATAGGAAAAAGTCTGAAAACTATTCTATGTGATACAAGTTTATGTAGAGATTACAGGAAAAATAAAATCGTATCTCTAAATAGCACACTTTTTCAGAAATCAGCAACAAAAATTACATTAGTTCCACTAGCGGTCAAGAGATGGCCCTGCTCTAAAACTGCAATAAACTCCGCAGTGTTAAAATTTGAGTAGAAGCTTCACCGATGACAATTTAAAATCATGTCATGTTTTATAGGTTGGAACGTAACACTCAGTGCGCGAGTCCGACTCGCAGTTGACCGTTTTTTTTTGTATTAAAAGGTATTGCAAGGCTCGCGTTTGACCACTATCTCATCCGATGTAAGCGGTTATGTGGCCGATGATGAAGGACGCTTGATTCATCATCATCGCTGAAAGACGTCCACTGCTGGACGGAGGCCTCACCACGCGTATCGCCACTACAACTGGTCCTGTGCGTCTTGCATCCGTCGGCTATACGCAAGCAAACAAACAAACTCTTTAGCTTTATATGTTAGTAGGTACAGATGCTCTCATGATATTCCGAACATTATCTTTACCAACATTTATTATAAAATTGATTTTACCATTCAATCCACATGCTCTACAAAGATTTCCACATTTCGCACAACTCTTCCTGTATAAAGGCTTACAAACTGGCCATCTACATTGATATGTCAATCAAACCCCTGTACAAGCACCTCGTAACTCGCAAGCTTATGCGAATCGAATCGTGCGCCTCCACAATGCACACACAATTGATACAATGTATTACGGCAACGTCGCGAAACCTCCTTTAATACCCAATACTTAACTGTTTTATTTTAGCCCTTTTTGATCCCTCAGAACAAACAACTTCTTTTTTGTCGCCCATCTTATTAACTCCAACGTCATAAGACTAAACATCGTATAGCATTGTGTTAAGTTGTGGTGTTTTCGGACCAAATCTTCATTGAAAAGTTAATCCTGTCTGATAATATGTCCTTAGCACCTAATTTTTATTGTGAAACTTGGGCATTTTGAGTTTGTAACGATATGCAAAGATGGCGTCGATATTTTAACAATGCTGCACTGTTTTATACGAGATTAGATACTATTGGAAATGGCACATGTCAATGGCACATGAAATAACTAGGTTAGGTACGGATAAGCAACATGGTTCCATAAAATATGTTTTTTATGAAATTATTTTTCTGTTGAAATATTCAGCAAAGTTTTCTAGTACTCCAAAGGAAATCAGAAAGAAAACATCTTCTCTACATAAACATGTTTGTAACATGACATCGCGCCTGTACTCCCCAAAGTTAAATCACAGAGTGTTCCTTCACCTAGTACCCACGCGCATTTTGCTTCTTTAAGCCCCATGGACTAGGAGGCGAGCCATTGCAACTAATTTGGATTCCTAGCTGCTACTGAGAAATTCCTAATGGATAATGTGATTTGAATTTGGAACTCAACTTCGAGACCGACGGGACCTCTCGCGGCCACCTCATTTCATGACTTGAGAACTAATTTATCGCAGTTGGTGTGAAAAGTAAAGTAAGCTCCTCAGGAATGTAGTAATAATAATAAAATTATTTATTTTCTGTCTGTTTTTTTTTTTGTCTACTTTGGCCCATAGATAAACCTAAATCCTAAGACCTATGTTAGTCTTTAAAGGTATCCCTTCTGTGGGCTAGCTTGAATCTCTCGCTGCATTCAGGATTCTTCTCGCTTCGCTCGTGAGTTATATTCTAATCTTAAAAACAATAAAACTTTCGAATACTTCATTAGGTTCGGGATTCAATATGCGCCCGTGACATAAGAAACTGCTTTACATCCTCTCGGTGCATTATCTACTATTTCGTAAAAAAGTCCAGGGTCCTGGAATTCACTAATATCGAAAACAAACCCACTTTTGCATTTATAAATTTAATATATAATAGCTATACTAATAATGATTAACAACAACAACGTCCATGTCATAAAAATAAATCGGCTCTATGACC
This sequence comes from Lacanobia oleracea, assembly GCA_950371165.1. Lineage (NCBI taxonomy): Eukaryota > Metazoa > Arthropoda > Insecta > Lepidoptera > Noctuidae > Lacanobia > Lacanobia oleracea. The sequence goes on from OX493396.1 coordinate 25,345,658, forward strand.
GAATTGACTCAGTTTGAAATTCGAAACAATTGGTTGAGATTAAAAACAAAGCTTTCTGCGAACTAAGCTAATAAGCTGCTGAGGTAGGTAGGTAATCCGATACGGGCAAATCCTAACTTTGTAAAAATTAGGTAAAACTACAACCTCTCGTTATATTTCAAACCAAAATATATACAACTACACATCGTTTATTTGTATATCTTGCCGTGTGACATAAATATAAATATAGCATAAAGAGTCACGCTATATGTACGAGTAGTCGCGCGCGCTGTCCAACACGATCACAGTCCTGTTGGATGACGCACTCGCGGCGCCTGCGCAAGCCACGCCTTCTACACGCGCGGTGATAGCTTTGTGAAGAAATCGGACCGGGACTGACTTGTATAGTGGAATTAGCAATAGTTACCTTATTGTCTCATTGAAAATGTCTAGCAGCGACGATTTTAACAGTAACGGAGTTCGGCCGCCGAGCCGACTGAAGAGTTGCAACCGTTGTTTTTGTTGATACAGCGTGGCCGCTCAACGGTCATCGTAAACCAAAATTAAATAGAACTGCAAGAAATGTTATAGGTTGTAGTATAAAATATGTAGGTGCCTAACTAAGCAGTAAGTATTCAAAACCTCAATCAGAGTCCATTTACTAAAAAGTTCAGTTAATATAAATTATATGTAACTAGGTACACGACTACAACATAACATAACCTTAGCAACATTCTCTCGACCAATCACGTGGCTGAGAAATGTACACGTTGTGCAACGAACGAGCCTCGAGTGTAGGAGAGGCGGTGTGAATGGAAGCTGTGCAACCAAACCTAAAAGGAATTGCTATAAAAAGGCCCCAAAAGAGAGGATCCCGAATATGGGCTTGTTTTTGTTGATATGAAACTGCTTCGTTGCCTCGCTAGAAGAACCAGATCTTGCAATAGCTTGGTAAGAGGTACTTAGGTGTTAATTTCATAGTAGCAGCCTGCACCAAAAGCCAACACAAAAATAGCATATTCCTTCACAATTAAAAGGAATTTCAGAACTGGTGCTTCATATGTTTAAAAAAGACAGCTGCTCAACTAGGTACCTGAAAACATGCATTGAACGCTGTTAATATCTATAGGTATAGATTTTCTCTTTGAAAATGTGCTTAGGATTTAGTGAACCTTCTAAAAGAATTGTGTAGATAAGTTGGAATCAGAATTTGTGAAAGATAAATGAGCGAGATATGGACCCAGAAGTTGAGTTCTCAATCCTCACATAGAGGATTGCGGGCCCACCTGTAACTGATAAACTATGGACGCCACAGAAAAAGTCTTTCTGCCAAAATCTAAGCTAATGCCAAACAAAATTTGTGAAAACAAGATATTATCGCAAACACTGCCTTCAATCCAAAATGGGCCCTTAATCCTCACACATGTAAAAGTTTAATACACAAATAAAATGATACTATTAAATTACAGCTGCTGTTTCAAGTTCTATATGCTACTAAATAAATTGTGAAAATTTGTGAAAGCAAGAACAGGTCACCATTTCTTGTTATTTTGGGCCCTCAATTCTCCTTTTCTTTTTGTTTTCGTTTTCGTTTTATTACGATTAACGTAGGTATGGTAGATAAGACAAACACTAAATGCTCTCTTCTTGTGAAAAATTTATGCAACAAATTCGATACTAGTAGGAAATTGAAAATGAGCTTTATTCGAATTGACTTTTTTCTCAGGAGTCTACGGTCGCTTGAATCTGTGAAAAATCAAAGTTTTAAGTTAACAAAAAAAAATACGGACGCTCTTATGATCCAAATACGTATAGGTACTCGTACCTATTTCGACACTCTCCAGGGAATCAAAATGTATAGGGTATTTTCTGTTGACCTACAACTGTGAAATTTGGCAATTAATACTGTTTTATACTACCAGTATAGTGAAAAGTCTGATAACCATACATTTGTAATTAAATCATAAAAACTAATACCTATACCTGTACCTGTAGCTGTACCTGTAGTAAGTACTATGTAGGGGACACGGTCAAAAATGGGCTATTATTCCGAAGAAATTTTAACGCCATTGTGATATACCTTATTAGAAAGCTTATTTATTACGCTACTCGATCATGCCTAAATATGAAATTTCAGTCTCCTGTTTCTGTAAAAAAGCTGAAAAACGTTTCAGGAAAACAAAACGCAAATTGATTTTATTTATTAGTTTCTATGGAATACAGATATTCAAAATGTGGCTAAAATTGCCATTTCTATATAATGCATTGAACTTAAATTGTGACTACAGCTGCAGCTTTAAGCAATTAAGCCAAAAAAATATAATTTCCTAGATATTGCAATATCAAAACGTGACCTTCCGAGATCCGTAAATTGGTTATTTTAACGTCAAACGTCAAATTGACAAATGTCAATCTGACTGACGTTTGACTTTGACGTTAAAAAAGCCCGTATCATAGAATAACTTGAATAACACTTTTGCTTTAGAAAATAATGTTTTGTCTTTCAGCAAATTAGTATTATCAATTATTATTATTACCACTAAGCGCAAAGTTCAACGTTTGACTTTACTGCCGACCCAGTGTAACGTAGACAAAATTCTTAGTCGACGCCTTCACCAAAAAAATACAATGTTTTGCAGCACAAATCCCTACATATTATTTTTATGTTAAAACCTAGTTGGAATCAGAGATTTTTACAAAATAAGCAAGGTGCAAATGCTGTTGACAATGTGTAGAAGACTCGTGATACACAAGTCTTGCCGGCTAGAATCACAAACCCTAGCCGCTAGTTGACCAATAAAAACATAACATTATGATTTGTCTCAGGAAATACATTTTTCGTGGATACATTTCCTTTCTGTTTGTTCGGAGTAATAACTCCGTGATCAAACACGTGAAGTTGGTATTGGATATTTAATATATTTATTTCCACTGGTCAGGTGGCGGTTGCTACATGTAAAATACTAATATTCAGCCATAGTGACAGAAAGCTGGCCCAAACATATATTGTGAAAAAGGTTGTGAAGATGATGATCAAGCACATGAAATCTGATAGAAATATTGTTCTTGTCTTCATTTTAATATAAATGCATACTTACAAAGACATGTAAACCATAGTTTGTCATTGAATAAGGACAAAAGTAATAAAAAACAGATTATTAAATATTTATGCTTTATTCTTCTTCATTTTCTATATCATCTCTCACTAAAATACTGTCTAAGAAACTGGCAGGTGGTTGAATGGCAATTTTCTGATGCCGTGCCCATCCCAAATACCAAACAATAGTCATAATATGCGCACAGCTCCCAACGGTACGTTTCCCTATAATACAACTGCAATAATATTCAGCAATTCGCTGACACCATTCTGCACTATTTAAATTCAATAATACATATGTATAATATGTTTTGCTACTGTGGTGGCTAGACCTTATTCTTCCCCTTAATAAAAGTGAATTCCTTGAGTGCTCTATTAGATGTGTGTGTGTTAGAATGTGTTCCCCGTAGTATGATCTTCCCTGTTTTATTTGATATATTCCTAAAGCAAATAAAATGAGATCCCTCATTTCCATAACCGGGAACACATCCAAATGGGGTAGCTGGCCATCTATAAAAACAAAGTTGACTCTGCGTCTGTTAATATTCTCTTCAATAATATAATCGGCAAGATTGTTTGGCATATTAAATCTTTCTTGGGCTCTGGCTAAAATTGCCTCTGAATCTGGATGGTTGGTTATAACAGGATGGAAACTGTTAAGAATCGCAGCTGCAATTTTAAAATCCGTCATTAGGTTTCTGGACGCGCAATTAAAATATTCAGTCCTGAATATTTTGAAATCCCGTTTAAACCGACCATTCACTACTTCTACCACCCACCTACACAAAGTAACCATGCGAGATTTGTTTGCTTTTACAGACTGACATGATTTTTGTTTTTGTTGTTGTTTCTTGTTACCACTAGGGTAAGGATGGCGCTCAGAGATCGATTAATTAGAGAATCGATTTTATTGGTCAAAAAATCGATTATATAAACCGATCTTAAACAATAGATCGATTCTATGAATCGATCACATCCTCGAAATCGACTTTTTTCCTTTCGAAATGCATGTGCAAAAATACTATTATATAATATGTTAAAAGCATCCTGGATATTCTTCAAGCAGACTATTACGTGATGTAATATACATTTACTTGTAACATTTAGAGCGGGTTCACATTAGGTCGGACCGACAGTTTTACCGTTGACCGACTGTCGGGTGTTACTGTTCACACTAGAAGCTGCCGATTTGACTTAATTTAAACACTACCGTGGTTACGGTCATTTTATTGCACAGGTCGTCACAAAGCAGTTGTGAGTTGTCTTTAGATATGATGGATGACACGTTTTGATTTGTCGGTCCGACCTAATGTGAACCCGCTCTTACTTTTCGTGACCTGCCATGAAATACAAATGTGCACTGTGGGAACATCTGCACTGTGCTTTATAAGACTCAGTAACAAAACACCAACTAACGGCTCAATCTTTAGAAGATCGATTTTTTTAAACTCGAATTATTACTGAATCAATTCTTTAAACATTGATTCGAATCGATTAAAAAATCAATTTTATTAGTAAAAATCGTCATCCCTAGTTACCACCATAGATACATAAACCCCACGTTCAGTACCACAGATACTCTGTCACGTCAATTGCCACAGGGTTACCAACCCATTAAAAAAATCTTTTGTAGTGATACAAGTTTATATTTTTTCAACTTAACTTTAAAAACAAACGCTAGACCTAAAAATCAGATTTAATGCACAAAAAAATTGAAAAAAATATGGTCTTTCAGCCTATATAAGTCGTATTGCTGTTCAAATTTTTTATTATTTTTAGCCCAAGCCCCATACATTTATTGAACGTTGGAGACGTTTCGTCGTCGTACGGAATCCGGTGGGCGAATCCGACTCGCACTTGGCCAGTTTTTTTATGTATCATCAATAGCTTACTCAACGCATGCCAAATTATGTGAATTTTATATGAAACACTTTGGTACTTCGAGTTACATTTTTGCAATTTTCTTAAGGATATCTAATTTTATTTAATAAATTATAGCCTTTGTTATTTCCTTATAATTTAGCTTTCTATTAAAAAAATGATTAGAATAGGTTTTTCAGTTTTGGAACCTATTCGGTTCAAACAAACAAATAAAAAATCTGTCATGTTTGTATATAGCAATACCTAAGTTTTGATTTTTTTAACATGAATGTTATAGGTATCGTCGGATGTGGTGTCTAACAGTCCACAAAGTAATTTTTGACCGAAAGATGGCCGCCCTAAATCCACTTTAATAGTTTTGGTAACGCTTTTTGCCACGTATTAGGTGTATTTTTTTTAATTTTACCTGATTGTACGAAACTGCTTCAATAATTTGATGGTGTCCGAATTGTCATTCAATTAAATATTGAAATTAAAATTGAATCGTCAGCAAGTCCACGGAACTGGGGTTTGCTTCGCTTTACACTTATTCTTATCCGGCGGCACTCATGATTTAAGTTAACCTGTACTTAAAGGGTTTCAAAAATTAAAGATTATTAATGTCCGGTAAAGTTTACGTGACACGTCATCTCTTCACTTCATCAGCACATTTCGTCCTCGTGCCGAATGTTTTCTCAACCAGACGCCCGATCTTATGATTGCCATCTATATGGAAAGTTATAGGGTTTCGTAGAACCACACAAACGTATGGGGTTCCATCTAACACATGCCAATCTCCCAGCATGTGCTGAGTTGGAAATTTCAGGAGCTACTGTTTAATCTCCAGGAGTGTTACCGGTTTGGGGAAATAGTGCGGCAGTTTCGGATGGCTAAATTTTGAACGGGCCAAAACATAAACTCCAACTAAATTAATAGGTATGATCTCAATACTAACGTAGTCCATAAACAACATAAAAAGCCGGCCAAGTGCGAGTCGGACTCGCACACGAAGGGTTCCGTAACATAAACCTTAACTTTTATTGTTTTTTGTTATAGCGGCAATAGAAATACACAATCTGTTAAAGTTTCAACTCTCTACCTATTACGGTTCTTGAGAAACAGTCCGCTGACAGACGGACGGACGGACAGCTTAGTAATAGGGTTCCGTTGGTTACCCTTTGTGTACGAAACCCTAAAAAAGGCCTAATCCCACTGTTTCATGTTAATTATGATAACAAAAGCCGAGAAGCGCGGCGCGCATCACCGCGTCGTATGTAGGCACGTGACTTTTACGACCAATGAGCATGCAGGGTTTTATGTGTATATTAGGCACCTATTGTACCTTCATTTATGGCCTTTTGCATTCTAATCGATTAATATTTTTATATTTTACCCAATGTGTCGGCTTCTTATTGTCTAGGTCTATAATTTAAATTAATTGAAATATTTAGGAAGGTACCAAAAACCGAAACAGATTTAAAATCGACTTATATTTTACCATAGAAACCTTTTAACTTCTAAATTCTAAAACGAAAGTAAATATTTCAAATAACAGGTAACGGCTATGAATAACTGCCGCGTCTATCCGGTGGCCGACGTAGAATGGCCGTTACTGCCGGGTGTTTTGTTAGAATAGAACAGAATAAAATTTATTTGCATTAAAACATGGTATGGAAGACGGTACAAATTCTAAAATACAGAGCATGCATGTTTTTTCTTAACGTCATAAGCGTGCAAATGTTTTGTAATTACAATTAGTCATTTATTTTTTTGTTAAAAACTCTTTTATACTATAAAAACTATTAGTGCAACTTCAAAGCGTTAACAAGTAGGATTCGCGGTGAGAATAAACGCCATCGGGACTCTTTGATCCTTTTGCAAATACCTAATTGTCTTGCGGCTTATCTGTTCAATAAAGTTGTTTTTCACACCAACTCCACGAAAACGTCAAATTATTTTCCTTGCAAACCTAACCTAAAGTAGGTAATTCCGCCGCTAGGTGCAGCTAGCACAGTCAAAATGCGTTCCATTTTCAAATCACATTATTGCAGGTGGGCAGGAGCCACATCTTAGGACGCGCGACCTGCTAGTCTATTCTGTAAATAACCATTTCGATATCGAGAGCTCACTTAGTGAGGTTCGTCACTCAGTTGAAGCATACCGAGCTACAACAGAGTGACGAACCTCACGAAGTGAGCTTTATAACATACGTTTGACGTAATTTGATACTCACCTCGGATTCCGCTTCGACATACGAAAATGTAGTTACAGAATAGGGGTAATACTGCTCCTTGCGGTGGGGACCGACGCGCCATCTGTTTTCATGGCTAGAGCACAATTTTCCCGCAGTAGGTGTGAAAAGTAGAGTATGCTATTCAGGGATAAAGATGTCTTGGCCTTGGGCTAGCTTAAATCCCTCGCTGCATTCAGGATTCTTGTATTAACTCCCTCGCTTCGCTCGTGAATTAAATCCATCCGAGCGCCGTGAGGGAGTTTTAAACTCCCTCGCGGCTGAAAGTCAAATTAATTAATTTTTTGGAATTCAATATTACGCCCGTGTCATAAGACACTGCTTTTTTATCCCCTCGGCTCATAATCTACTATTTATGTGTCCAGAATTTGGTACTAGGGATTAGAAATGGTACCTATTGTATGTGTAGGTGTCTTTTTGTGATTTAGTTAGAAGAAGAGTTTAGTAGAGAAATAATAACTAAGTACTTGAAATCAAAAAAAGGGAATTATGATTTACAGCTAAGCTGGAATTTCGAGATTGCCTACTTGCTACTATTGAAGCAAGAATCAAGAATGAATTTGACTACGATAGGATATTGTTAAGTAACTACATATTGGGATATGAAAAAATAAGGTAAGTGAAATAAAAAAAAATGCGTTTTGTTTATAAATTTTATTTCTACACTATATTAATAATTTTACACAATCTGTAATTTCCAGTATTTTATAAAATAGTAGACAAAACCCATTCTAAATTCAATTTGGTCTACCAACACTTTATAATCCATTTAAATTACTTTCCCCCGAAAACAAGCGACATAATACATTTTACAAAATATATGTAGGTACGTACGCTTTGATCACTAGTAAGATTTTGAAGTCCACACACTGAAAGTCTACTACGGTACTACTAAACAGTAAAAGTACTAATCTGTTAAAGATTTGCGAGTGTTCAGTTTTGCTCATAGCTCAGTATTCTTCTTCTTTGAATAGGTAACTTGCAAGCTTCCTTCTATCTCGACTCTGCTTGGCCGCGTAGTTGTTCCGCTCGCGCTTCTTCCGGAAGGAGCCGGCAGCGGTATGGCTGGTCTGCACCTCCGCCTCCTCGGGTTGTTACCCAGCAAGGTTCCTTCGTTCTTCTCCGACGTCGCTCGCATGATATCTCATTCAAACGCCTGGTACTTCTCGTCGTCAGACAATGTTTTTGAGTCGTAGAACTCTGCTGATTCTGGTGGCGAGGGCGTGGTCGGATTGCTGTGCGACTAGCCCCCGATGGAGTTGGGAGACGTCCACGATGGCATCGGATACGACACTGGCTGGTACGGATACGTCACTGGCTGATACGGATACAACACTATTTTACATTTTACAAATATTTGTTCATCACTTATTGGATTTTCAATTTCAAACACTGAAAGTCTACGTCACAGTAATGACGTAGGTAGACTTGTGTTTGTTCGTACGTTTGTAGAGCCGGTATAGAAGGAAACTGAGGGAAGGACGCTGTCAACACATTTGTCCACAGCGTCCGCAGACGCCGGCAGATAATTTTGCCCGTAAGTCAGCTATCTTTTTCTTCAAATAACTGACCTGCAAACCCATTCGCACTTCCCGCAGCTTCCTTCTGTCTCGGCTCTGCTTAGCCGCATAATTGTTCCGCTCGCGCTGCTTCCGATAGAAGTAGTCAGCGGTCTGGCTGCTCTGCACCGCCCTCCGCATCCTCGGGTTGTAAGGCACCAGGGATCCACCATTTTTCGCAGCCATCGCTCGCATGGCAGCTCTCTCAAATTCGAGAAACTCCTCGTCGTCAGACAATGAGTTGTAGAGCTCTGCTGACTCCGGTGGCGAGGAGGCGGGCGGTTTGATGTGCGACCAGCTCCCGATGGAGTCGGGAGACGTCAGTGATGGCACCCGATATGACGCTGGCTGATATGTATTTGGTGCTGGCTGATGTGGATATGGTGCTGGCTGATGTGGATATGGTGCTGGCTGATGTGGATATGGTGCTGGCTGGTGTGGATATGGTGCTGGCTGGTGTGGATATGGCGCTGGCTGGTGTAGATATGACGTTGACTGGCTCGGATACGGGGCGTGGTACACAGATTCCCGGTACGTGTGCTCCGTCAGAAGTGAAGATTGTGGAGCAAAAGACACGGGAAGCGGAGACGCTGTCTCCACCTTCACCGCGGGTTTGCTCAAATCAAGGGCAGCTTCCTGTGCGTATGGAGTCCACAAAGCCATTTCGAGAACTTATCGTCTTGACGTGCAAATCACGAATGTCGTCTATTTCGACGGGCGACTGTCGCTATCGTTTAAAAGAGGCGGGGCTTAAGTGCGCTCCCCCCATCCGGACGAAGGGTTGAATGCAGGTAGCACCCTAACGGACCTCGAGCGGTGAATAATTTATGAATTACTATTGGGTTTTAAGTGAAGATAACGTTAATATGAAATGCGAGGCGAGTATTGATAGTAAGTAGTTCTTATTGATGTGCGACTAATTAATAAAGCGTAAACATGTCACTAATGATTTTGTTTGTCGGCCAATTAAGTTTTGACTTAGGAATTGCTGTTTTTTCCATGTTTTTGTACTAATTATGGTATTTACCTAATGACTCAAATTAACATCTTAAAAAACACATTTATACCTATCTACGATTAAATAATCTATAAGAGTTTTAGATCCCACTAGGTGTACTAGGTGATTGTTTTTTTAAGAGGAGAGTAGATTAAGGTAGTTCAATGTTGAGCACATGCGGAATGAGCACAATAAATATAACAATTAATAAATAAGTATTTACTTACCTACCTAGTGTACAGTTTTAGCAAAATGTTTTGTTAGTTATTTTAGTCTCATCTGTAACTTAAACTGTTAATTAATTTGTGAGGCTAAGGCTAAGGGCTGTTCCAACAAATATTTGAACAAATATTTTTGGATTTTTAGTATTATAAGCTTTATTCAGACAAAGTCAGGGACTGCTTTTGTGTAACCATGTGTCACAAAAAGGAGTAGGTCGTCACTTGGTTCTCAATTGCAGAGCCCTTCCGCGTGCAAGTTGGTTAACGGTGGTATTATTACCGGGTGCCCTTTCTCATAATATTCTGTAGAGTAATATGAACGATAATAAAGCAGCATTATTGTCAGCAGACAGATAGATATTGGAAGCAAATCTTCACATTTTCTAGAAAAGTTTAGGTTGTGTTAAAGAAAGGTAAACAATCTTGATTTGTCTTTTTATTGAAAGACTCCATTTAAAAAGAAATGCAACTAAAATATATGTAGGTAAATACATCAATAACAATTACCAACTAAATCAATTGAACCATCAGTTTAAGCAGTAATAGTTTATATTTTGCTTGTTTATACTTAACTCACGAGTCGTGAGTTATACTCTAATCTCCCTCGCCACGCTCGGGAGTTAACTTTCGAATCCTTCATTAGGTTCAGGATTCAATAAGTCGCTCGTGACATAAGAAACTGCTTTACATCCTCTCGGTGCATTATCTACTATTTCGTAAAAGAGTCCAGGGTCCTGGAATTCACTAAAATCGAAAACAAACCCACTTTTACATTAATGATAATAATAGTAATACTAATAATGATTGACAACAATAACGTTCATGTCTTAAAAATAAATCGGCTCTATGACCGAATTTACTCAGTTTGAAATTCAAAACAATTAGTTGAGATTAAAATCTAAGCTTTCTGCGAACTAAGCTAATAAGCTGCTGAGGTAGGTAGGTAATCCGATACGGGTAACTCCTAAGTTTCTAAAAGTTTCGTAAAACTACAAGCTCTCGTTATATTTCGAACCAAAATAATCAAAACGACACACCGATTTGTAGGGAGAGGTGGGGAAAGATTGGGTCTTTAAGGAGAAGAAAACTTTTTTAAACATCGCAAACAGAAGTTTCTCATTAGGAAAACTTACTAGGGCTGGACGGCATTTTGAACAGAAGAGATGTTAGGTATAACCAGTGCCTTGAATAACAATCTTCCGAATGAAAGATGAAGAGAGGTCAAGAGATGTTAGATATTGACTGTGTGCATATCTTATCTTAGCGATCTTACAAAGCGAAATAATTTGGCTTTTGCTTTCGCGTGTATGTCGCGTACGAAGTCGCGGGCAGCAGCTAGTACTAGCATAAAATAAAATATTCGCACACCATATGTTATGCTAACATGTAAGGGGCCATTTCAGTTTTAAGATCATGTACACCTCAAGATGAAAATTAAATTTGATGCTTTGTTGAATGAAAATATTAATTTAATAATTTTCCCAAACAAGCTAAGAAATTTGGGCATTATTTTGACACCCTTCTTCGAGATAAATCGAAATTCTGGTTTAGCGGCCAAATAAATCTTTAGATACTTCTATACTAATATTTGAAAGAGTTAATATTTTTGAGGTTTTAGGGGGTATTCTCTGGATATTCTGAACCGATTCTGAAAATTATTTTGCTAATAAAAGCTACGTTATTTGTTACTGTCGTAGGCATATTAATCGGAAAATTGAAAAGTAGAAACATTTTCGTGGTAGTTGAATTCGCAAAGTAAGTCGGAGAGAAAACGGTCGGACGAAAACGTTTCATATGAACGCTGCCTCAACGATGAGTGATAGTTACCTATATGATTGAGTTCTAGAGAAAAGTGGTAGAGCTTGATAATGCCTACGAAAACTAACTTTAACTTTTGAATTTAAGTCACAAAGAGTATTTTATATTTAAAAATAATTTAAAACGTTAGTTTATGTTTATTGGTCTTACTAGTTGACCCGCGCAACTTCGTCTGCGGCACTATTTTCGTTAGTGCTCCGCTCCTGTTATTCTTAGCGTGATGATATATAATCTATAGCCTTCCTCGATAAATGGGCTATCTAACACTGAAAGAATTTTTCAAATCGGACCAGTAGTTCTTGAGATTAGCGCGTTCAAGTAAACAAACAAACAAACTCTTCAGCTTTATATATTAGAATAGATTATCAACAATTATGAATTCGTATCTAAATAAATAAGCTATTGTCTCAAGTGTTTAACAGGTACAAAAGACTTTTCTTTTTTACTGCATACAGGTAATTTGGACGAATGGTTAAAAAGATATTACGATATAGGTAGAGAGCCGCAACCATAATAACCGCGATAATGTACGATGTTTCTGTTGGACGGTTTTTTACATAAATAATTCAATCTATCCATAGGTACTTCAATTCAATTCAATTCAATTCAAAGCATTTTATTTCGAATAAACCATTCACAGGCACTTTTGAAACGTCAAGGTCGGTCAGTCAAAAACATGGAAGCTATTTGCACGTTCCAAAGCATAGATCTCTATGGAGAAGAACGTGCAAGAAACTCCACCGACACTCTTTTAAATCATGTTCTGTTTTACAAAATTCTAAGTTACATCATCATCTTCCTGCCCTTATCCCATGTTACTTGGGGTCGGCGCAACACGTTTTATTCTTCCATTCTGTTCTATCAGTCGTCACTCTATCACTAGTCCCTTTTCTTTCATATCGCTCCTCACACAATCCATCCATCTTTTCTTTGGCCTTCCTCTCCCTCTCCATCCATCCACATATATGTTCATAACTCTTTTAGTTATATGCGTTTCATCCCTCCTCTTCACATGACCATACCAAGACAAGCGATTCCCTTTCAACTTTTGCGTCACTGGCGCCACTTTTAAAGTGCCTCTAATGTACTCATTTCTCACTTTATCCACTCTTGTTACTCCACACATCCATCTCAACATTCTCATTTCCGCTACATGCAATCTATTTTCATCCGTCTTTTTCGCAGCCCAACATTCTGATCCATACAATACGACAGGTCTTATCACGGACTTATATATTATCCCTCTTAATTTAAGGGGCATCCGAGGGTCGCAAGTTGTTCCAGTGACCTGTCGCCATTTCATCCATCCTGAGTTGATCCGGTGCGTTACGTCTCGGTCTATATCGCCAGCTCCCTGGACAAGCGACCCGAAATTGTTGTTTCTGCATGTGAGGACAATGCAAAGGAAAAATAAAAAAAGCTTCTTATAAGAATTTTAAATATAAAGATTAAAATGAGCCAATGGCAGTTAAGAGATGACCAGTCTCAAACGACGGCGCCCGTTCACGAACATGACGCGTGTATCGGCACCTTTCAGCTCAACCATTTTAAAGGGAACCGAATGATCCAACCCACGCGCCGCCACCAGCGAGATATTGAGTGAGCATGACATGCTCTCAACCACCATGCTCGTTCATGTCCAACAAATAAAACTATAACTAATCACATAAAATGTAAATGGATTCATGGTACTCACATTTACAAAATTTTAAAAATATTCTTCTACTTTACACAAAACTATGGTTGTCAATGACTAAATAATGAAAAATAAATTAATAAAACAACGATTAAGTCCTTACATCAAAAATAATAAATAAGTATCTATAACAATTATGTAAGTACCTATATAAAAAAAGAGAGTGAGCATCTCCTCCAAATATAAAAACCTAACAAGTGGACCCAAGCAGCTGTGACTGTGGAGCAGGACCAGCATTTAGCCAAGCGTTTTTATCGAGGATATAATCTTCCAGTTTATAATACGCTTGTCTACATAGTGTGCGTTTTATGCATGCTTTAAATTTTCTCTTTCTACACTAATATTAGAAAAATGTAAAGTTTGTGATTGTGTGAGGTTGTAGGGGTAATCTCAGGATCTTCTTAACCGATTTTGAAAATTCCTTCACCTACCAATAGAAAGCCAGGCTATATAATAACCCGAAAAATACCGCCCAACAAAGTGGTCACGGGTCAGCTAGTCACATAGCAAACTCATATCTGTCGTGTAATTTAAAAATGGAACGAGCTTTTTCTAAGAAACATGGCAAGCAAGGAGGTAACTTATCTAAGGATTTATTTATATTTCGAACTGGCTTGCAAATAGAAAGTGGTTTCTTGTAAAAAAAAAAAAACAAATTAACACTTTAATGCGGGAAAAAATAATGTGCGTGTGGATTGAGTGATCTTTTTTAAAGTTCGCTTGATTATTGTTGTTCGTTATTGATTTTGGAAAGTAATCTTTTGTTAAAAGTACTATACAAGTCTTGGCTACAATTAAGCATTGATGGACTTACGTAGGTATGTATGCCTCATTTTCAGTTCTGCCAACATTCACACGTTCGTCCATAGATGCCTCTTGCTGGCCGCTGCCGCTGCAGTAATGTAGGTACTAATTATTCTGCTGAAGTTGCCTTTTTGGACCTGCTGTATCTTTAGACATTGAGAACTTTTCTTTTAAAGATTTCTGTATTTTTTAACCGACTTCTTCGAAAAGGAGGAGGTATCATTTTCTTTTTTAATTTCGGTAGTCGGTGTTCAAAAACGAAAAAAACAACCAAAAACACCGACTTCCTAAATTAAAGTTATTTTTTACTTTGTTGTGTTTTGTTTTTGGAAGTCTGTTTTATGTTTTTGTTAAAAAGTTTTTCTAAATTCCTTTATGTACCTACTGTGCTGTCATTTATTTTATGCTATACTAGGTCCCTTAGAAACATACTCCCGGGATAAGAGTAGCCTTTGTCCTTTCTCAGGCACAAAGATATGAAAAAGCACAGATAGTCTAGAGACTATCTCTGTACCAAATTTTATTTAAATCAGTTCAGTAGTTTTGGCGTGAAAGCGTACAGACAGACAGACTGACAGGTAGACAGAGTTTTTTTTATGGATGGGAAATCATCAACTCATCCATGGAAATCATCAATGACTCCTCCCGCTTTGGGTGAAGCAAGAGGGAGTGTCAGACTCTTACTGACTAACCCATCCGTGTTCCTCCTGGTGCCCTTTGCGATCCAAGGCTACGGCACCTCTTTCGAACAGATTCCGCAGCCCCAGCAGGCACCTGCCCTAGCGGGCCCCGTCTTCCACGCTGACTTCTCTTTGAGGCGTGCTGGGATAGATAGAGTTACATAATTATATAAACGTTCTGAAGTGACTTTACTGTCCACTCGGAAAGGTAGATTAGGAGAAGAATGGACAAGAAACTCCATAATGGACAAGAAACTCCTCTTTTCAAATAAATCTATTACAATATTTGGTAAGTATACAATTTTTTTTTTATATGTGAGGTTTAGGTAATAACACTATTTTTATTTGTTGTTACTACATTAGTACTTGCAGTCTTTTACTTAAAAGTACTTCATAATTTGCAAATTGTTTCTTAAATGAATAAAAAGTAATAACGCGCACAGCGCGGCGCATGCGCGGGCTGTTGCCCAGCATCGCGCCGCCATTCCTCTCCGCCATCACTCGAAGCGCGTTCCGGGAGAACTCTTTGAAGTCCGGTTCGTCAGAGAGGGTGTCGTCGACCATGTGAAGCGGCCTGACTGGAGCTTCGGTATGTGACTCCAGCTGTGACGCTGTCGTATGGTGCGGCGGCGGAGGAACTTGAACATACGACACTTGATACGAATTGGCCTTTTTAGAGCCGCAGTACAAACTAAAACAAATATGTATTTCATTTGGATTTGGTAGATAGGAGTTAAGTTTACATCAAGTTTCGCATTTTAGAAAATTTCTTTCGTGACAAGAGATAAAAACATCGACGATGTTACTTGTTGTTATCGCATGCAAAATAATAACATTTACTCTATTTCAATTAGGTAATGACTTTGTTGTTCACCTCATATTTAGTTATCTGTGCAAATGACCAAGTTAATCATAACCTACCTAGAGCTAATTCTCAGTAATGATATACAAAACATTTCGCCCAAATTAATTAGTTAGTTAAGTAATCACTTTGTTTTTCACCTCATTTTTAATTTTCAATGCAAATGACTTAAAAGTTAGCTCTAGTAATTATCTATTTGTTTTGTAAATCCTTTCATGTCCTAACATCTGAGGTCGTAAACAAGTTACGGTGTCAACAATATTGTGTTGTACCAAATGAGCTTTGAAGATGTTTTGCTAATCATGTTAAGAAAGTTGCTGATCACAAGATGCATGAAGAGCTTGCGTGACTAAAAAATTTGAGGTTTAAAATTTGATAATACAAAGTTTTCCTTCTGATAGATATCCTATAAGTCTAGGGTGTCAATGATATCATGTCACCGGGTAAACTAATTAATTTTCAATCATTTGTTTATGACAAAGTCGTGATTATTTATGTAAAACACCCTTACCTACGTGAAACATGACAACGTCGCATTTTCTTGGCATCAATATGAATGATTGATTTGAATGAACATGATTTACTCGTACTACTTGTCAATTAAACTTAGATACGTCACATGGAGAGTCTAGTTTTTTAGTATATCTTCGAAAATATCTATTTTTAGAACAATTGTTCTAGGACTTTTTGTATTACCTACTGTTACATGTAGAATGTAACCTTAGTTATAGGATATCAAAAGGAACACGTTCTATGCCGACTTATATACTAGGTAATGACATTGAAATAGGTACTGGTTCTTGTTCTTAGGTTTGGTCCTTTGGTAGCCGTATAAATAAATAGGAAGGGAAAAGACACTGACATAAAATCATTTCTATAAAATGAACCTGTTTCGGAAACTTCTCATACTACACATTCATAGTGCGTACAGCTAAGGAGTTTAATTCTCTGCCGGAGTCTGTGTTTCCTGATAGCTACAACCTGGGAGTCTTTAAGTCAATAGTGAATAGGTTAATTCTAGGGAAGCGTGCTTCATCTTCGACCACATCATCACTTACCATCAGGTGAGATAGTGGTCAAACGCGTGCCTATCATAGTACCGGGATAAGTTGCCTATTTGCTACACAAGATTTCATTTAGATCCGTGCAGCCATTCTGACGTGGTTTAGTAACATACATCCATCCAAACTCATCATCATCATCATCATCAACTGCCTTTTCCCAACCATATTGGGGTCGGCTTCCAGTCAAACCGGATTCAGCTGAATACCAGTGTTTTACGTGGAGCGGCTGCCTACCAGACCTCCACAACCCATTAACTGGGTAACACGGTACTTCTTGGCAAGACTGGAGTCAGATTTACTGGCTTTTGACAATCTGGAACGACTGCCAAAGATCTATCTGGTATATTAAGATGGTCACCCATCATCAGACCAACCTTGGCAAGCGTTGCTTAACCTTAAAGATCGACCCGTGCGGCTGTTATTATTTATCCATGAGCTCCATCCAAACATCCATCTAAACTGTCGCATAATTATTATGTATTACAACAGTACAGACGCCAGGCGCCAGCACATCAGCAGCTCGAACTTGTGAAATTTTCCCAATCAACTTCGAACTTAACCGCTTTAGTGATAAAGTTGGAAAATTATTTTGACAGATTGTTATAGCTTGATGAGCTAGCGGCTGTAAAAACTGATACAAATCTTCACTTGATTTAGTTAGAAGTAACGTTGCCGTCGCTCGTTCGATGGTCGAGAGCGCCGAGTCATGGAATGCGGTGAACTCTTTTTGCGAAATCGTGATTTCGCAGAAGGAGGCTGCGGAGAGGAAGAGGGAGGCCGTGGCCACTCTCCCGTGCCGCAGCAGGCGAACTGGGCTTTGGTGGAGGGCGGACAACGTCCTCTTCCAGCCCCCGTAGAAAGGTCCGGAGAGACGGTGGACTCGGGGTCGTCCGCCGCCCCCAATCCAGCAGGAACCGAGACGGTGGCGCGTATTTTTCCAGACGCGCCCCTACTCGACGTTGCGGGGCGACCTAGCTCCTCCTGCGGGCCTGAGGTGGCCCGCGAACGCGGGCACTAGCCGGGGATTATGGAAGGCGTACTAGCTCTCACAATCCTCGGTCAAGTGTGAGATGGAACACCGGGGTGGTTTTTAGTCAGTAAGAGTCTGACAGACCACTTCGCCCGCCCTAGGCGAGGGACATCCATGAGGATATTCCACCCCGGCAACAAAAAAAAAAACGTTAGTAGTAACGTTAAGTGCAAGTCCCGCATTTTAGTAGATAATATTCTAGGTATCGTGGCAACAAAAATGCAAAATATCGACGATTTTGCTTTTCGCTATCGTCTGACAAATATTTGCTTTACTCTTATTAGCTAAGCACTTTGTTTTTCACCTCCTTTTTAATAATTGGCGCAAACGACTTTAAAGTTAGCAATAATTAACTTTTAATCCGTTAATCGGGGACGTAAATAAGTCTTGATGTCGACACTCTTTATATTTCGCTAATCATGTTTAGGAGTTGCTAATCACTAACAGAATTAAGAGATGCATGAAGAGCTTACGTGACTACCTCATACATATGAGGTCATTCGGGCGCACATACATAATTATGTGGCGGAGCGCAGCGCAGAACATATTCCACTGTTAAACTATTATCGACATTATCCTCATTGAAATAAAATCTAAAATCAATTAACACAGCAAAAATTCTAGAAGAGCATCGAACCGACTACGTGTTAATTGATTTCACATGTTTTTTGAATGAAAAATAATAAAGGCGATAATAATTTGACGGTGGAAATTCTCTGCGCTGCGATTATTGCAAGCTGTACCAGCGCTTCTCACTATTAGTGAGATTTATGTTTCATTAAAGAATCAATAAAAAAAACCAATATGTAAATAATATAATAATACGAATAGATATTAAGGATAAGAAGGCGAAGTAGCTCTCTCTGCAGAACTTTTGTTTCAGACTCACAGTCCATGAAATACCTACTTACTAATAAATAAGTTTTAATTGTAAAAATAAACTAAGGTATTATAGATCAAATCCCGATAATTTGACCCTGTAATAATATTAAATTTAAAACTAGCCATTTTTTAAGGATGGGAAATCATCCAATGACTCCTCCCGCTCTGGGTGAAGCAGGAGGGAGTGTCAGACTCTTACTGACTGAAACCCATCCATGTTCTCATCCGTTTTCGTGTGAACAAAGTCCGCAGCCATAGAAACATAGCCACATCAATTTGTACAACGACGACATTCTCACACAAACTCGTACCTACGTAATGGAACTACTCTCCAAACGCAATGTGGACACAAACATCAACACAAAACGTTTAGGTAAAGTAGCAACATACTAACAACAAAGGCTCGCGCCGACCACAGCCTACCTGAAGTCAGTGCACCAAGCGACCAGAAACGCCCTTTTACAATACGGGTGCATTATGTTTAAACAAGGTAGGTAGCCATTTTTATGACTCCTTTAAAACTTACAGACCTTTTTGGTGATAAGGATGTTTGCTCAATTGTATGGCCATGTTTTATTGCAACTGCTTGTAAAGGTGGCAAATTAATTCCTTCTTTGTTTTAGTTTTCTAGAAAGTGGCAGGTTCGGATTATTTGTTCACAATCAGGAGTTTGAAATGCTTTGCTCAATGTGTTTCGGTGTTGCTAAAGCGTTTCCTTTGAAGATTAAATCTTTTTTAAGACATTTACTACAAAAGGGAGAGTCGAGCAGTTCATGGTCCCAACAGCATCAAATGTTTTACGGTTTTTTTTTTCAACTTTATAACGGAAAACTGTAATAAGCACCTAGTAACGAGACAGTTATTCCCGCTTTAACCTCCATCACAATTTAAAAAGTCATAAGCAGACAAAAACAAAATCCATTGATTAATTAAAGTAGCATATCCCCATTCACGGGACCACCGTGACATCATAACCGCAGTAAAGAATTGCATGCACAATGTGACTGCCGGACGTCAATTGCGACATTATTATCGCACGGCCGCACCTTAATTATATCGCTGTGTCGGGACATGCGCGTTAGTGCACCACTGACATGTTACGGAAATGATTTCTATGAATAAATAATTTAAGTAATGACTGTGTCTGTCGGTTGGTGAATATATTGGAAATCTGCTGTCCAGTTAAATGTATTTTTTGGGTAATTGGGATTTCCTTGAATCTTATATTTTATGAAAATGTTAATGTTTACTGGTGGTAGGCTTCGTCCGATGGCTTGTGACCACCTACTGGACAAAAACGTACCAGTTGGAGTTGGGTTGAAATAGTTGTTCCAATGCAGGCAGACCGACCAGGCTCGCGTTGATATGGGCGTATCGGGAGACTAGTCGCGGAGGGTAGCGGGATCTGAGGCACGGTGCGCCGCTGGCCGACCGCAGTTAGTTGGGGGCCCAAGTAGTGTGCTCAGAGCGTGCCTGAGGGTAGCAGTATGGAACCTCATTTCACTTCCTTCTCCTCTCCTTCCTTCACTCAAACTTATGGCCAAAAGGAACAAAAGAAGAAAAGTTGTACAGCGGCAGCACATCCTCCACCACAAAGTGTACCTCAGCAACATACGAGGCCTGCACTCAAATCTCGCCGCAGTCCATCACCACCAGACTGAGAAACCAGCACTCTTGTTCCTTTCCGAGACGCAGATCAGATGTCCGTCAGACGTGTCTTACCTTTCGTACCCAGGGTTTACCCTGGAGCACCATTTCAACCCACGTGCGGGCGTATGTATGTACGCCCGTGACGACATCTATTATCGGCGTCTCCGTAATCTTTAGTACTCCAGGTTCTCAACGCTGTGGTTTTTAGTGGACACAGGCCTGGATAAAACTGTCTACGCTTGTGTCTACCGTTCGCACAGCGGTGATTTGGAGACAACTGAGCTCACACAGCACCTGAGTGAGGCGGCGAATGCGGCTCAGCGACGGTACCCTTCTGCCCAATTGGTGTTACTAGGGGACTTCAACGCCCACCATCAGGAGTGGCTCTTCCCTTACCAGTGCACAGACCATGCTGGACGAGAGACGCGAAAGCTAGCACTTGCGTTAAATCTTACCCAGCTGGTCCAGGGGCCACTGTCTGGTGAAGTCTGTATCCGTATACTCCCCGCCCGATCCTAGCCCAAGAGGCACACGGCGGGTATGGCCATACAGGTCAGCTGATTGGGATGGCATGCGATCTTTCTTCGCATGTTATCCTTGGCAGCCTACTTGCTTTTCTCCGACTAACGCTTCGTCGTGCGCAGACGCCGTGACAGATGTGTTGCGGAGGGGAATGGAGTATTACATTCCGTTCTCTGACATAACTATGTCTGACGGAGCTCGTCCATGTTTTGGTGCCGAGTGCAATCGTGCTGGTGCGCTTAAGCACGTGGCGTACCTGGCATGGGTCGACGCTTGCACGCGCAAAGCAAATGACGTGACTCGGAAGAAGAGAGCCTTCAACAGGGCTGCCAAGTCCTGCAAGAAGATGGTGCGGGGGGCACAGTTTGACCACATCAGCCGAATAGGGAACAAACTTGCTTCATACCCATCAGGTAGTAAGGCTTTTTGGTCCCTGGCTAAGTCGGTCGAATCGAACTTCTACCGCCCCTCACTACCACCACTGCTGAGACCTGACGGGACGCTTGCCCACTCCGCTGAGGAGAAAGCGAACTTGTTTGCGGAATCTTCGCATCTGGATCCTGGTGGCGCGAGGCCCCCTGCTTCTCCTGGTGGATGCGAGTCGAGCATGTCGAACATTCGCATTCATCAGAAGGACGTCCGTAGGGTACTGCGTAACCTCCCAACTAGCACCAAAGCGTTAAAAAACCTATATAAGACTCGTATATCAGTTCCATTTGAGTATAAAAGAGTTAACGCATCCCTGTGCAACTGAGTTAGAGCATGCTCTAACTCACTTATAACCACGAAAGAGGCCCACAGTTTTACAGGTAAAAGTTATAGAAATCCTATAGTACGGTGTCACAAAGATATTAAAGCTGCACAAGAGCGCTTATTCATCGTCAGCTACTACTTTAATCTGTATTATCGTTGTAAAATAGAGTTAGTAAACGCTACAGGTGCTATAAATCCTATAGTAAGGTGTCAAAAAGATCTTAAAGCTCCACAAGAGCGTTTATTCATCGTCAGCTACTACTTTAACCGGTGTTACCGCGTTAGTGAGCACTACAGGTGGTAAAAAGTGCACGTCAAGATAAAAAAAACCTTACTTAAATTAAATCTGTTCGTAATGGAAGTGTTATGCCATCCATTATTCAACACTGCAGAATAATATTATGGAATATTATGTTATTTAAGTATGTGAAGTGAAAAATTACTGCCCTTATGATTTCACAGTAAATGTATACCATGTTTCTCATCTCAATTTTAACGCGCCTAGGATTATTTAAAGATTAAAAAGAAAAATTATGATAATAAAATAGGTACCTCAAGCTAAACATTACTATTCATTCCTGCTTCTTAAGCAGTGCTATGTAAAATTAAGTGGCATTCATGGAATGCTTCAAATAATGTAAGAAATTTTGTTTATTGTAGTCAAATGTTGAATAACTCGAAATAATATTAATTGTTAGGTTACCAAAACAATGGCGAACTTTACAAAAGTGAGGTTAGTGTTAATAACGACCCATACTTGCGTTGTTTGAAACCAATACCTTTAGAACGTCTGTAAAAGAGGACTGCCTAACACAATAAGCTTTAGTTAAACCCTTTATTACAGGTTAAACCTAGATAGAGGAGTTGTTTGACACCTTTAGTTTCTCGTGTTACTAAACTCTCGATAAACTCTATTTTATAGCTTATGACTGCAATAATAGTCAATATAGCACCTTAAGTGGTATAAAAGAGTTCATTGCAATAACTATACAACAATAAGTGTTAAGAGGTGTCGGCGAACACTTTTATAAAGACTTGGATGTCACAAAAAGGTTAAAGCTATAACGTATTAAGTATACTTGCTGCTACTAGCGCCATTATAACTCTCAAAGCTGTATTGCATCGTCCATTAACGCTATAGTGCTGCGATTGGGGCTAAAACTTGTTTTTTAACTCCTCTATATCGTCTTTAGTAATAACTGAGATAATTATAACCCTGTTATATTACTTAAAGTCATAAAAAAGCCTGTAACTGACACCAAAATGTTAGTTGGGCTAGACGTGAACAAGGCTAGTGGCCCCGACGGGACACCGGCAATTGTTCTGAAAACTTGTGCGCCTGAGTTGTCTCCGATCTTGACACGCCTATTTCGCTGACTGGAAAAGTGCCTTAGGCTTGGAAGCAAGCTAACATGCAACCCGTGCCCAAGAAGGGTAGTCGTGCTAACCCGTCGAATTATAGACCCATCTCGGTAACGTCCAAACTCTGTAAGACTATGGAATGCGTACTGAATCATAAGCTCCTGGCGTACCTAGAAGCGAATGATATCCTTAGTGACCGACAATACGGGTTCCGCCGAAATCGGTCAACTGGGGATCTTCTAGCGTATGCCATTGACATCTGGAGTGAAGCTATAGAGAAGCACGGGGAGGCACTAGCGGTCTCCCTTGACATCTCGAAGGCCTTCGACAGGGTCTGGCACGATAGCCTTATAAGTAAGCTTCCTTCCTTCGGTCTGCCCGCCGGTTTGTGTGATTAGATCGCAGATTCAATACATTCATAATGCGTACAGCTAAGGAGTGGAATTCCCTGC
Source organism: Lacanobia oleracea (assembly GCA_950371165.1). Taxonomy (NCBI): domain Eukaryota; kingdom Metazoa; phylum Arthropoda; class Insecta; order Lepidoptera; family Noctuidae; genus Lacanobia; species Lacanobia oleracea. The sequence goes on from OX493396.1 coordinate 25,369,197, forward strand.
CGGAGTCTGTGTTTCCCGATAGCTACAACCTGGGAGTCTTCAAGTCAAAAGTGAATAGGTTACTTCTAGGCAAGCGTGCTCCATCTACGACCACATCATCGCTTACCATCAGGTGAGATGGTGGTCAAGCGCGTGCCTATTAATAGTAAAAAAAAGGAAACGATTGCAAACCATTCTGAATTCAAGCACTAGTTTTCCAGAGATCGATATAGCTATGTGTTTCGACCTAACCAGCTTTTCAAGCTATTTCATTTTTTTAGGCATGAATAAGCCTGTTGGTGTCCTTCTGGACATCTTTTATACTACATGGTCGTAGCGTAAAAAATGGTAATAACTGTGGCCATAATTGGTTTTGTTTCAGTTATGGCCATAATTATTGCCATATTACAGTAAAGTGGCCATAGCGTTAGAGGATATAATGATCTTGACTTGATTAAACTCGTAGAGGTTTCTTAAAGTGTTCCTACTATTAAGTTCTTCAACCTAAACGGTTGATCTTTGTACGATCACATTCGGAACTACTACGTATTTTTAACGATTTAAGGGGTTCCGTTCCGAACATCCGTAAAAAACAGAACCCTTAGGTATAGGATCACTCTCCGATCATCCGTCTGCCACAACCAATGTTTTTCCGGATCTACTTTTTCGGACCAATTCTGTTAAAATATGATCCAAACACGGACGCGTTACATAAATAAATATTTTTACTATGGTTCTTTTTTAGGGGTGAAACCCGAAAATTAAATGAAAAAGTTTGAAACTATGTGTCAAATCAAATGGCATACTGCGAGGGTTATAATATATTTTTTTCATCATTTTAAAAGAAAATGTTGAAGTAATTCAAGAAATTAGACCAAAAATGAACGATCCCCTTTCGCTTAACTCAAAAAATGCAGATAATATGTAGTTATATTCCTAAAGATTACAGGAACACTTTTCTTAGTACAAAATGTTGTGCAAAAATACTTCAGATAAACATCCATCCATCGTAAACTTTGTCTCTGTCATCTCTGACCAAGACTAGAGCCGAGAGCCAGTCCATCACTAATAAAAAAACGGCTATCTTAATTCACAATGTGCCATTAAATTAATAAACTTTTTTACAAACTGGAACTTCTGAGAAAAATAATAACAAACATGTGAATGAACGCAGAGAAATGTAGCATTGGGAGATTCGAAAAGCCGAGGCCTGTAGCACAATGTCGTACCGTAGCGCTACGTTGCTACGCCGAAGCACGATGTGGCTACGCCGTGGCGAATCGTAGCATTGCGTGCCGGCTGATGATATCGGGTTAAGCTGCGGGTTGCAGTCCGTATGAATGTCGTTTTTGACTAGGTCTGTCCGTCTGTCACAGCTTGATATCTCAAAAACTGCTAGTGCTATCTACTTAAAATTTGGAACAGTTTTAGATGACGTTTGTTCAACTATTTTGCAAATAAGAAAGTAATAAAAAAGTCTATTTTTTTTTTTGCAACAGCGCGTGAATGGGGTTCTTAAAAATTCTAAGTGTGGCCACTAGGGAGTATTATATGAAAGCACGCTATTTGCACATTTTAAAACATTTTACTTTTTTTTACGGTACCTTAAAAGAAAAAAAGGAACCCTTATAAGATTACTCTCTTGTCCATCTGTTTGTCTGTCCGTGTTTCACCGTCGATTTTCTCAGGAACAGGTGGACCTAGAAAGTTGAAATTTATACCAGATTCTGAGATCTATAGTCCTTATTAGGTCCTGAGTAAACGCGATTCAAAGATATGGACAAATTTAGAATTTCATGAAAACCTGTAAGTACCAAAATTTACCTTAATTTTCAACTTTTTATTATTTTTCGTTTTTTTTTCTTTGTTTGTGCTATAAGACTTTGCCTTTAACCAAAATTGACAATTCTAGGTCAGCCGATCAACGAGAAGTAGTTTCCATTGATCTAGAACCACGATATTTGGCAAGTAATACCGTCTTATTCTACAAGTATACGGGAAAGTCTGAAAATATATATTTGTAATTTAATCAAAAAAATAAAGTGTTTATTTAAAGTAATTTGTAGCTACAAATTTGCACGGAACCCTCAGTGGGCGAGTCCGACTCGCACTTGGCCGGTTTTCGACTTTTGACGAAAAATTGTACCACAGGCCCTTATCTCCGAGGTTTGCATAAAGAAAAAACTGAAATTATTCTATGCGATACAAGTTTATATCATACCTCTAAAGAGCACACTTTTTCAGAAATCATTAACAAAAATTACACACACCATATGAAACTGCAGTAAACACCGCAGTGTTAAAAGGCTTCGCCGATGAAAGTTTAAAAACATTTCATGTTTTATATGATTGTATGGAGCACTCAGTGCGCTAGTCCGACTCACTCTGGTCGTGGTTAGTCATAGAGAACATTTCTAAAAAAAAAAATATTTTTTTGCAATACCTTAATGTACCTACTGTGCTGTCACTTAGTTATAATGCTTTATTTAATACATTGCAGATTGTAATACTTTTACAGCTTTAGGGTTCATTGAAGATAACTTGTCTTATAGAAAGTGTAGAGTGTGTACCTATGTGTAGTGGTGTTTAGGGACTCATAACAAGAAAAGATAAAGTAAGGTAATAACATTATTTTTATTTATTGATATTACATTAGTACTTGCAGTCTTTTACTTAAAACTACTTCAAAATTTGCAAATTGTTACTTAAATTACATATCAGTCTGTACGTATCCATAAGTTACATACCTATTAAGATCATTGCACAATATAACTACAGAGGTAGATACAAGTTTTACAAACATTTTTACTAAAAGTATCCTAATCTATTTACATTACAATGCACAGTCTTTTAAATAGGAACATAATTTTCAAAGTTATTCTAAAAAGTCTCGTGTAGGTGTGATCGTTAGACCTTACTGCCCACACGATAAGATAAATAAGATATAACATGAAGAAGAAAGTCTTAAGATAAGAAGAAGGAGGAAGATGAAGGAGATCCACGAGGCTCTCAAAGTGTCTTTCTTGAAGAAACTTAGGTACGAAAGTGTCTGGTCGCTGTCAGCACAGACACGATTACTGACAGCGACCACATACTTTCATACCTAAAGCTGCTTTTAGCGCAGCCAGTTCTTTTTTTAAGGAGGTCACTTCTAGAGCCGCGTGGATTTCCCTCATCTTCCTCCTCTCTCGACTTTGTCTGGCGGCGAGGTTGTTCCGCTCGCGCTGGCGGCGGTAGGCGTCGTCCATGGCGTCTCGAGCGCGGCTGGAGCGCACAGCACGGCGCATGCGTGGGTTGCCCTGCGCACCTAGCAGCGCGCCGTCGTTCCTCGCCGCCATCCGGGAGCACCCCTCGAATTCTGGATCGTCGGATCCAGATCCACTATAATGTGGATAGTTTCTTGGCGCTGGCAGCTGCGGCTGAGGCTGCGGCTGCGGTTGCGGCTGCGGCTGCAGCTGCGGCTGCGGCTGCGGCTGCGACTGCGGCTGCGGCTGCGGCTGTGGCTTCGGCACTTGGGCTGCGTTCTTCGTTAAGTCCAATGGGACTTCGGCGTCGTCTGCGTATGGTTTCCACAGAGGCATGGTCACGTTGGATTTCCAAGAGAGTCAATCGAGGAATGGTGCTGGCGAGGTGCCCCCCCGCTTTTATATACGAGAGGCGGGGCTTAGTGGAGGGGGTCGCGTGGGACGCACCCCTAGCGCCATAGTGGGGACTGAACAATGGCGTGAATATTTGTGTGCAAATAAGTTTGTGGTGCAATTCATTGTATTATTTAGGTATATATCTACTGTTATAAATTTCGTTTGCATTTATGTTTTGTCTTGTGCTGGGAAATAGGTAACTTATCTAGAAGTAATAGTATCTTTATCCGGTCTCCAGCTAATTTAAATCAAAAGGTCTAGCGTTTATGTTAGTTATACCTACCAATAAAACTACCTATGGGTACGTGTTAGATACATAACAGTTTAGGGCCAAAACATTTTCATTTCAATGTAAATGTATTTCTATTTCAGTATAATTGAAATCTGCACTACATAAAGAGGAAAGAGTTATATTACTTGTAACGAATAGGTGAACTCAAAAACAACTAGGCCAATTTCAAAAATACTTTTACGTTATTCCTGAGTTACATAATATACTATAATTTATTTAGGAAAAAAATAGAAATCTCTATAAAAATTACAATACTAAATCCAGGTACATACGTAGATAACGCATATAAAAACAAAAAAAAACCCACATCGCTGCCAATGGCAAAACTGCCCAGAATACTGGCAGCATTGCCGCGTTGAATGGCAATAATGATTCTTTGGCCGAAGAAAAGCCCAGCAATGTGGATTATTTTTTATGCCCAATGATTTATTTTGTTTTATACACGTTTTACATAATGCAGGTATTATTAGTCTAGTAGTTTGATAGTATACCTATGTATGTAGAGCTCGTGTATTTCTTGTTATAAACAGTCCATAGAATTCAGCGGGTCTAAAGAGATCACTTTAGTAGTTCCTAATATTTATGACAAACTGTCAAATTCCATTTTCGACTTAATACCTGAAGCATTAGGTTCAAGGTTGATTGGGATAATTTCAGTTTTGGGTAGCATGATGTGCTGGTAGATAGAAGTTAAGTTTAAGTACATCAAGTTTCGCGTTTTAGATAATTACTGTCGTAACAAGAAAAGAAAAACATCGACGATGTTACTTGTTGTTATCACATTCAAAATAATAACATTAACTCTATTTCAATTAGGTAATGACTGTGTTGTCACCTCGTTTTTAGTTATCAATGCAAATTACTTAAAAGTTAGCCATAATAATTATTTATTTGTTTTGTAAATCCGTTCATGTCCTTACATCTGAGCTCGTAAACAAGTTACGATGTCAACAATATTGTGTTGTACCAAATGAGCTTTGAATATGTTTAGCTAATCATGTTGAGAAAGCTGCTAATACTAGATGCATGAAGAGCTTACGTGACCAACAAGATATGAGGTCTAAAATTTCATAACACAAAGTGTTCCTTTTGATAGATATCCCATAAGGGTATCAATGAGACAATGTCAAAGAATCACCGGGCACATTAATTCGTTTCCAATCATTGGTTTTTCACAAAGTCGTGATGATTTATGTAAAACACCCTTACCTACGTGAAACATGACAACGTCGCATTTTCTTAGCTTCAATATGAATGATTGATTTGAATGAACATGATTTACTCGTACTTGTCAATTAAACTTACATACGTCACATCGAGAGTCTAGTTTTAGTATTATCTTCGAAAATATGTATTTTTGGTAAAAGAACACGTTCTATGCCGACTTATATACTAGGTAATGACATTTAAATAGGTACTGGTTCTGCTTCTTAGGTTTGCTCCTTTGGTAGCCGTATAAATAAATAGGAAGGAAAAAGATACTGACATAAATACATTTCTATAAAATTTAAATAAGAAATATGTGTTAGAACAATACAAAAAGTAACCAATCTTTCATTTGATTGGTATTGGATTGGTAGGTAGGAGGGTTCGTAGCAAGCTCCGCATTTCAGATAATTTCTATAGTGACAATAAATAGGTATGCAAGACTAGCTTATTCCGCGTGTATATAGGAAGTTATCCCGGGGGAACATACTCCCGGAATAAGTTACCTATATGCTACACAAGAGTTCATCAATATCCGTGAAGCCATTCTGACGTGATTGAGTAACAAACATCCATCCAAACTGTCGCATATGTATTACAACAGTACAGACGCCAGGCGCCAGCACATCAACCTACCCGAGCTTGTGTAATTTTCCCAATCAACTTTGAACTTAACCGCTTTAGTGATAAAGTTGGAAATGAATTTATTTAATTTGACAGATTGTAGCGGCTGTACAAACTGATACAAATCTTTCACTTGATTTAGTTAGAAGTAACGTTAAGAGCAAGTCCCGCATTTTAGTAATATTCTAGGTATCGTGGCAATAAACATGCAAAATATCGACGATTTGCTTTTCACTATCGTTTATCAAATATTTGCTTTACACTTATCTTATCACTTTGATTTTCATCTCATAGTTAGCTATCGGCGCAAACGATTTTAAAGTTAACAATAATTAACTTTTAATCCGTGAATGACCTTACATCTCGGGGACGTACACAAGTCTTGATGTCGACAAGCTTTGTATTTCGCTAATCATGTTTAGGAGTTGCTAATCACTAACAAAATTAAGTGACGCATGAAGAGCTTACGTGACTACCTCATACATATGAGGTCATTCCGGCGCACGTACATAACTACAAACTTTTATCGACTTTTATTCTCACACATGTCTACGTAATGGAACTACTCTCCAAACGCAATGTGGACACAAACATCAACACAAAACGTTTAGGTAAATTAGCAACATACCAGAAACTTCCTTTTACAATACGGGTGCATTATATTTCCTTAAAAACTTACAGACCTTTTTGGTGATAAGAATGTTTGCTCAAATGTGTGGCCATGTTTTATTGCAACCGCTTGTAAAGGCGGCAAGTTAATTCCTTCTTTGTTTTAGATTTCTAGAAAGTGACAGGTTCGGATTATTTGTTCACAATCAGAAATTTGGAACCCGCATTGAAAATACTTTGTTCAATGTGTTTCGGTGTTGCTAAACCGTTTCCTTTGAAGATTAAATTTTTTTAAGAATTTTACTACAAAAGAGAGAGAGTCGAACAGTTTATGGTACCAACAACGTCAAATGTTTTATGGGTTTTTTTTTACTTTATAACAGAAATTTGTAATAAGCACCTAGTAACCAGACAGTTTCCCGCTGTATCCTCCATCACAATTTAAAAAGTCTTAAGCAGACAAAAAAAATCCATTGAATAATCAAATTAAAACACATCTCCATTCACGGGACCACCGTGACATCATAATCGCAATAGTTGGGAAAAGGCTAGGCAGATGATGACGATGATGATGAGTAGTATGATTTGCGTATTATAGTGAGTTGTTTGGTATTGTTGAGGTCACAGATGCAATGAGAATGATTTATTCGACAGTTGATTGTTACTGTTACTGTCACGTGTGTCGCTCACGGCTCTTATGGAACGGTAAACGTGATCTGCAGTCTGCAGCTGTGATATATGTAGAACAGTACCGTTTGGAGACAAGGGTGGTGGCGAATGTACCTACTTATATTATAAAGCTGAAGAGATCCCCGAGAACGATTAAGATACTTTTTCCCTCGGCGTAATTTTCACCGTTCAAGCGGGCGAATCCGCGGGTGGCAGCTAGTCTCTTGGTAACGTAATAAACCAATTACATATTTAGTTGACTATTGTATGCATAGTCATAAAGTTCATTCCTCTTTGAATCTCCTATATCAAAGACAGCCGAAAGCAAACTTTCAAGACGCTATTATACCTACAAGTAAATATTCTACAAGAGTTTGAGATCTCACTAGGTGTACTGGGTGATTGCTGTGGATCTGAGTATGCTATAACTATCAAATGTATTAGTTGAGTAGATATGCGCTACTTCTGTCTGCACGGAATACGGGAGGTTTTCCATTTCAACCCTGTCAATGATACGCAGAGTGTGTGTAATTTAATAATGTGACATTCCCAGCTAAGTTATTCTTAAAACGTTGAGCACATGCGGAATGAGCACAACAAAAATAACAATTAATTAATAAGTATTTACTTACCTACCTAGTGTACAGTTTTAGCAAAGGGTTTTGTTAGTTAATTTAGTGTCATCTGTAACTTAAACTGTTGTTTAATTTAAGAGCTGAGCATAAGGGCTGTTCCAACAAACATTTTGAACAAATATTTTTGTATATTACCGGGTGCACAGTGGCCTTCCTCATAATATTCTGTAGAGTAATATGAACGATAATAAAGCAGCATTATTTACAGCAGACACATAGAAATTGGAAGCGAATGTTCACATTTTCTAGAAAAGTTTAGGTTGTGTTAAAGAAGGGTAAACAATCTTGATATGTCTTGTTATTCAAAAACTCGATTTAAAAATGAAATGCAACTAAAATATACGTAGGTACATACAACAATAACAATTACCAACTAAATCAATTGAACCATCAGTTTAAGCAGTTGTTTATTTGCTTGTTTATAAATAGGTACGTATTTCTGTAAAAAGTCACATCAAGATTTTTTACTTTTATTCAAATACCTTAATCTTAGGTAAGTACCTGCTTAGGTACTGGTTATATGTTTTAGCTGAATCATCAATAATCGTGTCAAACAATAGCAACATTCTCAGCACCAATATTTATGGCCTGACCTCATAGGACATTATAGATAGGATTTATTTAGTTTGCAAATTAATATAATAGAAGATAAGAAAACTGCACTTAACTCGAGCAATAAAACCTTTTGCTTATCATTTATAAAGCCAGGTGCAAGTTTAGTTTTTGTCTTCCGTACTAAGCTGGCTGTTGTTAATACTTTCATTGGTCTCAAATTAAGAGCACCGCGACATCGCTTATAGAACAGCACAATATCGGAAGTAAGTAGTATTGAGTCACACAATACGACTGTGCGACAAATAGTCCGCGCTCATGTCCGAACCGCGACAGTTGCGACGTTATTAACGCACTGATGATTCGTATGAAAGCGTGCGCTGGACAAGCGATTATTTCCTTGAAGTTATATTTATGGTTTCCGCTAATATGCAGAAATTAATGTCAAATTTTGGAGGAAGTCATACGCTTCTTCGTTAGACTTTGCTTGAATAAAATTGAGCAAAGTTAGGTCACTCGACCTTTTCACTTTACTATTTTACCCTGAATACCACCAGCCTTATTTACAAAAACTTTTTAACCATATGCATAGTTTAAATACTAATTAACAGATTTCAGTCCATTTTAAATAGTTGATCTCGCATTCTCACTAGTTACCTAACGTTAAAGCTTCACAAGCACTATTTCTATTTACATTAAACTTTATAAACATAGACAGTTTAAATACCCACTGATTAGCAGATTCTAAATTCAAATTCTTCATGGAAAGCTTGAATAAATAATCTGGTCATCGGTGTTTAATTAAGCATTAATTTCATTTTGAATGAGCCCGCAATTCTGCAGTTTCTCGCTACAATATTTATTTATTCCATTGCGAAAATAGGTTTTGAGCACAATTACTCAATCATATTATTATTACTCCCCAATTTATACCTGAATCTAGGTGTAAAAACATTGGTCGCGTGGCGGCCATATTGTCCGATGGCGGCCACCGCGGCGGTGACGGGTTAAACTAACTGAGCATGTTTGCGCTGATAGGATTCGTGTTATCTTTGCGCACGCGACTGTATCACTTGTTGTGAGTTAAATTAAATAATTATTTATTATTATTTATTTATTATATACTTTATTGTACACAAGCACAGTAAAAACGCTTATAAAACTAGTGTACAATGGGCGGTCTTATCGCACAGGCAACCTTTGGACGCACTGAACTAAAGAAGTTAGATTTAGGGCGGTCAGTGTACAAACATCATAAATAATATTAATAGAGAGATATACATTATAATATAAAACAAATACATACAATATTAAGTAGGTAATATACTTATAAATATCAAATATATAACAGGGAAAGGAGACAAAATGTTACAGTAACAGGTAGGTAATGTTCCTTCACCAATTTTATAAACGTTGGTTAGTTATAAAAGTTCTATTTCATTAGTTCTACCCTCACCTAATCATGACATAAGTCCTCTCTACCTATTATTACTCATGAAGTAAGACTTTGTTACGTTTTTAAATAGGTCATGGGGGCTATCAGGATGATACTAAAGCCAAGTAAGACTTTTGAAGACTTAGCTTCATGAGCAGCATGATCGACCACCCTTCCACTAAAGAATTATTTTCTAAGAATCCCAGAAAAGTTAAACATTATATTGTAAGTGAACACCAGTCACACAGATTACTGCGCCAGGCAATACTCCCTGTTACCGTTAATACAACGTAAATAACGGTTTTATTGTCTCAGAGACTCTATTTTGCTAACTTACAAACCGTCGCATTGTCTTGTCCTGACACAAAAGGGTTGCTCCAAGGTTGGTCCTTTGCGAACGTCGCACAATGCGGATTATACAATTTGCATGTTGAGTTTGCAGGGTTCGTTCCGAGAATGTTGACTTGTACTAATTATTTATTTATTTATTAAAACTAGCACAGCCACATCACATACATTGTGCAATAATTTTCAAGAAGCTCAATAAAAAAATTTCTTATGCACATGACAATTAAGGCGTACATAGCACTCACCAAAACATAGTGCTTGCTGCCTTGAAATAATAAGTTTTATAACTAACAAAAATTAATTATTAAATAAGTAAATGCGTGTCTGAGCCAAAGATGGGGTCTCGGGATTACTTGTTACCTGAGTAAGTCTGACGACACTGAGAACACCCAGGAATTGTACAAACCCCCAAACCCTCAAAACTTTACTTTATTTGAATCAACAACAGAAGATATCCTTGCGAAACTTGCAGCAGGTAACAAGCCTGCGATTATTTGTGGGCATTTTTAAATCGTTTAATTTGTCTAATGTGTTTACAGAACCAACTAGGTAACACCAAATTCTTCAACCTGTATCGATAATGTATTCTGCGATCGTGAATATTTAAATAAAGCCATAGTTAATTACCTTCCCTCTGATCATAGTGGTCAATTGGTAACATGTAAGTTTAAAGCAGCCTTGGAAAAAAATCATATACAATATAGGCCAATTACAACTGGCAAACTAGCTAAATACAATGGTACCGTACTAAATAAGTTAAATGTTCTAGGCCATAACATTTAAGATGCTCATAAATTTTATGATAAAATTTATTTTCAGTGGTTCTAAAGGAATTCAATGCAACTTTTGAAAAGAAGTCTAAGGATACTTTCCCTAAGTATGTATTTAGTGACTGGGCGACTAAAGGCATTAGCATAAGTAGGGAAAGACTATATGAGCTGTATGGCCTTAATTCTTTCATTAACACTGAATCGTTTTATAAGCTTGTAACCAAATATTCTAAAGTGTTCAAAATACTTGCAAGGTAGCTAAAGCCCTATATATATAATCAAATCAAAAAAAAAATTAAATCAAATCGTCAGAAAATAAAATAAAGACAGTTTGGAAAGTTATAAATAAGGAAACAAATAGAAATAAAGTACGAAACACTGATTATTTACTGGAGACTGCACATGGTGCCAAAAGCTCTAATTTAGAAGTAGCTCAAGAATTTGTAATTTTTTTCACTAATATAAAAAGCTACGGAATCTTTAAATTCTTCACCTAAGGTCTCATATAATTTATTAAAAGCTAACGTCCCAGATTGTTCGGTTAAATTCCAGTTCAAACATATCAACCCTGTGACAGTCGTAAAAGCTTTCCGGCAAATTAAAATCAAATTGACCGAAGACATATGGGGAATGTCTATTAAAGTGTGCACGTCCATAATTGAAACTATAGCACCATACTTGGCTTTAATATTTAATTTATGTGTGGACCAAGGAGTATTTCCGGATATAATGAAATATAGTAAGTTTATACCACTATTTAAATCGGGCGACAGCAAAGACACCAATAATTGTACACCTGAATGTGTATTGCCGGTTTTTAGCAGTGTTTGAAACAGTAATGCTCTATCAGACGCTCAGTCATTTTAACATCAATAGAATCTAACACGATCAATAGTATTATTTTACCAGGGGCGCAGTATGACTGACGCTGGTGCCTCGTTGTTAAAACACATATATTCAGCGTGGGAAGAGGCGCAAGATGCCATAAGAATCTTTTGTGACCTCTCCAAGGCAATTGATTGTATAAATCACGAAACCTTGCTCTTAAAGCTACGACATACGGACTAGGTAAACTTGCACTCAGTCTAGTAAAATCTTACTTAAATGATAGACAGCAGCAAGTTCAAGTAAATGGTGCTTTTCTCTTTCTAGTATATATTAATGATCGACCCCATCTTTTAAATAAACAACCTCAAACGGTATTATTTGACGTTCCATAAATCTTGACGACGTAAATAACGCTAAATTGAAACATCACTACACGCATTATGATATCTAGACTCATGCTTTATATGAAAATGTATGCAATAGAATAACACTTATCGTATGCAACGGAACATAGAATAAATGCATGTATTGCATAGATTTTACCTACGTAGTATTACTTTGCATACGTTGCGTACGTGGGACCAGTTTGTTTCTCGCTTCATGCACGACTACTCAATAGTAATTCGGAGTGACAATGTGAATTTCAAACATTTTTCGTATATGTAGGTAACTCATTGACATTACAACATTTCGTTCTTCTTGAATGACTTTTTTTCATGTTATTACCATTCAGGGTTTAAATGAACTTAGAGGGTTATTTTCACGATTAAAATGGTAATGATTCTTCACTTAAATACGCGTTACGGACACTAATCGTATTTTGTTCAACATACAGCTTCACGCTGTCCGGCAAATTAGAAAAAAAAAACATAAAAATGTTTGAATTTCGCAGGCTACCCTGGCGCTTCCACCTTAAATATTGATATGACCAATTCGATTGTGTTAAATTACATTATTTTTCAATTGACTTTAATAATACTGAATAGCGTAATTTAGAGGTTCATAGTAGGCCTCCCATAAAATGTGTAAGTATTTGTATGCCAAATGGTAAAACATAGAGAAACTATAAATTAACCATTGTGACATCTTGCACACTATTGTAACCTATTACCTGAACTATTGTAACAAATAAAGACGTTTGAAAAAAAAACATACGGTTAAGTGCGTACAATCACTAGCAGTTGCATAATAAACAGGAAAAGCGGCCAGCCGCTAGCCGCCCCCGCGGCCAACCGCTACTGCGTAGGAGAGCTTCGTGCTGTTTAACGTAGGTCGGTACTCGATTGCGTTAGCGTAAACATTCACTTATGTCAAATTGCATAGAAAAAAAAAATCCGTTATTATCACCAGACAGAGCTTATTCAGAGTTAATACCAACTGTTGTTTACGCTACCGCAATCAAGAACGTTAAAAAACTCCAGTTTATCTATTGCTTGGATCTTTATTACATCGATAGTGGACCTATTTATTTAGTAGTGCAAATTTAATTATGTATTCTGAATAATTATCATTGCTCGCAAAACCGCTCTAGTTGAAAGTTCAGCAGTTTTTTTAATAATATTGGTTGGACAACTCTTAGCTTAAGAAACTATTCAAAATGACTTCATTACAATTTATAAATGAGATAAACCAAACCTAGGTCCATCAATCAATCATCAATCAATATTTATGATATTCTTCCGTTACTGAGTGAGCGAGTGACTGACAGACAACGCACAGCCAAAACTGCTGGTCGTAGGAAGTAGAAATTTAACATGTATTTCCTTGGACAGTGAAAGGGAGCAATAAGACAGGATTCCTCGAAATTCCTGAGGGAAAGGGAAAATACGGGTAATGCGCGTATGAAGTCGCGGGCAAAAGCTTGTACTCAAATAACTGCCACAGGGCCAGTACATTGTAACATTATATTATTCAGCTCTCCGTGAAGTTAGTCAACATGTGTTGAGCGATGTTTATGTAACATGCAGGCGACAGTCGGCACAAACGCAATTAATACTCAAAAAGATTAGTTGCGCCGATTAAAGCGACACTTTTTGCCAAAATCCGAACCCGTTCGATAGCATCACAAACAAGAACATGGGCAATGGCACATAACTGTCAAATATAGCGGACTATAGACATCTGCATCTCAATGCAGCTGCAACCACACCTCGTGCAAAATAGAGCCTTAACGCGTTCCCACCAAGCTTCAGTTTTGCGTGTACTCTATCTGATCTGTGATTCTATGAAGATCCGCTATAAATCACCACGATGCCAGTACTTATTAGTTTACTGAGCAATAAACGGTACTCCTTAAAACATCGAAATTACTTGACTCTGTTTGGTTTACCTCGTCGTCCATACAATGATACACTCTATCTTATCTGTGATTCTATGAAGACCCGCCAGTACTCATTAGTTTACTGGACAATAAACAGTAGGTACTTTTTTAAGTTGCCGTCATTTATTGCCGTATTGTTTGACATTTTGTTTTTTTATGGTCGAGCCCGCATTTACCTCGAGTGTCGGCGTTCTTTTAACTGTCGTGATTACCTCGCTCGTGTTAATTTCGGCAGCTAGACTGTCGTTAGGTTTTATACGTTACTACCTGTGCAACTTCATCTGTGTCACATAAGAGAGAGAACAATAATAAAATTTTCTCCGTTTTTGCAAATGTTTCATTGATGCTCCGCTCCTATTTGTCTGACTATTTGTCTACACGTGTCAGAATTGTGAAGGGGTGCAATGAGTCAGCAGACACCAATTCTGAACCGATTTTAAAAATATTTTTTTTATTCGAAAGCCTTTACTCCTGAGGTAGTCCCATTGTCACCAAGTCAGAATCTGATGATGGGATCCCTTGAAAATCGAGGCAACCCTCAAATTTTATAAGCGATTCGTATATTTGTGCCTGGTAATCATCATCTTATGTTGCTGAGCTCATGATGGAAGGTATAAGTCAGGATCTGATGATGGGATCCCATGAAAAATGTTTGTTCAGCGATCTTTTCGCCAATTGTTAACCGATTTGGATGATTCTTTTTGTTTAGAAGAATATTTTTTCGGACTAGTTCCATTTAAATTTGGTAAAGATCTGGTGAAGAACTTTGTAGGTAGGCAATGGAACTCTTTAAAAAATAATAGCAAATGGATCGGGATTTCTGAAATCGCATGTCTGTTGATTGTTTACACCAGTTCATAACATAACATCATGCCGGAACGCTGTGTTTGTGGTTTCTGCGTACCATTAAAAGTAAAAATAAAAAAAAACTTTTTAGTAAAAAAATAAAACCGACTTCCAAAAACAAACCGTAAAATCCGAAAACACCGACTTTTTGGAAGTCGGTTTTAATTTTATGTTAAAAAGTTTTTTTTTTTTTTCTGTATTTATTTAGGGACATTTAAAATCGCAAAGCGTATGTCAGTCTAGGGTTAAAAAGTTTTTGAGCGGTGATTTTGAAATGCTTAGCTACTAGGCATGCCTTGACCTTTAAAATTTGCACAGCTGAGCTGATAACTATTTGAAGTTTTATTGAAATTGCTTTTTTTGTGAAAATAGCGAATTAACGACTTTTTAATTAAAAATCTTATTGAGTTTGGTCAGAATAACGATTATGAGCAGTCTAAAGTAAAAAAAACTCCAGAGAAAAATGAAAAAATGTGTGTCAAATCAAATAAAAGGGCGAGGGTTTTAATTATATATTTTTTTTAATCATTTTTAAATAAAAATATTGAAGTTATTCAAGAAATTAGACCAAAAATGATCGATCCCCCTTCGATTATCTCCGGAACTACAGAGCCTGATGTTAAAAAAATGCAGATAATAGTTATATTCCAAAAGATTACAGGAACACTTTTCTTATTACAAAATGTTGTGCAAAAATACTCCAGAAAAACATCCATCCATCGTAGACTTTGTCTCTGTCATCTCTGACCTAGACAGCCAAGAGCCAGCCCATCACTTATAAAAAAAAACGGATATCTTATTATTCACAATGTGCTATTAAATCAATAAACGTTTTTACAAACTGGAACTTCTGAGAAAAATAATTACAAACATGTGAATGGACGCAGAGAAATGTAGCATTGGGAGATTCGAAAAGCCGAGGCCTGTAGCACAATGTCGTACCGTAGCGCTACGTTGCTACGCCGTAGCACGATGTGGCTACGCCGTGGCAAATCGTAGCATTGCGTGCCGGCTGATGATATCGGGTTAAGCGGTGGGTTGCAGTCCCCATAAATGTCGTTTTTGACTAGGTCTGTCCGTCTGTCACAGCTTGATATCTCAAAAACTGCTAGTGCGATCTACTTAAAATTTGGAACAGTTTTAGATGACGTTTGTTCAACTATTTTGCAAATAAGAAAGTAATAAAAACTCTTTAATTTTTTTTGCAACAGCGCGTGAATGGGGTTCTTAATAATTCTAAGTGTGGCCACTAGGGAGTATTATATGAAAGCATGCTATTTGCACATTTTAAAACATTTTTCTTTTTTTTACCTCAGAAGAAAAAAAAGGAACCTTTATAAGATTACTCTCTTGTCCATCTATTTGTCTGTCCGTGTTTCACCGTCGATTTTCTCAGGAACAGGTGGACCTAGAAAGTTGAAATTTATACCAGATTCTGAGGTATATAGTCCCTATTAGGTCCTGAGTAAACGCGATATAAAGATATGGGCAAATTTAGAATTTCATGAAAACCTGTAAGTACAAAAATTTACCTTAATTTTCAACTTTTCTTATTTTTCGTTTTTTATTTTCCTTTGTTTGTGCTATAAGACTTTGCTTTTAACCAAAATTGACAATTCTAGGTTAGCCGATCAACGAGAAGTAGTTTCCATTGATCTAGAACCACGATATTTGGCAAGTAATACCGTCTTATTCCACAAGTATACGGGAAAGTCTGACAACTATATATTTGTAATTTATCAAAAAAATCAAGTCTTTATTTAAAGTAATTTGTAGCTACAAATTTGCACGGAACCCTCAGTGGGCGAGTCCGACTCGCACTTGGCCGGTTTTCGAATTTTGACGAAAAATTGTACCACCGGCCCTTATCTCCGAGGTTTGCATAAAGAAAAAACTGAAATTATTCTATGCGATACAAGTTTATATCATATCTCTAAAGAGCACACTTTTTCAGAAATCATTAACAAAAATTACACACACCATACGAAACTGCAATAAACACCGCAGTGTTAAAAGGCTTCGCCGATGAAAGTTTAAAACATTTCATGTTTTATATGATGGTATGGAGCACTCACTGCGCTAGTCCGACTCACTCTGGACCGCTTTTTTGTATTAATAGATCAAAAATCAAAATCAAAAGGTATTAATTCAAACAAGGCTGAAAATCAGCACTTTTTGAACGTCAAAATTTACATGAAGACAGTCCCTCGAATCGGCCGCCCGTCACCACTTCCTAGTGTTTTAGCTGGGAAGAAGAAGTGGCCAACAAACTCCCCAGCAACACAACTGTCTGTTAAATTTGAAAAACTTGAATTTATTATTCAACATTTTATGATAGATATCGAATATTAAATTAAATTAAATAACACATGTCAGCTAGCAATCTATATTATCCCAACAATTAAATATGAACAATGATAAAACTAATTATATAGGTAGTTAAACAAATAAAGTCAAGTATACAATACTAATCAAAATGAGCCTCCAGGGATAAATAGCGCACCCGCTTACACGTGCAACAATGGAATGGTATTTAACCATAAGCTGTGACCCATAGTCACAAGCGATAAACTAGGACCATTGCTTATAACACTTATAGGATATAACAATAATAAATCACGGTCAGCAAGACGACCAGTCACCGCTATCAATTTGTCGAGGTCGTTACCGCTATCAGTTAATGCAGTAAAACTCATGTTAATGAGAAGATTGTGTCAATAAAAAAAGTAAAAAAAATACAGAAATTACACAGCGACCTACTATTTTTATCGTCTAAGTAGTCGTTTATAGTACAGTATGCCTTCGAAATGAGGTAACATTTCACTTTCGCTTTAAAAGCATAAAAAGGCAAGTCTAGAAAAGAAGCAGGTAACGAATTATAAAAGCGGATACCGAGCTACACACGACACACACCAGGCTTGCTTTTTCTTAGAAGTTACCTATTCACTCTCTCTCCCAGGTTGTAGCAATCAGGATACTCTGACTCCGGCAGGGAATCCTAAGCTGTACGCAAAATGATAGTATATATAAAACAGGTCTACCTGCGCAACTTCGTCTGCTCCGCTCCTATCTTCTCCCTTACCGATATAAATATGATATATATATAACCTTTATCCTTCCTCAATAAATAGGCTTTCTAACACTGAAAGAATTTTTCAAGTCGGACCAGGAGTTCCTGAGATAAGCGCTTTCAAGCAAACGAACAAACTCTTCAGCTTTAAATATTAGTATTAGTTAACCCGCGCAACTTCGTCTGCGTCACAATTTTCATTGCTGCTCCGCTCCTATTGGTCTTAGCGTGTTGATATATAGCCTTTCTAGATAAATAGACTATCTTATCTTTATATATAAAAAATATTCCCTATTTCCCTTGGTCATTTCCCATCACGCTTGAACGGCTGGACCGATTTCGATAATTCTTTTTTTGTTGTGGGCGTTCTGGTCACGAGAAGGTTTTAGGCTATATATTATCACGCTATGTGCTTTGGAGGTTGAGTAATATTTAAAAATGACCGTTTTAACGACAGGCACAAGGTTCGATCCCCAGCCAGCAACAGCTATTATTTTTGTATTTATTTTATCTTTTGAACTTTATTTTTACACCAAAGTATTGTCAAAAAATAATAAAATGGGTTTTTTATAGCGCGTCGTATTAGGCACGTGACTTTTACGACCAATGAGCATGCAGGGTTTTATGTGTATATTAGGCACCTATCGTACCTACATTTATGGCCATTCTAATCGATTAATATTTTTATATTTTACCTAATGTGTCAGCTACTTATTGCCTAGGTCTATAATTTAAATTAAATGAAATATTTAGGAAGGTACCAAAAACCGAAACAGATTTAAATTCGACTTATTTTTTACCATAGAAACCTTTTAACTTCTAAATTCTAAAACGAAAGTAAATAATATTTCAAATAACAGGTAACGGCTATGAATGACTGCCGCGTCTATCCGGTGGCCGACGTAGAATGGCCGTTAGTTACTATCGGGTGTTTTGTTAGAATAGAATAGAATAAAATTTATTTGCATTAAAACATGGTATTGAAGATGGTACAAAAACTAAAATACAGAACATGCAAGTTTTTTCTTAACGTCATAAGCGTGCAAATGTTTTGTAGGTACTGACAATTAGACATTTTTTTTTTTTTGTTAAAAACTCTTTTATACTATAAAAATTATTAGTGCAACTTCAAAGCATTAACAAGTAGGAGTCGCGGTGAGAATAAACACCATCGGGACTCTTTGATCCTTTTGCAAATACCTAATTGTCTTGCGGCTTATCTGTTCAATAAAATTGTTTTTCACACCAACTGCAAGCAAACGTCAAATTATTTTCCTTGCAAACCTAAGCTAAAGTACTCGTAGGTAACTCCGCCACTAGGTGCAGCTAGCGCAGTCAAAATGCGTTCCATTTTCAAATCACATTATTGCAGGTGGGCAGGAGCCACAGCTTAGGATGCGCGACCTGCTAGTCTATTCTGTAAATAACCATTTCGATATCGAGCTTCAACTGAGTGGCAAACCTCACGAAGTGAGCTTTATAACACACAACATAAAGGTCATACGTTTGACGTAATTCGATACTCACCTCGGATTCCGTTTCGACATACGAAAATGTTGTTACAGAATAGGGGTAATACTGCGCCTTGCGGCGGGGACCGACGCGCGCCATCTGTTTTCATGGTTAGAGCACAATTTACCCGCAGAAGGTGTGAAAAGTAGAGTATGCTCCTCAGGGATAAAGGTGTCTTTGCCTTGGGCTAGCTTAAATCCCTCGCTGCATTCAGGATTCTTGTATTAACTCCCTCGCTTCGCTCGTGAATTAAATCCATCCAAGTGCCGTGAGGGAGTTTTAAACTCCCTCGCGGCTGAAAGTCAAATTAAATAATTAATTATTTTTTGGAATTCAATATTACGTCCGTGTCATAAGACACTGCTTTTTATCCCCTCGGCTCATAATCTACTATTTATGTGTCCAGAATTTGGTACTAGGGATTAAAAATGGTACCTACTGTACTTGTAGGTGTCTTTTTGTGATTTAGTTAGAAGTAAAGTTTAGTAGAGAAATAATAACTAAGTAGATACTTGATATCAAAAAAAGGGAATTATGATTTAAAGCTAAGCTGGAATTTCGAGATTGCCTACTTGCTACTATTGAAGCAAGAATCAAAAATGAATTTGACTACGATAGGATATTGTTACGTAAGTACATATTGGGATATGAAAAAATAGGGTAAGTGAAATAAAAAATAGCATTTCGTTTATAAATTTTATTTCTACAATCTATTAATAATTTTACACAATCTGTAATTTCCAATTTTTTTAAAAATAGACAAAACCCATTCTAAATTCAATTTGGTTTACCAACACTTTACAATCCATTTAAATTACTTTATCCCGAAAACAAGCGACATAATACATTTTAAAAATATGTAGGTACGTACGTGTTCATCACTAGTAAGATTTTGAAGCTCACACACTGAAAGTCTACTACGGTACTACTAAACAGTAAAAGTACTAAACTGTTAAAGATTTGCGAGTGTTAAATTTTGCTCATAGCTCAGCATTCTTCTTCTTTAAATAGGTAACTTGCAAGCTTCCTTCTATCTCGACTCTGCTTGGCCTCGTAGTTGTTCCGCTCGCGCTTCTTCCGGAAGGAGTCGGCAGCGGTATGGCTGGACTGCACCTCCGCATCCTCGGGTTGTTACCCAACAAAGTTCCTCCGTTCTTCTCCGACGTCACTCGCATGACATCTTATTCAAACGCCTGGTACTACACGTCGTCAGGCAATGATTCTGAGTCGTAGAACTCTGCTGATTCCGGTAGCGAGGGCACGGTCGGTTTGCTGTGCGACCAGCTCCCGATGGAGTCGGGAGACGTCCATGATGGCATCGGATACGACAATGGCAGGTACGGATACATCACTGGCTGATACGGATACTACACTATTTTACATTTTACAAATATTTCTTCACCACTTATAGGATTTTCAAGTTCAAACACTGAAAGTCTACGTCACAGTAATGACGTAGGTAGACTTTCGTACTTTCGTTCATTCGTAGAGCCGGGATAGAAGGAAGCTGAGGGAAGGACGCTGTCAATAAATTTGTCCACAGCGTCCGCAGACCCCGGCAGACAATTTTGCTCGTAACTCAGCTATCTTTTTCTTCAAATAGGTAGCTTCCAAGGCCAGTCGCATTCCGCGTAGCTTTCGTTTGTCTCGGCTCTGCTTAGCCGCGATATTGTTCCGGTCGCGCTGCTTGCGGTATGCTTCGTCAGCGCGGCTGGTCTGCACCGCCCTTCGCATCCTCGGGTTGTATGGCACCAGGGATCCACCATTTTTCGCAGCCATCGCTCGCATGGCAGCTCTCTCAAACTCCTGAAACTCTTCGTCGTCAGACAATGAGTTGTAGAGCTCTGCTGACTCCGATGGCGAGGAGGCGGGTGGTTTGCTGTGCGACCAGCTCCCGATGGAGTCGGGAGACGTCAATGATGGCACCCGATATGGAAATGGCGCTGGCTGGTGTGGATATGGCGCTGGCTGGTGTAGATATAACGTGGACTGGTTAGGATACGGGGCGTGGTACACAGATTCCGTGTACGTGTGCTCCGTCAGAAACGAAGATTGTGGAGCAAAAGACGCGGGAAGCGGAGACGCTGTCTCCGCCATCACCGCGGGTTTGCTCAAATCAAGGGCAGCTTCCTGGGCGTATGGAGTCCACAAAGCCATTTCGAGAAGTTATCGTCTTGACGTGCAAATCACGAATATCGTCTATTTCGACGGGCGACTGTCGCTATCGTTTAAAAGAGGCGGGGCTTAAGTGCACCCCCCCACCCGGACGAAGGGTTGAGTGCAGGTAGCACCCTAACGGACCTCGAGCGGTGAATAATTTACGAATTACTATTGGGTTTTAAGTGAAGATAACGTAGTAGTTCTTATTGTTGCGCGACTAATTAATAAAGCGTAAACATGTCACTAATGATTTTGTTTGTCGGCCAATGAAGTTTTGACTTTGGAGTTGATGTTTGTTCCATGTTCTTTTACTAATTAGGGTATTTACCTAATGACTCAAATTAACATCTTTAAAAACACATTTATACCTACGATTAAATAATCTATAAGAGTTTGAGATCTCACTAGGTGTACTAGGTGATTGCTGTATCTAAGTATGCTATAACTATCAAATGTATTAGTTGATTAGATATGCGCTACTTCTGTCTGCACGGAATACGGAAGGTATTCCATTTCAACCCTGTTGATGATACGCAGAGCGTGTTTATTTTAATACTATAACATTCCCAGCTAAGTTATTCTTAAAAAAATAAGGTGGTCCAACGTTGAGCACATGCGGAATGAGCACAACAAAAATAACAATAATTAAATAAGTATTTACTTACCTACCTAGTTTACAGTTTTAGCAAAGGGTTTTGTTAGGTACTTAAAGGCGTATATTTGAAATTTATGGTAGCTCAAAAGCGCCGAGGGACGCCGCGCACTCGACGTGGCCCCGCATGCTTCCACGTGGAGAGTTCGAAATATCGAACCTAGCGCCAAAGCATCAAAATAATTCAAACCACCAACTGATTCAGTGTTGCTCGCACACAAACTTCATAAGTTTCTGCTGTCAAAATATTAACAAAATGCAGCACTCTTATAAACAGTGATTAGACGTAGAGTAAAGTAAAATATTGAACGCAGACAAATAATTATTTATTTTTAAGATTTATTTTTTCAGTTGTTACTAAATTATATCATGTTTACGACTTGTTGACGTCCCTAACTTATTTTGAAAACTACTTATTCGGTAGATTTTGTAGGCACATGGCCACAATTGTGCGATAGAGATAGCACTAGAGATTTTTTAGCACTTGGAAGCTAATGGAGTAGATCAGTTGTAAAAAATCAGCTTATCATAATTTAACTAAGTATGTTATAGAAACGAATGAAATGATAAGTAGTTAATTTGTTTCTTTTTTTGCCGTGGCTTCGAACACGTACACTCTTTCTCATAAACCGTGCATTTTTAGGAGATGGTTTTTTATCGGTGAAAAAAATTGTTTCTATAAATATATTTTAACTCTTTATAATAATAAGGTTAGTTAAATACTTAGTTAACCATAACCCAAGAACCTAAATCTGATGCAACGACCTTTTCAGTAAAATTCCGATGGAGTTTTACATGAGCGCCGCTGCTATTATATGCGGCACGTCGCCGTTGTTATATGCGTAATGTCCTTAGTGACCGACAAAATTGGTCAACTGAGGATATTTTAGCGTATGCCATTCACGTTTGGAGTAAAGCCATCGATAAGCACGGGGTGATACTAGCGGTATCCCTTGATATCTCGAAGTGAGCTTCCTTCCTTCGTTCTGCCCACCGGATTGTCTGATTGGATTGCAGATTTCCTGAGGGATCGGTCTATCTGAGTGGTCATAGGTGGCTGCTCGTCCGGACTGCTAAATATAAATGCCGGAGTTCCTCAGGGGTCGGTGCTCTCGGCAACATTGTTCCTATTGCATTTTAATGCATTGCAGTCTCATCTGTAACTTAAACTGTTAATTAATTTGTGAGCATTACATAAGGGCTCACAAATTTACACAAGGGATTTTGGTATTATGAGCTTTATTCAGACAAAGTCTAGACTAAGTCAAAAGGGGCTGCTTCTGTGTAACCGTGTGTCACAAAAAGGATTAGGTTTGGTTCTCAATTGCAGAACCCTTCCGCGTGCACGTTGGTTAACGTTAACGGTGGTATTATTACCAGGTGCGCAGTGGCCTTCCTCATAATATTCTGTTGAGTAATATTAACGATGATAAAGCAGCATTATTTACAGCAGACAGTTACATACTGGAAGCGAATCTTCACATTTTCTAGAAATGTTTAGGTTTTGTTAAAGAAAGGTAAACAATCTTGATATGTCTTGTTATTCAAAAACTCGATTTAAAAATGAATTGCAACTAAAATATATGTAACTAAATCAATTGAACCATCGGTTTAAGCAGTAGTTTATTTGCTTGTTTATACATAGGCACGTATTTCTGTAAAAAGTCACATCAAGATTTTTTACTTTTATTTAAATACCTTAATCTTTAGGTGCTGCCTGCTTAGGTATTGGTTATATGTTTTAGCTGAATCATCAACAATCGTTTCAATCAATAGCAACATTCTCGGCACCAACATTTATGGCCTGCCCTCATAGGACATTATAGATAGGATTTATTTAGTTTGTAAATTTATACAGGGTTATTTGTAAAACACCAGAAACCTCTTAGGCAGTGAAAGTACACATGATTATAAGCAACTTTTACTTTGGGAAAACTCCGAAATCTCGAAAAAAATATCAACTGTTTCATACAAAATGCAATATTTAGCCAATGAAAATGTATGAAACAGCTGATATTTTTCTCGAGCTTTCGGAGTTTTCCCAAAGTAAAAGTCGCTTATAATCATGAGTACTTTCACTGCCTAAGAGGTTTCTGGTATTTTACAAATTACCCTGTATAATAGAAGATAAGAAAACTGCACTTAACTCGAGCAATGAAACATTTTTCTTATCATTTATAAAGCCAAGTGCTAGTTTAGTTTTTGTCTTCCGTACTAAGCTGGCTGTTGTTAATACTTTCATTGGTCTCAAATTAAGAGCACCGCGACATCGCTTATAGAACAGCACAATATCGGAAGTAAGTAGTATTGAGTCACACAATACGACTGTGCGACAAATAGTCCGCGCTCATGTCCGAACCGCGACAGTTGCGACGTTATTAACGCACTGATGATTCGTATGAAAGCGTGCGCTGGACAAGCGATTATTTCTTTGAAGTTATATTTATGGTTTCCGCTAATATGCAGAAATTAATGTCAAATTTTGGAGGAAGTAATACGCTTCTTCGTTAGACTTTGCTTGAATGAAATTGAGCAAAGTTAGGTCGCTCGACCTTTTCACTTTACTATTTTACCCTGAATACCACCAGCCTTATTTATAAAAACTTTTTAACCATATGCATAGTTTAAATACTAATTAACAGATTTCAGTCCATTTTAAATAGGTGATCTCGCATTCTCACTAGTTACCTACCGTTAAAGCGTCACAAGCACTATTTCTATTTACATTAAACTTTATAAACATAGACAGTTTAAATACCCACTGATTAGCAGATTCTAAATTCAAATTCTTCATGGAAAGCTTGAATAAATAATCTGGTCATCGGTGTTTAATTACGCATTAATTTCATTATGAATGAGCCCGCAATTCTGCAGTTTCTCGCTACAATATTTATTTATTCCATTGCGAAAATAGGTTTTGAGCACAATTACTCAATCATATTATTATTACTCCACAATTCATACCTGAATCTAGGTGTAAAAACATTGGTAGCGTGGCGGCCATATTGTCCGATGGCGGTCACCGCGGCGGTGACGGCTTAAACTAACTGAGCATGTTTGCGCTGAAAGGATTCGTGTTATCTTTGCTTACGCTACTGTTTCACTTGTTGTGAGTTAAATTAAATAATTATTTATTATTATTTATTTATTATATACTTTATTGTATACCTCATAACAAGCACAGTAAAAACTCTTATAAAAACTAGTGTACAATGGGCAGTCTTATCGCACAGGGCAATCTCTTACAGACAATCTTTGGATGCACTGAACTAAAGAAGTTAGATTTAGGGCGGTCAATGTACAAATATCATAAATAATATTAATAGAGAGATATACATAATAATATAAAACAAATACATACAATATTAAGTATTATACTAATAAATATCAAATATGTAACAGGGAAAGGAGACAAAATGTTATAGTAACAGGTGATGTTCCTTCACCAATTTTATAAATGTTGGTTAATTATAAAAGTTCTATTTCATTAGTTCTACACTCACCTAATCATGACATAAGTCCTCTCTACCTATTATTACTCATGAAGTAAGACTTTGTTACGTTTTTAAATAGGTCATGGGGGCTATCAGGATGATACTAAAGCCAAGTAAGACTTTTGAAGACTTAGCTTCATGAGCAGCATGATCGACCACCCTTCCACTAAAGAATTATTTCCTAAGAATCCCAGATAAGTTAAACATTATTTTGTAAGTGAACATCAGTCACACAGATTACTGCGCCAGGCAATACTATCTGTTACCGTTAATACAACGTAAATAACGGTTTGATTGTCTCAGAGACTCTATTTTGCAAACTTACAAACCGTCGCATTGTCTTGTCCTGACACAAAAGGGTTGCTCCAAGGTTGGTCCTTTGCGAACGTCGCACAATGCGGATTATACAATTTGCATGTTGAGTTTGCAGGGTTCGTTCCGAGAATGTTGACTTGTACTAATGATTAAAAAAGTTAATGCGTGTCTGAGACAAAGATGGGGTCTCGGGATTACTTGTCACCTGAGTAAGTCTGACGACACTGAGAACACCCAGGAATTGTACAAACCCTCAAAACTTTACTTTATTTGAATCAACAATGGAAGATATCCTTGCGAAACTTGCAGCAGGTAACAAGCCTGCGATTATTTGTGGGCATTTTTAAATCGTTTAATGTGTCTAATGTGTTTACAGAACCAACTAGGTAACACCAAATTCTTCAACCTGTATCGATAATGTATTCTGCGATCGTGAATATTTAAATAAAGCCATAGTTAATTACCTTCCCTCTGATCATAGTGGTCAATTGGTAACATGTAAGTTTAAAGCAGCCTTGGAAAAAAATCATATACAATATAGGCCAATTACAACTGGCAAACTAGCTAAATACAATGGTACCGTACTAAATAAGTTAAATGTTCTAGGCCATAACATTGAAGATGCTCATAAACTTTATGATAAAATTTATTTTCAGTGGTTCTAAAGGAATTCAATGCAACTTTTGAAAAGAAGTCTAAGGATACTTTCCCTAAGTATGTATTTAGTGACTGGGCGACTAAAGGCATTAGCATAAGTAGGGAAAGACTAAATGAGCTATATGGCCTTAATTCTTTCATTAACACTGAATCGTTTTATAAGCTTGTAACCAAATATTCTAAAGTGTTCAAAATACTTGCAAGGTAGCTAAAGCCCTATATATATATATATATATTAGCAACAAGATCAAATCGTCAGAAAATAAAATAAAGACAGTTTGGAAAGTTATAAATAAGGAAACAAATAGAAATAAAGTACGAAACACTGATTATTTACTGGAGACTGCACATGGTGCCAAAAGCTTTAATTTAGAAGTAGCTCAAGAATTTGTAATTTTTTTCACTAATATAAAAAGCTACGGTATCTTTAAATTCTTCACCTAAGGTCTCATATAATTTATTAAAAGCTAACGTCCCAGATTGTTCGGTTAAATTCCAGTTCAAACATATCAACCCTGTGACAGTCGTAAAAGCTTTCCGGCAAATTAAAATCAAATTGACCGAAGACATATGGGGAATGTCTATTAAAGTGTGCACGTCCATAATTGAAACTATAGCACCATACTTGGCTTTAATATTTAATTTATTTGTGGACCAAGGAGTATTTCCGGATATAATGAAATATAGTAAGTTTATACCACTATTTAAATCGGGCGACAGCAAAGACACCAATAATTGTACACCTGTATCTGTATTGCCGGTTTTTAGCAGTGTTTGAAAAAGTAATGCTCTATCAGACGCTCAGTCATTTTAACATCAATAGAATCTAACACGATCAACAGTATTATTTTACCAGGGTTGCTGTATGACTGACGCTGGTGCCTCGTTGTTAAAACACATATATTCAGCGTGGGAAGAGGCGCAAGATGCCATAAGAATCTTTTGTGACCTCTCCAAGGCAATTGATTGTATAAATTACGAAATCTTGCTCTTGAGCCGGTGCAAAACAATAATAATGACGGGTGGGAAAAAGTTTCACACCGCAGAAAGCGTAATATGAGCTACCGATACCTGGGCACCGCTGGTACCGCCAGGGTGAATGAAGGGAAATTTAAAGCTGCAATAAAAACAGTGCCAATCTTCATTACTAAAGTGCATAAAGACACGACGGAAAAAGATATTGCTGATTATGTGTATTATAAAACGGGCGAGGTGATCACGCTTGAAAGTATATCGTTTAAATATCCCAAAGAATACAACGCATACAAATTATTTGTTTCGGAAACAAAAATGGAGATGTTTCTTGAAAGCAATTTATGGCCCGAGGGAATTATTTTTAGGAGATTCATAAATTTTAAAATGAGAAATTACACGAACGGTGCAAACAGCGGTACTGTGAACGGCGTATAAATAAATAGTAATGTATAACTTATTAAGCTACAATTGTAAGAGTATAAAACGCTCGGTGGAGAGTGTCAGGCAATTATGTAGTACGTCAGACATAATTGCCTTGCAAGAAACATGGTTGCTGCCCCACGATATCTCATTCCTGAGCGAAATCGACGCTAATTTCGGGTGCACTGGGACGTCGGCGGTGGACACCACGGCCGGCATGTTACGAGGACGGCCCTACGGCGGAGTTGCACTGCTCTGGCGAAGAAGTGTTTTTGATAACGTTTCGGTAGTACAGTGCGATAACCCGCGAGTGTGTGCCATTAAAGTATGTATGAAATCAACGTCATTTCTAGTGTTCAGTGTATACATGCCGACGGATAACAGTGCGAACTTAGCAGATTTTACGGACTGCCTCAGCCTGGTGAGTGCTGTAATTAATAATAACAATATCGAAACTGCTTTTCTACTCGGAGACTTTAATTCACATCCCAATGAACAATTTTATATTGAATTGGTTTCTTTTTGTCGGGAATCTGAGTTATTATGTGCCGATATTGAACTGTTAGGAGTAAACTCTGACACTTATACATTCGTGAGCGATGCGAATGGCTCGAGACGTTGGCTGGATCACTGTGTTGCTACGAAAGCGGCCATGTCTACTTTTATTAATGTAACTGTTAAATATGATGTACTTTGGTCCGACCACTTCCCTCTGGTAGTGCAGTGCAACTTGAATGAAATCAAACCAAAATTGTGCAATTTAAATAGCAATAAAAATCTATTATCTAATAAAGTAAAATGGGGTGAAAGAAAACCTAATCAAATTGACATTTATACTAAATTTTGTAATGATAATTTAAAATATATTGACTTTCCAATTGAATTAAGTGCATGTTGTGACTATGTTTGTAATGATTTGAACCACAGAATTATTATTGATAAAATGTATAATGACATAGTTAATATTTTATGCCAAGCAGCTTCTGAAGGGTATGAAGTAAATAGGGTGCGAAATAAGAAACCAGTTATGGGGTGGAATAGGCACGTGAGTGATGCTCACGTGCAGGCCAGGCTAAAGTTTGAGCAGTGGGTGTCTTACGGCAGGCCGCGGGAGGGACGTGTTTGGACTGATATGCAAACAAGTCGAAAAATTTTTAAGTCGCGCTTACGATGGTGTCAAGACAATAGGGACCAAATTAAAATGGACATCTTGGCGTCGCGTCATTCTAAGAGTGACTTCCGTGGTTTTTGGAAGTCCACCGATAAACTCAATGGTAGGCCAGGCCTGCCCGTGAGCGTCAGTGGCGCTGCTGATGTCACAGGGATTGCCGAGCTATTTAGGCAGCATTTCGCTGTTTCGTCGCCGTTGGGACCGTCACAGTTTACAGGCAGTGCTGGTTGTAGTGGTAAGGAGTTCAGTGTCCGGTTTACGGCAAAGGAGGTAAGACATGTCATTATGTCTATGTCGAGGGGCAAGTCTCCAGGCCACGATGATTTAAGTATTGAACACCTTAAGCATGCTGGTCATCATCTGCCCAGAGTCTTAGCGATGTTTTATTCCTTGTGTATAGGACATTCGTATCTGCCTGAGCGGATGATGAAAACTGTGGTGGTGCCAATTATTAAGAATAAAACCGGCGATGTTAGTGATAAGAATAATTATAGGCCCATTTCTTTGGCCACTGTTATTTCGAAAGTGCTTGACAGTTTGCTTAACACTAGGCTGGATAAATATTTAAATTTACATGATAACCAGTTTGGTTTCAAAGCCGGTCTCTCTACAGAAGCAGCTATATTGTGTTTAAAGCAGACTGTCAAGTACTACACTGATAGAAATACACCTGTCTTTGCTTGCTTCCTCGACTTATCGAGGGCATTTGACTTGGTTTGCTATGATCTGCTGTGGCAAAAATTGCAGCAAGCGTCAGTGCCAGATGAACTGATCCGGATCTTTCAATACTGGTACAACAATCAGGTCAATGTTGTTCGATGGTCGGGGGCTTATTCGACCCCATATAGGTTAGAGTGTGGCGTGAGGCAAGGAGGGCTAACCTCACCGAAGCTCTTCAACCTGTATGTTAATGCGCTGATAGAGAGGCTCAGCAACACGCATGTCGGTTGCCATATTGGAGGTGTGTGCCTAAACAATATCAGTTACGCTGACGACATGGTGCTGCTGAGCGCCTCTGTCTGTGGTGTGTCAAGGCTGATTGGCATTTGTGAGAAGTATGCTGAAGAACATGGTTTGTTGTATAACACGAATAAGAGCGAGTGCATGGTCTTTCGGGCCAGAGGGGGGTGTCCAGATTACTTACCAGCAATTAAGCTCAACGGATGCCCACTCAATACAGTTGACACGTTTAAGTATCTTGGGCATTTATTAACCGCTGACCTGAAAGACGATGCAGACATTGAAAGGGAACGTAGGGCGCTGTCTGTTCGTGCGAATATGATAGCTCGCAGATTTGCTCGGTATTCGAGGGCCGTCAAAATAACCCTATTTAGGGCATTTTGTACGTCCTTTTATACTGGCAGTCTGTGGGTGGATTACACGCAGAAACAGTACAGCGCTCTACGTGTCCAATACAACAACGCGTTCAGGATGCTCTTGGGGCTGCCTCGCTTTTGTAGCGCGTCGGGGATGTTTGCCGAGGCGCGTGTGGATTGTTTCCACGCAATCATGCGCAAGCGGTGCACATCCCTATTGCATAGGGTGCGGGGCAGCCGCAACAGTATCCTGAGCGCTTTAGCTGATCGCTTTGACTGTCAGTACGTGAACCACTGTTACATGGTTCATGTACGGACTGATATTGCCATATTATTTTAATCTCACTATTTTAATTTTAATCTATTATAATCTATATCTATTGACATTAATCAATTGAATAATATGGGTATAATGTTTCTGAAATTTAAATGTAAATTCATAATAATTAATGTGAGCTATTGTTATTTATCAAAATTATTGTATTAATTGTCTATGGGTTTCTTGGCCTGAAATAAATGAGTTTTAATTTAATTTAAAGCTACGACATACGGACTAGGTAAACTTGCACTCAGTCTAGTAAAATCTTACTTAAATGATAGACAGCAGCAAGTTCAAGTAAATGGTGCTTTTCTCTTTCTAGTATATATTAATGATCGACCCCATCTTTTAAATAAACAACCTCAAACGGTATTATTTGACGTTCCATAAATCTTGACGACGTAAATAACGCTAAATTGAAACATCACTACACGCATTATGATATCTAGACTCATGCTTTATATGAAAATTTATGCAATAGAATAACACTTATCGTATGCAACGGAATATAGAATAAATGCATGTATTGTATAGATTTTACCTACGTAGTACTACTTTGCATACGTTGCGTACGTGGGACCAGTTTGTTTCTCGCTTCATGCACGACTACTCAATAGTAATTCGGAGTGACAATGTGAATTTCAAACATTTTTCGTATATGTAGATAACTCATTGACATTACAACATTTCGTTCCTCTTGAATGACTTTTTTTCATGTTATTACCATTCAGGGTTTAAATGAACTTAGAGGGTTATTTTCACGATTAAAATGGTAATGATTCTTCACTTAAATACGCGTTACGGACACTAATCGTATTTTGTTCAACATACAGCTTCACACTGTCCGGCAAATTAGAAAAAAAAAACACAAAAATGTTTGAATTTCGCAGGCTACCCTGGCGCTTCCACCTTAAATATTGAAATAACCAATTCGATTGTGTTAAATTACATTATTTTCAATTGACTTTAATAATACTGAATAGCGTAATTTAGAGGTTCATAGTAGGCCTCCCATAAAATGTGTAAGTATTTGTACGCCAAATGGTAAAACATAGAGAAACTATAAATTAACCATTGTGACATCTTGCACACTATTGTAACCTATTACCTGAACTATTGTAACAAATAAAGACGTTTGAAAAAAAAACATACGGTTAAGTGCGTACAATCACTAGCAGTTGCATATTAAACAGGAAAAGCGGCCAGCCGCTAGCCGCCCCCGCGGCCAACCGTTACTGCGTAGGAGAGCTTCGTGCTGTTTAACTCGATTGCGTTAGCGTAAACATTCACTTATGTCAAATTGCATAGAAAAAAAAAATCCGTTATTATCACCAGACGGAGCTTATTCAGTGTTAATCAACTGTTGTTTACGCTACCGCAATCAAGAACGTTAAAAAACTCCAGTTTATCTATTGCTTGGATCTTTATTACATCGATAGTGGACCTATTTATTTAGTAGTGCAAATTTAATTATGTATTCTGAATAATTATCATTGCTCGCAAAACCGCTCTAGTTGAAAGTTCAGCAGTTTTTTTAATAATATTGGTTGGACAACTCTTAGCTTAAGAAACTATTCAAAATGACTTCATTACACTTTATAAATGCGATAAACCAAACCTAGGTCCATCAATCAATCATCAATCAATGTTTATGATATTCTTCCGTTACTGAGTGAGCGAGTGACTGACAGACAACGCACAGCCAAAACTGCTGGTCGTAGGAAGTAGAAATTTAACATGTACTTTCCTTGGACAGTGAAAGGGAGCAATAAGACAGGATTCCTCGAAATTCCTGAGGGAAAGGGAAAATACGGATAATGCGCGTATGAAGTCGCGGGCAAAAGCTAGTACTCAAATAACTGCCACAGGGCCAGTACATTGTAACATTATATTATTCAGCTCTTCGTGAAATTAGTCAACATGTGTTGAGCGATGTTTATGTAACATGCAGGCGACAGTCGGCACAAACGCAATTAATACTTAAAAAGATTAGTTGCGCCGATTAAAGCGACACTTTTTGCCAAAATCCGAACCCGTTCGATAGCATCACAAACAAGAACATGGGCAATGGCACATAACTGTCAAATATAGCGGACTATAGACATCTGCATCTCAATGCAGCTGCAACCACCCCTCGTGCAAAATAGAACCTTAACGCGTTCCCACCAAGCTTCAGTTTTGCGTGTACTCTATCTGATCTGTGATTCTATGAAGATCCGCTATAAATCACCACGATGCAAGTACTTATTAGTTTACTGAGCAATAAACGGTACTCCTTAAAACATCGAAATGACTTGACTCTGTTTGGTTTACCTCGTCGTCCATACAATGATACACTCTATCTTATCTGTGATTCTATGAAGACCCGCCAGTACTCATTAGTTTACTGGACAATAAACTGTAGGTACTTTTTTAAGTTGCCGTCATTTATTGCCGTATTGTTTGACATTTTGTTTTTTATGGTCGAGCCCGCATTTACCTCGAGTGTCGGCGTTCTTTTAACTGTCGTGATTACCTCGCTCGTGTTAATTTCGGCAGCTAGACTGTCGTTAGGTTTTATACGTTACTACCTGTGCAACTTCATCTGTGTCACATAAGAGAGAGAACAAAAATAAAATTTTCTCCGTTTTTGCAAATGTTTCATTGATGCTCCGCTCCTATTTGTCTACACGTGTCAGAATTGTGAAGGGGTGCAATGAGTCAGCAGACACCAATTCTGAACCGATTTTAATAATATTTTTTTTATTCGAAAGCCTTTACTCCTGAGGTAGTCCCATTGTCACCAAGTCAGAATCTGATGATGGGATCCCTTGAAAATCGAGGCAAACCCTCAAATTTTATAAGCAATTCGGATATTTGTGCCTGGTAATCATCATCTTATGGTGCTGAGCTGATGATGGAAGGTATAAGTCAGGATCTGATGATGGGATCCCATGAAAAATGTTTGTTCAGCGATCTTTTCGCCAATTGTTAACCGATTTGGATGATTCTTTTTGTTTAGAAGAATATTTTTTCGGACTAGTTCCATTTAAATTTGGTAAAGATCTGGAGAAGAACTTTGAAGGTAGGCAACGGAACTCTTTAAAAAATAATAGCAAATGGATCGGGATTTCTGAAATCGCATGTCTGTTGATTGTTTACACCAGTTCATAACATAACATCATGCCGGAACGCTGTGTTTGTGGTTTCTGCGTACCATTAAAAGTTAAAATAAAAAAACTTTTTAGCAAAAAAATAAAACCGACTTCCAAAAACAAACCGTAAAATCCAAAAACAACGACTTTTTGGAAGTCGGTTTTAATTTTATGTTAAAAAGTTTTTTCTTTTTTTTTTTCTGTATTTATTTAGGGACATTTAAAATCGCAAAGCGTATGTCAGTCTAGGGTTAAAAAGTTTTTGAGCGGTGCTTTTGAAATGCTTAGCTACTAGGCATGCGTTGACCTTTAAAATTTGCACAGCTGAGCTGATAACTATTTGAAGTTTTATTGAAATTGCTTTTTTTGTGAAAATAGCGAATTAACGACTTTTTAATTAAAAATCTTATTGAGTTTGGTCAGAATAACGATTATGAGCAGTCTAAAGTAAAAAAAACTCCAGAGAAAAATGAAAAAATGTGTGTCAAATCAAATAAAAGGGCGAGGGTTTTAATTATATATTTTTTTCATCATTTTAAAACAAAAATATTGAAGTTATTCAAGAAATTAGACCAAAAATGATCGATCCCCCTTCGCTTATCTCCGGAACTACTGAGCCTGATGTTAAAAAAATGCAGATAATAGTTATATTCCTAAAGATTACAGGAACACTTTTCTTATTACAAAATGTTGTGCAAAAATACTTCAGAAAAACATCCATCCATCGTAGACTTTGTCGCTGTCATCTCTGACCTAGACAGCCAAGAGCCAGCCCATCACTAATAAAAAAAACGGATATCTTATTGTTCACAATGTGCTATTAAATCAATAAACGTTTTTACAAACTGGAACTTCTGAGAAAAATAATTACAAACATGTGAATGGACGCAGAGAAATGTAGCATTGGGAGATTCGAAAAGCCGAGGCCTGTAGCACAATGTCGTACCGTATCGCTACGTTGCTACGCCGTAGCACGATGTGGCTACGCCGTGGCAAATCGTAGCATTGCGTGCCGGCTGATGATATCGGGTTAAGCGGTGGGTTGCAGTCCCCATAAATGTCGTTTTTGACTAGGTCTGTCCGTCTGTCACAGCTTGATATCTCAAAAACTGCTAGTGCGATCTACTTAAAATTTGGAACAGTTTTAGATGACGTTTGTTCAACTATTTTGCAAATAAGAAAGTAATAAAAAGTCTATAATTTTTTTTGCAACAGCGCGTGAATGGGGTTCTTAATAATTGTAAGTGTCGCCACTAGGGAGTATTATATGAAAGCACGCTATTTGCACATTTTAAAACATTTTTCTTTTTTTAACCTCAGAAGAAAAAAAGGAACCTTTATAAGATTACTCTCTTGTCCATCTATTTGTCTGTCCGTGTTTCACCGTCGATTTTCTCAGGAACAGGTGGACCTAGAAAGTTGAAATTTATACCAGATTCTGAGGTATATAGTCCCTATTAGGTCCTGAGTAAACGCGATACAAAGATATGGGTCAAATTTAGAATTTCATGAAAACCTGTAAGTACAAAAATTTACCTTAATTTTCAACTTTTCTTATTTTTCGTTTTTTTTTCCTTTGTTTGTGCTATAAGACTTTGCTTTTAACCAAAATTGACAATTCTAGGTTAGCCGATCAACGAGAAGTAGTTTCCATTAATCTAGAACCACGATATTTGGCAAGTAATACCGTCTTATTCTACAAGTATACGGGAAAGTCTGACAACTATATATTTGTAATTTATCAAAAAAATCAAGTCTTTATTTAAAGTAATTTGTAGCTACAAATTTGCACGGAACCCTCAGTGGGCGAGTCCGACTCGCACTTGGCCGGTTTTCGAATTTTGACGAAAAATTGTACCACCGGCCCTTATCTCCGAGGTTTGCATAAAGAAAAAACTGAAATTATTCTATGCGATACAAGTTTATATCATATCTCTAAAGAGCACACTTTTTCAGAAATCATTAACAAAAATTACACACACCATACGAAACTGCAATAAACACCGCAGTGTTAAAAGGCTTCGCCGATGAAAGTTTAAAACATTTCTTGTTTTATATGATGGTATGGAGCACTCACTGCGCTAGTCCGACTCACTCTGGACCGCTTTTTTGTATTAATAGATCAAAAATCAAAATCTAAAGGTATTAATTCAAACAAGGCTGAAAATCAGCACTTTTTGAACGTCAAAATTTACATGAAGACAGTCCCCCGAATCGGCCGCCCGTCACCACTTCCTAGTATTTTAGCTGGGAAGAAGAAGTGGCCAACAAACTCCCCAGCAACACAACTGTCTGTTAAATTTGAAAAACTTGAATATATTATTCAACATTTTATGATAGATATCGAATATTAAATTAAATTAAGTAACACATGTCAGCTAGCGATCTATATTATCCCAACAATTAAATATGAACATTGATAAAACTAATTATATAGGTAGTTAAACAAGTAAATAGTCAAGTATACAATACTAATTAAAATGAGCCTCCAGGGATAAATAGCGCGCCCGCTTACACGTGCAACAATGGAATGGTATTTAACCATAAGCTGTGACCCATAGTCACAAGCGATAAACTAGGACCATTGCTTATAACACTTAAAGGATATAACAATAATAAATCACGGTCAGCAAGACGACCAGTCACCGCTATCAATTTGTCGAGGTCGGTAGGTAACCAGTTAATGCAGTAAAACTCATGTTAATGAGAAGATTGTGTCAATAAAAAAAGTAAAAAAAAAACCAGAAATTACACAGCGACCAACTATTTTTATCGTCGAAGTAGTCGATTATAGTACAGTATGCCTTCGAAATAAGGACACATTTCACTTTCGCTTTAAAAGCATAAAAAAGCAAGTCTAGAAAAGAAACAGGTAACGAAGTATAAAAGCGGATACCAAGCCCTACAAAGTGGCCCTGGACCTTACGAAGACGGTGTAAAGGAGCATGTAGTTTGTGCTTATTTCTGGTGTTAAGGCTTTGGATATCACTAGCTTTGGCATATAAATGTATATTTTGCCTGATATACAGTATGTTGGCAAAAATAAACTGCGAAAAACCGTGAGAATACCTATTTCTTTAAATTATTAATAGGTATTGCAAGACTCGCGTTTGACCACTATCTCACCCGATATAAGCGGTTATGTGGCCGATGATGAAGCACGCTTGCTTCATCATCATCGCCGAAAGACGTTCACTGCTGGAAGGAGGCCTCCCCGCGCGTATCGCCACTACAATTGGTCCTGTGCGTCTCGCATCCATCGGCTACACACGACACACACACCAGGCTTGCTTTTTCTTAGAAGTTACCTATACACTCTCTCTCCCAGGTTGTAGCAATCAGGATACTCTGACTCCGGCAGGGAATCCTAAGCTGTACGCAAAATGATAGTATCCTATCTTCTCCCTTACCGATATAAATATGATATATAGCCTATAGCCTTCCTCAATAAATTGGCTTTAAAAAACTGAAAGAATTTTTCAAGTCGGACAAGCAGTTCCTGAGATAACGCGTTCAAGCAAACGAACAAACTCTTCAGCTTTAAATATTAGTATTAGTTAACCCGCGCAACTTCGTCTGCGTCACAATTTTCATTGCTGCTCCGCTCCTATTGGTCTTAGCGTGTTGATATATAGCCTTTCTAGATAAATAGACTATCTTATATTGAAATAATTATTCAAATCGGACCAGTTGCTGAGATTAGCGCATTCAAGCAAATAAAAAAACAAACTCTTCAGCTTTATATATTAATATAGATAGAGGCTCTCATCTGGATCTAAGTACTGAACCGATTTTTTTGATTCTTTATCTAATAGGAAGCTACATTATTTGTAAGTGTTATAGGCATAATAACCGGAAAATTGAAAAGACTTTTTGGTGGTTTTTGTATTTGCAAAGTAAGTCGGAGAAAAAACGGTCGGACGAAAACGTTTCTTACGCACGCTGCCTTATCGTCAAGAGAGGTAACTATATGATTGAGTTCTGGAGAAGAGTTGTAGAGCTTGATATTGCCTACAAAAACTAACTTTTTTTTACTTCGTATTGAAGTCACAAATAGTATTTTTTATATTTAAAAATAAATATTTAAATAATAACATTACTTTCAGGACGTTTTAATAATAAGACAGAGCTTGTGTAGGTGCTGACGACCATCAAACAATATTTTTGAGTGTGTACATTACGCAAACTACATTTGTAAAGGATTAACGGCCTGAGACAATGGCCTTCTGCGTAGTTTTGTGATGGAAACGGAACGGGACTGAATTGAATAGTAGAATTAGCAATAGTTACCTTATTGTCTCATTGAATATGTCTAGCAGCGAAGATTTTAACAGTAACGCAGTTCGGCCGCCGCGCCGACTGATACGTTGCAACCGTTGTTTTTGTTGATATAGCGTGGCCGCTCAACGGTCATCTTAAACCAAAATTAAAAAGAACTGCAAGATATGTTATAGTATATACATATATACATATATTAGTATGAAATGTTTAGGTGCCCAAGTAAGCAGTAAGTAATCAAAACCTCAATCAGAGTCCATTTACTAAAAAGTTCAGTTAATATAAATTATATGTACTATGTACACGACTACTAGGTACACTACTACAACATAACATAAACTTAGCAACGTTCTCTCGACCAATCACGTGGCTGAGAAATGTACACGTTGTGCAACGAACGAGCCCCGAGTGTAGGAGAGCCGGTGTAAATGGAAGCTGTGCAACCAAATCTACATGGAATGGCTATAAAAAGGCCCCAAAGGAGAGGATCCCGAATATGGGCTTGTTTTTGTTAATATGATACTGCTTCGTTGCCTCGCTAGAAGAACCAGATCTTGCAATAGCTTGTTACGAGGTACTTAGGTGTTAATTTCATAGTAGCAGCCTGCACCAAATGCCAACACAAAAAATAGCATATTCCTTCACAATTAAAAGGAATTTCAGAACAGGTGCTTCATATGTTTAAAACAACAGCTGCTCGACTTGGTACCTAAAAACATGCATTGAATGCAGTTAAAATCGGTATAGATTTTAACTGCATTAAATGCATATTTAGCTAACTAGTAAAATAAAAACTACTTAGAAGTTGGATGAGGAAAATTATTACGCTGTACAGGAAAAATAAAAAAACAGGATACCTAACTATGCGCGTACATTAGCGTGTGTTGTGAGGGCCACTTTGTTAAAGCTCTTTGAAAATGTGCTTAGAATTTAGTGATCCTTTCTAAAGAATTGTGTTGGTAAGTTGGAATCAGAATTTGTGCAAGACAAATAAGCGAGATATGGACCCTGAAGTTGGGCTCTCAATCCTCACATAGAGGATTGCGGGCCCACCTGTAACTGATAAACTATGGACGCTACAGAAAAAGTCTTTATGCCAAAATCTAAGCTCATGCCAAACAAAATTTGTGAAAACAAGATACTATCGCAAAACACTGTCCTCAATCCAAAATGGGCCCTTAATCCTCACACATGTAAAAGTTTATTACACAAATAAAATAAAACTATTAAACTACAGCTGCTGTTTCAAGTTCTATATGCTACTAAATAAATTGTGAAAATTTGTGAAAGCAAGAACAGGTCACCATTTCTTGTTCTTTGATAGTTAATAAAATTCGGGCCCCCAATTCTCCATTTCTTTTTGTTTTCGTATTAACGTAGGTAGGGTATATTTGACAAACACTAAATGTTCACTTCTTGTGAATAATTGGTGCAATAAATTCGATACCAGTAGGAAATTGAAAATGAGCTTTATTCAAATCGACTTTTTATTTTTTTAATCGACTTTTTTTGGAATTCAAAATTACGTCCTTGTCATAAGACACTGCTTGTTTTATCCCTTCGGCTCATAATCTACTATTTATGTGTCCAGAATTTGGTACTAGGGATTAAAAATGGTACCTTTTGTGTATGTAGGGTCTTTTTGTGATTTAGTTAGAAGTAAAGTTTAGTAGAGAAATAATAACTAAGTACTTGATATAAAAAATGGGAATTATGATTTATAGCTAAGCTGGAATTTCGAGATTGCCTACTTGCTACTATTAAAGCAAGAATCAAGAATGAATTTGACTACGATAGGATATTGTTAAGTAAGCACATATTGGGATATGAAAAAATATGGTAAGTGAAATAAAAAAATAGCATTTCGTTTATAAATTTTATTTCTACGATATATTAAAAATTTACACAATCTGTAATTTCCAGTACCTATTGTATAAAAATAGACAAAACCCAATCTAAATTCAATTTGGTCTACCAACACTTTATTAAATTACTTTCCCCCGAAAACAAGCGACATAATACATTTTACAAATACGTAGGTACGTACGCGTTCATCACTAGTAAGATTTTGAAGTCCACACACAGAAAGTCTACTACGGTACTACTAAACAGTAAAAGTACTAAACTGTTAAAAAGATTTGCGAGTGTTCAATTTTGCTCATAGCTCAGCATTCTTCTTCTTAGAATGGGTAACTTGAAAGCTTCCTTCTATCTCGACTCTGCTTGGCCGCATAGTTGTTCCGCTCGCGCTTC
Source organism: Lacanobia oleracea (assembly GCA_950371165.1). Classification (NCBI taxonomy): domain Eukaryota; kingdom Metazoa; phylum Arthropoda; class Insecta; order Lepidoptera; family Noctuidae; genus Lacanobia; species Lacanobia oleracea. The sequence goes on from OX493396.1 coordinate 25,409,677, forward strand.
TTCCGGAAGGAGTCCGCGGCTGTATGGCTGGACTGCACCTCCGTATCCTCGGGTTGTTAGCCAGCAAGGTTCCTCCGTTCTTCTCCGACGTCACTCGCATAACATCTTATTCAAACGCCTGGTACTCCACGTCGTCAGACAATTATTCTGAGTCGTAGAACTCTGCTGTTTCCTGGAGTCGGAAGACGTCCACGATGGCATCGGATACGACACTGGCTGGTACGGATACATCACTGGCTGATACGGATACAACACTATTTTACATTTAACAAATATTTGTTCATCACTTATAGGATTTTCAATTTTAAACACTGAAAGTCTACGTCACAGTAATGACGTAGGTAGACTTGTGTTTGTTCGTACGTTTGTAGAGCCGGGATAGAAGGAAACTGAGGGAAAGACGCTATCAACACATTTGTCCACAGCGTCCGCAGACGCCGGCAGATAATTTTGCCCGTAAGTCAGCTATCTTTTTCTTCAAATAACTGACCTGCAAACCCATTCGCACTTCCCGCAGCTTCCTTCTGTCTCGGCTCTGCTTAGCCGCATAATTGTTCCGCTCGCGCTGCTTCCGATAGAAGTAGTCTAAGTGTCTTTTTGTGATTTAGTTAGAAGAAGAGTTTAGTAGAGAAATAATAACTAAGTACTTGAAATCAAAAAAAGGGAATTATGATTTACAGCTAAGCTAGAATTTCGAGATTGCCTACTTGCTACTATTGCAGCAAGAATCAAGAATGAATTTGACTACGATAGGATATTGTTAAGTAACTACATATTGGGATATGAAAAAATTAGGTAAGTGAAATAAAAAAATTGCGTTTCGTTTATAAATTTTATTTCTACACTATATTAATAATTTTACACAATCTGTAATTTCGAGTATTTTATAAAAGTAGACAAAACCCATTCTAAATTCAATTTGGTCTACCAACACTTTATAATCCATTTAAATTACTTTCCCCCGAAAACAAGCAACATAATACATTTTACAAAATATATGTAGGTACGTACGCTTTGATCACTAGTAAGATTTTGAAGTCCACACACTGAAAGTCTACTACGGTACTACTAAACAGTAAAAGTACTAATCTGTTAAAGATTTGCGAGTATTCAGTTTTGCTCATAGCTCAGTATTCTTCTTCTTTGAATAGGTAACTTGCAAGCTTCCTTCTATCTCGACTCTGCTTGGCCGCGTAGTTGTTCCGCTCGCGCTTCTTCCGGAAGGAGCCGGCAGCGGTATGGCTGGTCTGCACCTCCGCCTCCTCGGGTTGTTACCCAGCAAGGTTCCTTCGTTCTTCTCCGACGTCACTCGCATGATATCTCATTCAAACGCCTGGTACTTCTCGTCGTCAGACAATGTTTTTGAGTCATAGAACTCTGCTGATTCTGGTGGCGAGGGCGTGGTCGGATTGCTGTGCGACTAGCCCCCGATGGAGTCGGCAGACGTCCACGATGGCATCGGATACGACTCTGGCTGGTACGGATACGTCACTGGCTGATACGGATACAACACTATTTTACATTTTACAAATATTTGTTCATCACTTATTGGATTTTCAATTTCAAACACTGAAAGTCTACGTCACAGTAATGACGTAGGTAGACTTGTGTTTGTTCGTACGTTTGTAGAGCCGGGATAGAAGGAAACTGAGGGAAAGACGCTGTCAACACATTTGTCCACAGCGTCCGCAGACGCCGGCAGATAATTTTGCCCGTAAGTCAGCTATCTTTTTCTTCAAATAACTGACCTGCAAACCCATTCGCACTTCCCGCAGCTTCCTTCTGTCTCGGCTCTGCTTAGCCGCATAATTGTTCCGCTCGCGCTGCTTCCGATAGAAGTAGTCAGCGGTCTGGCTGCTCTGCACCGCCCTCCGCATCCTCGGGTTGTAAAGCACCAGGGATCCACCATTTTTCGCAGCCATCGCTCGCATGGCAGCTCCCTCAAATTCGAGAAACTCCTCGTCGTCAGACAATGAGTTGTAGAGCTCTGCTGACTCCGGTGGCGAGGAGGCGGGCGGTTTGTTGTGCGAGCAGCTCCCGATGGAGTCGGGAGACGTCAGTGATGGCACACGATATGACGCTGGCTGATATGTATTTGGTGCTGGCTGATGTGGATATGGTGCTGTCTGATGTGGATATGGTGCTGGCTGATGTGGATATGGTGCTGGCTGGTGTGGATATGGCGCTGGCTGGTGTAGATATGACGTTGACTGGCTCGGATACGGGGCGTGGTACACAGATTCCCGGTACGTGTGCTCCGTCAGAAGCGAAGATTGTGGAGCAAAAGACACGGGAAGCGGAGACGCTGTCTCCACCTTCACCGCGGGTTTGCTCAAATCAAGGGCAGCTTCCTGTGCGTATGGAGTCCACAAAGCCATTTCGAGAACTTATCGTCTTGACGTGCAAATCACGAATGTCGTCTATTTCGACGGGCGACTGTCGCTATCGTTTAAAAGAGGCGGGGCTTAAGTGCACTCCCCCACCCGGACAAAGGGTTGAATGTAGGTAGCACCCTAACGGACCTGGAGTGGTGAATAATTTATGAATTACTATTGGGTTTTAAGTGAAGATAACGTTAATATGAAATGCGAGGCGAGTATTGATAGTAAGTAGTTCTTATTGTTGTGCGACTAATTAATAAAGCGTAAACATGTCACTAATGATTTTGTTTGTCGGCCAATTAAGTTTTTCACTTAGGAATTGCTGTTTGTTCCATGTTTTTTTACTAATTAGGGTATTTACCTAATGACTCAAATTAACATCTTAAAAACACATTTATACCTACGATTAAATAATCTATAAGAGTTTAAGATCCCACTAGGTGTACTAGGTGATTGCTGTGGATCTAAGTATGCTATAACTATCAAATGTATTAGTTGAGTAGATATGCGCTACTTCTGTCTGCACGGAATACGGAAGGTATTCCATTTCAACCCTGTCGATGATACGCAGAGTGTTTTTAATTTAAAACTATAACATTCCCAGCTAATTTATTCTATAAAAATAAGGTAGTTCAACGTTGAGCACATGCGGAATGAGCACAATAAATATAACAATTAATAAATAAGTATTTACTTACCTACCTAGTGTACAGTTTTAGCAAAAGGTTTTGTTAGTTATTTTAGTCTCATCTGTAACTTAAACTGTTAATTAATTTGTGAGGCTAAGGCTAAGGGCTGTTCCAACAAATATTTGAACAAATATTTTTGGATTTTTAGTATTATAAGCTTTATTCAGACAAAGTCAGGGACTGCTTTTGTGTAACCATGTGTCACAAAAAGGAGTAGGTCGTCACTTGGTTCTCAATTGCAGAACCCTTCCGCGTGCAAGTTGGTTAACGGTGGTATTATTACCGGGTAGTGCCCTTCCTCATAATATTCTGTAGAGTAATATAAACGATAATAAAGCAGCATTATTTTCAGCAGACAGATAGATATTGGAAGCAAATCTTCACATTTTCTAGAAAAGTTTAGGTTGTGTTAAAGAAAGGTAAACAATCTTGATTTGTCTTTTTATTGAAAAACTCCATTTAAAAAGAAATGCAACTAAAATATATGTAGGTAAATACAACAATAACAATTACCAACTAAATCAATTGAACCATCAGTTTAAGCAGTAATAGTTTATATTTTGCTTGTTTATACTTAACTCACGAATCGTGAGTTATACTCTAATCTCCCTCGCCACGCTCGGGAGTTAACTTTCGAATCCTTCATTAGGTTCAGGATTCAATAAGTCGCTCGTGACATAAGAAACTGCTTTACATCCTCTCGGTGCATTATCTACTATTTCGTAAAAGAGTCCAGGGTCCTGGAATTCACTAAAATCGATAACAAACCCACTTTTACATTTATGATAATAATAGTAATACTAATAATGATTGACAACAATAACGCTCATGTCTTAAAAATAAATCGGCTCTATGACCGAATTTACTCAGTTTGAAATTCAAAACAATTAGTTGAGATTAAAATCTAAGCTTTCTGCGAACTAAGCTAATAAGCTGCTGAGGTAGGTAGGTAATCCGATACGGGTAACTCCTAAGTTTCTAAAAGTTTGGTAAAACTACAAGCTCTCGTTATATTTCGAACCAAAATAATCAAAACGACACACCGATTTGTAGGGAGAGGTGGGGAAAGATTGGGTCTTTAAGGAGAAGAAAACTTTTTTAAACATCGCAAACAGAAGTTTCTCATTAGGAAAACTTACTAGGGCTGGACGGCATTTTGAACAGAAGAGATGTTAGGTATAACCAGTGCCTTGAATAACAATCTTCCGAATGAAAGATGAAGAGAGGTCAAGAGATGTTAGATATTGACTGTGTGCATATCTTATCTTAGCGATCTTACAAAGCGAAATAATTTGGCTTTTGCTTTCGCGTGTATGTCGCGTACGAAGTCGCGGGCAGCAGCTAGTACTAGCATAAAATAAAATATTCGCACACCATATGTTATGCTAACATGTAAGGGGCCATTTCAGTTTTAAGATCATGTACACCTCAAGATGAAAATTAAATTTGATGCTTTGTTGAATGAAAATATTAATTTAATAATTTTCCCAAACAAGCTAAGAAATTTGGGCATTATTTTGACACCCTTCTTCGAGATAAATCGAAATTCTGGTTTAGCGGCCAAATAAATCTTTAGATACTTCTATACTAATATTTGAAAGAGTTAATATTTTTGAGGTTTTAGGGGGTATTCTCTGGATATTCTGAACCGATTCTGAAAATTATTTTGCTAATAAAAGCTACGTTATTTGTTACTGTCGTAGGCATATTAATCGGAAAATTGAAAAGTAGAAACATTTTCGTGGTAGTTGAATTCGCAAAGTAAGTCGGAGAGAAAACGGTCGGACGAAAACGTTTCATATGAACGCTGCCTCAACGATGAGTGATAGGTACCTATATGATTGAGTTCTAGAGAAAAGTGGTAGAGCTTGATAATGCCTACGAAAACTAACTTTAACTTTTGAATTTAAGTCACAAAGAGTATTTTATATTTAAAAATAATTTAAAACGTTAGTTTATGTTTATTGGTCTTACTAGTTGACCGGCGCAACTTCGTCAGCGGCACTATTTTCGTTAGTGCTCCGCTCCTGTTATTCTTAGCGTGATGATATATAATCTATAGCCTTCCTCGATAAATGGGCTATCTAACACTGAAAGAATTTTTCAAATCGGACCAGTAGTTCTTGAGATTAGCGCGTTCAAGTAAACAAACAAACTCTTCAGCTTTATATATTAGAATAGATTATCAACAATTATGAATTCGTATCTAAATAAATAAGCTATTGTCTCAAGTGTTTAACAGGTACAAAAGACTTTTCTTTTTTACTGCATACAGGTAATTTGGACGAATGGTTAAAAATATATTACGATATAGGTAGAGAGCCGCAACCATAATAACCGCGATAATGTACGATGTTTCTGTTGGACGGTTTTTTACATAAATAATTCAATCTATCCATAGGTACTTCAATTCAATTCAATTCAATTCAAAGCATTTTATTTCGAATAAACCATTCACAGGCACTTTTGAAACGTCAAGGTCGGTCAGTCAAAAACATGGAAGCTATTTGCACGTTCCAAAGCGTAGATCTCTATGGAGAAGAACGTGCAAGAAACTCCACGGACACTCTTTTAAATCATGTTCTGTTTTACAAAATTCAAAGTTACATCATCATCTTCCTGCCCTTATCCCATGTTACTTGGGGTCGGCGCAACACGTTTTATTCTTCCATTCTGTTCTATCAGTCGTCACTCTATCACTAACTCCCTTTTCTTTCATATCGCTCCTCACACAATCCATCCATCTTTTCTTTGGCCTTCCTCTCCCTCTCCATCCATCCACATATATGTTCATAACTCTTTTAGTTATATGCGTTTCATCCCTCCTCTTCACATGACCATACCAAGACAAGCGATTCCCTTTCAACTTTTGCGTCACTGGCGCCACTTTTAAAGTGCCTCTAATGTACTCATTTCTCACTTTATCCACTCTCGTTAATCCACACATCCATCTCAACATTCTCATTTCCGCTACATGCAATCTATTTTCATCCGTCTTTCGCAGCCCAACATTCTGATCGATACATTACGACAGGTCTTATCACGGACTTATATATTATCCCTCTTAATTTAAGGGGCATCCGAGGGTCGCAAGTTATTCCAGTGACCTGTCGCCATTTCATCCATCCTGAGTTGATCCGGTGCGTTACGTCTCGGTCTATATCGCCAGCTCCCTGGACAAGCGACCCGAAATTGTTGTTTCTGCATGTGAGGAAATGCAAAGGAAAAATAAAAAAAAGCTTCTTATAAGAATTTTAAATATAAAGATTAAAATGAGCCAATGGCAGTTAAGAGATGACCAGTCTCAACCGACGGCGCCCGTTCACGAACATGACGCGTGTATCGGCATCTTTCAGCTCAACCATTTTAAAGGGAACCGAATGATGCAACCCACGCGCCGCCATCAGCGAGATATTGAGTGAGCATGACATGCTCTCAACCACCATGCTCGTTCATGTCCAACAAATAAAACTATAACTAATCACATAAAATGTAAATGGATTCATGGTACTCACATTTACAAAATTTGAAAAATATTCTTCTACTTTACACAAAACAATGGTTGTCAATGACTAAATAATGAAAAATAAATTAATAAAACAACGATTAAGTCCTTAAATCAAAAATAATAAATAAGTATCTATAACAATTATGTAAGTACCTATATAAAAAAAAGAGAGTGAGCATCTCCTCCAAATATAAAAACCTAACAAGTGGACCCAAGCAGCTGTGACTATGGAGCAGGACCAGCATTTAGCCAAGCGTTTTTATCGAGGATATAATCTTCCAGTTTATAATACGCTTGTCTACATAGTGTGCGTTTTATGCATGCTTTAAATTTTCTCTTTCTACACTAATATTAGAAAAATGTAAAGTTTGTGATTGTGTGAGGTTGTAGGGGTAATCTCAGGATCTTCTTAACCGATTTTGAAAATTCCTTCACCTACCAATAGAAAGCCAGGCTATATAATAACCCGAAAAATACCGCCCAACAAAGTGGTCACGGGTCAGCTAGTCACATAGCAAACTCATATCTGTCGTGTAATTTAAAAATGGAACGAGCATTTTCTAAGAAACATGGCAAGCAAGGAGGTAACTTATCTAAGGATTTATTTATATTTCGAACTGGCTTGCAAATAGAAAGTTGTTTATTGTAAAAAAAAAAAACAAATTAACACTTTAATGCGGGAAAAAATAATGTGCGTGTGGATTGAGTGATCTTTTTTAAAGTTCGCTTGATTATTGTTGTTCGTTATTGATTTTGGAAAGTAATCTTTTGTTAAAAGTACTATACAAGTCTTGGCTACAATTAAGCATTGATGGACTTACGTAGGTATGTATGCCTCGTTTTCAGTTCTGCCAACATTCACACGTTCGTCCATAGATGCCTCTTGCTGGCCGCTGCCGCTGCAGTAATGTAGGTACTAATTATTCTGCTGAAGTTGCCTGTTTGGACCTGCTGTATCTTTAGACATTGAGAACTTTTCTTTTAAAGATTTCTGTATTTTTTAACCGACTTCTTCGAAAAGGAGGAGGTATCATTTTTTTTTTAATTTCGGTAGATTTTTTACTTTGTAGTGTTTTGTTTTTGGAATTTTGTTTTATTTTTTTGTTAAAAAGTTTTTCTAAATTCCTTTATGTACCTACTATGCTGTCATTTATTTTTATGCTATACTAGGTCCCTTAGAAACATACTTCCGGGATAAGAGTAGCCTTTGTCCTTTCTCAGGCACAAAGATATGAAAAAGCACAGATAGTCGATATCTCTGTACCAAATTTTATTTAAATCAGTTCAGTAGTTTTGGCGTGAAAGCGTACAGACAGACAGACCGACAGGTAGACAGAGTTTTTTTTATGGATGGGAAATCATCAAATGACTCCTCCCGCTTTGGGTGAAGCAAGAGGGAGTGTCAGACTCTTACTGACTAACCCATCCGTGTTCCTCCTGGTGCCCTTTGCGTTCCAAGGCTACGGCACCTCTTTCGAACAGATTCCGCAGCCCCAGCAGGCACCTGCCCTAGCGGGCCCCGTCTTCCACGCTGACTTCTCTTTGAGGCGTGCTGGGATAGATAGAGTTACATAATTATATAAACGTTCTGAAGTGACTTTACTGTCCACTCGGAAAGGAAGATTTTTATGGAGAAGAATGGACAAGAAACTCCATAATGGACAAGAAACTCCTCTTTTCAAACAAATCTATTACAATAATTGGTAAGTATACAATTTTTTTTTATATGTGAGGTTTAGGTAATAACATTATTTTTATTTGTTGTTACTACATTAGTACTAGCAGTCTTTTACTTAAAACTACTTCATAATTTGCAAATTGTTTCTTAAATGAATAAAAAGTAATAACGCGCACAGCGCGGCGCATGCGCGGGCTGTTGCCCAGCACCGCGCCGTCATTTTTTTCCACCATCACTCGCAGCGCGTTCCGGAGAACTCCTTGAAGTCCGGTTCGTCGGAGAGGGTGTCGTCGACCATGTGAAGCGGCCTGACTGGAGCTTCGGTATGTGACTCCAGCTGTGACGCTGTCGTATGGTGCGGCGGCGGAGGAACTTGAACATACGACACTTGATACGAATTGGCCTTTTTAGAGCCGCAGTACAAACTGAAACAAATATGTATTTCATTTGGATTTGGTAGATAGGAGTTAAGTTTACATCAAGTTTCGCATTTTAGAAAATTTCTTTCGTGACAAGAGATAAAAACATCGACGATGTTACTTGTTGTTATCACATGCAAAATAATAACATTTACTCTATTTCAATTAGGTAATGACTTTGTTGTTCACCTCATATTTAGTTATCTGTGCAAATGACCAAGTTAATCATAACCTACCTAGAGCTAATTCTCAGTAATGATATACAAAACATTTCGCCCAAATTAATTAGTTAGTTAAGTAAACACTTTGTTTTTCACCTCATTTTTAATTTTCAATGCAAATGACTTAAAAGTTAGCTCTAGTAATTATCTATTTGTTTTGTAAATCCTTTCATGTCCTAACATCTGAGGTCGTAAACAAGTTACGGTGTCAACAATATTGTGTTGTACCAAATGAGCTTTGAAGATGTTTTGCTAATCATGTTAAGAAAGTTGCTGGTCACAAGATGCATGAAGAGCTTGCGTGACTAAAAAATATGAGGTTTAAAATTTGATAATACAAAGTTTTCCTTCTGATAGATATCCTATAAGTCTAGGGTGTCAATGATATCATGTCACCGGGTATACTAATTAATTTTCAATCATTTGTTTATGACAAAGTCGTGATGATTTATGTAAAACACCCTTACCTACGTGAAACATGACAACGTCGCATTTTCTTAGCTTCAATATGATTGATTGATTTGAATGAACATGATTTACTCGTAATTGTCAATTAAACTTAGATACGTCACATGGAGAGTCTAGTTTTTTTAGTATATCTTCGAAAATATCTATTTTTGGAACAATTGTTCTAGGACTTTTTGTATTACCTACTGTTACATGTAGAATGTAACCTTAGTTATAGGATATCAAAAGGAACACGTTCTATGCCGACTTATATACTAGGTAATGACATTGAAATAGGTACTGGTTCTTGTTCTTAGGTTTGGTCCTTTGGTAGCTGTATAAATAAATAGGAAGGGAAAAGACACTGACATAAAAACATTTCTATAAAATTAACCTGTTTCGGAAACTACCCATTCTCATACTACACATTCATAGTGCGTACAGCTAAGGAGTTTAATTCTCTGCCGGAGTCTGTGTTTCCTGATAGCTACAACCTGGGAGTCTTTAAGTCAATAGTGAATAGGTTAATTCTAGGCAAGCGTGCTTCATCTTCGACCACATCATCACTTACCATCAGGTGAGATAGTGGTCAAACGCGTGCCTATCATAGTACCGGGATAAGTTGCCTATTTGCTACACAAGATTTCATTTAGATCCGTGCAGCCATTCTGACGTGATTGAGTAACAAACATCCATCCAAACTCATCATCATCATCATCATCATCTGCCTTTTCCTAACCATATTGGGGTCGGCTTCCAGTCAAACGGATTCAGCTGAATACCAGTGTTTTACGTGGAGCGACTGCCTACCAGACCTCCACAACCCATTAACTGGGTAACACGGTACTTCTTGGCAAGACTGGAGTCAGATTTACTGGCTTTTGACAATCTGGAACGACTGCCAAAGATCTATCTGGTATATTAAGATGGTCACCCATCATCAGACCAACCTTGGCAAGCGTTGCTTAACCTTAAAGATCGACCCGTGCGGCTGTTATTATTTAGCCACGAGCTCCATCCAAACATCCATCCCAACTGTCGCATATGTATTACAACAGTACAGACGCCAGGCGCCAGCACATCAAGCTACTCGAACTTGTGAAAATTTCCCAATCAACTTTGAACTTAACCGCTTAGGTGATAAAGTTGGAAAATTATTTTGACAGATTGTTATAGCTTGATGAGCTAGCGGCTGTACAAACTGATACAAATCTTCACTTGATTTAGTTAGAAGTAACGTTGCCGTCGCTCGTTCGATGGTCGGGAGCGCCGAGTAATATTTCGCAGTAGGAGGCTGCGGAGAGGGAGAGGGAGGCCGTGGCCACTCTCCCGTGCCGCAGCAGGCGTCGGCGGAGGGCGGACAACGTCCTCTTCCAGCCCCCGTAAAAAGGTCCGGAGAGACGGTGGACTCGGGGTCGTCCGCCGCCCCCAATCCAGCAGGACCCGAGACGGTAGCGCGTATTTTTCCAGACGCGCCCCTACTCGACGTTGCGGGGGGACCTTGCTCCTCCTGCGGGCCTGAGGTGGCCCGCGAATGCGGGCACTAGCCGGGGATTATGGAAGGCGTACTAGCTCTCACAATCCTCGGTCAAGTGTGAGATGGAACACCGGGGTGGTTTTTAGTCAGTAAGAGTCTGATAGACCACTTCGCCCGCCCCAGGCGAGGGACATCCATGAGGATATTCCACCCCGGCAACAAAAAAAAAAACGTTATCAGTAACGTTAAGTGCAAGTCCCGCATTTTAGTAGATAATATTCTAGGTATCGTAGTAAAAAAAATGCAAAATATCGACGATTTTGCTTTTCGCTATCGTCTGACAAATATTTGCTTTACTCTTAATAGCTAAGCACTTTGTTTTTCACCTCCTATTTAATAATCGGCGCAAACGACTTTAAAGTTAGCAATAATTAACTTTTAATCCGTTAATCGGGGACGTAAATAAGTCTCGATGTCGACACTCTTTGTATTTCACTATTCATGTTTAGGAGTTTCTAATCACTAACCGAATTAAGAGATGCATGAAGAGCTTACGTGACTACCTCATACATATGAGGTCATTCGGGCGCACATACATATGAGGCGGAGCGCAGCGCAGAACATATTCCACTGTCTAACTACTATCGACATTTTCCTCATTGAAATAATATCTTAAATCAATTAACACAGCAAATATTCTAGAAGAGCATCGAATCGACTACGTATTAATTGATTTCACATGTTTTTTGAATGAAAATAAAGGTGATAATAATTTGACGGTGGAAAATTCTCTGCGCTACGCTTATTGCGCGCTGTACCAGCGCTTCTCACTATTAGTGAGATTTATGCTTCATTAAAGAATCAATAACAAAACTAAATATGTAAAAATACGGATAGATATTAAGGTTAAGAAGGCGAAGTAGCTCTCTCTGCAGAACTTTTGTTTCAGACTTACAGTCCATGAAATACCTACTTACTAATAAATAAGTTTTAGTTGTAAAAATAAACTAAGGTATTATAGATCAAATCCCGATAATTTGACACTATAATAATATTAAATTTAAAACTAGAATATTACATTTTTAAGGATGGGAAATCATCCAATGACTCCTCCCGCTCTGGGTGAAGCAGGAGGGAGTGTCAGACTGTTACTGACTAAAACCCATCCATGTTCTCATCCGTTTTCGTGTGAACAAAGTGCGCAGTCACAGAAACATAGGCACATCAATTTGTACAACGACGACATTCTCACACAAACTCGTACCTACGTAATGGAACTACTCTCCAAACACAATGTGGACACAAACATCAACACAAAACGTTTAGGTAAAGTAGCAACATACTAACCACAAAGGCTCGCGCCGACCACAGCCTACCTGAAGTCAGTGGTCCAAGCGACCAGAAACGCCCTTTTACAATACGGGTGCATTATGTTTAAACAAGGTAGGTAGCCATTTTTATGACTCCTTTAAAACTTACAGACCTTTTTGGTGATGAGGATGTTTGCTCAAATGTATGGCTATGTTTTATTGCAACTGCTTGTAAAGACGGTAATTTAATTCCTTCTTTGTTTTAGTTTTCTAGAAAGTGGCAGGTTCGGATTATTTGTTCACAATCAGGAGTTTGAAATGCTTTGGTCAATGTGTTTCGGTGTTGCTAAAGCGTTTCCTTTGAAGATTAAATCTTTTTTTTAAGAATTTTACTACAAAAGGGAGAGTCGAGCAGTTCATGGTCCCAACAGCATCAAATGTTTTACGGTTTTTTTTTTTGAACTTTATAACGGAAAACTGTAATAAGCACCTAGTAACGAGACTGTTATTCCCGCTATAACCTCCGTCACAATTTAAAATTCATAAGCAGACAAAAACAAAATCCATTGATTAATCAAAGTAGCATATCCCCATTCACGGGACCACCGTGACATCATAACCGCAGTTAAGAGTTACATGCACAATGCGACTGCCGGACGACAATTGTGACATTATTGTCGCACGGCCGCACCTAAATTATATCGCTGTGTCGGGACATGCGCGTGAGTGCATCACTGACATGTTTCGGAAATGATTTCTACGAATAAATAATTTAAGTAACGACTGTCTGTCTGTCGGTTGGTGACTATATTGGAAATCTGCTGTCCAGTTAAATGTTTTTTTTGGGTAATTGGGAATTCCTTGAAATTTATATTTTATGAAAATGTTAAGGAAACGATTGCAAACCATTCTGAATTCAGGCGCTATTTTTCCAGAGATCGATATAGCTATGTTTTTCGACCTAACCTGCTTTATAGGCTATTTCATTGTTTCAGGCATGAATAAGCCTGTTGGTGTCCTTCTGGACATCTTTTATACTACGTGGTCGTAGCGTAAAAAATGGTAATAACTATGGCCATAATTGGTTTTGTTTCAGTTATGGCCATTATTGCCATATTACAGTAAAGTGGCCATAGCGTTAGAGGATATAATGATCTTGACTTGATTAAACTCGTAGAGGTTTCTTAAAGTATTCCTACTATTGAGTTCTTCAACCTAAACGGCTGATCTTTGTACGATCACATTCGGAACTACTACGTATTTTTAACGATTTTAAGGGCTCCGTTCTGAACATCCGTAAAAAACAGAACCCTTATAGGATCACTCTCCGATCATCCGTCTGCCACAACCAATGTTTTTCCGTATCTACTTTTTCGGACCAATTCTGTTAAAATATGATATACATATGGACTTCTATAACCCAAACACGGACGCGTTACATAAATAAATATTTTTTAGTGTGGGTCTTTTTTAGGGGTCAAACAAGAAGATTAAATGAAAAAGTTTTAAACTGTGTGTCAAATCAAATGACATACTGCGAGGGTTTTAATTATATATTTTTTTCATCATTTTAAAATAAAAATATTGAAGTAATTCAAGAAATTAGACCAAAAATGACCGATCCCGCTTCACTTATCTCCGGAACTACTGAGCTTGATGTTAAAAAAATGCAGATAATATGTAGTTATATTCCTAAAGATTACAGGAACACTTTTCTTATTACAAAATGTTGTGCAAAAATACTTCAGATAAACATCCATCCATCGTAAACTTTGTCTCTGTCATCTCTGACCTAGACTAGAGCCAAGAGCCAGTCCATCACTAATGAAAAAACGGCTATCTTAATTCACAATGTGCCATTAAATCAATAAACGTTTTTACAAACTGGAACTTCTGAGAAAAATAATTACAAACATGTGAATGAACGCAGAGAAATGTAGCATTGGGAGATTCGAAAAGCCGAGGCCTGTAGCACAATGTCGTACCGTAGCGCTACGTTGCTACGCCGTAGCACGATGTGGCTACGCCGTGGCGAATCGTAGCATTGCGTGCCGGCTGATAATATCGGGTTAAGCTGCGGGTTGCAGTCCCTATAAATGTCGTTTTTGACTAGGTCTGTCCGTCTGTCACAGCTTGATATCTCAAAAACTGCTAGTGCTATCTACTTAAAAATTGGAACAGTTTTTGATGACGTTTGTTCAACTATTTTGCAAATAAGAAAGTAATAAAAAAGTCTATATTTTTTTTTGCAACAGCGCGTGAATGGGTTTCTTAAAAATTCTAAGTGTGGCCACTAGGGAGTCTTATATGAAAGCACGCTATTTGCACATTTTAAAACATTTTACTTTTTTTTTACGGTTCCGTACCTAAAAAGGAAAAAAGGAACCCTTATAAGATTACTCTCTTGTCCATCTGTTTGTCTGTCCGTGTTTCACCGTCGATTTTCTCAGGAACAGGTGGACCTATAAAGTTAAAATTTACATTCAGTCAAAAAAGTATCGGGAATGGATGATAAGTTTATGGTTCCAAATTCAAATTTTTGTTTTTTTGTAGTTGTTAGATTGGCACAACTGTTTTCCATTTTGGCGCGGAGTTTGAGTTGCATCTGTTATTTATATTAAATACAGTGCTGGTTTTAGTAATATCATATATAGTGTGTATTGCGAATTTCATAATGGACAAAAATATCGAACAAAGAGTTTGTCGTAAATTTTGCATCGCTGATAGAATTTCGTGTTCGAAAGTTCGTTTCGAGTCACTGAAAATGTTACAGAAGGCTTACGGTGAATCGACTTTATCAAAAACTCGTGCTTATGAGTGGTTCAAAGCGTTAAAAAGCGGTCGAGATGTGATGGAAGATGTGCCTCGCTCTGGTAGGCCGTCAACGTCTGCAACTGAAGTTAACATCGCAAAAGTGAAGGAAATGGTGACTGAAAATCCCCATTCAACTCTGAGAGAGATAGCCGCCGAACTTTCTGTATCTCACGAGTCGATCCGTACCATTTTAACTAATCATTTGGGTATGAAACATGTTGCTGCTCGGCTAGTCCCAAAAGATCTGAATTTTCTCCAAAAACTCAATCGCATGAAAGTCGCTGAGGACATGCTAGAACGAGTCAGTTCGGACCCAACATTCATGAAACGCATTGTTACTGGTGACGAGACATGGGTTTACAAGTTTGACATGCAAACTAGTCAACAAGCTTCGGAGTGGCGCCTTCCAACTGAACCGAAACCGAAAAAACCACGCCAAAGTCGATCAAAAGTCAAAGTCATGTTGACTGTTTTCTTTGACTATCGCGGTGTTGTGCACTCTGAAATCTTACCGGAAGGTCTAACGGTAAATAAAGAATATTATTTGAGCGTTATGCGGCGTTTAAAAGAGCAAATTCGACGAAAAAGGCCAGATTTGTGGATAGAAAATTCTTGGATTTTGCACCACGACAATGCGCCTTCGCACAAGGCTATCTTTGTGAACGAATTTTTAACCAAACACTCAACAAATACCATCCAGCAACCACCATATTCACCAGATATGGCTCCTACTGACGTTTTTCTTTTTCCTAAACTCAAATTACCACTTCGTGGCACCCGTTTTCAATCGATAGAAGACATAAAGGAGAATTCGCGGCGAGAACTCAATTCCGGAAGCAACGTTTAAAAAATGTTTTGATTAATGGATTATTCGTTGGTGCAAGTGTATCGTTTCTAAAGGAGCATACTTTGAAGGTGATAAAATAAATTTGGATGAATAACAGACATTTTGTGTATTATTGATTTTTTCCCGGTACTTTCTTGACAGAGTAGTATACCAGATTCTGAGGTCTATAGTCCTTATTAGGTCCTGAGTAAACGCGATACAAAGATATGGACAAATTTAGAATTTCATGAAAACCTGTAAGTACCAAAATTTACCTTAATTTTCAACTTTTTTTTATTTTTCGTTTTTTTTTTCCTTTGTTTATAAGACTTTGCTTTGACCCAATATTGACAAATCTAGGTCAGCCGATCAACGAGAAGTAGTTTCCATTGATCTAGAACCACGATATTTGTCAAGTAATACCGTCTTATTCTACAAGTATACGGAAAAGTCTGAAAACTATATATTTGTAATTCAATCAAAAAAATAAAGTCTTTATTTAAAGTAATTTGTAGCTACAAATTTGCACGGAGCCCTCAGTGGGCGAGTCCGATTCGCACTTGGCCGGTTTTCGACTTTTGACGAAAAATTGTACCACAGGCCCGTATCTCCGAGGTTTGCATAAAGAAAAAACTAAAATTATTCTATGCGATACAAGTTTATATCATACCTCTAAAGAGCACACTTTTTCAAAAATCATTAACAAAAATTACACACACCATATGAAACTGCAATAAACACCGCAGTGTTAAAAGGCTTCGCCGATGAAAGTTTAAAAACATTTCATGTTTTATATGATGGTATGGAGCACTCAGTGCGCTAGCCCGACTCACTCTGGTCATGGTTAGTCATAGAGAACATTTAAAAAAAAAAAAAATATTTTTTTGCAATACCTTAATGTACCTACTGTGCTGTCACTTAGTTATAATGCTTTATTTAATACATTGCAGATTGTAATACTTTTACAGCTTTAGGGTTCATTGAAGATAACTTGTCTTATAGAAAGTGTAGAGTGTGTACCTATGTGTAGTGGTGTTTAGGGACTCATAACAAGAAAAGATAAAGTAAGGTAATAACATTATTTTTATTTGTTGATATTACATTAGTACTTGCAGTCTTTTACTTAAAACTACTTCAAAATTTGCAAATTGTTACTTAAATTACATATCAGTCTGTACGTATCCATAAGTTACATACCTATTAAGATCATTGCACAATATAACTACAGAGGTAGATACAAGTTTTACAAACATTTTTACTAAAAGTAACCTAATCTATTTACATTACAATGCACAGTCTTTTAAATAGGAACATAATTTTCAAAGTTATTCTAAAAAGTCTCGTGTAGGTGTGATCGTTAGACCTTACTGCCCACACGATAAGATAAATAAGATATAACATGAAGAAGAAAGTCTTAAGATAAGAAGAAGGAGGAAGATGAAGGAGATCCACGAGGCTCTCAAAGTGTCTTTCTTGAAGAAACTTAGGTACGAAAGTGTCTGATCGCTGTCAGCACAGACACTATTACTGACAGCGACCACACACTTTCGCACCTAAAGCTGCTTTTAGCGCAGCCAGTTCTTTTTTTAAGGAGGTCACTTCTAGAGCCGCGTGGATTTCCCTCATCTTCCTCCTCTCTCGACTTTGTCTGGCGGCGAGGTTGTTCCGCTCGCGCTGGCGGCGGTAGGCGTCGTCCACGGCGTCTCGAGCGCGGCTGGAGCGCACAGCACGGCGCATGCGTGGGTTGCCCTGCGCACTTAGCAGCGCGCCGTCGTTCCTCTCCGTCATCCGGGAGCACCCCTCGAATTCTGGATCGTCGGATCCACTATAATATGGATAGTTTCTTGGCGCTGGCAGCTGCGGCTGAGGCTGCGGCTGCGGTTGCGGCTGCGGCTGCAGCTGCGGCTGCGGCTGCGGCTGCGACTGCGGCTGCGGCTGCGGCTGTGGCTTCGGCACTTGGGCTGCGTTCTTCGTTAAGTCCAATGGGACTTCGGCGTCGTCTGCATATGGTTTCCACAGAGGCATGGTCACGTTGGATTTCCAAGAGAGTCAATCGAGGAATGGTGCTGGCGAGGTGCCCCCCCGCTTTTATATACGAGAGGCGGGGCTTAGTGGAGGGGGTCGCGTGGGACGCACCCTTAGCGCCATAGTGGGGACTGAACAATGGCGTGAATATTTGTTTGCAAATAAGTTTGTGGTGCAATTCATTGTATTATTTAGGTATATATCTACTGTTATAAATTTCGTTTGCATTTATGTTTTGTCTTGTACTGGGAAATAGGTAACTTATCTAGAAGTAATAGTATCTTTATCCGGTCTCCAGCTAATTTAAATCAAAAGGTCTAGCGTTTATGTTAGTTATACCTACCAATAAAACTACCTATGGGTACGTGTTAGATACATAACAGTTTAGGGCCAAAACATTTTCATTTCAATGTAAATGTATTTCTATTTCAGTATAATTGAAATCTGCACTACATAAAGAGGAAAGAGTTATATTACTTGTAACGAATAGGTGAACTCAAAAACAACTAGGCCAATTTCAAAAATACTTTTACGTTATTCCTGAGTTACATAATATACTACAATTTATTTAGGAAAAAAATAGAAATGTCTATGAAAATTACAATACTAAATCCAGGTACATACGTAGATAACGCATATAAAAACAAAAAAACCCACATCGCTGCCAATGGCAAAACTGCCCAGAACACTGGCAGCATTGCCGCGTTGAATGGCAATAATGATTCTTTGGCCGAAGAAAAGCCCAGCAATGTGGATTATTTTTTATGTCCAATTATTTATTTTGTTTTATACACGTTTTACATAATGCAGGTATTATTAGTCTAGTAGTTTGTTAGTATACCTATGTATGTAGAGCTCGTGTATTTCTTGTTATAAACAGTCCATAGAATTCAGCGGGTCTAAAGAGATCACTTTAGTAGTTCCTAATATTTATGACAAACTGTCAAATTCCATTTTCGACTTAATACCTAAAGCATTAGGTTCAAGGTTGATTGGGATAATTTCAGTTTTGGGTAGCATGATGTGCTGGTAGATAGAAGTTAAGTTTAAGTACATCAAGTTTCGCGTTTTAGATAATTACTGTCGTAACAAGAAAAGAAAAACATCGACGATGTTACTTGTTGTTATCACATGCAAAATAATAACATTAACTCTATTTCAATTAGGTAATGACTGTGTTGTCACCTCGTTTTTAGTTTTCAATGCAAATTACTTAAAAGTTAGCCATAATAACTATTTATTTGTTTTGTAAATCCGTTCATGTCCTTACATCTGAGCTCGTAAACAAGTTACGATGTCAACAATATTGTGTTGTACCAAATGAGCTTTGAATATGTTTAGCTAATCATGTTGAGAAAGCTGCTAATACTAGATGCATGAAGAGCTTACGTGACCAACAAGATATGAGGTCTAAAATTTCATAACACAAAGTGTTCCTTTTGATAGATATCCCATAAGTCGAGGGTATCATTGAGACAATGTCAAAGAATCACCGGGCACATTAATTCGTTTCCAATCATTGGTTTTTTACAAAGTCGTGATGATTTATGTAAAACACCCTTACCTACGTGAAACATGACAACGTCGCATTTTCTTAGCTTCAATATGAATGATTGATTTGAATGAACATGATTTACTCGTACTTGTCAATTAAACTTACATACGTCACATCAAGAGTCTAGTTTTAGTATTATCTTCGAAAATATGTATTTTTGGTAAAGGAACACGTTCTATGCCGACTTATATACTAGGTAATGACATTTAAATAGGTACTGGTTCTGCTTCTTAGGTTTGCTCCTTTGGTAGCCGTATAAATAAATAGTAAGGAAAAAGATACTGACATAAATACATTTCTATAAAATTTAAATAAGAAATATGTGTTAGAACAATACAAAAAGTAACAAATCTTTCATTTGATTGGTATTGGATTGGTAGGTAGGAGGGTTCGTAGCAAGCTCCGCATTTCAGATAATTTCTATAGTGACAATAAATAGGTTTGCAAGACTAGCTTATTCCGCGTGTATATAGGAAGTTATCCCGGGGGAACATACTCCCGGAATAAGTTACCTATATGCTACACAAGAGTTCATCAATATCCGTGAAGCCATTCTGACGTGATTGAGTAACAAACATCCATCCAAACTGTCGCATATGTATTACAACAGTACAGACGCCAGGCGCCAGCACATCAACCTACCCGAGCTTGTGTAATTTTCCCAATCAACTTTGAACTTAACCGCTTTAGTGATAAAGTTGGAAATGTATTTATTTAATTTGACAGATTGTAGCGGCTGTACAAACTGATACAAATCTTTCACTTGATTTAGTTAGAAGTAACGTTAAGAGCAAGTCCCGCATTTTAGTAATATTCTAGGTATCGTGGCAATAAACATGCAAAATATCGACGATTTGCTTTTCACTATCGTTTATCAAATATTTGCTTTACACTTATCTTATCACTTTGATTTTCATCTCATAGTTAGCTATCGGCGCAAACGATTTTAAAGTTAACAATAATTAACTTTTAATCCGTGAATGACCTTACATCTCGGGGACGTAAACAAGTCTTGATGTCGACAAGCTTTGTATTTCGCTAATCATGTTTAGGAGTTGCTAATCACTAACAAAATTAAGTGACGCATGAAGAGCTTACGTGACTACCTCATACATATGAGGTCATTCCGGCGCACGTACATTACTACAAACTTTTATCGACAGTATCGTCATTGAAATAACATCAAAAATCAATTAACTCAACAAAAAAGTCCTGAAGAGAATCGAAGCGAATAGGTACGTGTTTATTTATTTTAGATGTTATTTAAATGAGATTAATGTCGATAATAATTTGACAGTGGAAAAAGCTCTACGCTACGCTTCTTGCGCTCTTTACCAGCGCTTTTTACTATTTGTGAGATTTATGTTTTATCAAAGGATCAATAACAAAACCAAATATGTAAGAATACGGATAGATATTAAGGATAGGAAGGCGAAGTAGCTCTCTTTGTAGAACTTTTGTTGCAGACTCACAGTCCATGAAATACCTACTTACTATTAAATAAGTTTTGTTGTAAAAATATCAGATCCCGATAATTTGACCCTGTAATAACTTAAAACTAGCCTGGCGCACCAAAATTATTACAAAACATAGGTACATCAATTTGTACAACGACGACATTCTCACACATGTCTACGTAATGGAACTACTCTCCAAACGCAATGTGGACACAAACATCAACACAAAACGTTTAGGTAAATTAGCAACATACCAGAAACTTCCTTTTACAATACGGGTGCATTTTATTTCCTTAAAAACTTACAGACCTTTTTGGTGATAAGAATGTTTGCTCAAATGTGTGGCCATGTTTTATTGCAACCGCTTGTAAAGGCGGCAAGTTAATTCCTTCTTTGTTTTAGATTTCTAGAAAGTGACAGGTTCGGATTATTTGTTCACAATCAGAAATTTGGAACCCGCATTGAAAATACTTTGTTCAATGTGTTTCGGTGTTGCTAAACCGTTTCCTTTGAAGATTAAATCTTTTTTAAGAATTTTACTACAAAAGAGAGAGAGTCGAACAGTTTATGGTACCAACAACGTTAAATGTTTTATGGGTTTTTTTTTACTTTATAACAGAAATTTGTAATAAGCACCTAGTAACCAGACAGTTATTCCCGCTGTATCCTCCATCACAATTTAAAAAGTCTTAAGCAGACAAAAAAAATCCATTGAATAATCAAATTAACACATCTCCATTCACGGGACCACCGTGACATCATAATCGCAATAGTTGGGAAAAGGCTAGGCAGATGATGACGATGATGATGAGTAGTATGATTTGCGTATTATAGTGAGTTGTTTGGTATTGTTGAGGTCACAGATGCAATGAGAATGATTTATTCGACAGTTGATTGTTACTGTTACTGTCACGTGTGTCGCTCACGCCTCTTATGGAACGGTAAACGTGATCTGCAGTCTGCAGCTGTGATATATGTAGAACAGTACCGTTTGCAGACAAGGGTGGTGGCGAATGTACCTACTTATATTATAAAGCTGAAGAGATCCCCGAGAACGATTAAGATACTTTTTCCCTCGGCGTAATTTTCGCCGTTCAAGCGGGCGAATCCGCGGGCGGCAGCTAGTCTCTTGGTAACGTAATAAACCAATTACATATTTAGTTGACTATTGTATGCATAGTCATAAAGTTCATTATTCTTTGAATCTCCTGTATCAAAGACAGCCGAAAGCAAACTTTCAAGACGCTATTATACCTACAAGTAAATAATCTACAAGAGTTTGAGATCTCACTAGGTGTACTGGGTGATTGCTGTGGATCTAAGTATGCTATAACTATCAAATGTATTAGTTGAGTAGATATACGCTACTTCTGTCTGCACGGAATACGGGAGGTTTTCCATTTCAACCCTGTCAATGATACGCAGAGTGTGTGTAATTTAATAATATGACATTCCCAGCTAAGTTATTCTTAAAACGTTGAGCACATGCGGAATGAGCACAACAAAAATAACAATTAATTAATAAGTATTTACTTACCTACCTAGTGTACAGTTTTAGCAAAGGGTTTTGTTAGTTAATTTAGTGTCATCTGTAACTTAAACTGTTGTTTAATTTAAGAGCTGAGCATAAGGGCTGTTCCAACAAACATTTTGAACAAATATTTTTGTATATTACCGGGTGCACAGTGGCCTTCCTCATAATATTCTGTAGAGTAATATTATTATGAACGATAATAAAGCAGCATTATTTACAACAGACAGATAAAAATTGGAAGCGAATCTTCACATTTTCTAGAAAATTTTAGGTTGTGTTAAAGAAAGGTAAACAATCTCGATATGTCTTGTTATTCAAAAACTCGATTTAAAAATGAAATGCAACTAAAATATACGTAGGTACATACAACAATAACAATTACCAACTAAATAAATTGAACCATCAGTTTAAGCAGTTGTTTATTTGCTTGTTTATAAATAGGTACGTATTTCTGTAAAAAGTCACATCAAGATTTTTTACTTTTATTCAAGTACCTTAATCTTAGGTAAGTACCTGCTTAGGTACTGGTTATATGTTTTAGCTGAATCATCAATAATCGTGTCAAACAATAGCAACATTCTCAGCACCAACATTTATGGCCTGACCTCATAGGACATTATAGATAGGATTTATTTAGTTTGCAAATTAATAGAATAGAAGATAGGAAAACTGCACTTAACTCGAGCAATAAAACATTTTTCTTATCATCTATAAAGCCAGGTGCTAGGTTAGTTTTTGTCTTCCGTACTGAGTATACTTTCATTGGTCTCAAATTAAGAGCACCGCGACATCGCTTATAGAACAGCACAATATCGGAAGTAAGTAGTATTGAGTCACACAATACGTCCGCGCTCATGTGCGAACCGCGACAGTTGCGACGTTATTAACGCACTGATGATTCGTATGAAAGCGTGCGCTGGACAAGCGATTATTTCCTTGAAGTTATATTTATGGTTTCCGCTAATATGCAGAAATTAATGTCAAATTTTGGAGGAAGTAATACGCTTCTTCGTTAGACTTTGCTTGAATGAAATTGAGCAAAGTTAGGTCGCTCGACCTTTTCACTTTACTATTTTACCCTGAATACCACCAGCCTTATTTACAAAAACTTTTTAACCATATGCGTAGTTTAAATACTAATTAACAGATTTCAGTCCATTTTAAATAGTCGATCTCGCATTCTCACTAGTTACTCGTACCTAACGTTAAAGCGACACAAGCACTATTTCTATTTACATTAAACTTTATAAACATAGACAGTTTAAATACCCACTGATTAGCAGATTCTAAATTCCAATTCTCCATGGAAAGCTTGAATAATGAATCTGGTCATCGGTGTTTAATTAAGCATTAATTTCTTTATGAATGAGCCCGCAATTCTACAGTTTCTCGCTACAATATTTATTTATTCCATTGCAAAAATAGGTTTTGAGCTCAATTACTCAATCATAATATATTATTATTGTTACACAATTCATACGTGAATCTAGCTGTAAAAACATTGGTCGCGTGGCGGCCACATTGTCCGATGGCGGCCACCGCGGCGGTGACGGGTTAAACTAACTGAGCTTGTTTGCGCTGAAGGGATTTGTGTTATCTTTGCGCACGCGACTGCATCTCTTGTTGTGAGTTAAATTTTTTTTTTATAAAAGTTCTATTTCATTAGTTCTACACTCACCTAATCATGACATAGGTCCTACCTACCTATTACTCATGACGTAGGTATTTGTTAGGTTTTTAAATAGGTCATGGGGGCAATCAGGATGATACTAAAGCCAAGTAAGACTTTTGAAGACTTAGCTTCACGAGCAGTATGATCGACCACCCTTCCATTAAAGAATTATTTTCTAAGAATCCCAGAAAAGTTAAACATTATTTTGTAAATGAACATCAGTCACACAGATTACTGCGCCAGGCAATACTCCCTGTTACCGGTGTTAATACAACGTAAATAATGGTTTTATTGTCTCAGAGACTCTATTTTGCAAACCTGCAAACCGTCGCATTGTCTTGTCCTGACACAAAAGGGTTGCTCCAAGGTTGGTCCTTTGCGAACGTCGCACAATGCGGATTATACAATTTGCATGTTGAGTTTGCAGGGTTCGTTCCGAGAATGTTGACTTGCACTAATTATTAAATAAGTAAATACGTGGTTTAGCCAAAGATGGGGTCTCGGGATTACCCGTTAGCTGAGTAAGTCTGACGACACTGAGAACATCCAGGAATTGTACAGACCCCCAAACCCTCAAAACTTTACTTTATTTGAATCAACACTGGAAGATATTCTTGCGAAACTTGCAGCAGGTAACAAGCCTGCGATTATTTGTGGGGATTTTAATATTAATATTTTAGAAATTAATTCAAATAGCAGCAGATTTATAAGCCTTTTTAAATCGTTTAATTTGTCTAATGTGTTTACAGAACCAACTAGGGTAACACCAACTTCTTCAACCTGTATCGATAATGTATTCTGCGATTGTGAATATTTAGATAAAGCAATAGTTAATTACTTTCCCTCTGATCATAGTGGTAAATTGGTAACATTTAAGTTTAAAGCAGCCTTGGAAAAAAATCATATACAATATAGGCCAATTACAAGTGGCAAACTAGCTAAATTCAATTATACCGGACGGACGTGATCGACTGGAACGGGGGTGTGATGGGGTAGGTCTATCCTTCTTCAAATCCTCCGATGTGAACTGTGACCACCCGACTGCGTCCAGTCGCGCTGACGTCCTGTACCGGGATCTGAGCTTCCCCGTACCACGCGTGCAACGTTCTTCTATCTTGCCATTTACTTGCTGTCTTCGGGGTAGATTGGGGTAAGGGATGAATGCTTACCAGGGTTAAATAATATGCAGGAATTTGCAATACAACAACACTGCAGCTAATGGTTTAAGGGCAAATTCGCGAGTACTTTGATTCTAGTTATAAATTCTATATTTCTTCTGCCGGTGACTACGAATTGCTATTTTTCGTCTATTTACTAAGGTACGAGGTTACTTTACTGTAACGAGGCCCAAAAACCACTAACTGTTTTAGTTTATTTTAACTGTTGATTTTAACTACAGTTCTATTACATTCCTCGTTATATCTAGGTCTATTCTAGGTCTGGATAGGGGTTGATACACCTCTCTATAAATCCCCCGAAATAATCCGTCGAACGGGGTGAAAACCAACCCTTCAACCCTGCCCACTAGTGGGCTTGTTGCATTTAACTGTCGAAACTGTTTACAAGTGTGAACTTGCCTGCTATTAAGGGTTGATTTCCCGAAAAACTGTGCCCCATGGGCTATCAAACTATCTGTATTAGGGTAGGTGCCTCATCCCTCTATCCAGATACACAACTTTTGAGGCCACCCCTCTAAGGCTGGAGGTACTATTGGTCAGGAAACCGGAAGGGGAAAAAACTGTGATTTGACATTTTCCTAATTTACGGCTTTATGCCTTGCCTGACCATAAAGATGTGTACATATCTGGATAGGGCTTAGTGCCAGGTTTCCAGTGCTTATTATTTAAAGCCTATATACCTAGATTTTCTGTATGTTTTGTAACTGAAGGTGTCTGTAAATGGTGGCTTTCCGCCATCCACCCTATTACCTTTGAGTAACTGTCCTGTGTAGGTATGTGTGAAATGTTCATTATCTGTGTACCTTCGTTACCGTTGATTTTTATCAACCATCTAAACCATACCTTTTAGGGCTTACCAGGAATGTGTAGGGAAAATGTGTAGCCCTACCTATCTATTTACTTTAATGAAAATAAATTTACCCAGAACATCTTTTATGTGTCCGTGTTTTTTAATGAATTACATAGCCTCTAAACTACAACTATGAAAGCACATAAGCTCCTAAGTATTAAGTACATAAGCTTATAACTATAGGTACATGGGCGTTATCGATGCGAGTTATAAAATGCTAAATGCTTCGTCGCGAACATCAATTGTACCTTAAAAAATAAGTTAAATGTTCTAGGCCATAACATTGAAGATTCCATAAATTTTATGATAAAATTTATTTTCAGTGGTTCTAAAGGAATTCAATGCAAGTTTTGAAAAGAAGTCTAAGGGTACTTTCCCTAAGTATGTATTTAGTGTGGGCTATAGGCATTAGGATAAGTAGGGAAAGACTACATGAGCTTTATGGCCTAAATTCTTTCATTAACACTGAATCCTTTTATATGCTTGTAACCAAATATTCTAAAGTGTTCAAAAATACTTGCAATAAGCAACAAGATCAAATCGTCAGAAAATAAAATAAAGATAGTTTGGAAAGTTATAAATAAGGAAACAAATAGAAATAAAGTACGAAACACTGATTATTTACTGGAGACTGCACATGGTGCCAAAAGGTCTAATTTAGAAGTAGCTCAAGAGTTTGTAAT
Source organism: Lacanobia oleracea (assembly GCA_950371165.1). Taxonomy (NCBI): domain Eukaryota; kingdom Metazoa; phylum Arthropoda; class Insecta; order Lepidoptera; family Noctuidae; genus Lacanobia; species Lacanobia oleracea. The sequence continues at coordinate 25,436,401 of OX493396.1, forward strand.
TTTTTCACCAATATACCAACAAAAGCTACGGAATCTTTAAGTTCTTCACCTGAGGCCTCATATAATTTATTAAGAGCTAACGTCCCAGGTTGTACGGTTGAATTCCAGTTCATACATATCAACCCTGTGACAGTCATAAAAGCTTTCCGGCAAATCAAAATCAAATTGACCGATGACAATGGGGAATGTCTATTAAAGTGTGCACGTCCATAATTGAAACTATAGCACCATACTTGGCTTTAATATTTAATTTATGGGTGGACCAAGGAGTCTTTCCGGATATAATGAAACATAGTAAGGTTATACCACTATTTAAATCGGGCGACAGCATAGACACCAATAATTATAGACCTGTATCTGTAGTGCCGGTTTTTAGCAAAGTGTTTGAAAAAGTAATGCTCTATCAGAAGCTCAGTCATTTTAACATCAATAGAATCTAACACGATCAACAGTATTATTTTACCAGGGGCGCTGTATGACTGACGCTGGTGCCACGTTGTTAAAACACATATATTCAGCGTGGGAAGAGGCGCAAGATGCCATAGAAGTCTTTTGTGACCTCTCCAAGGCCCTTAATTGTATAAATCACGAAACCTTGCTCCTAAAGCTAGGACATACGAACTAGGTAAACTTGCACTCAGTCTAGTAAAATCTTACTTAAATGATAGACAGCAGCAAGTTCAAGTAAATGGTCCTTTTCTCTTTCTAGATCTTTTGAAAAATCAACCTCAAATGGTATTATTTGCTGACGATACGTCCTTAATTTTTAAGATAGATAGACGTTCTATAAATCTTGACGACGTAAATAACGCCAAATTGAAACATCACTACACGCATTATGATATCTGGACTCATGTTTTATATGAAAATTTATGCAATAGAATAACACTTATCGTATGCAACGGAACATAGAATAAATGCTTTTATTGCATACGTTGCGTACGTGGAACCAGTTTGTTTCTCGCTTCATGCACGACTACTCAATAGTAATATCGGAGTGACAATGTGAATTTCAAACATTTTTAGTATATGTAGGTAACTCATTGACATCGCAACATTTCGTTCCTATTGAATTATTTTTTTCATGAAATTACCATTCAGGGTTTAAATGAACTTAGAGGATTATATTGACGATTAAAATGGTGATGATTATTCAGTTAAATACGCGTTACAGCCGCGAATCGTATTTTGTTCAACATATAGCTTCACACTGACCGGCAAATTAGAAAAAAAAAAACATAAAAATATTTGAATTTCGCAGGCTACCCTGGCGCTTCCACCTTAAATATTGATATTACCAATTCGATTTCATTTTTTTTTCAAATGTCTTTAATAATACTGAATAGCGTAATTTAGAGGTTCATAGTAGGCCTCCCATAAAATGTGTAAGTATTTGTACGCCAAATGGTAAAACATAGAGAAACTATAAATTAACCATTGTGATATCTTGCACACTATTGTAACCTATTACCTAAACTATTGTAACAAATAATGACGATTGAAAAAAACATACGGTTAAGTGCGTACAATCACTAGCAGTTGCATATTAAACAGGAAAAGCGGCCAGCTGCTAGCCACCCCCGCGGCCAACCGCTACTGCGTAGGAGGGCTTCGTGCTGTTTAACATGGGTGTGGCGGTACTCGATTGCGTTAGCGTAAACATTCACTTATGCCAAATTGCACAGAAAAAAAAAAGTTTTCCGTTATTATCACCAGACGTAGCTTATTCAGTGTTAATACAAACTGTCGTTTACGCGATCGCAATCACGAACGTTAATAAACTCCAGTTTATCTATTGCTTGGATCTTTATTATATCGATAGCGGACCTATTTATTTAGTAGTGCAAATTTAATTATGTATTCTGAATAATTATCATTGCTCGCAAAACCGCTCTAGTTGAAAGTTCAGCAGCTTTTTTAATATTATTGGTTGGACAACTCTTAGCTTAAGAAACTATTCAAAACATCCATCAATCAATCATCAATCAATATTTATGATATTCTTCCGTTACTGAGTGAGCGAGTGACTGACAGACAACGCACAGCCGAAACTGCTGGTCGTAGGAAGCAGAAACTTAACATGTACTTTCCTTGGAGAGTGAACGGAAAAATACGGATAATGCGCGTTTGAAGTCGCGGGCAAAAGCTAGTACTCAAATAACTGCCACAGGGCCAGTACATTGTAACATTGTATTATTCAGCTCTCCGTGAAGTTAGTCAACATGTGTTGAGCGATGTTTATGTAACATGCAGGCGACAGTCGGCACAAACGCAAATGATACTCAAAAAGATTTGTTGCGCCGATTAAAGCGACACTTTTTGCTAAAATCCGAACCCGTTCGATAGCATCACAAACAAGAACATGGGCAATGGCACATAACCGTCAAATATAGCGGACTATAGACATCTGCATCTCAATGCAGCTGCAACCACCCCTCGTGCAAAATAGAACCTTAACGCGTTCCCACCAAGCTTCAGTTTTGCGTGTACTCTATCTGATCCGTGATTCTATGAAGACCCGCTATAAATCACCACGATGCCAGTACTTATTAGTTTACTGAGCAATAAACAGTCGGTACTCCCTAAAACATCGAAATGACTTGACTCTGTTTGGTTTACCTCGTCGTCCATACAATGATACACTCTATCTTACCTGTGATTCTTTGAAGACCCGCCAGTACTCATTAGTTTACTGGACAATAAACAGTAGGTACTTTTTTAAGTTGCCGTCATTTATTGCCGTATTGTTTGACATTTTGTAGTTTTATGGTCTAGCCCGCATTTACTTCGAGTGTCGGCGTTCTTTTAACTATCGCGATTACCTTGCACGTGTTAATTTCGGCTGCTAGACTGTTGTTAGGTTCTATACGTTACTACCTGTGCAACTTCATCTGCGTCAGATAAGAGAGAGAGAAGAAAAATAACATGTTCTGCGTTTTTGCAAATGTTTCATTGATGCTTCGCTCCTATTTGTCTGACTATTTGTCCACACGTGTCAGAATTGCGAAGGGGTGCAATGAGTCAGCAGATCCCTCGCTGACTGAAACTGCGATCGGTTCCCGTAATCTCGACCATTCGGCCAAGCGGTCATGCCCATTCACACTTGTGTGCATTGTGCTGTACTGAACAATTTGCCTTTATCGCTATCAAATCGAATTTGACTGAATTTACTGTAGAATTGATTTGAAAGATACGACAGCGCCGCTAAATGGTCCTCGTGACAGCAATTTTTTGGATTTACAAATTGCGATCGGTACATGTACTGTTGCCGAATTGCTGGCTAATATCCTTTCGTTTGAATAGTTAGCAATGATTTATTTTTTTATACAAATACGATGACAACTTAGGTACTCTATTACAATCTTGTGAACCATTCTCAAAAGCTCAACAGTAGAACAATAATTTCAAGAGCCATAAATTATTGTATTCCAATAAATCGCTAAAAGTTCCAACACGCTTTGGAAACGTAGTCTAAATCATCAAGTTTTTATAAAATTCAATTCAGCTTCGCATGGGCTTCGAAAGGACAATACAAATTAATCCGTAAAACTTATATATTCTCTTAACAATAAATCTAACTGTACATTAGCTTGTTATCCTTTGCCACAACTGTATGTCGACAATAACCACAATGCGTCATATAGCCCTGTAGCCATGTAGGCGGAACACGTGAACCCCGTGGAGAACGTTCTCATACAAAGCCCGGAATCAAAGCCTTACCCTCGGTCGCCTCACTTTAGAGTCGGACCCGTTCCAGCAAACATTGCCTTTTTATTTAGGTCTTTACGGAAGTGGCTACCGACAATGTCTAATGATTGTGGGTCATCTTCATTTGCGATCTTTTCGGAGGCAAACCATACACAGGTACCTACAGCCGAAAATAGGGGTTCCTCCTTTTTGAAGAAGTTGGTTAAAAAGAGCAGGTACTGTCGTGTGGACCACGGCCTGTGGTCCAAGTGATGCGTTGAATGTCATAGAATGCGTTATTGATTGCGTAAATATTTATGTTCTGTTTATTTCTAGTGATTTCCCTAATTCCCCGGTTGTACAGCAGTCCCTTCTGTGTGCAGTATGAGAGTAGTTCGTAGTTAATCAAGAATGTCAAATTCCTTATCTGTTAATTGCACGAATTATTTAGATCGATATTATCAAAATGTTTTTTATCTAGATTCTTTTTAGTTTTAATTAGTTTTTTCAGCTATTTCAATTGATCTCTTATATCCTAAACATCCAATCTCCCTTTACAAGTTCAAGTACTCAACTCACTTCTTGCTCTCCTTTGCGGCATAATGTTTGCTTGAATTAGCAGATGCAAAGTTGTCACTGCTCGTCATCGTCTTACGGGATCTGTCGATCATTTACATAAATGATTTGCCAAAAGTGACACAACAACAAATGATTTTGTTTGCAGACGATAGCACTGCCGTAGTAAAATGTTATGACTTAAATACTTATCAAATTGACACTAATAATATGTACTATTACTGACGTAATAAACTGGCTTAATATACATAATTAAACTCAAGAAAACCAAAGAAATGAAGCTCCAAAAAGTGTCAGTTACGATGGCAACGAAATTGAAGAAGTCAAAGTAAGTGTGTTTTAGGTATCCATATTGACAATACTCCTTATTGGAAAGCTGCTAAAGCATAGAATAGTTATTTAAAAAAAAAAATCTGCCTCAATCATGCGCTTTTTCAATTGGCTTGAAAATTAGATATAGACGCGTTACTTGTTGCTTATTATGTTCTAGTAGCCTCACTTCTACGATCATCATCTTCTTCCTGCTCTTATCTCATGTTACTTGGAGTTGGCGCAACACGTTTTTTTCTTCCACTCTGCCCTATCTGCCATCAAACTATCACTAAGTCCTTTACTTTCACATCGCTCCTCACACAATCCACCCATCTTTTCTTTGGCCTTCCTCTTCCTCTCCATCCATTTACATTTCTATTCATTATTCTTTTCGTTACATGTATTTCATCCCTCCTCTTCACATGACCATAACAAGCCTCACTTTTACGATACGGAATTGTTTTTTGGGGTAATTCCCCGGGTCAAGGATTACTGTTCAAGGCACAAAAAAGGTGCATTAGAGCCATATGTGGTCTGAAAACAGATGACAGCTGTGCACCGTATTTTAAATCATTAAAAGGCTTACGCTACCGGCGATTTACATATTAGACATTAGTATCTTTGTCAAAACAAATCCCAACCTCTTCGAAAAAATGACAGTACAAAAATTCTTTGAGTAATTATAAGTGTAAAACTGCATTATTAAACAAGAGTGTCCTATGTATGGCTCCATGTATTTATAACAAAATTCCAGACTTAACTCTTGCACAATTTAAGCAAAAAATAAAATTGTTCTTAATTGATAAATGTTCATTATTGAAGAATACTTAAATGACGAAATTAATTAAGAATTACAATGATTAATACGAGTACTATTGAATTATTATTGTTTTGTTATTTTTGTTATATTGACTTAGATTTGTTTTTAATTTTTGAGGTTTTAATAATTCCTTATTTAGGTCTGACGTAATTGGAGTATTAAATTATACAGCGTGTAAAAGACATCGTAACGCAAACTTCGGGAAAAGGCACGATACGATATGGCTACGTCGTGGCGTATCGTAGCATTTCGTGCCGGCTGAAGATATCGCGCTAAGCTGTGGGTTGCGGTATTTTTGACTAAGTCTGTCCGTCTGTCACAGCTTGATAAACCAAGAACAGTTTTAGATGACGTTTGTTCAACTATTTTGCCAATAAGGAAGAAATAAAAATGCCTAGGTATATTTTTTTTGCAACAGCAACTGAATGCAGTTCTTAAAAACTCAAAGTGGTGGGCCCACTAGGGCATGTGGAGTATTATATGAAAGCACGCTATTTGCACATTTTAAAATTTGTCTGCTTGTCCGTGTGTCAACGTTGATTTTCTTAGGAACAGGTGGACCTTGAAAGTTGAAATTTACCAGATACTGAGGTCTATAGTCCCTATTAGGTCCTGAGTGAACACGATAAAAAGATATGGGCAAATTTAAACTATCGCGAAAACTTTTAGTAGATACCAAAATTTACCTTAATTTTCAACTTTTTTTTTTCCGTTATTATCCTTTTGTTTGTGCTATAAAACCTTGCTTTTAACCAAAATTGTCAATTCTAGGTCAGCCGATCAACCAGAAGTAGTTCCCGTTGACCTAGAATCACGATATTTGGCAAGTTATACCGTCGTATTCTAAAAGTATAGGGAAAAGTCTGCAAACTATTCTATATGATACAAGTTTATGTAGAGATTACAGGAAAAATAAAATCGTATCTCTAAATAGCACACTTTTTCAGAAATTAGCAACAAAATTACATTAGTTCCACTAGCGGCCAAGAGATGGCCCTGCTCTAAAACTGCAATAAACTCCGCAGTGTTAAAATTTGAGTAGAAGCTTCACCGATGACAATTTAAAATCATGTCATGTTTTATAGGTTGGAACGGAACACTCAGTGCGCGAGTCCGACTCGCTCTTGACCGTTTTTTTTTGTATTAAAAGGTATTGCAAGGCTCGCGTTTGACCACTATCTCATCCGATGTAAGCGGTTATGTGGCTGATGATGAAGGACGCTTGCTTCATCATCATCGCCGAAAGACGTCCACTGCTGGACGGAGGCCACCCCGCGCGTATCGCCACTACAACTGGTCCTGTGCGTCTCGCATCCGTCGGCTACACGCAGGCAAACAAACAAACTCTTCAGCTTTATATATTAGTAGGTATAGATGTTCTCATGATATTCCGAACATTATCTTTACCAACATTTATTATGAAATTGATTTTACCATTCACTCCACATGCTCTACAAAGATTTCCACATTTCGCACAACTCTTGTCAATCAAACCCCTGTACGAGCACCTCGTAACTCGTAGGCTTACGCGAATCGAATCGCGCGCCTCCACAATGCTCACAATTGATACAATGTATTACGGCAACGTCTCGAAACCTCCTTTAATACCCAATACTTAACTGTTTTATTTTAGCCCTTTTTGATCCCTCAGAACAAACAACTTCTTTTTTGTCGCCCATCTTACTAACTCCAACGTCATAAGACTCAACATCGTATAGCATTGTGTTAAGTTGTGGTGTTTTCGGACCAAATCTTCATTGAAAAGTTAATCCTGTCTGATAATATGTCCTTAGCACCTAATTTTTATTGTGAAACTTGGGCATTTTGAGTTTGTAACGATATGCAAAGATGGCGTCGATATTTGAACAATGCTGCACTGTTTTATACGAGATTACTTTTGGAAATGGCACATGTCAATGGCACATGAAATAACTAGGTTAGGTACAGATAAGCAACATGGTTCCATAAAATATGTTTTTTATGCAATTATTATTCTGTTGAAATATTCAGCAAAGTTTTCTAGTACTCTAAAGGAAATCAGAAAGAAAACATCTTCTCGACATATACATGTTTGTAACATACACATGACATCGCGCCTGTACTCCCCAAAGATAAATCACAGAGTGTTCCTTCACCTAGTACCCACACGCATTTCGCCACTTTAAGTCACATGAACTAGGAGGCGAACTATACCTGGAAACGCTTTCAAAATTTTTGAATCGTATCTACATGGACGCCGACAGGTCGTTAAAATTGGTGACAATGTTAGCGCACCTAAGTTCATTAATTGCGGCGTGCCCCAGGGATCAATTTGTGGTCCCCTTTTATTCCTCATCATCATCTGCCTAGCCTTTTCCCAACTATATTGGGGTCGGCTTCCAGTCAAACCGGATTCAGCTGAATACCAGTGTTTTACCTGGAGCGGCTGCCTACCAGACCTCCACAACCCATTAACTGGGTAACACGGTACTTCATGGCAAGACTGGAGTCAGATTTACTGGCTTCTGACAATCCGTAACGACTGCCAAAGATCTACAAATGACAGCCGGGACCAACGGCTTAACGTGCTTTCCGAGGCACGGAGGAAACTCGTTATGTTAAGCTGGTCACCCATCCACAGACCAACCTTGGCAAGCGTAGCTTAACCTTAAAGATCAACCCGTGCGGCTGTTATTATTTAGCCACGAGCTCCTCAATAATCCTCACTAAAGTAATGTTTGTGATGTTGTGAGTTACTGAGGTTTTAGGGGGTAATCTCTGGATCCAAGTACTGTACCGATTTTAATATTTCTTTTACTAATAGGAAGCTACATTATTTGAAGTTACAATTTTCCGGTTATTATGCCTATGACACTTAATAGGCATAATAACCGGAAAATTTAAAATACTTTTTGGTGGTAGTTGTATTTGCAAAGTAAGTCGGAGAAAAAACGGTCAGACGAAAACGTTTCTTACGCACGCTGCCTTATCGTTGAGAGAGGTATACCTACTATATATGATTGAGTTCTGGAGAAGAGTTGTAGGGCTTGATAATGCCTACAGAAACTAACTTTAACATTTGTATTTAAGTCACAAATAGTATTTTTTTATATTTTAAAATAAATATTTAAATCGTTACGTTATGTTTATTTGTCTTATTATCAACAATTATGATTTCTTTACTAAATAAGTAAATTTACCTATCGTCTCAAGTGTTTACAACAAAAGACTTTTTCTTCTTACTGCATACAGGTAATTTGGATGAATGGTTATAAAGATAATACGATATAGGTATGGAACCGCGACCGTGTCGTAATCTATTGTGCGATGATATTAGACGGACGGATTGGCCTACTGCTAGTACACAAACTACATTTGTAAAGGATTAACGCAAGGCCTGAGACAATGGCCTTCTACGTAGCTTTGTGAAGAAAACGGAACGGGACTGACTTGAATTGTGGAATTAGCAATAGTTACCTTATTGTCTCATTGAAAATGTCTAGCAGCGACGATTTTAACAGTAACGGAGTTCGGCCGCCGAGCCGACTGAAGAGTTGCAACCGTTGTTTTTGTTGATACAGCGTGGCCGCTCAACGGTCATCTTAAACCAAAATTAAATAGAACTGCAAGAAATGTTATAGGTTGTAGTATGAAATATTTAGGTGCCTAAGTAAGCAGTAAGTATTCAAAACCTCAATCAGAGTCCATTTACTAAATAGTTCAGTTAATATAAATTATATGTAACTAGGTACACGACTACAACATAACATAAACTTAGCAACATTCTCTCGACAAATCACGTGGCTGAGAAATGTACACGTTGTGCAACGAACAAGCCCCGAGTGTAGGAGAGGCGGTTTGAATGGAAGCTGTTCAACCAAACCTAAAAGGAATTGCTATAAAAAGGCCCCAAAAGAGAGGATTCCGAATATGGGCTTGTTTTTGTTGATATGAAACTGCTTCGTTGCCTCGCTAGAAGAACCAGATCTTGCAATAGCTTGGTAAGAGGTACTTAGGTGTTAATTTCATAGTAGCAACCTGCACCAAATGCCAATACAAAAATAGCATATATTTTCACAATTAAAAGGAATTTCAGAACAGGTGCTTCATATGTTTAAAAAAGACAGCTGCTCAACTAGGTACCTGAAAACATGCAATGAACGCTGTTAATATCTATAGGTATAGATTTTCTCTTTAAAAATGTGCTTAGGATTTAGTGAACCTTCCAAAAGAATCGTGTAGGTAAGTTGGAATCAGAATTTGTGAAAGACAAATGAGCGAAATATGGTCCCTGAAGTTGAGTTCTCAATCGTCACATAGAGGATTGCGGGCCCACCTGTAACTGATAAACTATGTACGCTACAGAAAAAGTCTTTATGCCGAAATCTAAGCTAATGCCAAACAAAATTTGTGAAAAACAAGATATTATCGCAAACACTGTCTTCAATCCAAAATGGGCCCTTAATCCTCACACATGTAAATATTTATAACACAAATAAAATGAAACTATTAAGATTAGAATAGGTCTTTTAGTTTTAGAACCTATTCGGGTCAAAAAAACAAATAAAAAATCTTTCATGATTGTAGATAACAATACCTAAAGAATGCGTTTTGATTTTTTTTTTAACATGAATGTTATATCGTCGAATGTGGTGTCCAACAGTGATACATGTCCACAAAGTAATTTTTGACCGAAAGATGGCCGCCTTAAATCCACCTTAAATAGTTTTGTAATGCTTTTTGCCACGTATTAGGTGTATATTTTTTTAATTTCACCTGATTCTACCAAACTGCTTCAATAATTTGATGGTGTCCGAATTTATTGTCATTGAATTAAATATTAAAATTAAAATTGAATCGTCAGCAAGTCCATGAAACTGGGGTTTACTTCGCTTTCCACTTATTCCTATCCGGCAGCACTCATGATTTAAGTTAATCTGTACGTAAAGAGTTTGAAAATTAAAGATTATTAATCCCCGGTAAAGTTTACAGCTGAAAGTTTAGCTATCGCGTCACGTGACACATCATCTCTTCACTTCATCAGCACATTTCGTCCTCGTGCCGAATGTTTTCCAACGAGATGCCTGATCTTATGATTGCCATCTATATGGGAAGTTATAGGGTTTCGTGGAACCGCACAAACGTATGGGGTTCTATCTAATACGTGCCAATCTCCCAGCATGTGCTGTGTTGGAAACAGAAGCTACTGTTTAATCTCCAGGAGTGTTACCGGTTTGGGGAAATAGTGCGGCAGCTTCGGATGGCTAAATTTTAAACGGGCCATAACATAAACTCCAACAAAATTAACATGATCTCAATACTAACGTAGTCCATTAACAACATAAAATCCCGGCCAAGTGCGAGTCGGACTCGCACACGAAGGGTTCCTTAACATAAACCTTAACTTTTATTATTTGTTGATATAGAGGCAATAGAAATATACAATCTGTGAAAGTTTCAACTCTCTACCTATTGCAGTTCATGAAACACAGCTCGCTGACAGACAGACGGACGGATAGACGGAAAGCGGAGGCTTAGTAATAGGGTTCCGTTGGTTATCCTTTGGGTACAGAACCCTAAAAAGGCCTATTGCCACTGTTTCATGTAAATTATGATAACAAAAGCCGAGAAGCGCGGCGCGCATCATCGCGTCGTATGTAGGCACGTGACTTTTACGACCAATGAGCATGCAGGGTTTTATGTGTATACTAGTCGACCCACGCAACTTCGTCTGCGTCACAATTTTCGTTACTGCTCCGCTCCTATTTGTCTTAGCGTGATGATATAGCCTATAGCCTTTTTCGATAAATGGGCTATCTAATACTGAAAGAATTTTCCAAATCGGACCAGTAGTTCCTGAGATTAGCGCGTTCAAGTAAACAAACAAACAAACTCTTCAGCTTTATGTATTAAAGTATAGATATAGATTAGGCACCTATCGTACATACATTTATGGCCATTCTAATGGATTAATATTTTTATATTTTACCCAATGTGTCGGGTACTTATTGCCTAGGTCTATAATTTAAATTAAATGAAATGTTTAGGAACGTACCAAAAACCGAAACAGATTTGAAATCGACTTATTTTTTACCATAGAAACCTTTTAACTTCTAAATTCTAAAACGAAAGTAAATATTTCAAATAACAGGTAACGGCTTCATAGCCGCGGCAGTCATTCATATGACTGCCGCGTCTATCCGGTGGCCGACGTAGAATGGCCGTTACTACCGGGTGTTTTGTTAGAATAGAACAGAATAAAATTTATTTGCATTAAAACATGGTATTGAAGATGGTACAAAATCTAAAATACAGAACATGCATGTTTTTTCTTAACGTCATAAGCGTGCAAATGTTTCGTATTTACAATTATACATTTATTTCTTTTTTGTTAAAAACTCTTTTATACTATAAAAACTATTAGTGCAACATCAAAGCGTTTACAAGTAGGAGTCGCGGTGAGAATAAACGCCATCGGGACTCTTTGATCGTTTTGCAAATACCTCATTGTCTTGCGGCTTATCTGTTCAATAAAATTATTTTTCACACCAACTCCACGAAAACGTCAAATTATTTTCCTTGGAAACCTAAGCTAAAGTAGGTAACTCCGCCACTAGGTGCAGCTAGCGCAGTCAAAATACGTTCCGTTTTCAAATCACAATATTGCAGGTGGGCAGGAGCCACAGCTTAGGACGCGCGAACTGCTGGTCTATTCTGTAAATAACCATTTCGATATCGAGCTTCAACTGAGTGACGAACCTCACGAAGTGAGCTTTATAACACACAACATAAAGGTCTTACGTTTGACGTAATTTGATATTCACCTCGGATTCCGCTTCGACATACGAAAATGTTGTTACAGAATAGGGGTTATACTGCGCCTTGCGGCGGGGACCAACGCGCGCCATCTGTTTTCATGGCTAGAGCACAATTTTCCCGCAGTTGGTGTGAAAAGTAGAGTATGCTCCTCAGGGATAAAGGTGTCTTTGCCTTGAGCTAGCTTAAATCCCTCGCTGCATTCAGGATTTTTGATTTAACTCTCTCCTTCGCTCGTGAATTAAATCAATCCGAGCGCCGTGAGGGAGTTTTAAACTCCCTCGTGGCTGAAAGTCAAATTAATGAATTTTTTTGTAATTCAATATTACGCCCGTGTCATAAGACACTGCTTTTTTATCCCCTCGGCTCATAATCTACTATTTATGTGTCCAGAATTTGGTACTAGAAATTAAAAATGGTACCTATTGTGTGTGTAGGTGTCTTTTTGTGATTTAGTTAGAAGTAAAGTTTAGTAGAGAAATAATAACTAAGTACTTGATATCAAAAAAAGGGAATTATGATTTATAGCTAAGCTGGAATTTCGAGATTGCCTACATGCTACTATTGAAGCAAGAATCAAAAATGAATTTGACTACGATAGGATATTGTTAAGTAAGTACATATTGGGATATGAAAAAATAAGGTAAGTGAAATGAAAAAATAGCGTTTCGTTTATAAATTTTATTTCTACACTATGTTAATAATTTACACATTCTGTGATTTCCAGTATTTTATAAAATAGACAAAACCCATTCTAAAATCAATTTGGTCTACCTACACTTTATAATCCATTTAAATTACTTTCCCCCGAAAACAAGCGACATAATACATTTTACAAATATGTAGGTACATACGCTTACATCACTAGTAAGATTTTGAAGTCCACACACTGAAAGTCTACTACGGTACTACTAAATAGTAAAGTACTAAACTGTTAAAGATTTGCGAGTGTTCAATTTTGCTCATAGCTCAGCATTCTTCTTCTTTGAATAGGTAACTTGCAAGCTTCCTTCTATCTCGACTCTGCTTGGCCGCGTAGTTGTTCCGCTCGCGCTTCTTCCGGAAGGAGTCGGCAGCGGTATGGCTGGTCTGCACCTCCGCCTCCTCGGGTTGTTACCCAACAAGGTTCCTTCGTTCTTCTCCGACGTCGCTCGCATGATATCTCATTCAAACGCCTGGTACTTCTCGTCGTCAGAAAATGTTTTTGGGTCGTAGAACTCTGCTGATTCCGGTGGCGAGGGCGTGGTCGGATTGCTGTGCGACCAGCCCCCGATGGAGTCGTGAGACGTCCACGATGACATCGGATACGACACTGGCTGGTACGGATACGTCACTGGCTGATACGGATACAACACTATTTTACATTTTACAAATATTTGTTCATCACTTATTGGATTTTCAATTTCAAACACTGAAAGTCTACGTCACAGTAATGACGTAGGTAGACTTGTGTTTGTTCGTACGTTCGTAGAGCCGGGATATAAGGAAACTGAGGGAAGGACGCTGTCATTACATTTGTCCACAGCGTCCGCAGACGCCGGAAGATAATTTTGCCCGTAATTCAGCTATCTTTTTCTTCAAATAACTGACCTGCAAACCCATTCGCACTTCCCGCAGCTTCCTTCTGTCTCGGCTCTGCTTAGCCGCATAATTGTTCCGCTCGCGCTGCTTCCGATAGAAGTAGTCAGCGGTCTGGCTGCTATGCACCACCCTCCGCATCCTCGGGTTGTAAGGCACCAGGGATCCACCATTTTTCGCAGCCATCGCTCGCATGGCAGCTCTCTCAAATTCGAGAAACTCCTCGTCGTCAGACAATGAGCTGTAGAGCTCTGCTGACTCCGGTGGCGAGGAGGCGGGCGGTTTGCTGTGCAACCAGCTCCCGATGGAGTTGGGTGACGTCAGTGATGGCACCCGATATGACGCTGGCTGGTGTGGATATGGCGCTGGCTGGTGTGGATATGGTGCTGGCTGGTGTGGATATGGCGCTGGCTGATGTGGATATGGTGCTGGCTGGTGTGGATATGGCGCTGGCTGATGTGGATATGGCGCTGGCTGGTGTAGATATGACGTTGACTGGCTCGGATACGGGGCGTGGTACACAGATTCCCGGTACGTGTGCTCCGTCAGAAGCGAAGATTGTGGAGCAAAAGACACGGGAAGCGGAGACGCTGTCTCCACCTTCACCGCGGGTTTGCTCAAATCAAGGGCAGCTTCCTGTGCGTATGGAGTCCACAAAGCCATTTCGAGAACTTATCGTCTTGACGTGTAAATCACGAATGTCGTCTATTTCGACGGGCGACTGTCGCTATCGTTTAAAAGAGGCGGGGCTTAAGTGTACTCCCCCCACCCGGACGAAGGGTTGAATGCAGGTAGCACCCTAACGGACCTCGAGCGGTGAATAATTTATGAATTAGGTACTATTGGGTTTTAAGTGAAGATAACGTTAATAAGAAATGCGAGGCGAGTATTGATAGTAAGTAGATCTTATTGTTGTGCGACTAATTAATAAAGCATAAACATGTCACTAATGATTTTGTTTGTCGGCCAATGAAATTTTGACTTAGACATGTTCTTTTACTAATTAGGGTATTTTTACCTAATGACTCAAATTAACACCTTTAAAAACACATTCATACCTACGATTTAATAATCTATAAGAGTTTGAGATCTCATTAGGGGTACTAGGTGATTCCTGTGGATCTAAGTATGCTACTCGTATATCTATCAAATATTTTAGTTGAGTAGATATGCGCTACTTCTGTCTGCACGGAATACGGAAGGTTTTCCATTTCAACCCTGTCGATGATACGCAGAGTGTGTTTAATTAAATACTATAACATTCCCAGCTAAGTTATTCTTAAAAAAGTAAGGTAGTTCAACGTTGAGCACATGCGGAATGAGCACAACAAAAATAACAATTATTGAATAAGTATTTACTTACCTACCTAGTGTACAGTTTTAGCAAAGGGTTTTGTTAATTATTTTAGTCTCATCTGTAACTTTTGTGAGAATTACAAAAGGGCTGTTCCAACAAATATTTTGAACAAATATTTTTGGATTTTTAGTATTATGAGCTTTATTCAGACAAAGTTAGGGACTGCTTTTGTGCAGCCGTGTGTCACAAAAAGGATTAGGTCGTCACTTGGTTCTCAATTGCAGAACCCTTCCGCGTGCAAGTTGGTTAACGGTGGTATTATTACCGGGTGCGCAGTGGCCTTCCTCATAATATTCTGTAGAGTAATATGAACGATAATAATGCAGCATTATTTTCAGCAGACAGATAGATATTGAAAGCAAATCTACACATTTTCTAGAAAAGTTTAGGTTGTGTTAAAGAAAGGTAAACAATCTCGATATGTATTGTTATTGAAACACTCCATTTAAAAATGAAATGCAGCTATAATATATGTAGGTAAATACAACAATAACAATTACCAACTAAATCAATTAAACCATCAGTTTAAGCAACAGTTTATTTGCTTGTTTATAAATAGGTATGTTTTTAAGTAAAAAGTCACATCAAGATTTTTTACTTTTATTCAAATACCTTAATCTTAGGTAAGTACCTGCTTAGGTACTGGTTATATGTTTTAGCTGAATCATCAACAATCGTGTCAAACAATAGCAACATTCTCAGCACCAACATTTATGGCCTGACCTCATAGGACATTATAGATAGGATTTATTTAGTTTGCAAATTAATAGAATAGAAGATAGGAAAACTGCACTTAACTCGAGCAATAAAACATTTTTCTTATCATCTATAAAGCCAGGTGCTAGGTTAGTTTTTGTCTTCCGTACTAAGCTGGCTGTTGTTAATACTTTCATTGGTCTCAAATTAAGAGCACCGCGACATCGCTTATAGAATAGCACTATATCGGAACTAAGTAGTATTGAGTCACACAATACGACTGTGCGACAAAAAGTTTGCGCTCATGTCCGAACCGCGACAGTTGCGACGTTATTAACGCACTGATGATTCGTATGAAAGCGTGCGCTGGACAAGCGATTATTTCTTTGAAGTTATTTTTATGTTTTCCGCTAATATGCAGAAATTAATGTCAAATTTTGGAGGAATTAATACGCTTCTTCGTTAAACTTCGCTTGAATGAAATTGAGCAAAGTTAGGTCGCTCGGCCTTTTCACTTTACTATTTTACCCTGAATACCACCAGCCTTATTTATAAAAACATTTTAACCATATGCATAGTTTAAATACTAATTCAACAGATTTCAGTCCATTTTAAATAGTTGATGTCGCATTCTCACTAGTTACCTAACATTTAGACGTCACAAGCACTGTTTCTATTTACATTAAACTTTATAAACATAGACAGTTTAAATACCCACTGATTAGCAGATTCTAATATCAAATTCTCAATGGAAAGCTTGAATAAAGAATCTGGTCATCGGTGTTTAATTAAGCATTAATTTCATTTTTAATGAGCCCGCAATTCTGCAGTTTCTCGCTACAATATTTATTTATTCCATTGCGAAAATAGGTTTTGAGCACAATTACTCAATCATATTATTATTACTCCACAATTCATACCTGAATCTAGCTGTAAAAACATTGGTCGCGTGACGGCCATATTGTCCGATGGCGGCCACCGCGGCGGTGACGGGTTAAACTAACTGAGCATGTTTGCGCTGAAAGGATTCTTGTTATCTTTGCGCACGCGACTGTATCACTTGTTGTGAGTTAAATTAAATTATTATAAAAGTTCTATTTCATTAGTTCTACACTCACCTAATCATGACATAGGTCCTACCTACCTATTACTCATGAAGTAGGTATTTGTTAGGTTTTTAAATAAGTCATGGGGGCTATCAGGATGAAACTAAAGCTAAGTATGGCTTTTGAAGACTTAGCTTCATGAGCAGCATGATCGACCACCCTTCCACTAAAGAATTATTTTCTAAGAATCCCAGAAAAGTTAAACATAATATTGTAAGTGAACACCAGTCACACAGATTACTGCGCCAGGCAATACTCCCTGTTGCCGTTAATACAACGTAAATAACGGTTTTACTGTCTCAGAGACTCTATTTTGCAAACTTACAAACCGTCGCATTGTCTTGTCCTGACACAAAGGGGTTGCTCCAAGGTTGGTCCTTTGCGAACGTCGCACAATGCGGATTATACAATTTGCATGTTGAGTTTGCAGGGTTCGTTCCGAGAATGTTGACTTGTACTAATAATTAAATAAGTAAATGCGTGTCTGAGCTAAAGATGGGGTCTCGATGAAATTGATTTTACCATTCACTCCACATGCTCTACAAAGATTCCCATATTTCGCACAACTCTTCCTGTATAAAGGCTTACAAACTGGCCATCTACATTGATATGTCAATCAAACCCCTGTACAAGCACCTCGTAACTCGTAGGCTTATGCGTATCGAATCGTGCGCCTCCACAATGCTCATAATTGATACAATGTATTACGGCAACGTCTCGAAACCTCCTTTAATACCCATTACTTAACTGTTTTATTTTAGCCCTTTTTGATCCCTCAGAACAAACAACTTCTTTTTTGTCGTCCATCTTCTTAACTCCAACGTCATAAGACTCAACATCGTATAGCATTGTGTTAAGTTGTGGTGTTTTCGAACCAAATCTTCATTGAAAAGGTAATCCTGTCTAATAATATGTCCTTAGCACCTAATTTTTATTGTGAAACTTGGGCATTTTGAATTTGTAACGATATGCAAAGATGGCGCCGATATTTTAACAATGCTGCACTGTTTTATACGAGATTACTTTTGGAAATGGCACATGTCAATGGCACATGAAATAACTAGGTTAGGTACGGATAAGCAACATAATTCCATAAAATATGTTTTTATGAAATTATTATTCTGTTGAAATATTCAGCAAAGTTGTCTAGTACTCTAAAGGAAATCAGAAAGAAAACATCTTCTCGACATAAACATGTTTGTAACATACACATGACATCGCGCCTGTACTCCCCAAAGATAAATCACAGAGTGTTCCTTCACCTAGTACCCACACACATTTCGCCACTTCAAGTCCCATGGACTAGGAGGCGAACTAATGCAACTAATTTAGATTCCTAGCTGCTACTGAGAAATTCATTATGGATAATGTGATTTGAATTTGGAACTCAACTTGGAGACCGACGGTACCTCTCGCGGCCACCTCATTTCATACCTTGCGAACTAATTTATCGCAGTTGGTGTGAAAAGTAAAGTAAGCTCCTCAGGAATGTAGTAATAATAATAAAATTCTTTATTTTCAGTCTACTTTGGCCCATAGATAAAGCTAAATCCTAAGACCTATGTTAGTCTTTAAAGGTATCCCTTCTGTGGGCTAGCTTGAATCTCTCGCTGCATTCAGGATTCTTCTCGCTTCGCTCGTGAGTTATATTCTAATCTCCCTCGCCACGCTCGGGAGTTAACTTTCGAATACTTCATTAGGTTCGGGATTCAATATGCGCCCGTGACATAAGAAACTGCTTTACATCCTCTCGGTGCATTATCTACTATTTCGTTAAAGAGTCCAGGGTCCGGAAATTCACTAATATCGAAAACAAACCCGCTTTTGCATTTATAAATATATAATAGTTATACTAATAATGATTAACAACAACAACGTCCATGTCATAAAAATAAATCGGCTCTATGACCGAATTGACTCAGTTTGAAATTCGAAACAATTGGTTGAGATTAAAAACTAAGCTTTCTGCGAACTAAGCTAATAAGCTGCTGAGGTAGGTAGGTAATTTGATACGAGCAAATCCTAACTTTGTAAAAATTTGGTAAAACTACAAGCTCTCGTTATATTTCAAATCAAAATATATAAAACGGCACACCGTTTATTTGTATATCTTGCCGTGTGACATAAATATAGCATGAAGAGTCACGCTATATGTGCGAGCAGTCGCGCGCGCTGTCCAACACGATCACAGTCCTATTGGATGACGCACTCGCGGCGCCTGCGCAAGCCACGCCTTCTACACGCGCGGTGTGCGTCGTACATGTCATACTAAACTGTTTGATTTTTTGCGGCTCTAAAAAGGCCACAAACTTTAGTAGAATCAGCCCGCACATCAAGCTACCCTAAACTGTCAATTATTCTCAATCAACCTTGAATACATTTAAACATGAGCTCTGTTTACTGCAATGCAGGCTCGAATTGTATGAAAGGAGCTCGAATATTAACGCTGTAAAGGTATAAAAAAATACTGAAATCTTTTAATGATCTGCCTTTGACCATGTTTAATCAAAGTTAACGCACCGGCTAAAAGAATAAGCTTTTATAATGTTAATGAATACATGTCATGTCGCGGAGAAGGAAACATTAATTAATAATATTGGAATACCTATGCCTTCAAGTAATTTTTAAGTTTTATTTTGAAATTATTAGAATAGTTATGACATTACAATTTACAATAACAATTATTTATATTTTCTTAATCTGACATTTTATCTTGTGAACTGACATCTTAAAATCATTCATTTATAAATAAAAATAGTTTTTTTGTAAATCCTTATTTTTGAGAACTGACGTTGCTGTCCGTGTTCTTTTTGTATTATTGAATTAAAATACTAACATAAAATAAAATATTTGCACACCATATGTACCTAATGCTGAAATGTAAGGGGCATTATAGTTTTAAGATCATGTATCACACATTATACCACGTTCACACATTATAAATTGTACCACGTTCTGGCAAATTAACAGTTTGGAGATAGTACGATATAGGTATGGAACCGCGACCGTGGCGTAATCTATTGTGCGATTATATTAGACGGACGTATTGGCCTACTGCTAGTACGCAAACTACATTTGTAAAGGATTAACGCAAGGCCTGAGACAATGGCTTTCTACGTAGGTTTGTGAAGAAAACGGAACGGGACTGACATGAATAGTGGAATTAGCAATAGTTACCTTATTGTCTCATTGAAAATGTCTAGCAGCGACGATTTTAGCAGTAACGGAGTTCGGCCGCCGAGCCGACTGAAGAGTTGCAACCGTTGTTTTTGTTGATACAGCGTGGCCGCTCAACGGTCATCTTAAACCAAAATTAAAAAGAACTGCAAGATATGTTATAGGTTGTAGTATGAAATGTTTAGGTGCCTAAGTAAGCAGTAAGTATTCAAAACCTCAATCAGAGTCCATTTACTAAAAAGTTCAGTTAATATAAATTATATGTAACTAGGTACACGACTACAACATAACATAAACTTAGCAACATTCTCTCGACAAATCACGTGGCTGAGAAATGTACACGTTGTGCAACGAACGAGCCCCGAGTGTAGGAGAGGCGGTGTGAATGGCTTCTGTGCAACTAAACCTAAATGGAATTGCTATAAAGGGCCCCAAAAGAGAGGATCCCGAATATGGGCTTGTTTTTGTTGATATGAAACTGCTTCGTTGCCTCGCTAGAAGAACCAGATCTTGCAATAGCTTGGTAAGAGGTACTTAGGTGTTAATTTCATAGTAGCAACCTGCACCAAATGCGAACACAAAAATAGCATATTCCTTCACAATTGAAAGGAATTTCAGAACTAGTGCTTCATATGTTTAAAAAAGACAGCTGCTCGACTAGGTACCTGAAAACATGCATTGAACGCTGTTGAGATAGTGGACAAACGCGTGCCTATCAATAGTAAAAAAAAAAAAAAAAAACGTATAGATTTTCTCTTTGAAAATGTGAAAAGAATCGTGTAGGTAATTTGGAATCAGAATTTGTGAAAGACAAATGAGTGAGATATGGAGTTGGGTTCTCAATCCTCACATAGAGGATTGCGGGCCCACCTGTAACTGATAAACAATGGGCGCTACAGAAAAAGTCTTTATGCCGAAATCTAAGCTAATGCCAAACAAAATTTGTGAAAACAAGATATTATCGCAAACACGTGTCTTCAATCCAAAATGGGCCCTTAATCCTCACACATGCAAAAGTTTATTACACAAATAAAATTAAACTATTAAATTACAGCTGCTGTTTCAAGTCCTATATGCTACTAAATAAAGCAAGAAGTGAAAGCAAGAACAGGTCACCATTTCTTGTTTTTTGATAGTTATTAAAATTCGGGCCCTCAATTCTCCATTTCTTTTTGTTTTCGTATTAACGTAGGTATGGTATATTTGACAAACACTAAATTCTTGTGAAAAATTTGTGCAACAAATTCGATACCAGCAGGAAATTGCAAATGAACTTTATTCGAATCGACTTTTCCATCGACAGTATACGGTCGCTTGAAACTGTGAAAAATCAAAGTTTTAAGTTATAAAAAAAGATACGGTCGTTTATGACCCAAATACGTATTTCGACACTCTCCAGGGAATCGAAATGTATAGGGTATTTCCTGTTGACCTAGAACTGTGAAATTTGGCAATTAATACCGTTTTATACTACAAGTATAATAAAAAGTCTGATAACCATACATTTGTAATTCCTATAGTCTATAATTAAAGTAATATGTAGGTACCTACAAATTTGTACGGAATCCGGTGGGCGAGTGCGACTCGCACTTGGCCGGTTTTTTTAAGTATCATCAATAGCTTACTCAACGCATGCCAAATTATGTGAATTTTATATGAAACATTTTGGTACTTCGAGTTACATTTGTGCAATTTTCTTAAGGATATCTAATTTTATTTAATGCCTTTGTTATTTCCCGATAATTTAGCTTTCTATTAAAAAAAAAAATTAGAATAGGTCTATTAGTTTTGGAACCTATTGGGTTCAAACAAACAAATAAAAAATCTTTCATGTTTGTAGATAACAATACCTAAATAATGCGTTTTGATATTTTTTTTAACATGACTGTTATATCGTCGAATGTGGTGTCTAACAGTGATACATATCCACAAAGTAATTTTAGACCGAAAGATGGCCGCCTTAAATCCACCTTAAATATTTTTGATAACGCTTTTTGCCACGTTTTAGGTGTATTTTTTTTATATTTCACCTGATTGTACTAAACTGCTTCAATGATTTGATGATGTCCAAATTGTCATTGATATAAAATATTGAAATTAAAGCTGAATCGTCAGCAAGTCCACGGAACTGGGGTTTGCTTCGCTTTCCTCTTATTCCCATCCGGCAGCACTCATGATTTAAGTTAACCTGTACTTAAAGAGTTTTAAAAATAAAACATTATTAATCATCAGTAAAGTTTACAGCTGAAAGTTCAGCTATCGCGTCACGTGACACATCATCTCTTCACTTCATCAGCAAATTTCGTCCTCGTGCCGAATGTTTTCTCAACGAGATGCCCGATCTTATGATTGCCATCTATATGGGAAGTTATAGGGTTTCGTGGAACCGCACAAACGTATGGGGTTCTATCTAACACGTGCCAATCTCCCAGCATGTGCCATGGGTTTTTCATGGGTTGGAAATTTCAGGAGCTACTGTTTAATCTCCAGGAGTGTTACCGGTTTGGGGAAATAGTGCGGCAGTTTCGGATGGCTAAATTTTAAACGGGCCAAAACATAAACTCCAACTAAATTAACATGATCTTAATACTAACGTAGTCCATAAACAACATAAAAAGCCGGCCAAGTGCGAGTCGGACTCGCACAGGAAGGGTTCCGTACCATATACCTAAACTATACTATAAACCTTAACTTTTATGATTTGTTGTTCTAGCGGCAATATAAATATACAATCTGTGAATGTTTGAACTCTCTACCTATTACGGTTCTTGAAAAACAGCTCGCGGACAGACGGACGAACGGACAGACGGACAGCGGAGGCTTAGTAATAGGGTTCCGTTGGTTATCTTTTAGGTACAGAACCCAAAATAGGCCTACTGCCACTGTTTCATGTTAATTATGATAACAATAGCCGAGAAGCGCGGCGCGCATCACCGCGTCGTATGTAGGCACGTGACTTTTACGACCAATGAGCATGCAGGGTTTTATGTGTATATTAGGCACCTATCGTACCTACATTTATGGCCATTCTAATCGATTAATATTTTTATATTTTACCTAATGTGTCAGCTACTTATTGCCTAGGTCTATAATTTAAATTAAATGAAATATTTAGGGAGGTACCAAAAACCGAAACAGATTTAAATTCGACTTATTTTTTACCATAGAAACCTTTTAACTTCTAAATTCTAAAACGAGAGTAAATAATATTTCAAATAACAGGTAACGGCTATGAATGACTGCCGCGTCTATCCGGTGGCCGACGTAGAATGGTCGTTACTACCGGGTGTTTTGTTGGAATAGAATAGAATAATTTTTTTTGCATTAAAACATGGTATTGAAGATGGTACAAAAACTAAAATACAGAGCATGCATGTTTTTTCTTAACGTCATAAGCGTGCAAATGTTTCGTACTTACAATTAGTCATTTATTTTTTTGTTAAAAACTCTTTTATACTATAAAAAATATTAGTGCAACTTCAAAGCGTTTACAAGTAGGAGTCGCGGTGAGAATAAACGCCATCGAGACTCTATGATCCTTTTGCAAATACCTAATTGTCTTGCGGCTTATCTGGTCAATAAAATTGTTTTTCACACCAACTGCACGAAAACGTCAAATTATTTTCCTTGCAAACCTAACCTAAAGTAGGTAACTCCGCCGCTAGGTGTAGCTAGCGCAGTCAAAATGCGTTCCATTTTCAAATCACATTATTGCTGGTGGGCAGGAGCCACATCTTAGGACGCGCGACCTGTTAGTCTATTATGTAAATAACCATTTCGATATCGAGAGCTCACTTCGTGAGGTTCGTCACTCAGTTGAAGCATATCGAGCTACAACAGAGTGACGAACCTCACGAAGTGAGCTTTATAATATACGTTTGACGTAATTTGATACTCACCTCGGATTCCGCTTCGACATACGAAAATGTCACAGAATAGGGCTAATACTGCTCCTTGCGGCGGGGACCGACGCGCGCCATTTGTTTTCATGGCTAGAGCACAATTTTCCCGCAGTAGGTGTGAAAAGGAGAGTATGCTCCTCAGGGATAAAGGTGTCTTTGCCTTGGGCTAGCTTAAATACCTCGCTGCATTCAGGATTCTTGTATTAACTCCCTCACTTCGCTCGTGAATTAAATCCATCCGAGCGCCTTGAGGGAGTTTTAAACTCCCTCGCGGCTGAAAGGCAAATTAAATAATGAATTAATTTTTTGGAATTCAATATTACGCCCGTGTCATAAGACACTGCTTTTTTATCCCCTCGGCTCATAATCTACTATTTATGTGTCCAGAATTTGGTACTAGGGATTAAAAATGGTACCTATTGTATGTGTAGGTATCTTTTTGTGATTTAGTTAGAAGAATAGTTTAGTAGAGAAATAATAACAAAGTACTTGAAATCAAAAAAAGGGAATTATGATTTATAGCTAAGCTGGAATTTCGAGATTGCCTACTTGCTACTATTGAAACAAGAATCAAGAATGAATTTGACTACGATAGGATATTGTTAAGTAAGTACATATTGGGATATGAAAAAATAAAGTAAGTGAAATAAAAAAATTGCGTTTCGTTTATAAATTTTATTTCTACTCTATATTAATAATTTTACACAACCTGTAATTTCCAGTATTTTATAAAAATAGACAAAACCCATTCTAAATTCAATTTGGTCTACTAACACTTTATAATCCATTTAAATTACTTTCCCCCGAAAACGAGCGACGTAATACATTTTACAAATATGTAGGTACGTACGAGTTCATCACTAGTAAGATTTTGAAGTCCACACACTGAAAGTCTACTACGGTACTACTAAACAGTAAAAGTAGTACTAAACTGTTAAAGATTTGCGAGTGTTCAATTTTGCTCATAGCTCAGCATTCTTCTTCTCTAAATAGGTAACTTGCTAGGCCAGTCACATTTCCCGCAGCTTCCTTCCATCTCGACTCTGCTTGACCGCGTAGTTGTTCCGCTCGCGCTTCTTCCGGAAGGAGTAGGCAGCGGTATGGCTGGTCTGCACCTCCGCCTCCTCTGGTTGTTACCCAGCAAGGTTCCTCCCTTCTTCTCCGACGTCGCTCGCATGACATCTCATTCAAACGCCTGGTACTTCACGTCGTCAGACAATGATTCTGAATCGTAGAACTCTGCTGATTCCGGTGGCGAGGGCGTGGTCGGTTTGCTGTGCGAGCAGCTCCCGATGGAGTTGGGAGACGTCCACGATGGCATCGGATACGACACTGGCTGGTACGGATACATCACTGGCTGATACGGATACAACACTTTTTTACGTTTTACAAGTATTTGTTCATCACTTATAGGATTTTCAATTTCAAACACTGAAAGTCTACGTCACAGTAATGACGTAGGTAGACTTTCGTACGTTCGCAGAGCCGGGATAGAAGGAAGCTGAGGGAAGGACGCTGTCAACAGATTTGTCCACAGCGTCCGCAGACACCGGCAGATAAATTTGCTCGGTACTCAGCTATCTTTTTTTTTAAGTAGGTAACTTCCAAGGCCTGTCGCATTTCTCGTAGCTTTCGCCTATCCCGGCTCTGCTTGGCCGCGATGTTATTACGCTCGCGCTGCTTGCGGTATGCTTCGTCAGCGCGGCTGGTCTGCACCGCCCTCCGCATCCTCGGGTTGTAAGGCACCAGGGATCCACCATTTTTCGCAGCCATCGCTCGCATGGCAGCTCTCTCAAATTGCTGAAACTCCTCGTCGTCAGACAATGATTTGTAGAGCTCTGCTGACTCCGGTGGCGAGGAGGCGGGCGGTTTGCTGTGCGACCCGCTCCCGATCGAGTCGGGTGACGTCAGTGATGGCACCCGATATGACACTGGCTGATATTTATATGGCGCTGGCTGATGTGGATATGGCGCTGGCTGGTGTGGATATGGCGCTGGCTGGTGTGGATATGGCGCTAGCTGGTTTGGATAGGGCGCTGGCTGGTGTGGATATGGCGCTGGCTGGTGTGGATATGGCGCTGGCTGGTGTGGATATGGCGCTGGCTGGTGTAGATATGGCGCTGGCTGGTGTGGATATGGCGCTAACTGGTTTGGATAGGGCGCTGGCTGGTATGGATATAGCGCTGGCTGGTGTGGATATGGTGCTGGCTGATGTGGATATGGCGCTGGCTGGTGTAGATATGACGTTGACTGGCTCGAATACGGGGCGTGGTACAAAGGCTCCGTGTACGTGTACTCCGTCGGAAGTGAAGATTGTGGAGCAAAAGACGCGGGAAGCGGAGACGCTGTCTCCACCTTCACCGCGGTTTTGCTCAAATCAAGGGCAGCTTCCTGCGCGTATTTAATCCACAAAGCCATTTCGAGAACTTATCGTCTTGAGACTTACCTAACATGTCTGTAAATACTAAAATCATTATAAATTGTTATGTTCCCTCTCTTTCTCGCCTTTACAGGCTTTTGTTAACGACGTCGATATAGTATGACGAACGCCTTTCAAAAAGGTTTAAATTGTTAGCTTCCATACCGACTTTACTTAGGGACTGGAGTAGGAAATCTTCTATGGCAGCGTATACTATTGTGTAATATCTATATAGGCATATTAGTGACAAACGATCTCACACTGGTTATAATAACACATGTAAATTATACCTTAAAGCTATTCGTTAAGGTTCCATATCTGTAGAGATGACGGCATCACGGAGTGGTAGCGGTCCACTTATTCAAAAGATTAGGCGACAGTCCTCAGTTGTACAATCACAAAGACCACCAGCACTCTGTCCCCTGTGTTCAGAAAAAAAAAAAAAAAGATCTTATGATCACAACAATACATTATTCAGCTCTCCTATAAAGTTACTCAAAGTTAGTTGAGAGATGTTTATGTAACATACAAGGGTGATTTTCAAAGTTTTTGTACAGTTACAAAAATGAAACAAAAATGAATATCGTTACAAAATTGACCAACGTTACAAAAAAATAACAAAAAGGCAATATTAGGGCAATTTCACAACATTATGAAAACAATGAAATCAGAGCTTAATAAAATAAAATTTATTGATAACATAAGCAGATTCTTGAATTACAAAATCAGTCTCAGAATAAATTGTGCATTCCGTTTGGTTATTAAATATTTAATAAAATGTTTAGATTACGGAAAAGAAACCATTGGTGATGGAACTTACGGTTAATAATATTAGTAATTACTTTGAATACGTCATTACAAAAATAATAGTAAAGTTAATTATTATTTATCAGATTTTTTTATTAACAATGAACTAGTAATAAACCAATTAAAAAATACTCGTACTATCTATACGTCACTTATATTTTTTTAGTAAGGAAACTGTAATATCTTTCAGGGTAAATAAAGTAAGTTTTAAACTTTAGAAAACATCATGTAAACTAACAAATAAGGAATCGTAGGAACTGATTACCAGTTTAAACAGTAACAGTAACAGTAGTTCTCAGGCATAAAGTAGACTTTGGCTTCTATTAAAAAATAATATTATAAACTTTGGAATCTCACGTAACATAAAAAAATATAAGTCCTCTCTTAATTTCAGAAAATAATAATAAAAATAATCATTGATATAAAAAATATTAGGTAATAAAGTTTTATTTCAACACGTGATTAAAAAATATTCGAATTCGAATCATCGTCACTTTCACTAAAACTAAAAAAAAATTTTCTAGCACGGTTAATATTATCCATTTCTTGTGATTTAGAGGAACATGGGTCTTTTTCTAGCTTCGTGTTTGGCGTAGAAGTAGAGCCAAACAATTCTGGAAATGTTTTAGTCAAGTCATTTGACGAAACATTGTAACGTTTTGGGTTTATTAGATTTGTTATGTCATCAAGAGAATAATTTACTTTTATATTAGACAAAATAGTTGGCGTGCTTGATTGTGTCATTGTTTTCTTCATATTATTGACAGATTGAGTTTTGGTTTTTTTAACTTGAGCGGTGGATTCCAACAGTAGTTTAAAAGGGTGTAATAATGTGTGGAGGCCAGTGTGAACTTGATTAACTATTCTTGTTAATGGAGCGGTGTGATTTTTTGCTTGTAAATTGGAGTCATCGACGTCCGTTTCGCTAAAACTTTGTAATAATAATCCTTTAGTTTGTTCGTTCTGTATTACTTTGGGTGCCTCAAAGGCAGCTCTGGGTGTAATCTTTTTGACACATGGCAAAATAAAAGTGTCTTCGTCAGAATAAGCGATTTGTCGAGTTCGTTTTATTTTAGGTGGCATCAACAAGCAATGCTTTTTAATAGAGAAACTGTCGCAAAACCCCCTTTTGTCTGAGCTATTACAGAAACAACTTAGAGTCCTATAATATATATCATTTGTATCGTCATTTATCGCCTGTTTTTGGTGTAACTTTTGTGAGTTGGGTACAGGTATTAAAAAATTCAGGTTAGTTTCTTTGCATTCTTTGATCATATTAATATGAGTGTCATTGACAATAAAAAGCGTTACTTTACTTTCACCTTTTAGAAGAGCAAAAGCAGTTTCAGCATCTGTCACGTCTCTTCCATGCGATACTTTTCTGTCTAACAGTCGTTTAATAACTCCTCCTACGCCATCTGCAGGTCCTTTGCCATGGTAAGATTCGGAAAAAATCCAAGTTCCTTTAACAAATTCTAAATCACTCAAAGTTTTTTTAAATAGGAAAAAATCTTTTTGTGTTTATATTGGGTGGTGGGTCCGTCGGAGAAAACATGCAGAATTGTCATTTCTGGATAGTACTTTTTTATATCCATCAAAACTGGAT
Organism: Lacanobia oleracea; assembly: GCA_950371165.1. NCBI lineage: Eukaryota > Metazoa > Arthropoda > Insecta > Lepidoptera > Noctuidae > Lacanobia > Lacanobia oleracea. The sequence continues at coordinate 25,465,239 of OX493396.1, forward strand.
TCAAATGTGCCCAAATGGCTTCTGGTGCATGATTTGTGGAGTTCGAGAAAGTGCAATATGATTTTGGCCTTTTATTTTTTTTGTATACAACACTAGTATGTAATGAAATTTGGTATTGGGAAGCACCAAAGTGAACGGCTTGAATTTCTTCGCTGAGTTTACATGTGTAGTTCTCCGAAAAATCACAATGAAGAACTACTTCATTATCTTCAAGGTGTTCTTTAAGATGTTTATACGTTTTATATTGGTGGGCAATGTTGAAAACATGCGTCATGTACTTTTTCAGTTCTACTTCAAATAGACATAAAAAGTTTGCTAATTTATGGGGTTAGAGATCATTTATTCTCATAAGAATTACAATTCACTTACATGAGAATATTTAACTAGACATCACAAAATAAACTAAATGTTGGACGCATTACAAAAACTGGGCATCGATTATAATGTTTTGAGGGTAGGTTACAAATAATATTAACAAAATATTTATCCGATTTCTTTTCTGTAACTACTCGTTTAGACTTCTTTGTTTCGTTATCTTTTTCGTATTCAGTATTCTTAAAGGTCCACTCAAGCCACGAAATGTTTTCTTCTTTTACTAGTTTATTCTAATTCAAAGATATTTTGTTGAATACATCACATTCAAAATACATGCACTCCTTTGATCGTTTGTCACATACTTTAGCTTCTACAAGGTCATTTAAGTCATGAAATGTTAATAGTTTCATTTTTTTTTAACGCGAGAAATTTAAATTCCATGTTGGCATGGATTTTACAAACACAGGTATCTCGGTCTCTAAGTTGTGGTGTAACAATGTGAAATGGCTTGTGTCTGACAAATGTGACGTAAGATATTTGGATACCTGTATCTTCTTTGATTTTTTTATGCAAATTAATCAAAGTATCAACAAGATAACGCTTTTGCATCTTTATTCTTTTTTTCGTCTTTGTTTCTTTTTTCCCAGAAGAACAGCGACTTACGTCATCTTGTAAATAATATTTGCGGATTTTTTTTGCTTGTATACTGCGTTTACCAGTTTGTGTGTTTTTGTAAAAGCGAATTCTTCCTTTTAAACCAATACACAACCCTAATCGAGATCGTAATTTATATTTTAGTACTAAATCTGAGTTAAAAATATTCTTAAAAGCTAAAGCTTCATTCAAGACCATATTTTCTAGAATAACTCTCTTTACTTTATCTCTGTCATTGTCTGTGTTAAAACTTAGTTTTTGGACAACTTTTGAGTTCGGTGAAATTGGCCCAGGAATTTCAACGCACACCAATTTTTCATTGTTGTCAAATTTTTGACATTTTAAAAGAATGTTTTGTCTGTATATTTTCTTTTTTAGAGCCGCTATTTGCTTCTTTTGTTTGTCTATTACGCAGGCTTGTTTCTTTAATTTCTTTTTTAATTTATAGTAATTTCGTAAATATACCTTTCGTGATTTTGTTTGCTTTACATCTTTATTAATGTCTTGACATTTTTGTTTCTGATTTTTTTTCAGCCTTCGCCAATTTCTTCTCCTTAAAGCTTTCTGACTATCTGTTAATTTGGAAACTTGGACATATTTACTTTTGATCCTTTCCAAGTTCTTTTGCTTGATTTCTTCATACTTTTCGGGATCGTTTAACTTTAATCTTTCCATGTACCTGCGCTGTCTTTCTGCATTAGTCATCGGCATTCCTGAATAATGAAATACATGGTCTTATTAATAAGTGTCATATATACATGCTTTTGATAAAACTGTTTATATTATATATCTTGCTTGAAAATATAAAGCTGTCAAGGGCAAGCAGAAAAAACGATTTTTACAGATCTAGTTAATAAAAGAAGAAAACATTTCATGGCTTGAGTGGATTAAAGAAAATTTCATGCGAAAAAGTTAACGAAACACTAAAGTCAAAGTGAGTTGTTACAGAGAAAAAAATTATAAGAATACGCTCACGCACAGTACTTGAGCAGCTCGTGAACATTTTTCAAGTACAAACGCAGTTCGCGAGATCTTGCGAACTGCTTACGAGCTGCTCACAAACAGTAGGTACGCGAGCGGCGCATTCGGCAGATCTGGGCCCCTAGTCTGCTAATTTTTATAAATTCGTCATTCCAACACGATGCCATTGTCATTTTGCTAAAAGTTCGTAATCTGCTTAATTCATAATGATCCTTCACTGATCGTTCAGTAGCATGTCAGTGGTCTCGTAATGAAATTGTAGTGGAATGACAGTGTCGTATTGCCATTATTATAAAACCCGTTTGGAGAAATAATTTTCGAAAAACTGCTATTAAATTTGAACATTAATTTATGCCAGATTGCTATTGTATATAATTTTACATATTATTTATTAGTGTTCTATGAAATCTGAAGTAGTAACAAAGTCGTAAATAGCAAAAATACGTAATGAAACTCATTTATATTTTATCCGTTTTGCTGTCAAAGTCAAATGTGACATTAGTGACATTAGGTACTGTTTACTTTACTGACGTCGACGACTGTTTTTATTTGTTTTGAAGCGACCGGTGTTTTGCAAAGAGCTAATTGAATTTTAACGTGAGCGTCATTAAAAAATCAAATAATTAATAGATTTGTTTATTGCTCTTTTTTACTTCTCAATAACGACATCATGAGACTGTGCATCAATTGCGGAATAACAACGGAACGCTGCAATACAATAGGAAGGTGAATATTGGAAATGGATCATTCTTCCTATTGTACAGGAATGGGTGGGTTAGTATCTGATATTTCTATATCGTAAACATTTAACATTTTTGTACGTAATATTTAATGTAAACAAACTAAATGGTGTAATAGATTCTGTTAAGTTTTCTTTTAATGGTTTTATTTTTAAAAATTAACCAGAATGTGCAACAAATTCAAATTCAAAACATCACCAATCCAGACTAAATCTGTATGGTCAATTACAACCTATTCTCTCTCTCAGAGGGGAGGCCAGCGTCCCTTCAATGGAAATGTAATATGGCCACTTATGTTTACCAAAAATAGCCACTCAGATGTTTATTTCTAAATGCTAGTGCTAGACCTAATAGTCGAATGAAAATTGTTTGTTTCAGATAAATGAAAATGACTTCATCTTCCAAGCTTGCTCTTGATGAAAGTAGACCAGATGGAAATGAACAGACACTAGGACACCGATGAGTGTTATTCAATGTGGATGTTGTCTTCTGAAAAAAGTTTGTCCTCATCAACTTTTACAGTACAGAACTGGTACAGTGCAAGAGTGTAATATAATGGATTCTGCCGTGCTTGGTTAGTTTACTAGTTTTATTCACGGGTTATGAAAAACATTATTTAGTTTAGTTTTGTTAACGAGGGCATAGAGAGTGTTATTTTCACTATCTATCTATACTTATATATAAAGCTGAAGAGTTTGTTTGTTTGTTAACTTGAACGAGCTAATCTCAGGAACTACTGGTCTGATTAGAAAAATTTTTTCAGTGTTAGATAGCCCATTTATTGAGGTAGGCTGTAGGCTGTATATCATCACGCTAAGACCAACAGGAGCGGAGCAGTAATGAAAATTGTGACGCAGATGAAGTTGCGGGTCAACTAGTACTAATATTATAAAGCTGAAGAGTTAGTTTGTTTACTTGAACGCGCTAATCTCAGGAACTACTGGTCTGATTTTAAAAATTCTATCTGTGTTAGATAGCCCATTTATCGAGGAAGGCTATTGGCTATATTATCACGCTAAGACCAACAGGAGCGGAGCAGTAACGAAAATTGTGAGGCAAACGAAGTTGCGCAGGTCAATTAGTATTTAATATTAGTCAAGCTCTTAACATCAACATTTCTCATTTGCAGGATTTCATTAATTCAGTCATTTTCAAAATGGGCACACACATACACAATGTCTCTGTGTAATGGCTTCCTGTAATGTGGATAAATTATTTTCAGGTGGGTGCTTCAAGTGTGCTTCTTTTGATGGGTGCGAGCAAATAGAGCATCCCGGTATTTCCATTCAGGCCCCTCACCATCTGGGGCATCTTCATCAGCTGTCAATGAGCGGAACAGTCAAGACATTCCTCATTTAGAAGAACCTACTTACACACATATTATGATAATCCTAATGAAGAAGATAATTAAAACGATTTACTTACTGCTATGTTTTATTTTTATTTTAATATAATACTATTTCTTATTACTGTACCTGATATAAGTTAGCACCCTATTAAATACAATATAAGCAAAAGCAAGCCAGAAGTGATGCACATGGCCCTTGTCTAAAAATATAGTTTTCTGAAAACTTCAGCTTAAAGAAACTGTCAAACTGAAAGCCTGAGCACTTTTATAAAAAATCATCATTATAGGATGCAAGCACTGCAGCATAGCTGCAAGTGCATTCTAGAGTATATAGTCTTAGATCTCTATAACGACGAATGTTTGATAATATTTAGTGTAGGAAACATAGCCACAAATATGCATTTTTCGTTTGAACGAGCTAATCTCTGGAATCAGTCAGATTTGATAAAATATTTTTATATTGTTAGGCTATACGGGAACAGAAAAAAACGAGATATGCGCGTACAAAGTCGCGAGCTAAAGCTAGTAACTACTAACTAGTATTTAAAAATAATAACCTAAAATATGGGCAAATATTATCTGATTTGGTCAGTGGGTCAAAATTGGGCTCGTGAAACCTTCCTAAATGCTCTAATTTATGGCGAAATCCAGCTCTGTAACGCCAGGCCCAAGTTTTTATGGAGTTACGGTTTCTCCTTTCGGCTCTCATTGAGTTTCTCGAAAACCACTGATACCTGGCGCTTGGCTACAGCAGCCGCACCAGTGAAGGGCGAAGTTTGTCCAAAAAATATTGGATATAAAACGCCGGTAGAATGGCGCAGTGACTGGAAAAGCAATGACTACACAATTACGTAGGTCACTGATCAATGGAACTGTCAAAATTTTTGCAGATTACCGCATACGACTGTCATTATGTACGAGATTACCATTTTATGCCATTTCGTTCAGTGGAGTGTCAGTGATTGTTCATTGGAAAGTCATAATGACACTATTATGTTAGTAGATTGCCAAACTTGTCAAAATCAACAATTATGAGATCAGTGATCGACCATTCTGACACTATTGTAATAGCAGACTTGGGGCCCTGGACCCACCATTGTGCAAGTACAGTAAGAATTTTTACGCAGTGCACAAATTTTAATACTTTAAACATGATAAAATAAGAAAAGAAAAGAAAAGTTATTCATGGAAATGTGTTCTATTGCTGATACAGAAATCCAGAAAAAAAAAATTGCGCACTAGTTAAAACATTACACTGTATGTACAAGGTATAATTGAAAAATTAATTCCATTATGAAATCGGGTTTACTTCATATTTGTTACATCCTTTTTGTTACGCAACAAAATTATGTAACAAATCGTTAAGAAAATGAAAATCAACGGTTTGTTGAATAACGACCTTCAACATTTGAAGGTTAAAAATAATGTTATAGGACAAGTCCTATAACATTATTTTTCTATCTCGTTAATCAAATGGAATCAATATTACTCTTTGAATTTACGCAAAAATAGTAAAACAGAGACTTACCGTTGTTTTTATAGCTGATCAACTAAAATGAAAACTTTAATGTGGAAAAAACACTACACCGCCAGAAACATACTTTTCACAACAATGGCACCTGCAGATGAAATGGCGGAGTAATATTTTGCTGTCATCTGATTGGATGTCTTTGAGAAAAAAGTGTTGCCAGTAAAGAATCTCAAATATCTTCTAATATTTGTGTTACAATAATGATCAACAAAATTGAATGAAATGTAAGATACATTTTAAAAGGCAGCTGAAAGTTTAGCTATCGCGTCACGTGACACATCATCTCTTCACTTCATCAGCACATTTCGTCCTCGTGCCGAATGTTTTCCAACGAGATGCCTGATCTTATGATTGCCATCTATATGGGAAGTTATAGGGTTTCGTGGAACCGCACAAACGTATGGGGTTCTATCTAATACGTGCCAATCTCCCAGCATGTGCTGTGTTGGAAATTTCAGGAGCTACTGTTTAATCTCCAGGGCCCCAAGTCTGCTATTACAATAGTGTCAGAATGGTCGATCACTGATCTCATAATTGTTGATTTTGACAAGTTTGGTAAGCTACTAACATAATAGTGTCACTATGACTTTCCAATGATCTATCACTGACACTCCACTGAAAGAAATGGCATGAAATGGTAATCTCTTACATAATGACAAATGAATGTCAGACATATGCGGTAATCTGCTAAAATTTTGACAGTTCCATCGATCAGTGACCATCAGTGACAAACACATTGAAAATTTATATTAGATAGGTAAATCTCCTTAGCTCGGTTCTCAAAAAGTGTTCCTTTGCTGTTTATCGTGTGTGGAGAAATGTATTCACTACGAGCAAATATTCTCGACCTAGCTAACGCAGTGGATGCTAGAGAAAGAAGATGGGATGAATGCAAAAGACGTCGTCGAGCCCGTCGCTTGATGCGAATGAATACAAACCCCTTTATTGATATTCCCGAGGCGGAATTTGTAAAAACGTTTCGCCTTGGAAAGGACTCGGTAAGGGGTTTAATTGAAGAACTCATACCCCTTATGGCCAGACCGCGCCGAAACGATAGCACATCGGCAGAAATGAAGGTAAGAAAACTGAATTTGACGTTGATTTATTATTCTTTATAAACACGAAATAGGTTGACGAAGAGGTTAATATGTTCTATTTTTTTATTGCAGATTCTAATAGCACTTGCATTTTATGCATCAGCTTCACCGATGAAAATTTAAAATCATGTCATGTTTTATAGGTTGGAACGGAAAACTCAGTGCGCGAGTCCGACTCGCTCTTGACCGTTTTTTTTGTATTAAAAGGTATTGCAAGGCTCGCGTTTGACCACTATCTCATCCGATGTAAGCGGTTATGTATATATGTGGCTGATGATGAAGGACGCTTGCTTCATCATCATCGCCGAAAGACGTCCACTGCTGGACGGAGGCCTCCCCGCGCGTATCGCTACTTCAACTGGTCTTGTGCGTCTCGCATCCGTCGGCTACACGCAAGCAAACAAACAAACTCTTCAGCTTTATATATTAGTAGGTATAGATGCTCTCATGATATTCCGAACATTATCTTTACCAACATTTATTATGAAATTGATTTTACCATTCACTCCACATGCTCTACAAAGATTTCCACATTTCGCACAACTCATCCTGTATAAAGGCTTACAAACTGGCCATCTACATTGATATGTCAACCAAACCCCTGTGCAAGCACTTCGTAACTCGCAGGCTTACGCGAATCGAATCGTGCGCCTCCACAATGCACACAATTGATACAATGTATTACGGCAAAGTCTCGAAACCTCCTTTAATACCCAATACTTAACTGTTTTATTTTAGCCCTTTTTGATCCCTCAGAACAAACAACTTCTTTTTTGTCGCCCATCTTATTAACTCCAACGTCATAAGACTCAACATCGTATAGCATTGTGTTAAGTTGTGGTGTTTTCGGACCAAATCTTCATTGAAAAGTTAATCCTGTCTGATAATATGTCCTTAGCACCTAATTTTTATTGTGAAACTTGGGCATTTTGAGTTTGTAACGATATGCAAAGATGGCGTCGATATTTTTACAATGCTGCACTGTTTTATATGAGATTACTTTTGGAAATGGCACATGTCATGTTAGGTACGGATAAGCAACATGGTTCCATAAAATATGTTTTTTATGAAATTATTATTCTGTTGAAATAGTCAGCAAAGTTTTCTAGTACTCTAAAGGAAATCAGAAAGAAAACATCTTCTCTATATAAACATGTTTGTAACATACATATGACATCGCGCCTGTACTCCCCAAAGATAAATCACAGAGGTGTTCCTTCACCTAGTACCCACACGCATTTGCATTTGCATGGCCAGTCTCAACCGACGGCGCCTGTTCACGAACATGACGCGTGTATCGGCACCTTTCAGCTCAACCATTTCGAAGGGAACCGAATGATCAAACCCACGCGCCGCAATCAGCGAGACATTTGAGTGAGCATGACATGCTCTCAACCACCATGCTCGTTCATGTCCAACAAGTAAAACTATAACTACTCACATAAAATGTAAATGGTTTCATGGTACTCACATTTACAAAATTTGAAAAATATGCTTCTACTTTACACAAAACTATGGTTGTCAATGACCAAATAATGAAAAATAAATTAATAAAGACAACGATTAAGTTCTTACATCAAAAATAATACATAAGTTATTATAATAATAATATAATTTGTATGTATATAAGAATAAATAAACGAAATACTGTAAGAACCTCTAAAATATAAAAACATAAAAACCTAAAAAGTGGACCTAAGCATCTGTGACTGTGGAGCAGGACCAGCATTGCAACTAATTTAGATTCCTAGCTGCTACTGAGAAATTCCTTATGGATAATGTGATTTGAATTTGGAACTCAACTTCGAGACCGACGGGACCTCTCGCGGCCACCTCATTTCATGACTTGCGAACTAATTTATCGCAGTTGGTGTGAAAAGTAAAGTAAGCTCCTCAGGAATGTAGTAATAATAATAAAACTCTTTATTTTCAGTCTACTTTGGCCCATAGATAAACCTAAATCCTAAGACCTATGTTAGTCTTTAAAGGTATCCCTTCTGTGGGCTAGCTTGAATCTCTCGCTGCATTTAGGATTCTTCTCGTTTCGCTCGTGAGTTATACTCTTATCTCCCTCGCCACGCTCGGGAGTTAACTTTCGAATACTTCATTAGGTTCGGGATTCAATATGTCGCTCGTGACATAAGAAACTGCTTTACATCCAAATAAATCTATAGATATTTCTATACTAATACTTTAAAGAGTAATGTTTGTGATGTTGTGAGTTACTGAGGTTTTAGGGGGTAATCTCTGGATCCAAGTACTGAACCGATTTTTTTAATTCTATTACTAATAGGAAGCTACATTATTCTACATTACATTACATTATTGCTACATTATTTGTAAGTGTCATAGGCATAATAACCGGAAAATTGAAAAGACTTTTTGGTGATAGTTGTATTTGCAAAGTAAGTCGGAGAAAAAATGGTCGGACGAAAATGTTTCTTACGAACGCTGCCTTATCGTTGAGAGAGGTACCTATATGATTGAGTTCTGGAGAAGAGTTGTAGAGCTTGATAATGCCTACAAAAACTAACTTTAACTTTTGTATTTAAGTCACAAATAGTATTTTTTTATATTTTAAAATAAATATTGAAATCGTTACGTTATGTTTATTGGTCTTATTATCAACAATTATGATTTTTTAACAAAATAAGTAAATTTACCTATCGTCTCAAGTATTTACAACAAAAGACTTTTCCTTTTTACTGCATACAGGTAATTTGGATGAATGGTCAAAAAGATAATACGATATAGGTACGGAACCGCGACCGTGTCGTAATCTATTGTGCGATGATATTAGACGGACGGATTGGCCAGTGGCCTACTGCTCGCAACGCACATGATATTAGACAGTGATGATTAATCTCGAGTTATCGTGAACAATAATTGTTCAATTATTGAAAAGTATAAATTAAAAAAATATGGTCTGCATAGTCATAGAGTTCGTTCCTCTTTGAATCTCCTATATCAAAGACAGCCGAAAGCAAACTTTCAGGACGTTATAATAATAACAAAGAGCCTGTGTAGGTGCTGACGACCATAAAACAATGTTTTTGAATGTGTACAATACGAAAACTACATTTGTAAAGGATTAACGCAAGGCCTGAGACAATGGCCTTCTGCGTAGCTTTGTGAAGGAAACGGAAAGGGACTGACTTGAATAGTGGAATTAGCAATAGTTACCTTATTGTCTCATTGAAAATGTCTAGCAGCGACGATTTTAACAGTAACGGAGTTCGGCCGCCGAGCAGACTGAAAAGTTGCAACCGTTGTTTTTGTTGATACAGCGTGGCCGCTCAACGGTCATCGTAAACCAAAATTAAATAGAACTGCAAGAAATGTTATAGGTTGTAGTATGAAATGTTTAGGTGCCTAAGTAAGCAGTAAGTATTCAAAACCTCAATCAGAGTCCATTTACTAAAAAGTTCAATTACTATAAATTATATGTAACTAGGTACACGACTACAACATAACATAAATTAAGCAACATTCTCTCGACCAATCACGTGGCTGAGAAATGTACAAGTTATGCAACGAACGAGCCCCGAGTGTAGGAGAGGCGGTGTGAATGGAAGCTGTTCAACCAAACCTAAAAGAAATTGCTATAAAAAGGCCCCAAAAGAAAGGATCCCGAATATGGGCTTGTTTTTGTTGATATAAAACTGCTTCGTTGCCTCGCTAGAAGAACCAGATCTTGCAATAGCTTTGTAAGAGGTACTTAGGTGTTAATTTCATAGTAGCAACCTGCACCAAATGCCAACACAAAAATAGAATATTCCTTCACAATTAAAAGGAATTTCAGAACAGGTGCTTCATATGTTTAAAAAAGACAGCTGCTCGACTAGGTACCTGAAAACATGCATTGAACGCTGTTAATATCTATAGGTATAGATTTTTTCTTTGAAAATGTGCTTAGGATTTAGTGAACCTTCCAAAAGAATTGTGTAGGTAAGTTGTAATTAGAATTTGTGGAAGACAAATGAGCGAGATATGGACCCTAAAGATGGGTTCTCAATCCTCACATAGAGGATTGCGGGCCCACCTGTAACTGATAAACTATGAACGCTACAGAAAAAGTCTTTATGCCGAAATCTAAGCTAATGCCAAACAAAATTTGTGAAAACAAGATATTATCGCAAACACTGTCTTCAATCCAAAATGGGCCCTTAATCCTCACACATGTAAAAGTTTATTACACAAATAAAATGAAACTATTAAATTACAGCTGCTGTTTCAAGTCCTATATGCTACTAAATAAAGCAAGAAGTGAAAGCAAGAACAGGTCACCATTTCTTGTTTTTTGATAGTTAATAAAATTTGGGCCCTCAATACTCCATTTCTTTTGTTTTCGTGTTAATGTAGGTATGGCATATTTGACAAACTCTAAATGTTCACTTTTTGTGAAAAATTGGTGCAACAAGTCCGATACCAGTAGGAAATTGAAAATGAGCTTTATTCGAATTGACTTTTTCATCGACAGTATACGGTCGCTTGAAACTGTGAAAAATCAAAGTTTTAAGTTAACAAAATAAAAGATACGGACGTTTATGACCCAAATACGTATAGGTACCTATTTCGACACTCTCCAGGGAATCGAAATGTATAGGGTATTTCCTGTTGACCTAGAACTGTGAAATTTGGCAATTAATACCGTTTTATACTTCAAGTATAATAAAAAGTCTGATAACCATACATTTGTAATTCAATCATAAAAACTAATTCCTATAGTCTATAATTAAGTAATATGTAGCTACCTAAAAATTGTACGGAACCCGGTGGGCGAGTCCGACTCGCACTTGGCCCGTTTTTTAAGTATCATCAATAGCTTACTCAACGCATGCCAAATTATGTGAATTTTATATGAAACATTTTGGTACTTCGAGTTACATTTTTGCTATTTTCTTAAGGATGTCTAAGTTATGTAATAAATTATATCCTATGTTATTTCCTGATAATTTAGCATTCTATTAAAAAAAAAGATAAGAATAGGTCTTTTAGTTTTGGAATCTATTCGGTTCAAACAAACAAATAAAAAAATCTTTCATGTTTGTAGTTATCAATACCTTAATAATGCGTTTTGATTTTTTTTCATTCGTCATGTCGTCGAATGTGGTGTCTTACAGTGATACATGTCCACAACGTAATTTTTGACCGAAAGATGGCCGCCCTAAATCCACCTTAAATAGTTTTGTAACGCTTTTTGCCACGTATATATATATTTTTTTAAAATTTTACCTGATTGTACTAAACTGCTTCAATAATTTGATGGTGTCCGATTTGTCATTGAATTAAATATTAAAATTTAAATTGAATCGTCAGCAAGTCCACGAAACTGGGGTTTGCTTCGCTTTCCACTTATTCCTATCCGGCGGCACTCATGATTTAAGTTAACCTGTACTTAAAGAGTTTGAAAAAATAAAGATTATCAATCCCCGGTAAAGTTTACAGCTGAAAGTGCAGCTATCGCGTCACGTGACACATCATCTCTTGACTTCATCAGCACATTTCGTCCTCGTGCCGAATGTTTTCCAACGAGATGCCCGATCTTATAATTACCATCTATATGGGAAGTTATAGGGTTTCGTGGAACCGCACAAACGTATGGGGTTCCATCTAACACGTGCCAATCTTCCAGCATGTGTTGTGTTGGAAATTACAGGAGCTACTGTTTAATCTCCAGGAGTGTTACCGGTTTGGGGAAATAGTGGCTAAATTTTAAACGGGCCATAACATACTCTCCATCAAAATTAACATGATCTCAATACTAACGTAGTTCATTAACAACATAAAATCCCGGCCAAGTGCGAGTCGGACTCGCACACGAAGGGTTCCGTAAAATAAAACTTAACTTATATTATTTGTTGTTATAGCGGCAATAGAAATACACAATCTGTGAAAGTTTCAACTCTCTACCTATTACGGTTTTTGAGAAACAGCTCGCTGATAGACAGACGGACGGATGGACGGACGGACAGCGGACCATTTCGATATCGAGCTTCAACTAAATGACAAACCTCACAAAGTGAGCTTTATAACACACTACATAAAGGTCATACATTTGACGTAATTTGATACTCACCTCGAATTCCGCTTCGACATACGAAAATGTTGTTACAGAATAGGGGCAATACTGCGCCTTGCGGCAGGGACCGACGCGCGCCATCTGTTTTCATGGCTAGAGCACAATTTTCCCGCAGTAGGTGTGAAAAGTAGAGTATGCTCTAGAGTGTCTTGGCCTTGGGCTAGCTTAAATCCCTCGCTGCATTCAGGATTCTTGTATTAACTCCCTCGCTTCGCTCGTGAATTAAATCCATCCGAGCGCCGTGAGGGAGTTTTAAACTCCCTCGCGGCTGAAAGTCAAATTAGGATAATTAATAATTATTGATAATTATTAATTATCAATTATGATTTACCTATAGCTAAGCTGGAATTTCGAGATTGCCTACTTGCTACTATTGAAGCAAGAATCAAGAATGAATTTGACTACGATTGGATACTGTTAAGTAAGCACATATTGGGATATGAAAAAATAAGGTCAGTGAAATAAAAATTAGCGTTTCGTTTATAAATTTTATTTCTACACTATATTAATAATTTTACACAATCTGTAATTTCCAGTATTTTATAAAAATAGACAAAACCCATTCTAAATTCAATTTGGTCTACCAACACTTTATAATCCATTTAAATTACTTTCTCCCGAAAACAAGCGACATAATACATTTTACAAATATGTAGGTACATACTGGTTCATCACTAGTAAGATTTTGAAGCTCACACACTAAAAGTCTACTACGGTACTACTAAACATTAAAAGTACTAAACTGTTAAAGATTTGCGAGTGTTAAATTTTGCTCATAGCTCAGTATTCTTCTTCTTTGAATAGGTAACTTGCAAGCTTCCTTCTATCTGGACTCTGCTTGGCCGCGTAGTTGTTCCGCTCGCGCTTCTTCCGGAAGGAGTCGGCAGCGGTATGGCTGGTCTGCACCTGCGCATCCTCACCCGAGGATAACAACCCTGTTACCGTGAACGTGAACATGACCAACGTGTGAACCATGGTGTGAACGTGACCAACTGCGGGTAATCACGGATGGTTTCAACAACTGTAGCAACTTGTATGAGGAGGCTTTACGTAAAGTTAGGGACCTAGAGGATGAACTTATTACTGCAAACAGTTGCATCATCAAATTGCAGAATGAAAAACAGAGTGCTCAGGTTAAGGAAACTTACCACTTATATAATGAATTAATAGGTATAAATAATAATTGTAACCCTCATTCCACAGTCACGATAGACCTAACTGAAGATTCCTTATTGAAACAGAACTATCCTAGTCATAATAAGTTAAAAAAGTATGCAAAATTAAATAGGTTTATTAAAAAATGTTATCGGTACAAAATACAACATAAACAGTTTTTAAAGAATATTCCACTCAGGAAGGAACGTGTTGACCTGATTAGTAAATTAAATAACTATCAAATTAAACTTGAAGATAGCATAAAAATATATGAAATTGATACACAGCACTTACAGTCTGAAATACAGGTACTCGAAGCTTCACTAAGTTCTCTTAATAGTAAATATATACAATCTCAGAACCAAATAAGAGAACACATTCTTGCTGCAAATGAGTTAGTCATGTGTCAGTGTACTTGCCAGACAGTATCAAATCTTGATGCTGTCCAGCCTGAGGTATCGGACGTCCCATCCCAGGCGGTGAATTTATCGCAAGGCTGTGTCATCAACCAAGTTGTAATTGATTGTGAACAGGATTTATCTCAAATTGAACAGCCCAAGATTAATAGTTTCTTATCTGTGAAAAGTGGTTATCATTCAGTTATGTTCTCAGACAGCATAGGAAGAGGTTTAGGTAAATTATTAAGTAACAACCTGAGTTATCCTATACAAAATTACTGTATGCCAAGTTCATCATACAAGCATATTATGGCGTCATTAAGAAACAATAATTTTAGTTCTAATACCAATATTACAGTGTTTATAGGGAATAGTTTAAATGTAAAAAAAGCAGATATCACGGACAATTTAACTGAGATGTTAAAGTTAAATTGTAATAAAATTATATTGTGTGCATTTCCTTATTTTGAACAATTGTCAAGTAGACAAAATAATTATATTCATAGTTTAAATAAACACATGCACTTTTTAGTAAGTCACTATAGTGACAAGTTTATGTTTTTTGACACAAACATTTTTGTGGAAAATTTAAAATCGACTAGGGATACAGTGTATTTGCCAATTAGTTTTAGACACACAATAGCAAGGCTATTAGCTTATTTTATTAACTCAGACATAAGTAGTATGTCGCAGTCTTGTATAATTAAATCCACAATGTTTAGTAATTTTACTAAGAATCAGGTGGAGAGCCTTAGTAACGGTAGCTCTAGTGCTACAAATACTTATAAAAATTGTACGGAGTTTCCATGTATCTCTATGGATACTCATTTAAACTAGTACATAAGACAACAGAGGATACCAGCGACAGAATAGTTATGCCTACCATTAACAAGGTATCTTCTTGCTCTTTAGTAAATAGTTGTCAAAAAGGGAGTCAGCAGCATGCCTTGAAATTATTTCATCAAAATATTCAAGGTGTCTCTTCCAAATTATTAGAAATTGAAATGTTTTTAGAAAAAACAATGTTTGACATTGTATGTTTTAGTGAGCACTGGTTGAAGGATTACCAGATGCTAATTAGTTATGAAAATTATAATGTGGGCAGTTGTTTTAACCGAAAATCTATGTTACGTGGTGGTTCCATCATCTTATTAAAAAAAAACTTAAAATTTAAGCAACGTAATGACATCGTTAACTTATCAGTGGAACATTGCATCGAACTGTCCTGTGTTGAGCTAGATAAGCATATCATAGTGTGCGTGTACAGACCCCCAAACCCTCAAAACTTTACTTTATTTGAGTCAACAATGGAAGATATCCTTGCGAAACTTGCAGCAGGTAACAAGCCCGCGATTATTTGTGGGGATTTTAATATTAATATTTTAGAAATTAATTCAAATAGCAGCAGATTTATAAGCCTTTTTAAATCGTTTAATTTGTCTAATGTGTTTACAGAACCGACTAGGGTAACACCAACTTCTTCAACCTGTATCGATAATGTATTCTGCGATTGTGAATATTTAGATAAAGCCATAGTTAATTACCTTCCCTCTGATCATAGTGGTCAATTGGTAACATTTCAGTTTAAAGCAGCCTTGGAAAAAATTCATATACAATATAGGCCAATTACAACTGGCAAACTAGCTAAATTCAATGGTACCTTACAAAATAAGTTAAATTTTCTAGGCCATAACATTGAAGATGCTAATAAATTTTATGATAATTTCTTTTCAGTGGTTTTAAAGGAATTCAATGCAACGTTTGAAAAGAAGTCTAAGGATACTTTCCCTAAGTATGTATTTAGTGACTGGGCGACTAAAGGCATTAGGATAAGTAGGGAAAGACTATATGAGCTATATGGCCTTAAGCCTGTCATAAACACTGATTCTTTTAATAAGTTTGTAAACAAATATTCTAAAGTGTTCAGAAATATTTGCAAGGTAGCTAAAGCCCTATATATTAGCAAAAAGATCAAATCGTCAGAAAATAAAATAAAGACAGTTTGGAAAGTTATTAATAATGAAACTAATAGAAATAAAGAACGAAACACTGATTATTTACTGGAGACTACACATGGTGCCAAAAGCTCTAATTTAGAAGTAGCTCAAGAATTTGTAAATTTTTTCACCAATATACCAACTAAAACTACGGAATATTTAAATTCTTCACCTGAGGTCTCATATAATTTATTAAAAGCTAACGTTCCAGGTTGTACGGTTGAATTCCAGTTCAAACATATCAACCCTGTGACAGTCATAAAAGCTTTCCGGCAAATCAAAATCAAATTGACTGAAGACATATGGGGAATGTCTATTAAAGTGTGCACGTCCATAATTGAAACTATAGCACCATACTTGGCTTTAATATTTAATTTATGTGTGGACCAAGGAGTCTTTCCGGATATAATGAAATATAGTAAGGTTATACCACTATTTAAATCGGGCGACAGCAAAGACACCAATAATTATAGACCTGTATCTGTTTTGCCGGTTTTTAGCAAAGTGTTTGAAAAAGTAATGCTCAATCAGATGCTCAATCATTTTAACATCAATAAAATTTTACACGATCAACAGTATGGTTTTACCAGGGGTCGTTGTACGACTGACG
Source organism: Lacanobia oleracea (assembly GCA_950371165.1). Taxonomy (NCBI): domain Eukaryota; kingdom Metazoa; phylum Arthropoda; class Insecta; order Lepidoptera; family Noctuidae; genus Lacanobia; species Lacanobia oleracea. The sequence continues at coordinate 25,482,147 of OX493396.1, forward strand.
CTGGTGCCACGTTGTTAAAACACATATACTCAGCGTGGGAAGAGGCACAAGATGCCATAGGAATCTTTTGTGACCTCTCCAAGGCATTTGATTGTGTAAATCACGAAACCTTGCTCCTAAAGCTAGGACATTACGGACTAAGTAAACTTGCACTCAGTCTAATAAAATCTTACTTAAATGATAGACAGCAGCAAGTTCAAATAAATGGTGTCAATTCACGGGGTTTAAAAGTCAAAATGGGGGTACCACAAGGCTCTATTTTGGGTCCTTTCCTCTTTCTAGTATATATTAATGATCTACCCCATCTTTTAAAAAATCACCCTCATATGGTATTATTTGCTGACGATACGTCCTTAATTTTTAAGATAGATAGACGTTCCATAAATCTTGACGACGTAAATAACGCCCTACAGCAGGTCCAAAATTGGTTTACTGCTAATAATTTAGTATTAAATGGGAAAAAAACTAAATGCATCAGATTTGCCTTACCGAACGTTAAAAGAAATGATTGCGACATAGTATTGAACAAGGAGAAACTTGAATTCGTCGAAAACACGGTTTTCCTGGGGATTACGCTTGACTCAAGGCTACAATGGGGTCCTCATTTAACATCTCTTGCGGGACGGCTAAGTTCAGCAGCATACGCTGTCAGAAAAATACGTCAATTTACCGATATAGATACCGCGAGGCTGGTCTATTTTAGTTACTTTCATAGTATCATGTCTTACGGTATCTTATTATGGGGACGTGCTGCAGACATCGAGTCTATATTTATCCTGCAGAAAAGAGCCATCAGAGCCATTTACAATCTCCGTCGGCGTGATTCCCTAAGAGAACTGTTTAAGGATATCAACATCATGACGGTACCTTGTCAATACATTTACGAAAATATTATGTATGTTCGGAAAAATCTTCATCTCTTTAGCAAAATTAGTGACAGGCATAATTTTAATACTAGAAATAGGAACAAATTAGATCAACCCCGATTCAGATTGGCCAAAGTACACACTTCTTTTATGGGGTACTGTATTAAATTTTATAATAAAATACCAGTTGATATTCTCGAACTGAATGAGAGAAAATTTAAAGCATGCATAAAACGCACACTATGTAGACAAGCGTATTATAAACTGGAAGATTATATCCTGGATAAAAACGCTTGGCTAAATGCTGGTCCTGCTCCACAGTCACAGCTGCTTAGGTCCACTTTTTAGGTTTTTATATTTGGAAGAGATGCTCGCTCCTTTGTTTTTTTGTTTTTTTTAGAGGTTCTTACATTATTTCGTTTATTTATTCTTATATACATACAAATTATATTATTATTATAATTACTTATTTATTCTTTTTGATGTAAGAACTTAATCGTTGTCTTTATTAATTTATTTTTCATTATTTGGTCATTGACAACCATAGTTTTGTGTAAAGTAGAAGCATATTTTTCAAATTTTGTAAATGTGAGTACCATGAAACCATTTACATTTTATGTGAGTAGTTATAGTTTTACTTGTTGGACATGAACGAGCATGGTGGTTGAGAGCATGTCATGCTCACTCAAATGTCTCGCTGATGGAGGCGCGTGGGTTTGATCATTCGGTTCCCTTCGAAATTGTTGAGCTGAAGGGTGCCGATACACGCGTCATGTTCGTGAACAGGCGCCGTCGGTTGAGACTGGTCATCTCTTAACTGCCATTGGCTTATTTTAATCTTTATATTTAAAATTCTTATAATAAGCCTTTTTTTTTTTTTTTTTCCTTTGCATTGTCCTCACATGCAGAAGCAACAAGTATATGTAACTTGGAATTTTGTAAAACAGAACATGATTTAAAAGAGTGTCCGTGGAGTTTCTTGCACGTTCTTCTCCACAGAGATCTACGCTTTGGAACGTGCAAATAACTTCCATGTTTTTGACTGACCGACCTTGACGTTTCAAAAGTGCCTGTGAATGGTTTATTTGAAATAAAATGCTTTGAATTTGAATTTGAATTTGACCCAGCAAGGTTCCTCTGTTCTTCTCCGACAAACGCCTGGTACTCCACGTCGTCAGACAATGATTCTGAGTCGTAGAACTCTGCTGATTCCGGTGGCGAGGGCGTGGTCGGTTTGTTGTGCGACCAGCTCCCGATGGAGTCGGGAGACGTCCGCGATGGTATCGGATACGACACTGGCTGATACGGATACGTCACTGGCTGATACGGATACAACACTATTTTACATTTTACAAATATTTGTTCATCACTTATTGGATTTTCAATTTCAAACACTGAAAGTCTTCGTCACAGTAATGACGTAGGTAGACTTGTGTTTGTTCGTACGTTCGTAGAGCCGGGATAGAAGGAAACTGAGGGAAGGACGCTGTCATTACATTTGTCCACAGCGTCCGCAGACGCCGGCAGATAATTTTGCCCGTAAGTCAGCTATCTTTTTCTTCAAATAACTGACCTGCAAACCCATTCGCACTTCCCGCAGCTTCCGTCTGTGTCGGCTCTGCTTAGCCGCATAATTGTTCCGCTCGCGCTGCTTCCGATAGAAGTGGTCAGCGGTCTGGCTGCTCTGCACCGCCCTCCGCTTCCTCGGGTTGTAATGCACCAGGGATCCACCATTTTTCGCAGCCATCGCTCGCATGGCAGCTCTCTCAAATTCGAGAAACTCCTCGTCGTCAGACAATGAGTTGTAGAGCTCTGTTGACTCCGGTGGCGAGGAGGCGGGCGGTTTGCTATGCGACCAGCTCCCGATGGAGTAGGGTGACGTCTGTGATGGCACCCGATATGACGCTGGCTGATATGGATATGGCGCTGGCTGGTGTGGATATGGTGCTGGCTGGTGTGGATATGGCGCTGGCTGGTGTATATATGGCGCTGGCTGGTGTGGATATGGCGCTGGCTGGTGTGGATATGGTGCTGGCTGGTGTGGATATGGCGCTGGCTGGTGTGGATATGGTGCTGGCTGGTGTGGATATGGCGCTGGCTGGTGTGGATCTGGCGCTGGCTGGTGTAGATATGACGTTGACTGGCTCGGATACGGGGCGTGGTACACAGATTCCCGGTACGTGTGCTCCGTCAGAAGCGAAGATTGTGGAGCAATAGACACGGGAAGCGAAGACGCTGTCTCCACCTTCACCGCGGGTTTGCTCAAATCAAGGGCAGCTTCCTGTGCGTATGGAGTCCACAAAGCCATTTCGAGAACTTATCGTCTTGACGTGCAAATCACGAATGTCGTCAATTTCGACGGGCGACTGTCGCTATCGTTTAAAAGAGGCGGGGCTTAAGTGCATCCCCCCCACCCGGACGAAGGGTTGAATGCAGGTAGCACCCTAACGGACCTCGAGCGGTGAATAATTTATGAATTACTATTGGGTTTTAAGTGAAGATAACATTAATAAGAAATGCGAGGCGAGTATTGATAGTAAGTAGTTCTTATTGTTGTGCGACTAATTAATAAAGCGTAAACATGTCACTAATGATTTTGTTTGTCGACCAATGAAGCTTTGACTTAGGAGTTGATGTTGGTTCCATGTTCTTTTACTAATTAGGGTATTTACCTAATGACTCAAATTAACATCTTTAAAATTACATTTATACCTACGATTAAATAATCTATAAGAGTTTGAGATCTCACTAGGTGTATTAGGTGATTGCTGTGGTGTGTGTGTGGTGTGGTGTCTATGTATGCTATAAGTATCAAATGTATTACTTGAGTAGATATGCGCTACTTCTGTCTGCACGGAATACGGAAGGTATCCCATTTCAACCCTGTCGATGATACGCAGAGTGTGTTTAATTTAATACTATGACATTCCCAGCTAAGTTATTCTTAAAAAATTAAGGTAGTTCAACGTTGAGCACATGCGGAATGAGCACAACAAAAATAACAATTAATTAATAAGTATTTACTTACCTACCTAGTGTACAGTTTTAGCAAAGGGTTTTGTTAGTTATTTTAGTCTCATCTGTAACTCAAACTGTTAATTAATTTGTGGGGCTAAGGCTAAGGTCTGTTCCAACAAATATTTTGAACAAATATTTTTGGATTTTTAGTATTATGAGCTTTATTCAGACAAAGTTAGGGGCTGCTTTTGTGTAACCATGTGTCACAAAAAGGATTAGGTCGTCACTTGGTTCTTAATTGCAGAACCCTTCCGCGTGCAAGTTGGTTAACTGTGGTATTATTATCGGGTGCGCAGTGGCCGTCCTCATAATATTCTGTAGAGTAATATGAACGATAATAAAGCAGCATTATTCACAGCAGACAGATAGATATTAGAAGCAAATCTCCACATTTTCTAGAAAAGTTTAGGTTATGTTAAAGAAAGGTAAACAATCTTGATTTGTCTTTTTATTGAAACACTCCATTTAAAAATGAAATGCAACTAAAATATATGTAGGTAAATACAACAATTACAATTACCAACTAAATCAATTGAAGTAATAGTTAATTTGCTTGTTTATACTTAACTCACGAGTCCTGAGTTAATTAAACATTACTCTAATCTTTAACTTTCGAATCCTTCATTAGGTTCGGGATTCAATATGACGCCCGTGACATAAGAAACTGCTTTACATCCTCTCGGTGCATTATCTACTATTTCGTAAAAGAGTCCAGGGTCCTGAAATTCACTAAAATCGAAAACAAACCCACTTTTCCATTTATGATAATAATAGTTATACTAATAATGATTGACAACAACAACGTCCATGTCTTAAAAATAAATCGGCTCTATGACCGAATTAACTCAGTTTGAAATTCGAAACAATTGGTTGAGATTAAAAACTAAGCTTTCTGCGAACTAAGCTAATAAGCTGCCGAGGTAGGTAGGTAATCCGATACGGGCGAATCATAGCTTTGTAAAAGTTTGGTAAAAATACAAGCTCTCGTTATATTTCAAACCAAAATATTCAAAACGACACACCGATTTGTAGGGAAAGAGTGGGTCCTTAAGTAAAAGAAAACTTTTTTAAACATCGCAAACAGAAGATTTTTATTAGGAAAACTTACTAGGGCTGGACGGCATTTTGAACAAAAGAGATGATAGGTGTTCGCGACGGAGCATTTTGCATTATTTAACTCGCATAGACAGCACCCATGTACCTATAGTCGTAAGCTTATATACTTAAAATTTAGGAGCTTATGTACTCACATAGTCATTGTTTATGCTCGCGGCGAAGCATTTTGCATTATATAACTCGCATAGATAGCGCTCATGTACCTATAGTCGTAAGCCTATGTACTAAAACTTAGGAGCTTATGTACTCGCATAGTCATAGTTTATAAGCTATGTAAATTAAAATGTTTATTTTGTCGTTTTCCCCAAACACGTAAAAGATGTTCTGGGGAAAACAAATTTCATTAAAAAACTAAACAGATAGGTAGGGCTACACATTTCCCCTATACATTCCTGATAGCACCCGAAAGGCGTATTCTGATTGGTTGATGGAAATCAACAGTAACGAAGGTACACGAGTAATAGACATTTCACACATACCTACACAGGACAGTTACTCAAAGGTAGTAGTGTGGATAGAGAAAACCACCATTTACAGACACCTTCAGTTACTAAGCCTATAGAAAATCTAGGAATATAGGTCTTAAACCATAGCCACTGGAAACCTGGCACTCAGCCCAATCCAGATATGTACACATCTTTATGGTCAGGCAAGGCATAAAGCCGCAAATTGGAAAAATGTAAAATCACAGATTTTTTATTGAATTTCATAATGGACAAAAATATCGAACAAAGAGTTTGTCTTAAATTTTGCATCGCCAATGGAATTTCGTGTTCGGAGTCACTGAAAATGTTACAGAAGGCTTACGGTGAATCGACTTTATCAAAAACTCGTGCTTATGAGTGGTTAAAAGCGTTCAAAAGCGGTCGAGATGTGATGGAAGATTTGCCTCGCTCTGGTAGGCCGTCAACGTCTGCAACTGAAGTTAACATCGCAAAAGTGAAAGAAATAGTGACTGAAAATCCCCATTCAACTCTGAGAGAGATAGCCGCCGAACTTTCTGTATCTCACGAGTCGATCCGTACCATTTTAACTAATCATTTGGGTATGAAACATGCTCGGCTAGTCCCAAAAGATCTGAATTTTCTCCAAAAACTCAATCGCATGAAAGTCGGTGAGGACATGCTAGAACGAGTCAGTTCGGACCCAACATTCATGAAACGCATTGTTACTGGTGACGAGACGTGGGTTTACGAGTTTCACATGCAAACTAGTCAACAAGCTTCGGAGTGGCGCCTTCCAACTGAACCGTTTTCAATCGATAGAAGACATAAAGGAGAATTCGCGGCGAGAACTCAACTCAATTCCGGAAGCAGCGTTTAAAAAATATTTTGATGAATGGATTATTCGTTGGCGCAAGTGTATCGTTTCTAAAGGAGCATACTTTGAAGGTGATAAAATAAATTTGGATGAATAACAGACATTTTGTGTATTATTGATCTTTTCCCGGTACTTTCTTGACAGAGTAGTATGCCTCTATAGAAGCAGTTTCAGTCATACCCTTTGCGCAATATCTTAAAGCAGTTATGCTGAAACCCTGCTGCAGCAAAACGCCACAAAAACCTGCAACGCATCGTCGGACGTAAACAAAATCGATGCGACAATTCACATCTATCCAGAAGGGATTGAATTGATTAGATTTACCCTAACTAATCTATGTGGTTGCTCGTCGGATGATCATACTCTGCTAAAGTTTTTAAATTTTAACTTTGAACTTACTCCAGTGATTCTAATACATAAGAATTGAAATCAATTGCCTCCATAATCAGTTTAACCAATGGTGACAACTAGCCACCCTTCGCGAAGGTTATACCTCTTATGCAAAGCTGGTTTAACCGCCCATGGAGTTCTTTAATGGCGTAAAATTAATCGCGAAAACTCTACTTCTAACACCACTGGAATGAGTTCACCCTAGCTAATATTATTTAAACGCGCTCTTCACAAATGTGGGAGCGCCCTCGAAGTCGTCGATCACGTACACGTCCTTCTTCGAATGAAAAAAAGACTTCATTCAATATCTTATTCAACTTACCAAACAAAAATATTGTTTGTTTACATAAAATTATTTGACATCTATCTGCTTTGACATCCTACTTTTTCTGCTATCATAAATGCTTTTTTAAAATAAAATGGTTTCGACCTATTTACATGAATATTAACTAGAACCTTATTCAATTTAATCTTTACAGGTTCTCTATGAAAGCATAATCTTTTTGGTTCGTTTGACACAATACGACAAATTGTTTTTATGTTGTCATGTCAACCTATGATTGAAATAGTACAAGTTAATCCTCCGGCTTTCGCTGCCATTAAAGTAAATAAATTATATGTTATGAAATTAGCAGAAAGCTTGAAAATAACTAACATTATATAAATCTAGCGAGTATAATAAAGTGAAATTTAGAACAACTATAAAATATTCAAAATAAAACGTTTCCTGACCTTATAATTGCGTATAATAGATTCATATTTCTTTCTAAATTATTTCCATTTACAAAATAAAGGTTGCCGTACTATCAAATCATTAGTGAAATGTTTTATATGATTTGATGTGTATGATTTCTCTTTAAATGTATAAATATATGTGCAATATTTCCTTGTTTTTTTCTTCACCCTTGTTTTCTTTATTTTATTCAGGGTATGAAGAGGAAACTTATACTCATTTTGAGTAACTAACTCACGCCTCTTAAGGAAATTATGTGTGTATGTCTGTGTGTAAAATTCTCCTATCAAATAATAAAACGTCCCTACCACTTTTATTTTCTACGCTACGGTTTGTCTTATTGGCCGAAATAAAATTTAATAATGAACATAAAACAACATTCGTCGACACATCGAGTTGTGTTCCGTATTGAACCATCTCCTTTGGATCGTCTTCCGCTGAGGCAGCTTCCTCAACCTCCATCGCGGCGTCCGCATACTGGTCACCCTCTCTTGAATCTACTTCGACAGCATCCACATCATGGTTGTCAGTCGAACTGCGCCCTGGTTCGGATATCAGAATGGCCTTGCTTTCTGTAAGGAGTTCAGATGTAAATATTGGAATGGATACACCAGCTTGTACACTTTCCTCTATTCTGTCCAGTTCAGTTTCGTTCTTGACTAGGCTGCTCTCTCCACAGCTCTGTTCGACGTCGTCATCATTGTCATCCTTGTCATCATGGTCATCATTGTCATCATGGTTTTCGATTTGTGGATTTTAAATCTTCGTACTGGAATATAAAGGCGTATCATTATCGACATTCACAAACTCTCGCTGTCCGCATCCATCGGACACTTCAGTAATTGTCTTTTCGACATAAATAGAGCATTCCAATAGCCGTCGTCGTTTACACGAAATGCATTTACACGGAAATTCCTTCCTTATATTGTCGCATAGCAGCGAAAAATCTATACCGTCATGGTATACTGTATTATAAAAATATCTCACAGCGCTCTGCAGAAATGCGCCCAAAATCAACGAATAATCGGCTTCTCGCCACTCGCTTTCGATAGCGATGAGCCTGAATTCGGCTAAAAAATCTTCAAAGCATACTCGGTCTATACCGGTATATAACATAGACATGTTTCACATATATGAAATCTTTCTCGTAAATATAAAAACCACTTAGCTTTGCTTTCCAGGCGTCCACACATCTAGCGCCCGAACATAGTTAGCATCTCGTCCTTCGCGAGATGAATTTATAAAATTGGGAGTTTTTTCATGCACTTTATTTTTTGCGCAGTGCACACGCGTACATTACCGGGCACCTCCGCCACTTGTAAGGGTTCGCTTTAAATGGGGTGCGAGAGGTATTCTTCAATAAGTAAAATCAGAGTATTTTCGATATAATTATATATTCCGTGTCTTTAACGTCAAGGCAAACCAACGAATCCCTTAGAAAAAAAAACCAACACTTCTTTATGACATCACATTCGAATTCTAACTTTCTTTTTTCTTAACTCTTTCAAGGCTTATGTCATTGAGGTTGCACCTCCCAAAGAGGATCTGTGCAGTAACCTCGTACCTTAGTAAATTGTCGAAAAATAGCAAACTCGTAGTCACCGGCAGGAGAAATATATAAACTATAAATAGAATCACAGTAGTCGCGAATTTGCCCTTAAACCATTAGCTGCAGTGTTGTCAAATTCCTGCCTATTATTTAACCCTGGTAAGCATTCATCCTGCACCCCAATCTACCCCGAAGACAGCAAGTAATTGGCAAGATAGAAGAACGTTGTACGTGTGGTACGGAGACCCTCAGAGCCCGGTACAGGACGTCAGCGCGGCTGGACGCAGTCGGTTGGTCACAGTTCACATCGGAGGAGTAGAAGAAGGATAGACCTACCCCATCACAACCCCCGTTCCAGTCGATCACGCCCGTCTGGTACAATAGGTATTATCAGTACCTTGAATAACAGTCTTCCGAATGAGAGATGAAGAGAGGTCAAGCGATGTTAGATATTGACTGTGTGCATATCTTATCTTAGCGATCTTACAAAGCGACATAATTTAGCTTTTGAACAAACAAACACTAACATAAAATAAAATATTCGCACACCATATGTAATGCTAACATGTAAGGGGCCGTTTTAGTTTTAAGATCATGTATACCTCAAGAAGAAAATTAAATTTGATGGATTGTTGAATGATAACATTAATTTAATCGTTTTCGTGGTAGGCTACGCGACACCGGGCAGCGTAACACGACGCCGTCATTTTGTGTGTCTTGGTTTATATTGTGTATGTATTAGTTTATTGTATTTGTATGGGCCACCGTTGCCTGAAATAAAGGAATAATAATATTATTATTTTGACAACCTTCTTCGAGATAAATCGAAATTGTGGTTTAGCGGCCAAATAAATCTAAAGATACTTCTATACTAATATTTTAAAGAGATATGTGAGTTTGTGATGTTGTGAGTTTTTGAGGTTTTCGGGGGTATTCTCTGGATCTTTTGAACCGATTCTGAAAATTCTTTTACTAATAAAAGCTACGTTATTTGTTAGTGTCGTAGGCATAATAACCGAAAAATTGAAAAGTAGAAACATTTTCGTGGTAGTTGAATTCGCAAAGTAAGTCGGAGAGAAAATGGTCGGACGAAAAAGTTTCTTACGAACGCTGCCTTAACGATGAGAGATAGGTACCTCGTAAGTACATCGGTACTTCGTAAGTACATACCTCGTTAGTACAGGTAAGTCATAGAGCTTGATAATGCCTACGAAAACTAACTTTAACTTTTGAATTTATGTCACAGAGAGTATTTTTATATTTAAATAATAATTTAAAACGTGAGTTTATGTTTATTGGTCTTATTATCAACAATTATGAATTCGTATCTAAATAAGTAAATTTACCTATCGTCTCATGTGTTTAATAGGTACAAAAGACCTTTCTTTTTCACTGCAATTTGAACGAATGGTTAAAAAAATAAAACGATATAGGAATGGAACCGCGACCGTGTCGTAATCTAATATACTATAGGTACTTCTATACTAATATTATAAAAATGTAAGTTTGTGACTGTGTGAGATTGCAGGAGTAATCTCAGGATCTACTTAACCGATTTTGCGAATTCCTTCACCCACCAATAGAAAGCCAGGCTATATAATAACCCGAAAAATACCGCCCAACGAAGTGGTCACGGGTCAGCTAGTGACATAGTTAACTCATATCTGTCGTGTAATTTAAAAATGGAACGTGCTTTTTCTCCGAAACATGGCAATTTAGGAGGTAACTTATCTAAGGATTTATTTAAATTTCGAACTGGCTTGCAAATAGAAAGCTGTTAATTGTAAAAAAAAACAAATATCAACACTTTAACGCGGGAAAAAATAATGTGCGTGTGGATTGAGTGATCTTTTTTTAAAGTTCGCTTAATTATTGTTGTTCGTTATTGATTTTGAAAAGTAATCATTTGAGAAAAGTACTATACAAGCCTTGGCTACAACTAAGCATTGATGGACTAACGTAGGAATGTAGATATGCCTCGTCTTCAGTTCTGCCCACATTTACACGTTCGTCCATCGTTGCCTCTTGCTGGCCGCTGCCGCTGCCGCTGCAGTAATGTAGGTACTAATTATTCTGCTAAAGTTTTCTTTTTATAACTGCTGTATCTTTAGACATTGAGAATTTTTCTTTAAAAGATTTCTAAATTTTTCTAAATTTTTTTATGTACCTACTGTGCTGTCATTTATTTTTATGATATACTAGGTCCATAAGGAACATACTCCAGGGATAAAAGTAGCCTTTGAGACTATCTCTGTGCCTGAGTAAGCACAGATAGTCTAGAAGATAGTCTAGAGACTATCTCTGTACAAAATTTTATTTAAATCAGTTCAGTTGTTTTGGCGTGAAAGCGCGACAGACAGACAGACAGACCGACAGAGAGAGTTACTTTTGCATTTATAATATTATAAGTAACAGTAATATAATAGTATAGTAATAGCAAATATAGTAAGGATAGTAAGGTTAAGGATTAATAAGGTACAGACTGTAATACTTTTACAGCTTTAGGGTTCATTTAAAGTAACTTGTCTTGCAGTGGTGTTTAGGAACTCATAACCAGAAAGTTAAGTTAATAACATTATTTGTATTTGTTGTTATTACATTATTACTTGCAGTCTTTTACTTAAAACTACATCATAATTTGCAAATTGTTACTTAAATTAATAATAAATAATAACGCGCACAGCGCGGCGCATGCGCAAGTTGTTGCCCAGCAGCGCGCCGCCGCGCGCCGTTCCTCTCCGCCATCACTCGCAGCGCGTTCCTGGAGAAACGCGAAATCTGAATCGTCGGAGAGGGTGTCGTCGACCATGTGAAGCGGCCTGACTGTAGCTTATGTGACTATGTGTGGCGTATGTGACTCCAGCTGTGACGCTGTCATATGGTGCGGCGGTGGAGGAACTTGAACATACGACGCTTGATACGAAGTAGCCTATTTAGAGCCGCAGTACAAACTGAAACAAATATTTCATTTGGATTTGGTAGATAGGAGTTATGTTTACATCAAGTTTCGCATTTTAGAGAATTTCTATCGTGACAAGAAAAGAAAAACATCGACGATGTTACTTGTTGTTATCACACGCAAAATAATAACATTAACTCTATTTCAATTAGGTAATGACTTTGTTGTTCAACTCATATTTAGTTATCTGTGCAAATGACTAAGTTAATCGTAACCTACCTAGAGCTAATCCTCAGTAATGATGTACAAACATTTCGCCCAAATTAATTAGTTAGATAAGTAATCACTTTGTTTCATTTTTAGTTTTCAATGCAAATGACTTAAAAGTTAGCTATAATAATTATCTATTTGTTTTGTAAATTCGTTCACGTCCTCACTCCTAGGAAGAATAGGTTACTTCTAGGCAAGCGAATCCCCTGCCGGAGTCTGTGTTTCTTGATAGCTACAACTTGGGAGTCTTTAAATCAAGAGTGAATAGGTTAATTCTAGGCAAGCGTGCTTCATCTTCGACCACATCATTACTTATCATCAGGTGACATAGTGGTCAAACGCGTGCCTATCATACTCCCGGGATTAGTTGTCTATTTGCTACACAAGATTTCATTAAGATCCGTGCAGCCATTCTGACGTGATTGAGTAACAAACATCCATCCAAACTCATCATCATCATCATCATCTGCCTTTTCCCAACTATATTGGGGTCGGCTTCCAGTCAAACCGGAGCGGCTGCCTACCAGACCTCCACAACCCATTAACTGGATAACACGGTACTTCTTGGCAAGACTGGAGTCAGATTTACTGGCTTCTGACAATCCGGAACGATTGCCAAGGATCTACAAATGACAGACGGAACGAACAGCTTAACGTGCTTTCCGAGGTACGGGGTGCTGTCCGAGGAGGAAACTCGGTATTTTAAGATTGTCACCCATCATTAGACCAACCTTAAAGATCGACCCGTGCGGCTGTTATTATTTAGCCACGAGCTCCATCCAAACATCCATCCAAACTGTCGCATATGTATTGCAACAGTACAGACGCCAGGCGCCAGCACATCAAGCTACCCGAACTTGTGAAATTTTCCCAATCAACTTTGAACTTAACCGCTTTAGTGATAAAGTTGGAAAATTATTTTGACAGATTGTTATAGCTTGATATGCTAGCGGCTGTACAAACTGATACAAATCTTCACTTGATTTAGTTAGAAGTAACGTTGCCGTCGCTCGTTCGATGGTCGGGAGCGCCGAGTCATGGAATGCGGTGATCTTCTTTTGCGAAATCGTACTTTCGCCGAAGAAAGCTGCAGAGAGGGAGAGAGAGGCCGTGGCCACTCTCCCGTGCCGCAGCAGGTGAACCGGGCGTCGTCGGAGGGTGGACAACGCCCTCTTCCAGCCCCCGTAGGAAGGTCCGGAGAGACGTTGAACTCGGGCTCGTCCGCCGCCCCCAATCCAGCAGGACCCGAGACGGTGGCGCGTATTGTTCCAGACGCGCCCCTACTGGACGTTGCAGGGGGACCTTGCTCCTATCGCGGGTCTGAGGTGGCCCGCATACGCGGGCACTAGCCGGGGATTATGGAAGGCGTTCAAGCTCTCACAATCCTCGGTCAAGTGTGAGATGGAACACTGGGGTGGTTTTTAGTCAGTAAGAGTCTGACAGACCACTTCGCAAGCCCCAGGCGAGGGACATCCATGAGGATTTTCCAAACGGCAACAAAAAAAAAAATGTTAGTAGCGTAAGTAACGTTAATAATATCTAAAATAAATAAACATAACAAAAAAATCCTGAAGAGAATCGAAGCGACTACGTGTTAATTTATTTCACCTGTTTTTTGAATGAAATTAAAGGTGATAATAATTTGACGGTGGAAAATTCTCTGCGCTACGCTTATTGCGCGCTGTACCAGCGCTTCTCACTATTAGTGAGATTTAATGTTTCATTAAAGAATCAATAACAAAACCAAATATTAAGGAATATATATTAAGGATAAGAAGGCGAAGTAGCTCTCTCTGCAGAACTTTTGTTTCAGACTCACAGTCCATGAAATACCTACTTACTAATAAATAAGTTTTAGTTGTAATAATAAACTAAGGTATTATAGATCAAATCCCGATAACGTGACCCTGTAATAATATTAAATTTAAAACTAGCCATTTTTTAAGGATGGGAAATCATCCAATGACTCCTCCCGCTCTGGGTGAAGCAGGAGGGAGTGTCAGACTCTTACTAACTAAAACCCATCCATGTTCCCATCCGTTTTCGTGTGAACAAAGTCCGCAGCCATAGGAACATAGGCACATCAATTTGTACAACGACGACATTCTCACACAAACTCGTACCTACGTAATGGAACTACTCTCCAAACGCAATGTGGACACAAACATCAACACAAAACGTTTAGGTAAAGTAGCAACATACTAACAACAAAGGCTCGCGCCGCCCACAGCCTACCTGAAGTCAGTGCTCCAAGCGACCAGAAACGCCCTTTTACAATACGGGTGCATTATGTTTAAACAAGGTAGGTAGCCAGATTTATGACTCTTTTTAAACTTACAGACCTTTTTGGTGATAAGGATGTTTGCTCAATTGTATGGCCATGTTTTATTGCAACTGCTTGTAAAGGCGGCAAATTAATTTCATCTTTGTTTTAGTTTTCTAGAAAGTGCTGTTCGGATTATTTGTTCACAATCAGGAGTTTGAAATGCTTTGGTCAATGTGTTTCAGTGTTGCTAAAGCGTTTCCTTTGAAGATTAAATCTTTTTTTAAGAATTTTACTACAAAAGGGAGAGTCGAGCAGTTCATGGTCCCAACAACATCAAATGTTTTACGGTTTTTTTTTGAACTTTATAACGGAAAACTGTAATAAGCACCTAGTAACGAGACAGTTATTCCCGCTATAACCTCCGTCGCAATCTAAAAAATCATAAGCAGACAAAAACAAAATCCATTGATTAATCAAAGTAGCATATCCCCATTCACGGGACCACCGTGACATCATAACCGCAGTAAAGAGTTACATGCACAATGCGACTGCCGGATGTCAATTGCGACATTATTGTCGCACGGCCGCACCTAAATTATATCGCTGTGTCGGGACATGCACGTGAGTGCATCACTGACATGTTACGGAAATGATTTCTACGAATAAATAATTTAAGTAACGACTGTCTGTCTGTCGGTTGGTGACTATATTGGAAATCTGCTGTCCAGTTAAATGTATTTTTCGGGTAATTGGGAATTCCTTGAAATTTATATTTTATGAAAATGTTAAGGAAACGATTGCAAACCATTCTGAATTCAAGCGCTATTTTTCCAGAGATCGATATAGCTATGTTTTTCGACCTAACCTGCTTTATAGGCTATTTCATTGTTTCAGGCATGAATAAGCCTGTTGGTGTCCTTCTGGACATCTTTTATACTACGTGGTCGTAGCGTAAAAAATGGTTATAACTATGGCCATAATTGGTTTTGTTTCAGTTATGGCCATTATTGCCATATTACAGTAAAGTGGCCATAGCGTTAGAGGATATAATGATCTTGACTTGATTAAACTCGTAGAGGTTTCTTAAAGTGTTCCTACTATTGAGTTCCTCAACCTAAACGGCTGATCTTTGTACGATCACATTCGGAACTACTACGTATTTTTAACGATTTTAAGGGCTCCGTTCCGAACATCCGTAAAAAACAGAACCCTTATAGGATCACTCTCCGATCATCCGTCTGCCACAACCAATGTTTTTCCGTATCTACTTTTTCGGACCAATTCTGTTAAAATATGATATACCTACATATGGACTTCTATAACCCAAACACGGACGCGTTACATAAATAAATTTATATTTTTTAGTGTGGGTCTTTTTAGGGGTCAAACAAGAAGATTAAATGAAAAATTTTTAAACTGTGTGTCAAATCAAATGACATACTGCGAGGGTTTTAATTATATATTTTTTTCATCATTTTAAAATAAAAATATTGAAGTAATTCAAGAAATTAGACCAAAAATGACCGATTCCGCTTCACTTATCTCCGGAACTACTGAGCTTGATGTTAAAAAAATGCAGATAATATGTAGTTATATTCCTAAAGATTACAGGAACACTTTTCTTATTACAAAATGTTGTGCAAAAATACTTCAGATAAACATCCATCCATCGTAAACTTTGTCTCTGTCATCTCTGACCTAGACTAGAGCCGAGAGCCAGTCCATCACTAATGAAAAATCTTAATTCACAATGTGCCATTACATCAATAAACGTTTTTACAAACTGGAACTTCTGAGAAAAATAATTACAAACATGTGAATGAACGCAGAGAAATGTAGCATTGGGAGATTCGAAAAGCCGAGGCCTGTAGCACAATGTCGTACCGTAGCGCTACGTTGCTACGCCGTAGCACGATGTGGCTACGCCGTGGCGAATCGTAGCATTGCGTGCCGGCTGATGATATCGGGTTAAAGAATGAATATTTCAGAAATAATCATTCTTTCGAACTACATGAATAAAGAGGGCAATATAGACGATTAAAATGGTTATAATTAATTAGATAAATACGCGTTAGGGTCGCGGATCGCATTTGGTCCACATACAGCTTCATACTGACCGGCAAATTGCAAAAAACATAAAAATATTTGAATTTCGCGTTCTACCCTGGAGCATCCACCTTAAGCTGCGGGTTGCAGTCCCTATAAATGTCGTTTTTGACTAGGTCTGTCCGTCTGTCACAGCTTGATATCTCAAAAACTGCTAGTGCTATCTACTTAAAATTTGGAACAGTTTTAGATGACGTTTGTTCAACTATTTTGCAAATAAGAAAGTAATAAAAAAGTCTATATTTTTTTTTTGCAACAGCGCGTGAATGGGGTTCTTAAAAATTCTAAGTGTGGCCACTAGGGAGTATTATATGAAAGCACGCTATTTGCACATTTTAAAATATTTTACTTTTTTTACGGTTCCGTACCTAAAAAGAAAAAAAGGAACCCTTATAAGATTACTCTCTTGTCCATCTGTTTGTCTGTCCGTGTTTCACCGTCGATTTTCTCAGGAACAGGTGGACCTAGAAAGTTGAAATTTATACCAGATTCTGAGGTATATAGTCCCTATTAGGTCCTGAGTAAACGCGATACAAAGATATGGGCAAATTTAGAATTTCATGAAAACCTGTAAGTACAAAAATTTACCTTAATTTTCAACTTTTTTTTATTTTTCGTTTTTTTTTCCTTTGTTTGTGCTATAAGACTTTGCTTTTAACCAAAATTGACAAATCTAGGTCAGCCGATCAACGAGAAGTAGTTTCCATTGATCTAGAACCACGATATTTGGCAAGTAATACCGTCTTATTCTACAAGTACACGGGAAAGTCTGAAAATATATATTTGTAATTTAATCAAAAAAATAAAGTCTGTATTTAAAGTAATTTGTAGCTACAAATTTGCACGGAGCCCTCAGTGGGCGAGTCCGATTCGCACTTGGCCGGTTTTCGACTTTTGACGAAAAATTGTACCACAGGCCCTTATCTCCGAGGTTTGCATAAAGAAAAAACTGAAATTATTCTATGCGATACAAGTTTATATCATACCTCTAAAGAGCACACTTTTTCAAAAATCATTAACAAAAATTACACACACCATAATGAAACTGCAATAAACACCGCAGTGTTAAAAGGCTTCGCCGATGAAAGTTTAAAAACATTTCATGTTTTATATGATGGTATGGAGCACTCAGTGCGCTAGTCCGACTCACTCTGGTCATGGTTAGTCATAGAAAACATTTCAAAAAAAAAAAAATATTTTTTTGCAATACCTTAATGTACCTACTGTGCTGTCACTTAGTTATAATGCTTTATTTAATACATTGCAGATTGTAATACTTTTACAGCTTTAGGATTCATTGAAGATAACTTGTCTTATAGAAAGTGTAGAGTGTGTACCTATGTGTAGTGGTGTTTAAGGACTCATAACAAGAAAAGATAAAGTAAGGTAATAACATTATTTTAATTTGTTGTTATTACATTAGTACTTGCAGTCTTTTACTTAAAACTACTTCAAAATTAGCAAATTGTTACTTAAATTACATATCAGTCTGTACGTATCCATAAGTTACATACCTATTTAGATCATTGCACAATATAACTACAGAGGTAGATACAAGTTTTACAAACATTTTTACTAAAAGTAACCTAATCTATTTACATTACATTGCACAGTCTTTTAAATAGGAACATAATTTTCAAAGTTATTCTATAAAGTCTCGTGTAGGTGTGATCGTTAGACCTTACTGCCCACACGATAAGATAAATAAGATATAACATGAAGGAGAAAGTCTTAAGATAAGAAGAAGGAGGAAGATGAAGGAGATCCACGAGGCTCTCAAAGTGTCTTTCTTGAAGAAACTTAGGTACGAAAGTGTCTGGTCGCTGTCAGCACAGACACGATTACTGACAGCGACCACACACTTTCGTACCTAAAGCTGCTTTGAGCGCAGCCAGTTCTTTCTTTAAGGAGGTCACTTGGAGAGCCGCGTGGATTTCCCTCATCTTCCTCCTCTCTCGACTCTGTCTGGCGGCGAGGTTGTTCCGCTCGCGCTGGCGGCGGTAGGCGTCGTCCGCGGCGTCTGGAGCGCGGCTGGAGCGCACAGCACGGCGCATGCGTGGGTTGCCCTGCGCACCTAGCAGCGCGCCGTCGTTCCTCTCCGCCATCCGGGAGCACCCCTCGAATTCTGGATCGTCGGATCCACTATAATGTGGATAGTTTCTTGGCGCTGGCAGCTGCGGCTGAGGCTGCGGCTGCGGTTGCGGCTGCGGCTGTAGCTGCGGCTGCGGCTGCGGCTGCGACTGCGGCTGCGGCCGCGGCTGTGGCTTCGGCACTTGGGCTGGGTTCTTCGTTAAGTCCAATGGGACTTCGGCGTCGTCTGCGTATGGTTTCCACAGAGGCATGGTCACGTTGGATTTCCAAGAGAGTCAATCGAGGAATGGTGCTGGCGAGGTGCCCCCCCGCTTTTATATACGAGAGGCGGGGCTTAGTGGAGGGGGTCGCGTGGGACGCACCCCTAGCGCCATAGTGGGGACAAAACAATGGCGTGAATATTTGTGTGCAAATAAGTTTGTGGTGCAATTCATTGTATTATTTAGGTATATATCTACTGTTATAAATTTCGGTTGCATTTATGTTTCGTCTTGTACTGGGAAATAGGTAACTTATCTAGAAGTAATAGTATCTTTATCCGGTCTCCAGCTAATTTAAATCAAACGGTCTTGCGTTTATGTTAGTAATACCAATAAAACTACCTATGGGTACGTGTTAGATACATAACAGTTTAGGGCCAAAACATTTTCATTTGAATGTAAATATATTTCTATTTCAGTAAAATTGAAATATGCACTACATAAAGAGGAAAGAGTTATATTACTTGTAACGAATAGGTAAACTCAAAAACATCTAGACCGATTTCAAAAATACTTTTACGTTATTCCTGAGTTACATAATATACTATAATTTATTTAGGAAAAAAATAGAAATCTCTATGAAAATTACAATACTAAATCCAGGTACATACGTAGATAACGCATATAAAAACAAAAAAAACACACATCGCTGCCAATGGCAAAACTGCCCAGAACACTGGCGCGTTTTAGATAATTTCTATCGTGACAAGAAAAGAAAAACATCGACGATGTTACTTGTTGTTATCACATGCAAAATAATAACATTAACTCTATTTCAATTAGGTAATGACTTTGTTGTCACCTCATTTTTAGTTTTCAATGCAAATTACTTACAAGTTAGCCATAATAATTATTTATTTGTTTTGTAAATCCGATCATGTCCTTACATCTGAGCTCGTTAACAAGTTACGATGTCAACAATATTGTGTTGTACCAAATGAGCTTTGAATAATGTTTTGCTAATCATGTTTAGAAAGCTGCTAATCACTAGATGCATGAAGAGCTTACGTGACCAACAAGATATGAGGTCTAAAATTTCATAACACAAAGTGTTCCTTTTGATAGATATCCCATAAGTCTAGGGTATCAATGAGACAATGTCAAAGAATCACCGGGCACATTAATTCGTTTCCAATCATTGGTTTTTTACAAAGTCGAGATTATTTATGTAAAACACCCTTACCTACGTGAAACATGACAACGTCGCATTTTCTTAGCTTCAATATGAATGATTAATTCCGTCAAGCCCGTTCCATCATTGGACCACAAGACGAACGGCGATGCGCCACCGGTACACGGTGGATATCTCACCCATACGCACAAAACGTTTTGGTAACACAATCATAATGCGTACAGCTAAGGAGTGGAATTTCCTGCCGGAGTCTGTGTTTCCTGATAGCTACAACCTGGGAGTCTTTAAGTCAACAGTGAATAGGTTATTTCTAGGCAAGCGTGCTCCATCTTCGACCAAATCATCACTTACCATCAGGTGAGATAGTGGTCAAAAGCGTACCTATCAATAGTAAAAAAAAAAAAGATTGATTTAAATGAACATGATTTACTTGTACTTGTCAATTAAACTTACATGCACAACTTAGTATTATCTTCGAAAATATGTATTTTTGGTAAAGGAACACGTTCTATGCCGACTTATATACTAGGTAATGACATTTAAATAGGTACTGGTTCTGCTTCTTAGGTTTGCTCCTTTGGTAGCCGTATAAATAAATAGGAAGGGAAAAGATACTGACATAAATACATTTCTATAAAATTTAAATAAGAAATATGTGTTAAGACAATACAAAAAGTAACAAATCTTTCATTTGATTGGTATTGGATTGGTAGGTAGGAGGGTTAGTAGCAAGCTCCGCATTTCAGATAATTTCTATAGTGACAATAAATAGGTATGCAAGACTAGCTTATTCCGCGTGTATATAGGAAGTTATCCCGAGGGAACATACTCCCGGAATAAGTTACCTATTTGCTACACAAGATTTCATCAATATCCGTGAAGCCATTCTAAAGTGATTGAGTAACAAACATCCATCCAAACTGTCGCATATGTATTACAACAGTACAGACGCCAGGCGCCAGCACATCAACCTAGACGAGCTTGTGTAATTTTCCCAATCAACTTTGAACTTAACCGCTTTAATGATAAAGTTGGAAATGTATTTATTTAATTTGACAGATTGTAGCGGCTGTACAAACTGATACAAATCTTTCACTTGATTTAGTTAGAAGTAACGTTAAGAGCAAGTCCCGCATTTTAGTAATATTCTAGGTATCGTGGCAATAAACATGCAAAATATCGACGATTTGCTTTTCACTATCGTTTATCAAATATTTGCTTTACACTTATCTAATCACTTTGTTTTTCACCTCATAGTTAGCTATCGGCGCAAACGATTTTAAAGTTAACAATAATTAACTTTTAATCCGGGAATGACCTTACATCTCGGGGACGTAAACAAGTCTTGATGTCGACAAGCTTTGTATGTCGCTTATCATGTTTAGGAGTTGCTAATCACTATCAAAATTAAGTGATGCATGAAGAGCTTACGTGACTACCTATGACTACTATGTATGAACATATGAGGTCATTCCGGCACACAAACATGACCACAAACTATTGTCGACAGTATCATCATTGACATAATATCAAAAATCAATTAATTCATCAAAAAAGTCCTGAAGAGAATCGAAGCGACTAGGTGCGTGTTTATTTATTTTATATGTTATTTAAATAAGATTAATGTCGATAATAATTTGACAGTGGAAAAAGCTCTACGCTACGCTTCTTGCGCTCTTTACCAGCGCTTTTCAATATTTGTGAGATTTATGTTTCATCAAAGAATCAATAACAAAACCAAATATGTAAGAATACGGATGGATATTAAGGATAGGCAGGCG
Source organism: Lacanobia oleracea (assembly GCA_950371165.1). NCBI lineage: Eukaryota > Metazoa > Arthropoda > Insecta > Lepidoptera > Noctuidae > Lacanobia > Lacanobia oleracea. Next base: position 25,503,944 of record OX493396.1, read on the forward strand.
AAGTAGCTCTCTTTGTAGAACTTTTGTTGCAGACTCACAGTCCATGAAATACCTACTTACTAGTAAATAAGTTTTGTTGTAAAAATATCAGATCCCGATAATTTGACCCTGTAATAACTTAAAACTAGCCTGGCGCACCATAATTAATACAAAACATAGGTACATCAATTTGTACAACGACGACATTCTCACACATGTCTACGTAATGGAACTACTCTCCAAACGCAATGTGGACACAAACATCAACACAAAACGTTTAGGTAACATAGCAACATACCAGAAACTTCCTTTGACAATACGGGTGCATTATATTTCCTTAAAACTTACAGATCTTTTTGGTGATAAGAATGTGCAAAAATTCAAATGTGTGGCCATGTTTTATTGCAACCGCTTGTAAAGGCGGCAAGCTAATTCCTTCTTTGTTTTATATTTCTATAAAGTGACAGGTTCGGATTATTTGTTCACAATCAGGAGTTTGGAACCCGCATTGAAAATACTTTGTTCAATGTGTTTCGGTGTTGCTAAACCGTTTCCTTTGAAGATTAAATCTTTTTTAAGAATTTTATTACAAAAGAGAGAGAGTCGAACAGTTTATGGTACCAACAGCGTCAAATGTTTTACGGGTTTTTTTTTTTACTTTATAACGGAAAACTGTAATAAGCACCTAATAACCAGACAGTTATTTCCGCTTTATCCTCCATCACAATTTAAAAAGTCTTAAGCAGACAAAAAATCCTTTGAATAATCAAAGTAACACATCTTCATTCACGAGACCACCGTGACATCATAATCGCAGTAAAGAGTTACATGCGCAATGCGACTGCCGGACGATAATTGCGACATTATTGTCGCACGGCCACGCCTTAATTATGTCGCTATGTCGAGACATGCGCATGAGAATTATGAAGAGTTATGAACATAATTCTGCTAATGCGCTTTCGACCGCGATCGTGAAAATTCATAAGAATACCGTGTTGTTCAGTGGTTTTTGTAAAAACCACAAACCAAAACTTTGTTAGTGTTGGAATCACTTATCATATGTAAGTACAAGTATTTTACTATATTTGTCTTTAAAATCAACAAAAACAACAATTCGTAAAACATTTCTGGCTCTTACTATGTTATTTTTGTTTCCAAATATCACAGCGACTGTTTTATTTTTACAACAAATACATTGCTCTTTAACCACTACCTAAGTTTGTCGCCAAGTGACTGGATAATGTAAAAACCACAAAAAGATACTGTATTAAGCAGTTGATTCGCGTAGTACGGCCGCTGCACCTTGCGATGAGTTAGTGATGTGCGTGTGCAGATCCACTATCGTCGGCTATCGACAACAATGTCGATTGAAGAATGAAATTTTGCTATTATAGTTTACTTATCAACCGTTTAACCCGTCTGGAAGACCGATGTGAAATAATGTTTTTTTACGTATTTTGATTTTTTACAGAGGAGTACATAAATGTGTAACAAACTTTCGTAAAGTAAGTTAATTAAACCTTAGGTTAATAATCGGTGGAGTGTTTTTAGCTTTGAAGTATCGTATATTATGCCTTTTCCTCGTGCCGTACTTTTTTATGGTTTTTGTATTTGACTTCTGTTAAAGTTTCGAATGCGTTATAGTAATCGGCATGGTTCAGATAATGTAATATCAACTTTTGCTTTTGATAAGTTAACATGTTCATGTTATTTGTTTGCATGGGTGTGATTTTTTTGTCATATAATTATAAAAAATATTTACTAACTAGGGTATATTTTATAGCAAAAATATGCAGGGTAGACTTACAGTGGGAATCAGTTTTATTAAGTCAGTTCAACAACATTCATTGCGTTATTTACTTTGTTGAGCCGACCAATTTTTCGCACACATAAGCAATATGTTTCAAAGTCATTCAGATCTAGATTGAAAGTGTGTTACGCAATTAGGGTGCTACCTCATGGTGAGGTTTAGAAGTAGTTTAGGATAGATGTAAATGATAAATAAGTTGCTTTTACCTTTCAGCTTTCCTAAAGATGCGAATTAAAAAAAGGAATTGATGGCACAGGCAGGCCACCTAATTGGTATCCCACAAAAAGAAGTACTATATGTTGGGTTCACTTACGAAAACCGCATTAAAATCCGTTGAGTAGTTTAAAAGATATAAGTCTACAAACAGAAAAAGCGACGTTGTTTTATATTGTTACAAGTTGACCCGCGCAACTTCGTCTGCGCTCCGCTCCTACTGGTCTGAGCGTGATGATATTATATAGCCTATAGCCTTTCTCAATAAGTAGGCTATCTAACAATGAAAGATTTTTTCGAATCGGACCAGTAGTTTCTGAGATTAGCGCGTTCAAGCAAAATTCTTTAGCTTTATATATTAGTACTAGTTGTCCCGTGCAACTTCGTCTGCGTCACAACTTTCATTACTGCTCCTATTGGTCTCAGCGTGGTGATATACAGCCTATAGCCTTCCTCGATAAATGGGCTATCTAACACTGACATTTTTCAAATCGGACCAGCAGTTCCTGAGATTAGCGCGTTCAAGTTTACAAACAAACTCTTCAGCTTTATATATTAGTATAGATAGATAATAAAGAAGATTTTTTTAGGTACGTTTGTTTATTTTTATTCTATTATTTTCTGTACATGCTGTTATATTTTATTTTTTACGTGGCCCCAAAAAAATGATTCTACAATAATAAAATTGAAGATTCGATAAATTTCCGGTGTAGTCAATCACAAGCGTATATGAGAAATAAATTGCTTTTGCACAGCACAGCGATAGCGACCGTTGTTTTAGTGTGCGTGAGTTGTACGGTGAACGGTAAATACGCGCTGTGTTTGATGGGATAAGGTTTGTAATTGATTGTGTAATACACTCTGATTTAAGAAATGCGGGTGTGTGCGCGACTGCGTATCTATTGCTTTTACAGAAGTGCATGTGTAGTAGTTTTCGTGTGGAGGGTATATACTGGGGACACAGGGTTCCGATATATTTTCGTCTAACGGGCATATCTCCTTGTTTCTTATATCTATAGGTAAAACCAACTGAGCATGTTTGCGCTGAAAGGATTCGTATTATCTTTGTGCACGCGACTGTATCACTTGTTGTCTTCTTCTTCTTCTACCTGGCGTTAATCCCGGCTATTGCCAGGGTCCGCCTTCCTACTTAGCTTCCTCCACTTTGCCCGATCTAGAACATCCTTCTCAGTTAGGCCATTGGCTCTCATGTCGGACTTAACGACGTCCAACCAGCGCTTGCGAGGGCGACCACGGGACCTAGCCCCAAGAACAGCCATATTCATGCATCCCCGACCAACGTACTCCATAGGGCGGCGCATCATGTGGCCATACCATCGCAGACGACACTCTTGCAGTTTTTCCCTCACGTCACGGACACCAAGACTACCTCTGATGAAAGAGTTGCGTATGCGATCTGATCGCGTTACGCCACTCATCCACCTCAGCATCTTACATCATTAGCCATGGGGGCTTATCTTGGATGTTTGCCGTAACTACATCGAGCACTTCGATAAACAAGAACGGGCTAAGAGCCGAGCCTTGGTGAACGCCAACAGATATTGGGACTCCACTGTATCACTTGTTGTGAGTTAAATTAAATTATTATAAAAGTTCTATATCATAGTTCTACACTCACCTAATCATGACATAGGTCCTACCTACCTATTACTCATGAAGTAGGTATTTGTTAGGTTGTTAAATAAGTCATGGGGCTATCAGGATGATACTAAAGCTAAGTAAGGCTTTTGAAGACTTAGCTTCATGAGCAGCATGATCGACCACCCTTCCACTAAAGAATAATTTTCTAAGAATCCCAGAAAAGTTTAACATTATTTTGTAAGTGAACACCAGTCACACAGATTACTGCGCCAGGCAATACTCCCTGTTACCGTTAAGACAGTACAAATAACGGTTTTATTGTCTCAGAGACTCTATTTTGCAAACTTGCAAACCATCGCATTGTCTTGTCCTGACATAAAAGGGTTGCTCCAAGGTTGGTCCTTTGCGAACGTCGCACAATGCGGATTATACAATTTGCATGTTGAGTTTGCAGAGTTCGTTCCAAAATGTTGACTTGCACTAATTATTAAATAAGTAAATGCGTGTCTGAGCCAAAGATGGTGTCTCGAGATTACCCGTTACCTGAGTAACCACAAACCCTCAAAACTTTACTTTATTTGAATCAACAATGGAAGATATCCTTGCAAAACTGGCAGCAGGTAACAAGCCTACGATTATTTGTAAGGGATTTTAATATTAATATTTTAGAAATTAATTCAAATAGCAGCAGATTCATAAGCCTTTTTAAATCGTTTCATTTGTCTAGTGTGTTTACAGAACCAACTAGGGTAACACCAACTTCTTCAACCTGTATCGATAATGTATTCTGCGATCGTGAATATTTAGATAAAGCCCTCTAATCATAGTGGTCAATTGGTAACATTTAAATTTAAAGCAGTCTTGGAAAAAATCATATACAATATAGGCCAATTACAACTGGCAAACTAGCCAAATTGAATGGTACCTTACAAAATAAGTTAAATGTTCTAGGCCATAACTTCGTGGGCTTCGTGCTGTTTAACGTAGGTAGGTACACGATTGCGTTAGCGTAAACTTTCACTTATGTCAAATTGCATAGAAGAAAAAAAAAGGCTTTCCGTTATTATCACCAGACGGAGCTTATTCAGTGTTAATACCAATTGTCGTTTACGCTATCGCAATCAAGAACGTTAAAAAACTCCAGTTTATCTATTGCTTGGATCTTTATTACATCGATAGCGGACCTATTTATTTTCTTTAGTAGTGCATTATGTATTCTTAATAATTATCATTGCTCGCAAAACCGCTCTAGTCGAAAGTTCAGCAGTTTTTTTTAATATTATTGGTTGGACAACTCTTAGCTTAAGAAACTATTCAAAATGACTTCATTTCACTTTATAAATGCGACAAACCAAACCTAGGCCCATCAATCAATCAATCAATCAATATTTATGATATTCTTCCGTTACTGAGTGAGCGAGTGACTGACAGACAACGCACAGCCAAAAATACTTGTCGTGTACTCTATCTGATCTGTGATTCTATGAAGACCCGCTATAAATCACCACGATGCCAGTACTTATTAGTTTACTGAGCAATAAACAGTCGGTACTCCCTAAAACATCGAAATGACTTGACTCTGTTTGGTTTACCTCGTCGTCCATACAATGATACACTCTATCTTATCTGTGATTCTATGAAGACCCGCCAGTACTCATTAGTTTACTGGACAATAAACAGTAGGTACTTTTTTAAGTTGCCGTCATTTATTGCCGTATTGTTTGACATTTTGTTGTTTTATGGTCGAGCCCGCATTTACCTCGAGTGTCGGCGTTCTTTTAACTGTTGTGATTACCTCGCACGTGTTTATTCGGCTGCTAGACTGTTGTTAGGTTCTATACGTTACTAACTGTGCAAATTTATCTGCGTCACATAAGAGAAAGAAGAAAAATAAAAATTTCTTCGTTTTCGCAAATGTTTCATTGAAGCTCCGCTCCTATTTATCTGACTATTTGTCCACACGTGTCAGAATTGCGAAGGGGTGCAATGAGTCAGCAGATCCCTCGCTGACTGTAACTGCGATCGGTTCCCGTAATCTCAACCATTCGGCCAAGCGGTCATGCACATTCACACTTGTGTGCATTGTGCCGTACTGAACAATTCGCCTTTATCGCTATCAAATCGAATTTGAATGAATTGACTGTGGAATTGATTTGAAAGATACGACAGCGCCGCTAAATGGTCCTCATGGCAGCAATTTGTTGGATTTACAAATTGCGATCGGTACATGCACTGTCGCCGAATTGCTGGCTAATATCCTTTCGTTTGAATAGTTAGCAATGATTTATTTTTCTATACACTTACGATAACAACTTAGGTACTCTATTACAATCTTGTGAACCATTCTCAAAAGCTCAACAGTAGAACAATAATTTCAAGACCTATAAATTATTGTATTCCAATAAATAGCTAAAAGTTCCAACACGCTTTGGAAACGTAATCTAAATCATCAAGTTTTTATAAAATTCAATTCAGCATCGCATGGGCTTCGAAAGGACAATATAAATTAATCCGTAAAACTTATATATTCTCTAAGCAATAAATCTAATTGTACATTCGTTTTTAATCCTTTGCCCCCACTGTATGTCGACAATACCCACAATGCGCCATATAGCCATGTTTTCATGTAGCCGCGTAGGCGGAACGTGTGACCTCCCAGTGGAGAACGTTCTCATACAAAGCCCGGAATCAAAGCCTTACCCTCAATCGCCTCACTTAAGAGTCAGACCCGCTCCAGCAAACATTGCCTTTTTATTTAGGTCTTAATGGAAGTGGCTACCGACAATGTCTAATGATTGTGGGACATCTTCATTTGTGATCTTTTAGGAGGTAAACCATACATAGGTACTGTGAGGCACTCGCTTTTATCTAATACGAGAGGGATTCTTCAATAATTCAAAATCAGATTATTTTAGAGAACAATTATATATTTTGCGTGTTTTCAACGTCAGGGCAAACAATCGAATTTTTTAGAAAAAACTAACACTTCTTTATGACATCACATTCGAATTCTAACTTTCTTTTTTTCTTAACTCTTTCAAGGCTTATGTCATTGAGGTTGCACCTCCCAAAGAGGATCTCTGCATGAGCTACCCCCCGAAGAATGGAGGATAGTAAGAATGATTTTCTTGCAATCATACATTCCCAGCCTTGGAAGAGTCAAGCACCTACCTACTCCTAACCCGAAGTCCCTGCCTAAGTGGCGACTCTTCGTAGACAGTTGGACATATACTTCTATAGAAGCAGTTTCAGTCATACCCTGCGCTGGGCAATATTGTTTATATTATTATGCGCCATTTGCGCAATATCTTAAAGCAGTTATGCTGAATCCCTGCTGCAGCAAAACGCCACAAAAACCTGCAACGCATCGTCGGACGTAAACAAAATCGATGCGACAATTCACATCTATCCAGAAGGGATTGAATTGATTAGATTTACCCTAACTAATCTTTGTGGTTGCTCGTCGGATGAACCTACTCTGCTAAAGTTTTTAAATTTTAACTTTGAACTTACTCCAGTGATTCTAATACATAAGAATTGTAATCAATTGCCTCCATAATCAGTTCAACCAATGGTGACAACTAGCCACCCTTCGCGAAGGTTATACCTCGTATGCAAAGTTAGTTTAACCGCCCATGGAGTTTTTTTAATGGCGTAAAATTAATCGCGAAAACTCTACTTCTAACACCACTGGAATGAGTTCACCCTAGCTAATATTATTTAAACGCGCTCTTCACAAATCTGGGAGCGCCCTCGAAGTCGTCGATCACGTGCACGTCCTTCTTCGAATGTCCATGGAACGGAAGACTCACTTAATATCTTGTTCATCCTACCAAGCTAAAATAATGCTTATTTACATGGAATTATAACTAACATCTGCTAACCGCGATCTAACATAAAATGGTTTCAACCTATTTACATGGACAATATCTATAAATCTCCCATTACCAGGTTTACTTATTACATAGTTTACTTCCGAAATTCGCCTAACTATTTTGTACGGTCCCTTATCCATCTGCCTAGCCTTTTCCCAACTATATTGGGGTCGGCTTCCAGTCAAACCAGATTCAGCTGAATACCAGTGTTTTACGTGGAGCGGCTGCCTACCAGACCTCCACAACCCATTAACTGGGTAACACGGTACTTCTTGGCAAGACTGGAGTCAGATTTTACTGGCTTCTGACAACCCGTAACGACTGCCAAAGATCTACAAATGACAGCCGGGACCAACGGCTTAACGTGCTTTCCGAGGCACGGAGGAAACTCGTTATGTTAATATGGTCACCCATCCACAGACCAACCTTAGCAAGCTTTGTACGGTCCCTTATACAACCTACAAAGTTTCGTGCTTCTACCCGTTTGCCGCCTAGGAGTATAAACCATCACCAGTTGGTTCGCTACGAAATGCCTAACTTTCGCTTTCCTATCATAGATAATTTTCTGTCTAACTTGCGCCTTTCTTATGTTATATATAGCACTTCATGACAGTTGGGCTTTCATATTGAGTCGTTGTACGAAATCTACCGATTGACTCTGTTCCCCAGTGTTGGCCGTTAAGTCTGTTAGGAACGATGGTTCCGCAGCATATAATAAGACGTACGGTGACATTCTGGTGCTAGACTGTTTACTGGTATTATATGCGAAACACACTAGGGGGACATAACTACACCAATTTCTTTGATCTGCGGCTACATACATGGATAACATCTGGGTCAGCGTCCGGTTAAAACGTTCTACCAGACCGTTCGAAGCTGGGTGAAATGCTGTAGTGAAACGTGACTTCGCCTCGAAATATTTAACTGTATCTCTCACTAAATGAGACGTAAAGACCGACCCCCTATCCGACACTATCTCTTTGACACCACCATATCTACAGAAAATCTCATCAATTAGGAACTCGCTAATACTTTGTGCTGTTACCCTGGGAACCGCTTTGCAGACTGCATATCTCGTTGCATACTCTACACTAACTATAATATACCGATTACTTTTCAACGATTTCCTAAAAGGTCCTAAAACGTCGACCCCTACTTTCTCCATCAACTGGCTTACCGCGACGGGTTGTAATTGAGCCACTTGCTTACAACCCTTCCGCTCCTGACACAACCGACAACTCCTTACATAACTATCTATCTCCTTCTCGGCATCCTTTACATAATATCTCTCTCTAAATTTACCTAATGTCTTAGCTAGCCCTAAGTGTCCACCTGACCACGGATCATCATGCAACTCCTTCAATACTTCCCCTAGCAAACATCTTGGGATCACTGCTAACTTCCGAATCTTATTTAATCTTCTTGCTTCCTTGCATAACACACCATCTATGACACTAAAACCCTTGAGTGTGCTTCCCCTGTTCATCATCAGTCTATCAAACCAGCATCTGCAGAACTCATCTCGCAGCTGCTCTTCCTTAAATCTTACAATCTCTATTTTATATAATTGCATGCCATCCTCTAAGTGTTTCTCGGACATCTTCGGCCCCTCCTCTTCTTCAGCTAACGGATTCCTACTTAAAAAATCTGCTATGACATTGTCCTTCCCTGCACAATGAACTATATTGAAATCATACGCTTGGATACACAGCGACCACCTAGCCAACCTTCCATTCATATCCTTTCTGTTCCTTAACCAGCAAAGAGCCTTATGATCAGTCATCACCTGAAAAGTTAAACCCCATAGAAAATGTTTGAAGTAATTTAACGCCCACACTAACACAAGACACTCTTTCTCCGTGGTTGAATATTTCTTTTCCCCGTCGCTTAATTTCCTCGATGCATATGATACCGGAAACATCACTTCCTTACCCTGCATTAGACAACAGCCGACTGCTTCATCGCTGGCATCCACATATAATCTAGTGATAACATCTTTATCAGTCGAATAAAAATGCAAAATGGGTGGAGACTCCAAAATCTTTATTATCCTCCGAAATGCTTCCTCCTCCATATTACCCCAAATAAATGTTTTGTTTTTCTTTAGGAGTTTTGTTAGTGGTAATACAATCTGTGCAAAATTATTACTAAACTTTCTATAATAAGAAAACAACCCTAGGACCGATTTAACTTGCTTTGTGTTTAAAATTTTCCTACCAAATGAAACAGATATATTATTATTAGAAAGATCATTGGAGGACAAAGGAAGTTGCGCCTCCTCAGGGAACATCTCCTTCGGTTCGTCTTCCTGAGTGGTGGCCTCCTCAACTTGGGCATCATACAACATGTGATCCAATATGCTACTACCGATGACTGATTCGTCATGGAGATCACATACAGGTTCAGACAAAGTCGCTTGACATTCCGGAATAGAATCTGGAATAAATAATGGAATGGACACACCGGGCTCTTTCTCTTCATCCGTCATGTCCGCTTCCATCTCGTCCTCGACTAGGCTGCTCTCTCCACAGCTCTGCTTTACTTCGTCATCATTGTCATCATGGTCATCATTGTTTTCGATTTGTGGGTCGTCAATTTTCAAACTAGAATATAATGGTGTCTTATTATCGACATTTACATATTCCTGCTGTCCGCATCCTTCGGACACTTCAGTAATTGTCTTTTCGACATAAATAGAGCATTCCAATGGCCGTCGTCGTTTACAGGAAATGCATTTACACGGAAATTCCTTCCTTATCTTGTCGCACAGCAGCGAAAAATCTATACCGTCATGGTATACCGTATTATAAAAATATTTCGCAGCGCTCTGCAGAAATGCGCCCAAAATCAACGAATAATCGGCTTCTCGCCACTCGCTTTCGATAGCGACTCGCCTGAATTCGGCTACAAACTCTTCAAAGCATACTCGGTCTATACCGGTATATAACATAGACATCTTTTACACATATGAAATCTTTCTTTCAAATATAAAAACCACTTAGCTCTTATTTCCAGGCGTCCATCCATCTAGCGCCTGAAAATCGTTCGCATCTCGTCCTTTTCGAGATGAATCTATAAAATTGGGAGTTTCTTCATGCACTTTTGCATTTTACGCAGTGCACACGCGTACATCACCGGGCACTTCCGCCACTTGTGAGGCACTCGCTTTTATCTAATACGAGAGGGATTCTTCAATAATTCAAAATCAGATTATTTTAGAGAACAATTATATATTTTGCGTGTTTTCAACGTCAGGGCAAACAATCGAATTTTTTGGAAAAAACTAACACTTCTTTATGACATCACATTCGAATTCTAACTTTCTTTTTTTCTTAACTCTTTCAAGGCTTATGTCATTGAGGTTGCACCTCCCAAAGAGGATCTCTGCAGTACCTACAGTCGAACATAGAACCTCCTCCTTTTTGAAGAAGTCGGTTAAAAAGAGCAGGTACTGTCGTGTGGACCACGGCCTGTGGTCTGGGATATATATTACAAGCCAACACACTGCAATCATATACACAATACTTTTTATCAGCTAGGAAAGACCGGCCCCATATAGTTTAAATAAAAAAAAGGTAGACAAGTAGAAGTGTTATTTACAAGCTACTAACAAATTATACACCATTATCATTATTTAATACTATGATTCTACGTCCTGTCCAATTTTGTCATTGTCTCGCTTTCACTAGTGAGTTGATGTTTACAGAGGAAATCCTTTTGTTTAGGCAACACAAGGATTTGCAGTTCTAGTTATAAAAACTTGTTACCCAAATGCTTAGCTGTTTAAATACTTATTAGAAGATCGTAATTCTTACTCTTCATAAAGAATTTAAATTAAGGATCTGCTTATGAACATTTCATGGTGGACGCTTTTAATAAATAAGCCTGTTGGTGTACTTCTGGACGTCTTTTATACTACGTGGTCGTAGCTTAAAAAATGGTAATAACTACTGAAACAAAAATTATTGCCATATTACAGTAAAGTGGCCATAGCGTTAGAGGATATGATCTTGACTTGATTAAACTCGTAGAGGTTTCTTAAAGTGTTCCTACTATTGAGTTCTTCAACCTAAACGGCTGATCTTTGTACGATCACATTCGGAACTACTACGTATTTTTAACGATTTTAAGGGTTTCGTTCCGAACATCCGTAAAAAACAGAACCGTTATAGGATCACTCTCCGACCATCCGTTTGCCACAACAAATTTTTTTCTGGATCTACTTTTTCGGACCAATTCTGTTAAAATATGATATACATAATTATGGACTTCTACGACCCAAACACGGCCGCGTTACATAAATAAATATTTTTTAATATTGGTCTTTTTAGGGGTCAAACTAGAAAATAAAATGAAAAAGTTTTTAAACTGTGTGTCAAATCAAATGAAAGGGCATACTGCGAGGGTTTCAATTATGTATTTTTTTCATCATTTTAAAATAAAAATATTGAAGTTATTCAAGAAATTAGACCAAAACTGACTAAGCTTCTGACTTCGCTTATCTCCAGAACTACTGAGCCTGATGTTTAAAAAATTCAGATAATACCCAACTAGCACCAAAGCGTTAAAAAAACCTATATAAGACTCGTATATCAGTTCCATTTGAGTATAAAAGTGTTAACGCATACCTGTGCAACTGAGTTAGAGCATGCTCTAACTCACTTATAACCACGAAAGAGGCCCACAGTTTTACAGGTAAAAGTTATAGAAAGCCTATAGTACGGTGTCCCAAAGATATTAAAGCTGCACAAGAGCGCTTATTCATCGTCAGCTACTACTTTAATCTGTATTACCGTTGTAAAATAGAGTTGGTAAACGCTACAGGTGCTATAAATCCTATAGTAAGGTGTCAAAAAGATCTTAAAGCTCCACAAGAGCGCTTATTCATCGTCAGCTACTACTTTAACCGATATTACCGCGATAGTGAGCACTACAGGTGGTAAAAAGCGCACGTCAAGATAAAAAAGCCTGTAACCTTACTAAAATTAAATCTGTTCGTAATGGAAGTGTTATGTCATCCATTATTCAACACAGCAGAATAATATTATGGAATATTATGTTATTTAAGTATGTGAAGTGAAAAATGACTGCCCTTATGATTTCACAGTAAATGTATACCATGTTTCTCATCTCAATTTTAACGCGCCTAGGATTTATTAAAGATTTAAAAGAAAAATTATGATAACAAAATAGGTCCCTCAAGCTAAACATTACTATTCATTCCTGCTTCTTGAGCAGTGGTATGTAAAATTAAGTGGCATTCATGAAATGCTTCAAATAATGTAAGAAATTTTGTTTATTGTAGTCAAGTGTTGAATAACTCGAAATAATATTAATTGTTAGGTTACCAAAACAATGGCGAACTTTACAAAAGTGAGGTTAGTGTTAATAACGACCGATACTTGCGTTATTTGACACCAATACCTTTAGAACGTCTGTAAAAGAGGACTGCCTAACACAATAAGCTTTAGTTAAACCCTTTATTACAGGTTAAACCTAGATAGAGGAGTTGTTTGACACCTTTAGTTTCTCGTGTTACTAAACTCTCGATAAACTCTATTTTATAGCTTATCAAACAAATCAAATTATCAAGCTAATCAAACAAAATAAAGTCTTTATTAAAGTAATTTGTAGCTCCAAATTTGCACGGAACCCTCAGTGGGCGAGTCCGACTCGCACTTGGCCGGTTTTTGACTTCTGAGGAAAAATGTGAAAAGTTGTTTCATTCCGGCCCTTATCTCCGAAGTTTGCATAAAAAAAACTGAAATTATTCTATGCGATACAAGTTTATATCATATTTCTAAAGAGCACACTTTTTCAGAAATCATCAACAAAAATTACACACACCATATAAAACTGTAATAAACACCGCAGTGTTAAAAGGCTTCGCCGATGAAAGTTTAAAAACATTTCTTGTTTTATATGATGGTATGGAACACTCAGTGCGACAGTCCGACTCACTCTTGACCGCTTTTTTGTATTTATAGATCAAAAATCAAAATCAAACGGTATTAATTCAAACTAGGATGAAAATCAGCACTTTTTTAACGTCAAAATTTACATGAAGACAGTCCCCCGAATCGGCCGCCCGTCACCACTTCCTAGTGTTTTAGCTGGGAAGAAGAAGTGGCCAACTAACTCCCCAGCAAAACAACTGTGTGTTAAATTTGAAGAACTTGAATTTATTATTCAACATTTTATGATAGATATCAAACATTAAATTAAATTAAATAACACATGTCAGCTAGCAATCTATATTAAAATTAAATATGAACAATGATAAAACTAATTAAATAGGTAGTTAAACAAGTAAAGTAAAGTAAACAAAACTAGTCAAAATGAGCCTCCAGGGATAAACAGTGCGCCCGCTTACACGTGCAACAATGAAATGGAATTTAACCATAAGCTGTGACCCATAGTCACAATTGATAAACTAGGACCATTGCTTATAACACTTAAAAGATATAACAATAATAAATCACGGTCGGCAAGACGACCAGTCACCACTATCAATTTGTCGAGGTCGGTAGGTAACCAGTTAATGCAATAAAACTCATAAAAAAAATGTTAATGACAAGATTGTGTCAATAAATAGTAAAAAATAAACAGAAATTACCTATACGGTCAGAATAATTAACACTGTCATCTTAAGCAAGTTAAGAATCTTTGAAAGAACATTTACCATCGTCTCGTATTCAACACAGCGACCAACTATTTTTATTTATTTATTTATTCATTCATTATTCATCATTTCAACATTCACTCATTCATTTCATTATTTTTTTCATTATTCTATTTATATTTTCGTCTAAGCAGTCGTTTATGTACAGTATGCCTTCGAAATAAGGTAACATTTCATTTTCGCTTTAAAAGCATTACAAGGTAAATCTAGAAAAGAAACAGGTAACTTATTATAAAAGCGGATACCGAGCCCTACAAAGTGGCCCTGGACGTTACGAAGACGGTAGAAAAGAGCATGTAGTTTGTGCTTATTTCTGGTGATAAAGCTTTGGATATTACTAGCTTTGGCATATAAATGTATATTTTGCCTGATATACAGTATGTTGGCAAAAATAAACTGCGAAACACCGTGAGAATACATATTTCTTTAAATTATTAATAGGTATTGCAAGACTCGCGTTTGACCCACTATCTCATCCGATGTAAGCGGTTATGTGGCCGATGATGAAGCACGCTTGCTTCATCATCATCGCCGAAAGACGTCCACTACTGGACGGAGGCCTCCCCGCGCGTATCGCCACTACAACTGGTCCTGTGCGTCTCGCATCCATCGGCTACACGCGACCCTCAACAAGCTTGCTTTTTCTTAGAAGTTACCTATTCACTCTCTCTCCCAGGTTGTATTAATCAGGAAACTCTGAATCCAGCAGGGAATCCTAAGCTGTACGCAAAATGATAGTATATTCAAAACTAATCGACCTGCGCAACTTCATCTACTCCGCTCCTATTGGTCTTACCGATATAAATATGAAAAATCATTAAATGGGCTATCTAACATTGAAAGAATTATTCAAGTCGGACTAGAAGTTCCTGAGATTAGCGCGTTCAAGCAAACAAACAAACTCTTCAGCTTTATTTATTAGTATAGATAGAGGCTTTCATGATATTCCGCACATTATCTTTACCAAACATTTGTTATGAAATTGATTTTACCGTTCACTCCGCATGCTCTACAAAGATTCCCACATTTCGCACAACTCTTCCTGTATAAAGGCTTACAAACTGGCCATCTACATTGATACGAGTATGTCAATCAAACCCCTGTACAAGCACCTCGCAACTCGCAAGCTTATGCAAATCGAATCGCGCGCCTCCACAATACCCACAATTGATTCAATGTATTATGGCAACGTCTCGAAACCTCCTTTAATACCCAATACTTAAGTGTTTTATTTTAGCCCTTTTTGGTCCCTCAGAACGCACGATTTCTTTTTTGTCGCCCATCTTCTTAATTACAACGTCATAAGACTCAACATCGTATAGCTATTGTTAAGTTGTAGTGTTTTCGGACCAAATCTTCACTGAAAAGTTAATCCTATCTAATAATACGAGTATGTCCTTAGCACCTAATTGTTATTGTAAAACTTGGGCATATTGTGTTTGTAACGACATGCAAAGATGGCGTCGATATTTTGACAATGCTGCACTGTTATATACGAGATTACTTTTGGAAATGGCACATGTCAATGGCACATGAAATAACTAGTTTAGGTACGGATAAGCAACATAGTTCCATAAAAGACAAACACTAAGGCCCGTACTACAGAACTACAATCAAGACTTAAGCATTACTTAAAACTAGTCTCAGTTGGAGTTCTAATTCTAGAACTTGACTTGAGCAGAGAAACTACAATCAATAATCACCTGAGCAATGTCACTTTAAAATGTCATTTTTTACGTATTATAGAAAAGTGCTAGAGTCTAAACTGAGCTCTACTCAATGTGTCCTTATTTTATAATTACAATCAGCTCAGAATCACTGCTTGAGGCGAGATTTGATCGTTGTTTTCGCAAGTGTAGTCCAGACCACGCTTGAGCATAGATATTCATGAAAATTGTTGTGAATTTGGAGTACCTACCTAATCAAAATGGATATATTTGCAGAAGTAGATTATTATAATATTTTTGTTTTCAATAACATTTTAAATGGTTTTAATATTTGTAGTACTTAATAAATTTCTTTCCAAAAGCGTAAAATTCTTTTTTGTTAAGATATTTCCTAACCCAAATATGAACCACACGGAACCACAATAATTATTGTAAACAATATTTTATTGTATTTCTGAAGTGCTTGACTCTTCATTTGATAATGAAGATAAAGTTTTACAGTTTTTCTTTGGATTTAAGTCAAGTCTTTATTTTCATTTATATCTTTTTTGAGTTTCATTAGAATGGGGGTTCAACACATTTTTTTTTGCAGTATTTGGCAGCATTTTACTTCATAATATCCACTAGGAATCAATTAAAACAGCCACTGAATTTTACTCGAAATAATCCCGCCAAAAAAACTCACTTTCACAGTTTAGCTGTCCACAGAACATAATGTACCTACTCTGAAGGGTTAAGGGTGGCTGTCAGTGTCAATAACGTCGTGTCGTCCACCTCGTCATCCAGTTTTGATCCAGTTTAATCGTACGAAAAAAAAAAATTGCAATAGAAAACATACTATTGTTCAGGGTTACCATAATAATTGCTTACTCACGTAATCAGAGATCAAAATCTCTACTCAAGCGTAGTTTCGTAGAATTTGAGTTTGAGGACATTTCTAAAATAAACTGAACGCTTAAGTCGAGATTCTTCGCTCAAGCAGTAATCGGTTGAACGCAGTTTAAGTAGTACTTGAGTAAGATTCTGTAATACGGGCCTAAATGTTCTCTTCTGTAAATATTAACAAATTGTGCAACAAATTCAATACCAGTAAATTAAATTGGATAGATTATTGTATGATAATAGTTTAATCCTAATAATATATTTTCATAGACATGCTAGGAAATTTGAGCATTTTTTTGACAACTTACTTCGAGATAAATCGAAGGAGGAGCTCGTGGCTAGATAATAACAGCCGCACGGGTCGAACTTCAAGATTAAGCAACGCTTGCCAAGGTTGGTCTGTGGATGGGTGACCATCTTAACTTACTTAACTCAACTTCTCCGTGCCTCGGAAAGCACGTTAAGCCGTTGGTCCCGGCTGTCATTTGTAGATCTTTGGCAGTCGTTACGGATAGTCAGAAGCCAGTAAATCTGACTCCAGTCTTGCCATGAAGTAGCGTGTTACCCAGTTAATGGGTTGTGGAGGTCTGGTAGGTAGCCGCTCCTCGTAAAATATTGGTATTCAGCTAAATCCAGCTTGACTGGAAGCCGACCCTAATATAGTTGGGAAAAAGCTAGGCAGATGATGATGATGACTTCGAGATAAAACGAAATTGCTGTAGTGGCCAAATGCATGCGAGCAGCGGGACATACAACCTGCATATGCGATGCATACAACCTGGGAATCTATAAATCAAGAGTGAATAGGTTATTTCTAGGCAAGCGTGCTCCATCTTCGACCACATCATCGCTTACCATCAGGTGAGATAGTGGTCAAACGCGTGCCTATCTATAGTAAAACAAAAAAAAAAAGCGGCCAGCAAATGTATGAAAATCCATATCAGTTGTGGTTTAGCGGCCAAATAAATCTATAGATACTTCTATACTAATATTTTAAACAGTAATGTTTGTGATGTTGTGAGTTTCTGAGGTTTTCGGGGGTTATCTCTGGATCTAAGTACTGAACCGATTTTTTTATTCTTTACTAATAGGAAGCTACATTATTTATAAGTGTCATAGGCATAATAACCGGAAAATTGAAAACAATTTTTGATGGTAGTTGTATTTGCAAAGTAAGTCGGAGAAAAAACGCTCGGAAAAAAACGTCTCTTACGCACGCTGCCTTATCGTTAAGAGAGTCTATAATGCCTACAAAAACTAACTTTAACTTTTGTATTTAAGTCACAAATAGTATTTTTTTAAATTTTAAAATAAATATTTAAATCGTAACGTTATGTTTATTGGTCTTATTATCAACTATTATGATTTTTTATCTAAATAAGTAAATCTACATATCGTCTCAAGTGTTTAAAACAAAAGACTTTTACTTTTTACTTCATACAGGTAATTTGGATGAATGGTTAAAAAGATAATACGATATAGGTATGGAACCGCGATCGTGTCGTTATCTATTGTGCGATGTTTCTATTAGACGGACGAATGTTTTTAAATAATAACATTTCAATTTATCTATTCTATAGATATATATATTTATATATCTATACTAATATTATAAAAATGAAAAGTTTGCGATTTTGTAAGGTTGTAGGGGGAATCTCTGGATCTACTGAACCGAATTTAAAAATTCGTTTACCTACCAATAGAAAGCCACGTTATTTGTGAGTGCCATAGGCTATATATTAACCCGAAACATACCGCCCAACGAAGTGGTCACGGGTCAGCTAATCACATAGTAAACTCATATCTGTCTTGTAATTTAAAAATGGAACGAGCTTTTTCTCCGAAACAAAAGCAAGCAAAGAGGTAACTTGTCTAAGGAAAACCTTAGATAAGTTAATTGACTTAAAACCAAATTAAATTAACTAAATGAACACTTTAACTCCGGAAAAAATAATGTGCGTGTGGATTGAGTGATCTTTTTTTACAGTTCGCTTGATTATTGTTGTTTGTCATTGATTTAGAAATGTAATTTTATTTTAATTTCCACGCATCATTTGAGAAAAGTACTATCCAAGGCTTGGCCACAACTAAGCATTGATGGACTTATGTAGGTATGTATGCCTCGTCTTCAGTTCTGCCCACATTTACACGTTCGTCCATCAATGCCTCTTGCTGGCCGCTGCAGTAATGTAGGTACTAATTATTCTGCTAAAGTTGCCTGTTTAGATCCGCTGTATCTTTAGTCATAGAGAACATTTCTAAAATATATTTTTTTTTTTGCAATACCTTAATGTACCTACTGTGCTGTCACTTAGTTATAATGCTATATTTAATAAATTGCAGATTGTAATACTTTTACAGATTTAGGGTTCATTGAAGGTAACATGTCTTATAGAAAGTGTAGAGTGTGTACCTATGTGTAGTGGTGTTTAGGGACTCATAACAAGAAAAGATAAAAAAAGGTAATAACATTATTTTTATTTGTTGTTATTACATAAGTACTTGCAGTCTTTTCCTTAAAACTACTTTAGAGTTTGCAAATTGTTACTTAAATTACATATCAATCTGTACGTATCCATAAGTTACATACCTATTAAGATCATTGCACAATATAACTACAGAGGTAGATACAAGTTTTACAAACATTTTTACTAAAAGTAACCTAATCTATTTATTTACATTACATTGCACAGTCTTTTAAATAGGAACATAATTTTCAAAGTTATTCTAAAAAGTCTCGTGTAGGTGTGATCGTTAGACCTTACTGCCCGCACGATAAGATAAATAAGATATAACATGAAGAAGAAAGTCTTAAGATAAGAATAAGGAGGAAGATGAAGGAGATCCACGTGGCTCTCAAAGTGTCTTTCTTGAAGAAACTTAGGTACGAAAGTGTCTGGTCGCTGTCAGCACAGACACGATTACTGACAGCGACCACACACTTTCGTACCTAAAGCTGCTTTGAGCGCAGCCAGTTCTTTCTTTAAGGAGGTCACTTGGAGAGCCGCGTGGATTTCCCTCATCTTCCTCCTCTCTCGACTCTGTCTGGCGGCGAGGTTGTTCCGCTCGCGCTGGCGGCGGTAGGCGTCGTCCGCGGCGTCTGGAGCGCGGCTGGAGCGCACAGCACGGCGCATGCGTGGGTTGCCCTGCGCACCTAGCAGCACGCCATCGTTCCTCTCCGCCATCCGGGAGAACCCTTCGAATTCTGGATCGTCGGATCCACTATAAGGTGGATAGTTTGGCGCTGGCAGCTGCGGCTGCGGCTGCGGCTGTGGCTGCGGCACTTGGGCTGCGTTCTTCGTTAAGTCCAATGGGACTTCGGCGTCGTCTGCGTATGGTTTCCACAGAGGCATGGTCGCGTTGGATTTCCAAGAGAGTCAATCGAGGAATGGTGCTGGCGAGGTGTCCCCCCGCTTTTATATACGAGGGGCGGGGCTTAGTGGAGGGGGTCGCGTGGGACGCACCCCTAGCGCCATAGTGGGGACAAAACAATGGCGTGAATATTTGTGTGCAAATAAGTTTGTGGTGCAATTCATTGTATTATTTAGGTATATATCTACTGTTATAAATTTCGGTTGCATTTATGTTTTGTCTTGTACTGGGAAATAGGTAACTTATCTAGAAGTAATTGTATCTTTATCCGGTCTCCAGTTAATTTAAATCAAACGGTCTTGCGTTTATGTTAGTTATACCAATAAAACTACCTATGGGTACGTGTTAGATACATAACAGTTTAGGGCCAAAACATTTTCTTTTGAATGTAAATATATTTCTATTTCAGTAAAATTGAAATCTGCACTACATAAAGAGGAAAGAGTTATATTACTTGTAACGAATAGGTAAACTCAAGAACATCTAGACCGATTTCAAAAATACTTTTATGTTATTCCTGAGTTACATAATATACTATAATTTATTTAGGAAAAAAATAAAAATCTCTATGAAAATACAATACTAAATCCAGGTACATACGTAGATAACGCGTATAAAAACAACAAAAAAAACCCACATCGCTGCCAATGGCAAAACTGCCCAGAACACTGGCAGCATTGCCGCGTTGAATGGCAATAATGATTCTTTGGCCGACGAAAAGCCCAGCAATGTGGATTATTTTTTATGTCCAATGATTTATTTTGTTTTATACACGTTTTACATAATGCAGGTATTAGTCTAGTAGTTTGTTAGTATACCTATGTATGTAGAGCTCGTGTATTTCTTGTTATAAACAGTCCATAGAATTCAGCGGGTCTAAAGAGATCACTTTAGTAGTTCCTAATATTTATGACAAACTGTCAAATTCCATTTTCGACTTAATACCTAAAGCATTAGGTTCAAGGTTGATTGGGAAAATTTCAGTTTTGGGTAGCATGATGTGCTGGTAGATAGAAGTTAAGTTTAAGTAAATCAAGTTTCGCGTTTTAGATAATTTATATCGTGACAAGAAAAGAAAAACATTGACGATGTAACTTGTTGTTATCACATACAAAATAATAACATTTACTCTATTTCAATTAAGTAATGACTTTGTTTTCACCTCGTTTTTAGTTTTCAATGCAAATTACTTAAAAGTTAGCCATAATAATTATCTATTTGTTTTGTAAATTCGTTCATGTCCTTACATCTGAGCTCGTAAACAAGTTACGATGTCAACAATATTGTGTTGTACCAAATGAGCTTTGAATTTGTTTTGTTAACCATGTTTAGAAAGCTGCTAAAAACTAGATGCATGAAGAGCTTGCGTGACCAACAAGATATGAGGTCTAAAATTTCATAACACAAAGTGTTCCTTTTGATAGATATCCCATAAGTCTAGGGTATCAATGAGACAATGTCAAAGAATCACCGGGCACATTAATTCGTTTCCAATCATTGGTTTTTTACAAAGTCGTGATTATTTATGTAAAACAACCTTACCTACTTGAAACATGATAATGTCGCATTTTCTTAGCTTCAATATGAATGATTGATTTGAATGAACATGATTTACTCGTACTTGTCAATTAAACTTCCATACGTCACATCGAGTGTCTAGTTTTAGTATTATCTTCGAAAATATGTATTTTTGGTAAAGGAACACGTTCTATGCCGACTTATATACTAGGTAATGACATTGAAATAGGTACTGGTTCTGCTTCTTAGGTTTGCTCCTTTGGTAGCTGTATAAATAAATAGAAAGGGAAAAGATGCTGACTTAAATACATTTCTATAAAATTTAAATAAGAAATATGTGTTAGAACAATACAAAAAGTAACAAATCTTTCATTTGATTGGTATTGGATTGGTAGGTAGGAGGGTTAGTAGCAAGCTCCGCATTTCAGATAATTTCTATAGTGACAATAAATAGGTACGCAAGACTAGCTTATTCCGCGTGTACTATATATAGGAAGTTATCCCGAGGGAACATTCTCCCGGAATAAGTTACGTATATGCTACACAAGATTTCGTCAATATCCGTGAAGCCATTCTTACGTGATTGAGTAACAAACATCCATCCAAACTGTCGCATATGTATTACAACAGTACAGACGCCAGGCGCCAGCACATCAACCTACCCGAGCTTGTGTAATTTTCCCAATCAACTTTGAATTAACCGCTTTAGTGATAAAGTTGGAAATGTAGTATTTTATTTAATTTGACAGATTGTAGCGGCTGTACAAACTGATACAAATCTTTCACTTGATTTAGTTAGAAGTAACGTTAAGAGCAAGTTCCGCATTTTAGTAATATTCTAGGTATCGTGGCAATAAACATGCAAAATATCGACGATTTGCTTTTCACTATCGTTTATCAAATATTTGCTTTACACTTATCTAATCACTTTGTTTTTCACCTCATAGTTAGCTATCGGCGCAAACGATTTTAAAGTTAACAATAATTAACTTTTAATCTGTGAATTACCTTACATCTCGGGGACGTGAACAAGTCTTGATGTCGACAAGCTTTGTATTTCGCTTATCATGTTTAGGAGTTGCTAATCACTATCAAAACAGGGTGACGCATGAAGAGCTTACGTGACTACCTCATACATATGAGGTCATTCCGGCGCACATACATAACTACAAACTATTTTCGACAGTATCGTCATTGAAATAATATCAAAAATCAATAAACTCAACAAAAAAGTCCTGAAGAGAATCGAAGCGACTAGGTACGTGTTTATTTATTTTAGATGTTATTTAAATGAATTTAATGTCGATAATAATTTGACAGTGGAAAAAGCTCGGCGCTACGCTCCTTGCGCTCTTTACCAGCGCTTTTCACTATTAGTGAGATTTATGTTTCATGAAAGAATCAATACCAAAACCAAATATGTAAGAATACGGATAGATATTAAGGATAGGAAGGCGAAGTAGCTCTCTTTGTAGAACTTTGGTTGCAGACTCACAGTCCATGAAATACCTACTTACTAGTAAATAAGTTTTGTTGTAAAAATATCAGATCCCGATAATTTGACCCTGTAATAACTTAAAACTAGCCTGGCGCACCAAAATTAATACAAAACATAGGTACATCAATTTGTACAACGACGACATTCTCACACATGTCTACGTAATGGAACTACTCTTCAAACGTAATGTGAACACAAAACGTTTAGGTAAATTATCAACATACCAGAAACTCCCTTTTACAATAGGGGTGCATTATATTTCCTTAAAACTTACAGACCTTTTTGGTGATAGGAATGTTTGCTCAAATGTGTGGCCATGTTTTATTGCAACCGCTTGTAAAGACGGCAAGTTAATTCCGTCTTTGTTTTATATTTCTATAAAGTGACAGGTTGACAACTGTTTCTATACATTCGCACTGACAGTGTTGCTTGCTGTTGTGACGACATGCGTACGAATGACCATTTACTTCTACTGACAATCTGTTTTTAATATATGATACGGCGAGTAGACCAGCATACACTTAGTTTTCGCAATGTTAATTATAATGCCATTACATTGTGCCCACTGAACTACACTGCCAAAATCGTTTTGTATCGCTTTTTGTATGTGGTCTATATTATCATGGCTGTAAACAAGGCAAGTATCATCAGCATACATAAATACCTCACAATTTTTCAACACATTAGACATACTATTGACGTGTATTATGTATCCTAGGGGTCCGTATACGGAACCGGTCGGAACACCGAATTTTATGTCACCCCGCACGCTTTTCGTACCACTGACACATACTGTGAGGAATATTTAGATAAAGCAATAGTTAATTACTTTCCCTCTGATCATAGTGGTAAATTGGTAACATTTAAGTTTAAAGCAGCCAAGGAAAAAAATCATATACAATATAGGCCAATTACAACTGGCAAACTAGCTAACTTCAATTATACCGGACGGACGTGATCGACTGGAACGGGGGTGTGATGGGGTAGGTCTATCCTTCTTCTAATCCTCCGATGTGAACTGTGACCACCCGACTGCGTCCAGTCGCGCTGACGTCCTGTACCGGGATCTGAGTTTCCCCGTACCATACGTGCAACGTTCTTCTATCTTGCCATTTACGAGTACTTGCTGTCTTCGGGGTAGATTGGGGTAAGGGATGAATGCTTACCAGGGTTAAATAATATGCAGGAATTTGACAACACTGCAGCTAATCGCGAGTACTTTGATTCTAGTTATAAATTCTATATTTCTTCTGCCGGTGACTACGAATTGCTATTTTTCGTCTATTTACTAAGGTACGAGGTTACTTTACTGTAACGAGGCCCAAACACCACTAACTGTTTTAGTTTATTTTAACTGTTGATTTTAACTACAGTTCTATTACATTCCTCGTTATATCTAGGTCTATTCTAGGCCTAGATAGGGGTTGATGCACCTCTCTGTAAATCCCCCGAAATACCCCGTCGAACGGGGTGAAAACCAACCCTTCAACCCTGCCCACTAGTGGGCTTGTTGCATTTAACTGTCGAAACTGTTTACAAGTGTGAACTTGCCTGCTATTAAGGGTTGATTTCCCGAAAAACTGTGTCCCATGGGCTATCAAACTATCTGTATTAGGGTAGGTGCATCATCCCTCTATCCAGATACACAACTTTTGAGGCCACCCCTCTAAGGGTGGAGGTACTATAGGTCAGGAAACCGGAAGGGAAAAAAATCTGTGATTTTACATTTTCCTAATTTACGGCTTTATGCCTTGCCTGACCATAAAGATGTGTACATATCTGGATAGGGCTTAGTGCCAGGTTTCCAGTGCCTATTATTTAAAGCCTATATACCTAGATTTTCTGTATGTTTAGTAACTGAAGGTGTCTGTAAATGGTGGCTTTCCGCCATCCACCCCATTACCTTTGAGTAACTGTCCTGTGTAGGTATGTGTGAAATGTTCATTACCTGTGTACCTTCGTTACCGTTGATTTTTATCAACCATCAAAACCATACCTTTTAGGGGTTACCAGGAATGTGTAGGGGAAATGTGTAGCCCTACCTTTCTATTTACTTTAATGAAAATAATTTTCCCCAGAACATCTTTTATGTGTCCGGGGAAAAACGACAAAATATATATTTTTTAATGAATTACATAGCCTCTAAACTACAACTATGAAAGTACATAAGCTCCTAAGTATTAAGTACATAAGCTTATAACTATAGGTACATGGGCGTTGTTTATGCGAGTTATACAATGCTAAATGCTTCGTGGCGAACATCAATGGTACCTTAAAAAATAAGTTAAAAGTTCTAGGCCATAACATTGAAGATTCCATAAATTTTATGATAAAATTTATTTTCAATGGTTCTAAAGGAATTCAATGCAACTTTTGAAAAGAAGTCTAAGGGTACTTTCCCTAAGTATGTATTTAGTGTGGGCTATAGGCATTAGGATAAGTAGGAAAAGACTATATGAGCTATATGGCCTAAATTCTTTCATTAACACTGAATCCTTTTATATGCTTGTAACCAAATATTCTAAAGTGTTCAAAAATACTTGCAAGGTACCTAAAGCCCTATATATATATATATATTAGCAACAAGATCAAATCGTCAGAAAATAAAATAAAGACAGTTTGGAAAGTTATAAATAAGGAAACAAATAGAAATAAAGTACGAAACACTGATTATTTACTGGAGACTGCACATGGTGCCAAAAGGTCTAATTTAGAAGTAGCTCAAGAGTTTGTAATTTTTTCACCAATATACCAACAAAAGCTACGGAATCTTTAAGTTCTTCACCTGAGGCCTCATATAATTTATTAAGAGCTAACGTCCCAGGTTGTACGGTTGAATTCCAGTTCAAACATATCAACCCTGTGACAGTCATAAAAGCTTTCCGGCAAATCAAAATCAAATTGACCGATGACATATGGGGAATGTCTATTAAAGTGTGCACGTCCATAATTGAAACTATAGCACCATACTTGGCTTTAATATTTAATTTATGGGTGGACCAAGGAGTCTTTCCGGATATAATGAAATATAGTAAGGTTATACCACTATTTAAATCGGGCGACAGCATAGACACCAATAATTATAGACCTGTATCTGTAGTGCCGGTTTTTAGCAAAGTGTTTGAAAAAGTAATGCTCTATCAGACGCTCAGTCATTTTAACATCAATAGAATCTAACACGATCAACAGTATTATTTTACCAGGGGCGCTGTATGACTGACGCTGGTGCCTCGTTGTTAAAACACATATATTCAGCGTGGGAAGAGGCGCAAGATGCCATAGAAATCTTTTATGACCTCTCCAAGGCCCTTGATTGTATAAATCACGAAACCTTGCTCCTAAAGCTAGGACATACGAACTAGGTAAACTTGCACTCAGTCTAGTAAAATTTTACTTAAATGATAGACAGCAGCAAGTTCAAGTAAATGGTCCTTTTCTCTTTCTAGATCTTTTGAAAAATCAACCTCAAATGGTATTATTTGCTGACGATACGTCCTTAATTTTTAAGATAGATAGACGTTCTATAAATCTTGACGACGTAAATAACGCCAAATTGAAACATCACTACACGCATTATGATATCTGGACTCATGTTTTATATGAAAATTTATGCAATAGAATAACACTTATCGTATGCAACGGAACATAGAATAAATGCTTTTATTGCATACGTTGCGTACGTGGAACCAGTTTGTTTCTCGCTTCAAGCACGACTACTCAATAGTAATATCGGAGTGACAATGTGAATTTCAAACATTTTTAGTATATGTAGGTAACTCATTGACATCGCAACATTTCGTTCCTATTGAATGACTTTTTTCATGAAATTACCATTCAGGGTTTAAATGAACTTAGAGGATTATATTGACGATTAAAATGGTGATGATTCTTCAGTTAAATACGCGTTACGGCCGCGAATCGTATTTTGTTCAACATACAGCTTCACACTGACCGGCAAATTAGAAAAAAAAACATAAAAATATTTGAATTTCGCAGGCTACCTTGGCGCTTCCACCTTAAATATTGATATTACCAATTCGATTTTATTTTTTTTTCAAATGTCTTTAATAATACTGAATAGCGTAATTTAGAGGTTCATAGTAGGCCTCCCATAAAATGTGTAAGTATTTGTACGCCAAATGGTAAAACATAGAGAAACTATAAATTAACCATTGTGACATCTTGCACACTATTGTAACCTATTACCTAAACTATTGTAACAAATAAAGACGATTGAAAAAAACATACGGTTAAGTGCGTACAATCACTAGCAGTTGCATATTAAACAGGAAAAGCGGCCAGCTGCTAGCCACCCCCGCGGCCAACCGCTACTGCGTAGGAGGGCTTCGTGCTGTTTAACGTGGGTGTGGCGGTACTCGATTGCGTTAGCGTAAACATTCACTTATATCAAATTGCATAGAAAAAAAAAAGTTTTCCGTTATTATCATCAGACGTAGCTTATTCAGTGTTAATACAAACTGTCGTTTACGCGATCGCAATCACGAACGTTAATAAACTCCAGTTTATCTATTGCGTGAATCTTTATTACATCGATAGTGGACCTATTTATTTAGTAGTGCAAATTTAATTATGTATTCTGAATAATTATCATTGCTCGCAAAAGCGCTCTAGTTGAAAGTTCAGCAGCTTTTTTAATATTATTGGTTGGACAACTCTTAGCTTAAGAAACTATTCAAAACATCCATCAATCAATCATCAATCAATATTTATGATATTCTTCCGTTACTGAGTGAGCGAGTGACTGACAGACAACGCACAGCCGAAACTGCTGGTCGTAGGAAGCAGAAATTTAACATGTACTTTCCTTGGAGAGTGAACGGAAAAATACGGATAATGCGCGTTTGAAGTCGCGGGCAAAAGCTAGTACTCAAATAACTGCCACAGGGCCAGTACATTGTAACATTATATTATTCAGCTCTCCGTGAAGTTAGTCAACATGTGTTGAGCGATGTTTATGTAACATGCAGGCGACAGTCGGCACAAACGCAAATGATACTCAAAAAGATTTGTTGCGCCGATTAAAGCGACACTTTTTGCCAAAATCCGAACCTGTTCGATAGCATCACAAACAAGAACATGGGCAATGGCACATAACTGTCAAATATAGCGGACTCTAGACATCTGCATCTCAATGCAGCTGCAATCACCCCTCGTGCAAAATAGAACCTTAACGCGTCCCCACCAAGCTTTAGTTTTGCGTGTACTCTATCTGATCTGTGATTCTATGAAGACCCGCTATAAATCACCACGATGCCAGTACTTATTAGTTTACTGAGCAATAAACAGTCGGTACTCCCTAAAACATCGAAATGACTTGACTCTGTTTGGTTTCCCTCGTCGTCCATACAATGATACACTCTATCTTATCTGTGATTCTATGAAGACCCGCCAGTACTCATTAGTTTACTGGACAATAAACAGTAGGTACTTTTTTAAGTTGCCGTCATTTATTGCCGTATTGTTTCACATTTTGTTGTTTTATGGTCTAGCCCGCATTTACTTCGAGTGTCGGTGTTCTTTTAACTATCGTGATTACCTTGCACGTGTTAATTTCGGCTTCTAGACTGTTGTTAGGTTCTATACGTTACTACCTGTGCAACTTCATCTGCGTCAGATAAGAGAGAGAATAAAATTTTCTCCGTTTTTGCAAATGTTTCATTGATGCTTCGCTCCTATTTGTCTGACTATTTGTCCACACATGTCAGAATTGCGAAGGGGTGCAATGAGTCAGCAGATCCCTCGCTGACTGCAACTGCGATCGGTTCCCGTAATCCCGACCATTCGGCCAAGCGGTCATGCACATGCACACTTGTGTGCATTGTGCCGTACTGAACAATTCGCCTTTATCGCTATCAAATCGAAATGGACTGAATTGACTGAAGAATTGAATACAAAGCCCGGAATCAAAGCCTTATCCTCGGTCGCCTCACTTCAGAGTCAGACCCGCTCCAGCAAACATAGCCTTTTTATTTCGGTCTTTACGGAAGTGACTAGCGACAATGTCTAATGATTGTGGGTCATCTTCATTTGTGATCTTTTCGGAGGCAGACCATACATAGGTACCTACAGCCGAACATAGAACCTCCTCCTTTTTGAAAAAGTCGGTTAAAATTATACGTATCACAAAAAAATGAAGTAAGCGATTTCCAATGTGCAATGTTCTATGTTCGACTGTATGTATCTTTTTTTTTTGTATGTTCACCGATTTCTCAACCAATTCTGAACCGATTTTAAAAATTATTATTTTTTTCGAAAGCCTTTACTGCTGAGGTAGTCCCATTGTCACCAAGTCAGAATCTGATGATGGGATCCCATGAAAATCGAGGGAAACCCTCAAATTTTTTAAGCACTGCACTGTACTGTTTTTTACTTGGTTTGCATTAAGTCTCAAACTAGACATGCGTTTGCTAATCGTTTTTATCTGTTCTTGGGACCTTTTCTATATAACAGGCTCAACAAGGTTTTAAGTTTCTATAGTGTAAGGTATAAAAAATGTAGTAAAATGTTGTGTGAATATTTAGAGACTCTACATTACACAGACACAGAACAACTTCTAGAAATCTTGGCATGATGATATTTGTTTCCCTCGTAATTGTTTACTTTTGTATAATACATAGGCTTAGTTTTTAGATATTAAGGTACTTACTTATTAAGCTTATTCTCGTAGTTGTTAAAAGATTCTTTATTTTTTATTTAGTTAACCTTTAAATAGTACTGCACCAATGTAGTTGAATTGTAATGTGATGGCCTAAAACACAGGTTTAAATTAACCTAAATCGGGCTGGTTGCTACATAACATTGCAATTCCGAACCACCATAACTTGCACCTATAATAATAATACATTAGTTTTAGTTTATTTTCAGGCACTATAATTGTATGGAAATCATATCACTGTTGGCTAAATGTAAACTCTTTTGTAAACGTTTTATTTAAATAAATTTTATTTTTTATTTTATTATAATCTTTCTAACGCAATTCAGATATTTGTGCCTGGTAATCATCATCTTATGTTGCTGAGCTCATGATGGAAGGTATAAGTCAGGATCTGATATGGGATCCCATGAAAAATGTTTGTTCTGGATTGATTAAGGGCAGAATTAGGCCATGTCTTTTGCACGGAACCCTCAGTGGGCGAGTCCGACTCGCACTGGGCCAATTTTCGACATCTGAGGAAAAATTTAAAAAGTTGTACCATTCCGGCTCTTATCTCCGAAGTTTGCATAAAGAAAAAACTGAAATTATTCTATGCGACACAAGTTTCTATCATATCTCTAAAGAGCACAGTTTTTCAGAAATCATCAACTAAAATTACTCACACCATATAATTAATTGATCTACAATTGAAGCTTATAAGCTTACATTCTCGCTTTAAAAGTTTATCTTGAGAAGTAATCATTTTTATGCCTTATTATTCACCGGGCCTCGTGTGCTGTTTGTTTTAAACACAAAATAACGTCTAAAGAATACCCCCTCTACTTAACTGTTTTATTTTAGCCCTTTTTGATCCCTCAGAACAAACAACTTCTTTTTTGTCGCCCATCTTATTAACTCCAACGTCATAAGACTCAACATCGTATAGCATTGTGTTAAGTTGTGGTGTTTTCGGACCAAATCTTCATTGAAAAGTTAATCCTGTCTGATAATATGTCCTTAGCACCTAATTTTTATTGTGAAACTTGGGCATTTTGAGTTTGTAACGATATGCAAAGATGGCGTCGATATTTGAACAATGCTGCACTGTTTTATACGAGATTACTTTTGGAAATGGCACATGTCAATGGCACATGAAATAACTAGGTTAGGTACGGATAAGCAACATGGTTCCATAAAATATGTTTTTATGAAATTATTTTTCTGTTGAAATATTCAGCAAAGTTTTCTAGTACTCTAAAGGAAATCAGAAAGAAAACATCTTCTCTACATAAACATGTTTGTAACATGACATGGCGCCTGTACTCCCCAAAGTTAAATCACAGAGTGTTCCTTCACCTAGTACCCACACGCATTTCGCCGCTTTAAGCCCCATGGACTAGGAAGCTAGCCATTGCAACTAATTTAGATTCCTAGTTGTTACTGAGAAATTCCTAATGGATAATGTGATTTGAATTTGGAACTCAACTTCGAGACCGACGGGACCTCTCGCGGCCACCTCATTTCATGACTTGCGAACTAATTTATCGCAGTTGGTATGAAAAGTAAAGTAAGCTCCTCAGGAATGTAGTAATAATAATGTAACTCTTTATTTTCAGTCTACTTTGGTCCATAGATAAACCTAAATCCTAAGACCTATGTTAGTCTTTAAAGGTATCCCTTCTGTGGGCTAGCTTGAATCTCTCGCTGCATTCAGGATTCTTCTCGCTTCGCTCGTGAGTTATACTCTAATCTCCCTCGCCACGCTCGGGAGTTAACTTTCGAATACTTCATTAGGTTCGGGATTCAATATGCGCCCGTGACATAAGAAACTGCTTTACATCCTCTCGGTGCATTATCTACTATTTCGTTAAAGAGTCCAGGGTCCTGGAATTCACTAATATCGAAAACAAACCCACTTTTGCATTTATAAATATATAATAGTTGGACCGCTTTCTGCAAAAGTGATCCAACCCACAAACTCGACATTTTCGATATTTTGTGACGTATGGACTCCAAATAAGATATATTTTGACATATCAAAGACTCAGAACTCTATGTTAATAATTGACGAAAATCCGTATGATCCAACCCACAACTGTTATGGCAAACGTCATTATTTATAATGCATGAGTGTTTCAAGCTATTAGAAACATTTTTGTATTTTCTTGATTGCCCTGATATGTGCTATTTTTTTTTTGCTACAATGATTCAAACTACCTGGAACATTTATGCTTTTTATACAATATGGGAAATATTACGAAAATCATTTTGCTTAAATGTTCCAGTAACCTTGAATCATTTTAACTCTATTCTTAATAACATCCGACTACATAAATAATGACTCAGACCACATGAATATCTACTTAAATATAGGAAAACGAAAAAAAATAATTCTTAGAAAACGATTCACGGTGAAATCTAAAATTATCATTAATATTTTTTCTTTAAAGTAAACAGAATATTATTTTTTAGCCTAAAACCTTTATTATGTAGGCATTTATTTATTTAAACCTTCTATATTTTATTGCAATATTTTGTATCTTCAATAAAATTTTATGTTTTGCATGAAATTTATTCTATTATTATAAGATAATAAAATTAATTTGTGGTCATGTAGTCAAACTCATTGAAGATCATTTATGCATATTTCTAAATCGACCTTTTTAATCGCGCTAAAGTTTTGCTAAACTGATTCTAGTGAGCTGGATCATTTTTGTAAATCTTTAAGCGCTGTGAAAGATTACTGTTAAAGAAGATGAACGAAGATTTTAAACAGGCTAAAACTTGTGTAGAAACTGAATGTCTGACTTACGATTTGGAGAAAACATTGCCGTTACCCAGAATACCGACCAATATCGTTTTCTACAAACGGCAGTTATGGGTGTACAACTGCGGTATACACTCGGCTTCCAACGATGTTGGGAATTGTTTTGTTTGGGCTGAAAGCGAGGCTGGGAGAGGGGCCCAAGAAGTGGGTTCATGTTTAAGAAAATATATTAAGTGCGTGCTACCCCCTGCAGTAAAAAATTTGATCTTGTGGAGTGACTGTTGCGGGGGTCAAAATTGGAATATAAAAATCGTTTTGATTTTAAAGGCTTTATTAAGGTGGATGCTCCAGGGTAGCCCGCGAAATTCAAATATTTTTATGTTTTTTGCAATTTGCCGGTCAGTGTGAAGCTGTATGTGGACCAAAATAATGCGATCCGCGACCGTAACGCGTATTTATCTAAAGAATTATAACCATTTTAATCATCAATATAGCCCTCTAAGTTCATGTAGTTCGAAAGAATTATTATTTCTGAAATATTCATTCGTTCGAACTACATGAACTTAGAGGGCATAAAAATATTTGAATTTCGCGGGCTACCCTGGAGCATTCACCTTAAGTAGCCACCCCACTCTAGAGACAATCAGTTTCCGGTACCTGGAATCAGTACCCCTATTCTGTAACAACATTTTCGTATCTCGACAGCGGAATCCGAGGTGAGTATCAAATTACGTCAGACGTAAGACCTTATGTTGTGTGCAATAAAGCTCACTTTGTGAGGATTGTCACTCAGGTGAAGCTTGATATCGAAGTGGTTACTTACAGAATAGACTAGCAGGACACACTTTCCTTCCGAATGATAACGATTTCGCAAAAATAGAGACTCGACTCAAGCAATATGAAAGGATATACTCTGTGGATGACTATATTGCCATTATGAAACAATGCAAAAACAAAAACCGTTTACAAGTGCATAAAATGGAAAGTTGTGATTTTTTTGGATCTCAAATTCTAGAGAAGAACATAGTCAATAGAAAAACATTTAATGATAAGAGCAAAGTAAACTGGCTAAAGACAAAAGAAATTTTAATCACAAAAGAGAGTCCACATTCTTTGTTCATGAGAACTTCCTTTAATGAGGATTACAAAGAATTGAGCATTAAAAAGAAATTTAAAGGTGTTGCTTTGGCTGTCGTAGAAGAAGATTTGCAAACATTATGGCCTTCAGGAAAACGGATTAACAAAAAGAAGTTAAATGATTTGAAATCGTTATACCATCTTATACCAAATGATTGCATTGATTTCTATAAAAAACTGAAGGGAGACGATGCAATAATAGACGATATACTCGTAGATGGTTATTGTGAAGAACCTGATTTTGATTTAGAGGAGGAGTAGGGACTTTTGTATTTTTTTAAATAAAACAAAAATATTAAACAGTTTGAGTCTCTATTTTTTGTCATACTTTGGAACATTTTTGCAGTTTTAATTCCGCACCTTATTCAGCTAATTTCATACAAAATTTATTTTGTAATAATGATTCACGCACATGTTTTCTTGAATACCTATTAAACTATTGAATTTTATTTACTAAATACATGCATGTAAATTACTTTAGTACACCTAGAATATCATAAAATAAAAAATACAGCATATAGCATTATAAAGCCAGAGAAATACCGGAATAAACTTTAAACTCAATTATCTCGAAATGAGGTTTCGGTGGGCTGGATCATATTTGCAGAAAGCGGTCCAGTTATACTAATAATGATTAATAACAACAACGTCCATGTCATAAAAATAAATCGGCTCTATGACCGAATTGACTCAGTTTGAAATTCGAAACAATTGGTTGAGATTAAAAACTAAGCTTTCTGCGAACTAAGCTAATAAGCTGCTGAGGTAGGTAGGAAATCCGATACGGGCAAATCCTAACTTTGTAAAAATTTGGTAAAACTACAACCTCTCGTTATATTTCAAACCAAAATATATAAAACTACACATCGTTTATTTGTATATCTTGCCGTGTGACATAAATATAAATATAGCATAAAGAGTCACGCTATATGTGCGAGTAGTTGCGCGCGCTGTCCAACACGATCACAGTCCTATTAGATGACGCACTCGCGGCGCCTGCGCAAGCCACGCGTTCTACACGCGCGGTGATAGCTTTGTGAAGAAAACGGACCGGGACTGACTTGTATAGTAGAATTAGCAATAGTTACCTTATTGTCTCATTGAAAATGTCTAGCAGCGACGATTTTAACAGTAACGGAGTTCGGCCGCCGAGCCGACTGAAAAGTTGCAACCGCTGTTTTTGTTGATATAGCGTGGCCGCTCAACGGTCATCTTAAACCAAAATTAAATAGAACTGCAAGAAATGTTATAGGTTGTAGTATAAAATGTGTAGGTGCCTAACTAAGCAGTAAGTATTCCAAACATCAATCAGAGTCCATTTACTAAAAAGTTCAGTTACTATAAATTATATGTAACTAGATACACGACTACAACATAACATAACATAACATAAACTTAGCAACATTCTCTCGACCAATCACGTGGCTGAGAAATGTACACGTTGTGCAACGAACGAGCCCCGAGTGTAGAAGAGGCCGTGTGAATGGCTTCTGTGCAACCAAACCTAAAAGGAATTGCTATAAAAAGGCCCCAAAAGAGAGGATCCCGAATATGGGCTTGTTTTTGTTGATATGAAACTGCTTCGTTGCCTCGGTAGAAGAACCAGATCTTGCAATAGCTTGGTAAGAGGTACTTAGGTGTTCATTTCATAGTAGCAGCCTGCACCAAATGCCAACACAAAAATAGCATATTCCTTCACAATTAAAAGGAATTTCAGAACTGGTGCTTCATATGTTTAAAAAAGACAGCTGCTCAACTAGGTACCTGAAAACATGCATTGAACGCTGTTAATATCTATAGGTATAGATTTTCTCTTTAAAAATGTGTTTAGGATTTAGTGAATCTTCCAAAAGAATCGCGTAGGTAAGTTGGAATCAGAATTTGTGAAAGACAAATGAGCCCCTGAAGAATGAATGATGGTCCCTGAAGTTGGGTTCTCAATCCTCACATAGAGGATTGCGGGCCCACCTGTAACTGATAAACTATGGACGCTACAGAAAAAGTCTTTATGCCGAAATCTAAGCTAATGCCAAACAAAATTTGTGAAAACCAGATATTATCGCAAACACTGTCTTCAATCCAAAATGGGCCCTTAATCCTCACATATGCAAAAGTTTATTAAGGGAGTTTTAAACTCCCTCACGGCTGAAAGTCAAATTAATTAATTTTTTGGAATTCCATATTACGCCCGTGTCATAAGACACTGCTTTTTATCCCCTCGGCTCATAATCTACTATTTGTGTCCAGAATTTGGTACCTACTAGGAATTAAAAATGGTACCTATTGTGTGTGTAGGTGTCTTTTTGTGATTTAGTTAGAAGTAAAGTTTGGTAGAGAAATAATAACTAAGTACTTGATATCAAAAAAAGGGAATTATGATTTATAGCTAAGCTGGAATTTCTAGATTACCTACTTGCTACTATTGAAGCAAGAATCAAGAATGAATTTGACTACGATAGGATATTGTTAAGTAAGTACATATTGGGATATGAAAAAATAAGGTAAATGAAATAAAAAAAATTGCGTTTTGTTTATAAATTTTATTTCTACACTATATTAATAATTTATACAATCTGTAATTTACAGTATTTTATTAAAATAGACAAAACCCATTACCTACACTTTATAATCCATTTAATTTTCTTTACCCCGAAAACAAGCGACATAATACATTTTACAAATATGTAGGTACGTACGCTTTGATCACTAGTAAGATTTTGAAGTCCACACACTGAAAGTCTACTACGGTACTACTAAACAGTAAAAGTACTAATCTGTTAAAGATTTGCGAGTGTTCAGTTTTACTCATAGCTCAGCATTCTTCTTCTTTGAATAGGTAACTTGCAAGCTTCCTTCTATCTCGACTCTGCTTGGCCGCGTAGTTGTTCCGCTCGCGCTTCTTCCGGAAGGAGTCGGCAGCGGTATGGCTGGTCTGCACCTCCGCCTCCTTGGTTTGTTACCCAGCAAGGTTCCTTCGTTCTTCTCGGACGTCGCTCGCATGATATCTCATTCAAACGCCTGGTACTTCTCGTCGTCAGACAATGTTTTTGAGTCGTAAAACTCTGCTGATTCCGGTGGCGAGGGCGTGGTCGGATTGCTGTGCGACCAGCCCCCGATGGAGTCGGGAGACGTCCACGATGGCATCAGATACGACACTGGCTGGTACGGATACGTCACTGGCTGATACGGATACAACACTATTTTACATTTTACAAATATTTGTTCATCACTTATTGGATTTTCAATTTCAAACACTGAAAGTCTACGTCACAGAAATGACGTAGGTAGACTTGTGTTTGTTCGTACGTTCGTAGAGCCGGGATAGAAGGAAACTGAGGGAAGGACGCTGTCAACACATTTGTCCACAGCGTCCGCAGACGCCGGCAGATATTTTTGCCCGTAAGTCAGCTATCTTTTTCTTCAAATAACTGACCTGCAAACCCATTCGCACTTCCCGCAGCTTCCTTCTGTCTCGGCTCTGCTTAGCCGCATAATTGTTCCGCTCGCGCTGCTTCCGATAGAAGTAGTCAGCGGTCTGGCTGCTCTGCACCGCCCTCCGCATCCTCGGGTTGTAATGCACCAGGGATCCACCATTTTTCACAGCCATCGCTCGCATGGCAGCTCTCTCAAATTCGAGAAACTCCTCGTCGTCAGACAATGAGTTGTAGAGCTCTGCTGACTCCGGTGGCGAGGAGGCGGGCGGTTTGCTGTGCGACCAGCTCCCGATGGAGTAAGGTGACGTCAGTGATGGCACCCGATATGACGCTAGCTGACATGAATATGGCGCTGGCTGGTGTGGATATGGTGCCGGCTGGTGTGGATATGGCGCTGGCTGGTGTGGATATGGTGCTAGCTGGTGTGGATATGGCGCTGGATGGTGTGGATATGGCGCTGGCTGGTGTAGATATGACGTTGACTGGCTCGGATACGGGGCGTGGTACACAGATTCCCGGTACGTGTGCTCCGTCAGAAGCGAAGATTGTGGAGCAAAAGACACGGGAAGCGGAGACGCTGTCTCCACCTTCACCGCGGGTTCGCTCAAATCAAGGGCAGCTTCCTGTGCGTATGGAGTCCACAAAGCCATTTCGAGAACTTATCGTCTTGACGTGCAAATCACGAATGTCGTCAATTTCGACGGACGACTGTCGCAATCGTTTAAAAGAGGCGGGGCTTAAGTGCACTCCCCCACCCGGACGAAGGGTTGAATGCAGGTAGCACCCTAACGGACCTCGAGCGGTGAATAATTTATGAATTACTATTGGGTTTTAAGTGAAGATAACGTTAATAAGAAATGCGAGGCGAGTATTGATAGTAAGTAGTTCTTATTGTTGTGCGACTAATTAATAAAGCATAAACATGTCACTAATGATTTTGTTTGTCGGCCAATGAAATTTTGACTTAGACATGTTCTTTTACTAATTAGGGTATTTTTACCTAATGACTCAAATTAACATCTTTAAAAACACATTTATACCTACGATTAAATAATCTATAAGAGTTTGAGATCTCATTAGGTGTACTAGGTAATTCCTGTGGATCTAAGTATGCTACTCGTATATCTATCAAATGAGTTATCAGTTGAGTAGATATGCGCTACTTCTGTCTGCACGGAATACGGAAGGTTTTCCATTTCAACCCTGTCGATGATACGCAGAGTGTGTTTAATTTAATACTATAACATTTCGAGCTAAGTTATTCTTAAAAAAATAAGGTAGTTCAACGTTGAGCACATGCGGAATGAGCACAACAAAAATAACAATTATTAAATAAGTATTTACTTACCTACCAAGTGTACAGTTTTAGCAAAGGGTTTTGTTAGTTCTTTTAGTCTCATCTGTAACTTAAACTATTAATTAATGTGTGAGAATTACAAAAGGGCTGTTCCAACAAATATTTTTTGGATTTTTAGTATTATGAGCTTTATTCAGACAAAGTTAGGGACTGCTTTTGTGTAACCATGTGTCACAAAAAGGATTAGGTTGTCACTTGGTTCTCATTTGCAGAACCCTTCCGCTTGCAAGTTGGTTAACGGTGGTATTATTACCAGGTGCGCAGTGGCTTTCCTCATAATATTCTGTAGAGTAATATGGAAGATAATAATGCACCATAATTTTCAGCAGTCAGATAGATATTGGAAGCAAATCTACACATTTTCTAGAAAAGTTTAGGTTGTGATAAAGAAAGGTAAACAATCTCGATATGTCTTGTTATTGAAACACTTCATTTAAAAATGAAATGCAACTATAACATATGTAGGAAAATACAACAATAACAATTACTAACTAAATCAATTAAACCATCAGTTTAAGCAGTAGTTTATTTGCTTGTTTATAAATAGGTATGTATTTGTGTAAAAAGTCTCATCAAGATTTTTTAATTTTATTTAAATACCTTAATCTTTAGGTGCTGCCTGCTTAGGTATTAGTTATATGTTTTAGCTGAATCATCAACAATCGTTTCAAACAATAGCAACATTCTCAGCACCAATATTTATGGCCTGACCTCATAGGACATTATAGTTAGGATTTATTTAGTTTGCAAATTAATATAATATCAGATAAGAAAACTGCACTTAACTCGAGCAATAAAACATTTTTCTTATCATCTATAAATCCAGGTGCTAGGTTAGTTTTTGTCTTCCGTACTAAGCTGGCTGTTGTTAATACTTTCATTTAAGGCCATGTCTTCCCGGTTTTGCCTGTTTTAGAATTCACTTTTGATAGGCAAATTATAACATTTTGAATCTGAAATAAATATATATTTAGGATACATTCTTTCTCTTTACCATGTA
The DNA here is from genome assembly GCA_950371165.1 of Lacanobia oleracea. NCBI lineage: Eukaryota > Metazoa > Arthropoda > Insecta > Lepidoptera > Noctuidae > Lacanobia > Lacanobia oleracea. Next base: position 25,543,392 of record OX493396.1, read on the forward strand.
CCCGTTCAATACACGATGCAATACAATTTTCTCGATAGAAAAAAATACTAAAGTAACTTCGATTTGTAGTTTTTTTTACAAGTAAATTTCATTGTAAACGAGTACTATAATACTTCATATTTTATAAATTATATCAATTTATAGGTAATTAATTTTAGAATCGATTCTACCCGATCGTTTTTTTTCATTGAACTTATTAATTTTTTTATCGATTATTTCAAGTAAATTTCGATCCACGCGTCGCTTCCCAGTGTCATGCGGGACGTTACCGAGGAGAGACCTGTGCCAAATTTTTGCGCGCGCGCTTCGCTTCTGTTCCGTAAATGACAATAATTCGAACTAAAATAATATTGTACTAATAAGTACCATAGTTTAGATTTTGTTTGTTTATTTCTCATTGTGTAAATCATTTGTATTTTATAATAGTTATTAAGACAATTTATATTTGTGGTTTGGTGAAAATGGCAAACAAAAGAAATAAAATTAGGGCTAAATCACGGTTGAAGGCAAAAAAAATCGCAAAAGAAATATGGTAAGTTATAATCATTTATTCCTAATGACACTGGCTGTTACAGTTTTATGATGTTTATTATTTCCCTACAGTAAGTAGCGAAATGGATTTGATGTCGGGTGACACCGCCCGCACAACATAGATAGGTACAGAAGTCAATCTCATTTATATGTGCTTCACTTTTCATATCACGTCTTTGAAATATCGTGTCCGTGACTTCTGTTACTATCTCCTTTGTGTCGCCCGTATACTTACACTTAGGTATATTAATCTCCAATTTTTTGTAATAAGTAGGTACTATAACTGATTTTATTGTTTCAGTTCCAAAATGAATCGAAATAAAAATGGCTTATTTGTTGGAAAAAAAAGCAGTGATGAACAGTAAGTACTTTTTTATTTTTCAATAATCGCAATCTTCACCACAAAATATACATATAGTAGAAAGTACACGTAAGATAACAGCGCGCGTATTTGAAGTTCAAGGCTATATTTCTGCCAGCACTTGTAATCACATTCGGCATAATGATGGCGAATATTTACTTTGTAAAACATACATAACAAAACAACATATACATTTCATCATCTATCTATAAATATAAAAATGAATCCCTATTTCTCTTGGCCGCGCCATCATGCGTGAACGGCTGGACCGATTTCACTATTTTTTTTTTGTTGTTTGTTATTGTCAGGAGAAGGTTCTTATGGAAAAAAAAATGAAAATTAGGGTTAGTATAGGGTAGAGTAAGGTAGAGTAGAGTAGAGTGGGGTAGTGTAAAGTAGAGTAGGGTAACGTAGGGTAGAGCAGGGTAGGGTAGGGTAACGTACAGTTCGCGTCAGCGTGGTTTGCCCCTCGGAAGTTATGTTTGAGTGAAGTCCGCGCAGGTGCAATCGCGTAAAAAGTGTTACGTTCCTAAAAATATTTTTTTGTTTATATGTATTATACTATAAACAAGTAAAAACGACTACCAGTAACAATAAAATATCAAAAAGTAACACAACAAAGACATACACCACAAGAATACAAATCAAACTGTAAGAAATAACCAAAATAAATCATTAAAAACAATAACAACGTGTAACACTTTTCGCATCTACAGTCGTATTGCTTTGAGCAAGCGGGACACGCTTATGCATCGAACGTATATGAGCGAGCGAGATGCCATTACACCCGCGCGCTTGCGCCAATCCGCGCATGCGTGAGCTACCCGCGCATGCGTGGTTGTATGTTTGTTGTCAAATTGACATCCTGCACAGCCGATTGCGGCGAACTTTGCGGAGGCAAACTTGCGTGACGGGAACTGTAAGGTAGAGTGGGGTAGGGTAGAGTAGGGTAGAGCGGGAGCGAAGCCGCGGGCAAAAACTCGTTATTAATAGTTTTCCTGTAATCTATGTGCATAAATAAATAAATAAAACTGTTTTCTGTTTGAAACCCTCACAGTCAGCTCTTTCATTTGATATGGCACTCGGCTTATCGTGGCTGGCTCTCGGCTATCTGGTGTGGCTCACCCAATGCACTTTGTGTTGCAATAATATCTTAGATTTAGTTTAGTTGGTATTATAATGAAGCGTTTGCTTTTTTTCAGAATACCGTGTAACGATACGTCTAATAAGACTCGCGCATCTTATGTTACACTAGAGCCTGTTGATTTGCAATCCTCTGCTTCTAAGTAAGTTTCTTTTTTTTTGTTGTCGTTCAGAGGTATAAAAAATTAAAATTGGTTTTACACAGGTTATTTTTAAAATATTAATGTTTAATAAATTATTATTATTTCAGGACATCGACATCACCGAAAAATAATACTTTCCAAGACGTACCACTACTGATGTCTTCGTTATCTGCGCCAGAAGCAGTTGTTGATGCTAAAACTACTCAGTAATTTATCAGTACTGACATAAGAAATATGCATGTGAGCAGCACGCACGTCACGTCTTATCAACCTCATCATCATAGATTCTACGTTATACTATCTACATATCTTATTTTATGTTGTTACAGAGAAAATGATAGAAGTGAAGACGCATTTTTTACTGAAATTGATAGCAATGAAAACCATTTTCAACCTATATCTGGACGGCGAATAATTGATATCAATTATTTTTTACAAGAACTTCAAGAAAAAGCACGCCACAATGATTTATTTGATTGTAAATCAAGCAACTTTTGCTTAGTTGGTGAAAGAAGACATGGACTTATTTCGATATTTAAATTTAAGTGCAATATGTGTAAAGAAGTTTGTTTGATTCCATCCGAAAACACCAAAAATACTGAGTATACAGATGCTAATATAGCTGCTGCTACTACTGGAGTTATAGCCTCTGGTATAGGATTTTCTCAGATTGAAGAGTTATTTTCGGCTATAAATATCCCCATATTTTCTACTAAATATTTCAATCAATTGCAAAATAAAGTTTATAAAAAATGGGAAGAAACTGCAAGTGTTACAATGGAAGCTGCTGCCAATAAAGAAAAAGAGATTGCTTTAGCAGCTGGCCGGACCAAAAGTGGCTATGCTGTCATAGATGTCTCTGTGGATGGGGCATGGTGTGCTAGGTCATATGGTTCGAACTATAAAGCATCATCAGGCACAGCAGCTATAATAGGCAGAAATACGGGTGAGGTTCTCTACTTCGGTGTCAAAAACAAGTATTGTCTTGTATGTGCCCGAGCTGAAAATAAAAAAACTGCACCTCAAGACCACTTGTGTTTCAAAAATTTTCAGGGATCGTCTAGTTCAATGGAAGCCGACATAATCGTTGAAGGTTTCAAGACATCGATTGCAACGTATGGCCTTATATATGGCAGAATGGTAGGAGATGGTGATGCTTCAACCTACTCTAAAATTCTTAACGCAAATCCGTATGAAAGCCAAAATTTGACAGTTGAGAAACTTGAGTGCCGCAATCACATATTGCGCAATTTTTGTAAAAAGTTAAGAGCGGTCTCTACAGAAACTAAGTACATGTTGGCGCACCGAAAAACTCTCACTAATCAAAAAATTATGACAATGCGAAAGGCAATAGTGAAATCTATAAAACATCACAAGACCTCGCAGAGTCCTAAAAATGTAGCAATATCCGTTTTGCACAATGATATTATTAACTCTGTATCTCACGCTTATGGTAATCATCAAATGTGTCAACATTACTTTTGTGATAAAGAAAAAAACAATGGTGGCGAACTTCAAAAGATTGAAAATTCTACATTTATCTTCAGAATAAATGCTGTTGTGTCCAACGTGGCTTCAAAATCACGTAGTTTGATTGAAGACGTAAACACAAATACGGTAGAGTGCTTCAACAGCGTAATAGCAAAATTTACAGGCGGTAAAAGAATAAATTTTGCTTTAAGGGGGGGCTACCAAGGAAGGTGCGCGGCAGCTGTTGTTTCGTTTAATACAAAATCTGCAATATCGACAATCCAAAAAGCTCTTACAAATAACGCTCCCGGAGGTAAAGCTGAAGAAATTGAGAAAAGACGTGCGAAAAAACGAAAATTAAATATGGAACACCCAGTAAAGAAACGAAGAGTTCTAAAAGATGTAAATAAAGAGCAACACGACTATGGTCCAGCCTGTTCATCGCCTGATATGTCACAAAAAGAGTATGACAAATCAAAAGAAGAATTTCTCAAAAATCTTAAAATACTTACATCTGACAGACACAAGGTAGAAAGATCTACAATATTACAAAGAGACAGCAGCGAGTGGCTTGAAATAAGAAAAAATTTAATAACTGCTTCCAACTTTGGGCCAATATGTAAAAGAAAAGTTACATCAGATACAGCTCCTCTCGTTAAAAACCTATTATACAAAAAAAATCTGGCCCACGTTACATCAATCGCACACGGAGTTGAGCATGAGCAACAAGCTTTGCAGCAGTTGCAGCAGCAAGAAAACATAATCATTGAGCCCTGCGGCTTATGTATTCATAAAGATTACCCTTTTATAGGGGCAACGCCTGATGGCTTAATTGGGGAAGACACAATAGTCGAGGTTAAGTGTCCAATCACAGCACATAAAAAAGGACTTTCTAATTTTATACAGGAAAACAAAATACAAATTTTTAAATATAGTAAAAACACTAAAACTACTACGATAAATAAAAATTCAAACTGGTACTACCAGATACAAGGCCAGTTACATGTGTCTGAACGACAAAAGTGTCTTTTGGCTATATGGGCAGGCGAGAATGAAAATGTTTATACAAAATGCATAGAAAAGGATGACATATTTTGGGAAACCAAAATGAAACCGAAATTAATAATTTTTTATATGAAATGCTTGCTGCCCGAAATAATAGATAGCAGAAAAGCACGTGGCATGCCCATTAGAAATGTATCCCTTCAAGATAATGAAATTGTTCACCTTGATGATAGTGAAAACGTTGACCCTAATGATTTGCAACTGGGACAAAGCACACGTCAATTACATTTAGAGGATTTTTAAAGAATTTATATATGATAGGTATATCATATATAAATTATCGGCGAGTATCCACCCTTACGTTGTTGGAACCTCTACGTTGCTAGAACTAAGCGTTTCGCCTCGTCGTTTATTCAGCGTACATCGAAGGACTGGAACAATTTGACTATTACGGTCTTCTCGTCCTATTATAATTTGGGTGTCTTCAAAACTAGAGTTAATAGGCTTTTAATAAACTAAATCTCTTAAAAATCAACGATTGCATCACTGCTTATCAATGGGTGAGATCGCAGTCAAGCACGAGTTTATATCAATTAAAAATAAATAAATAAAATTAAGACGTTGAATACTTTCAAATGTTTGATAAAAGTAAGGAAAATGTTGTCCTTTATAACCAATAATTTTTGTGACAAAATTATGAAACATAAATCTTTTTTTTTTCACAATCGTATTATTTTTAACTATCCCTATTTTCTTGGCAAATGCTGGTAGAATACTATTTAGCTTAGATTGTGGCAAGCGAAAATTCAGGGTTTACGTAAATGTGTGGTTTCACGCGCAACTTGAACGCGCGATCCGACGCGATCTTTGCGGCATTGTCGTCCTTGCGTTACCTATTGCATTTGGAACACCCGACCTAGAAACTAAAACATCAATTAATTTAATAAGTATAGTTCAGAGTTTGTTCCATTTAAAATAACTACTCAAATTAATTTATTACAAAAAAATGAAAGACTTCGCTATTACTACAAATTATAATAAAACAAGTTTTTAATTAATCAAACCTCTTATTTTATTTTAAAAATAAATCAAAAAGACAAGTTGACCTACTGCCTGCTTATCTGTAATGTGACACTCCCCGCCACGTAAGCGCACGGCTCGCTATGCGGCAATCGCGGGCAACTCTTGGTAGCGTTAAATGCCTATTTCGCTTGGTCTACCCGCCCTTAAGAGCACCGCGACATCGCTTATAGAATAGCACAATATCGGAAGTAAGTAGTATTGAGTCACACAATACGCCTGTGCGACAAAAAGTCCGCGCTCATGTCCGAACCGCGACAGTTGCGACGTTATTAACGCACTGATGATTCGTATGAAAGCGTGCGCTGGACAAGCGATTATTTCTTTGAAGTTATAATTTTGGTTTCCGCTAATATGCAGAAATTAATGTCAAATTTTGGAGGTAGTAATACGCTTCTTCGTTAGACTTCGCTTGAATGAAATTGAGGAAAGTTAGGTCGCTCGGCCTTTTCACTTTACTATTTTACCCTGAATACCACCAGCCTTATTTATAAAAACTTTTTAACCATATGCATAGTTTAAATACTAATTCAACAGATTTCAGTCCATTTTAAATAGTTGATGTCGCATTCTCACTAGTTACCTAACATTAAGACGTCACAAGCACTGTTTCTATTTACATTTAACTTTATAAACATAGACAGTTTAAATACCCACTGATTAGCAGATTCTAATATCAAATTCTCCATGGAAAGCTTGAATAAAGAATCTGGTCATCGGTGTTTAATTAAGCATTAATTTCATTTTGAATGAGCCCGCAATTCTGCAGTTTCTCGCTACAATATTATTTATTCTATTGCGAAAATAGGTTTTGAGCACAATTACTCAATCATATTATTATTACTCCACAACTCATACCTGAATCTAGCTGTAAAAACATTATGGCGCATTTACATTAAGTCGGTTAGACCGTATTCGGTTTGGCCGTATTCGATCGAGCCCGTTGTCGGTGTCGAGTGCGCCGTGCGTGCGTGTGACTGTTCAATATATATTCGGTTAACCGACCAATGTAAACAACTCAATTTAGGTAAGCGTTTCAGTTAAACCGAATGCGGCCGCCGCCTTCGGTGACCGACCTCAAACCGACCTAATGTAAATGAGCCATTAGTCGCGTGGCGGCCATATCGTCCGATGGCGGCCACCGCGGCGGTGACGGGTTAAACTAACTGCCGGTCGATTCTGTAAACATGTCGAAGTGAAGGCTTGGGTGGAGTGAGCGTGTCATGAAGTTAGCTGTCAAAAATACTAGTGATTGATAATATGTTAAAGAAATATATCGATAATCGAGTTTACCAAATTTGAATGCTACTGTTAATACATTTTTATATTTAACTAAAAGACTGCATGAAAAAAAAAACGATGCCTACCATACATTTTTGAATCACGGATAGATTCATAGGTTGGTATCTAACATGAGTAGGTATCTAACTAATATCACTCTGCCTTGCGCTTGTGTAGAAAGGTAGGTAGCTAAGTGGCAATTGAACGAGTGAAGTACCTATTCCCTTCACCGTATTCCGCTGACTTTTAGGGACGGTGAGGTGAACGCGCGAACGTTCCCCGCGGGAATTCTTTTTTAAACTTTGATTTTTACTTGATAGCTAAATGTTCATTCGAACGAGTGAAGTGTTCCCTTCACTGTATTCCGCTGACTTTAAGGCAAGTGAGGTGAACACGCGAACGTTCCCCGCGGGAATTCTTTTTTTAAACTTTGATTTTTACTTGATAGCTAAATGATCATTCGAACGAGTGAAGTGTTCCCTTCACTGTATTCCGCTGACTTTAAGGCAAGTGAGGTGAACACGCGAACTATCCCTTCACCCACCGATGACAGCGCGGGCATTTCTAAAATAATTGAAAGTATTGAAGTATTTCATATTCAAAGCTTTCAGATAATTTACGTAGTACCTAAATGTTATTTTATATTTTGATTAGTCATTTTTGCGCCTGACTTCATTTTTTTTTCCAAAAGTAGGTAATCAATAAATTGAGGGGTACCTAATGTGCTTAAACAAAATAAATAAGATTATAAAACTCGGTTCAGTGGAATAATTAAACTCGTCGGCCGCCTTTTTATGAAATCAGGCTTTATTATTAATCATTTTAACCTATGTGTATCAGTAAGCCATATTAAAAGCAGCTTCTAGATTTGTGTCGTCGCTAAGTTTGCATGCTGTAGCACACTGATACCAAGTTTGTCTTTAGATCCGTGTGTGTAGGCACACCTATCACAATATTCAAAATATCCTTATTACTCTATGGTTTGTTCACGCACCGGATGTAGTGTCTAATAGTTTGGGTGATCACAGGTACAGATGCCAGCACATCAAACTGCCCGAAACCGTAAATTTTTCCCAATCAATCTTGAACCTAATCACTTTAGCGCTAAGGTTGAAAATGTATTAAAGAAATTTGACAGTCTGTCGTAACTTGATTCGCTGGCGTCGTCTGTACATAGAACTGTCACTGGTCACGCGTTTTGATGGTCTGCCATGGGCCATACATGGCGAGTGTTCCGAAATATAACCTAGTATACTGACTAGTGCTCATGTCGACATGAATCCAATTCCGACGCCGCCATACTGTCAATTCGTTCCGAAATATACTGGCCAGTACGTTGACGTCATAACTTGACGCTATATTGAGAAAAGCGTTTGTGATGGTTTACAACAATCATTATCGCTAATATTATAAATAATACAGTAAAAAACCTCAAAGTCCACACACACGTCCGTTTGATATACTACTATTAATACGTCTCAACAGTAAAATATGTTGGCACACCAGTACCTACAATATGGCGAAGGATTCATGACATCATGAGCACTAGCCAGCATCCTATGTTATATTTCGGTACACTCGCCATGTATGGCCATGCCATGTCCATCAATTCGGGTGAACACTGACAGTTAAATGTACAGACGCCAGCAGATCAATGTACAACAAAATGTCAAATATCTTCAATAAATTTTCAACCTTATTCCTGAAGCAATTAGGTTCAAGGTTGATTGAGAAAATTTTACAGTTTCGGGCAGTTTGATGTGCTGGCTGGCGTCTGTACCTGCGATCACCCAAACTCATAGATACTACATCCGGTACGTGAACAAACTATAGAGTAATAAGGTATTGAGGAATTGAGGATATTTTGAATAATGTGGTTGGTGTAAACGTACGGATCTAAAGACAAACTTGTTATTGTATCTATCAGTGTGCTACATCATGCAAACTTAGCAAAGATACAAATCTAGCTGATACACATACCTATGTTTAAGTGATTAATAAAAAAGCCCGATTTCATAAAACTGCGGCCGAAGTGTGAGCCATGTGTGACCATAAAAACAAGTGAACGCTCTGACAGCCACACTTCAATCAAAACAAACCGTGAGAGTTGTAAAATAATTTACAATAAGACTGAAAATTAATATTTTGTAGGAAGCAGGGTATAAACGGGTCTTCGTTAAATTTGTGGCGTTGTAACGAAGGTTTATTTACTTCGTAATATGCAAGTTGAAGTGAAAACCAGCTTCCAGATTTTACCACTAACAAAAAGTTCTCATTCCGATCTGGCTGAACTGATGACAAATAGCATTGACGATTAAAAGAAAACCGACTCAAATTAGACGACGACACTTTATTGTGGTGAAGAAAAAACATTAATCGTCCGCACGTGCTTATTGAAGACAAAATTTATAATTTAGTGCAGTTGGCTAAATTTATGAACTCCTAAGAAATTGTTTAGAATGTGAAAAAGCTGCAAAACCGTTGTTTGTGCAATATAATTTGCCTATCCTTAATTTTGATTGCTTGCTAGCAGGTAATGTTTGTGTTTTTATGCAAGTGTACCGTGAATGTACATACCTATTTGAAATAAAGAATTTTCACTATCTATTACTTCAATAAATTATGATTTACTATTTCCCATTTTCACCTTCATGTTAGCTAAGAAGGCCTCCATTACAACTTAATTAAATTGGCACAGTCTAATCTTTAGAATAAGAACATTAATTTGACTCACTGACTAGTTTCTTTCTATTCTAGCAACTTTTTTACACTAATCAGCCACTTATTAATAATTTATTGTGACAGTAGGTCATTGAGTGTGGTAATTCCTAGCAAGACCATGAAAGCATTCATTAAAACTTTAGATGGTAATAAAATCCTTTTAATTTGTACTATTATATACCAATAATTAGAAATTTTATACTTCTCAAAATTATCGAACAAGCACAGCAAGGACTCAATTACCAATAAACCAATAACTGCCAATGTAATTTACCAGTAACAAGTACAAATTTTTTAGACAATCTCCGTTTCATCAACTTGGCATGGTCGTGCGGGGAAGGAATCTTTCCACCACACAAGTTGTGGTATATAATAGTACAAATTAAAAGGATTTTATTATTATCTAAAGTTATAATGAATGCTTCATGGTTGTGCAACACAATCTTAGTCGCTAATTAGTTTTGCATAGCTGCACAAAATTAAAACCTTATAATGTACATACCTACATATTTAGGCCCATAGTCACTAATCTAGTTATCAACTTTATTCAGATCTATACAATACTGCCTAAGTTTTGAGCTTGGTGGGGTCAGAAATAAATCAATATCAGGCAAAATTACAATTTTAATAATTTTTGTGCAAATAAAAAAATAGTAATACATCTTTTAGATTGAGCCTTCTGCCTCTGCCAGGTTTCACATTCTGAAATTTCTGCTATGGTGCCAATAGCAAAATTAGCTAACATATTGTCTGGATAGAAGCTAGCCGACTGCCTCTAGCTGAAAACAATGCATAAACATTAATCATTATTATTCAAATCTATTTCTCAAAAACCTTGGAACTGCTTCGTTTATCATTGAAATACCTCAATTTAATGCAGTTCTTAGTTTTTATTAATACAGCAAAGACACACACACACAGCATGTTACCAGTGTCTGATCCAAATCCATCCATCACATGGAACAATATTACTTATTCCAAGGTTGGAATTATAACTTTTTTTAGGAGTTCAATGCATGATCTACATGGTTTTATGTAAGTGTTCCTATTCATTAAGTTCATATTTAAGCAATAACTACTCACCTAATTGCAGTATCCATTCCACTTGGAATTATGGGATCAAATTTTAATCAAAGTGAATTTGCTTAATGGTTTTCAACAGCTCATCGTCTGAACAGGTCATCGTCTCTGTATCATCATATCATCGGTCTCTAATATAAGCGTATGCGTAGTCACAATGATTCCATTCAAGTATTTTGCCTTCTACAACATAAACAACTTTTAGCACTATGACATCTTGGCAATTACTGTCGGCCCGACTCGGTTATTTGCCATCATTTCACATTTAATAATAAAATTATCACTTAAAATAACTAACATTCAGAACTTGTAGTTTTAAATTGTAAGCTTTCAATTGTTTTGTTTGTATTGAACCGACATTTTGAAACTTTTTCGAATTATCGAATCAGCAGCGATGAGCAGATTTTTTTAAAGTATTGCTGTCTTGGCTATTAAGGCCTTTAAGCAAATCAATATTTTTTCTTCTTTTTTTTCTACAGGTAAAATATACTTACTGGAAAAAGATTAATGAATGGTAAATATTAATTTTATATTAATTATAATGCATAGTATGATATCATAAAATGTGTTATGGAGGTCTGGTAGGCAGCTGCTCCAGGAAAAAACTGGTTTTCAGCTGAATCCGGTTTGACTAGGAGCCAATATGGTTAGAAAAATGCTAGGCAGATGATGAAGTTGTGCATTATTTAGTTACCTACGTTTTATTGATGCTGTCTGGTCACGATATAATATTTTGGTAGTTTTCATTATTATGGTAAAATTTTAGCATGTTTCACACGGATGTTAAGGATGTACCACACGGATGTTAAGCATGTAATCATTCCTTATCCCGGAAAATCGACCAGTGCAGCTGATTTATGTAGCTACGTGCTCCTCATAAACATCAAAACACAGTAGGTATTCGTTTATGAATAAGTAAAACAAACTAAGCAACAAAAATTATTCTTTTTACATAAAACATAAAGTTTTACGAAGTTCTGAGAGGTATCTCTTCAACTGTTTGAAAATTTAAAGTTCTATAAATCGGATTCCGCTTTTTGTATGTTTTTAATCTTTATTTTATGATATCATACTATGCATTATAATTAATATAAAATTAATATTTACCATTCATTAATCTTTTTCCAGTAAGTATATATTTTTACCTGTAGAAAAAAAAGAAGAAAAAATATTGATTTGCTTATGCCCGGTTCCTATATTTGAAAAACGATCCGTTTTAGTTACGAATAGTAGTTTAAAATACCAAGCGTAAGCTAAAATCGTTCCTATAAAAAACGTCTCGTCAGGCAACTTACCGACGGCTTGCTACTGACGGATGGGAGGGTCACCGTTAACGGACGGTAAGCGGCTGTCAAGATTACTATTCGTTAGCCTTTTGTTTACCCGCCGATTTCGGCCGGTTAATTTCTTTCTCATTCATTGTTTTCGCTTTAATTCCGAAATGTCGAGTTCAGATAGTGATAGAGAAGTGTTTAATATTATATCGAATTATAGTGAGACTGATTCAGAAGAAGATAGGCGTGAAAGAGTATATAAAGAAAGAGTGGATTTTTTTGCGACACTGGATTATTACGAATTTCAAGTGAGATTTCGGCTCGATAAAGAATCTGTTGAACAATTACTTCTTGAAATTTATCCAGACATACGAATAAAAGGAGCCAGGTTAGTTTAATGGAGGCATTTATAATAGACTGTTAACGTCTAACCTTATTACTTACTGTTGTCATTTCAGGAATCATGGGATATCTCCACTACATCAATTACTATTGACGCTAAGGTTCTATGCTTTAGGCACAATGTTGATATCAGTGGCAGACTTTGTGGGTGTGTCAAAAACATCAGCTTGTCGTATTGTGCGTGATATCAGTTTTGCTATTGCTAAACTGTATAACAAATATATTTACATGCACTCTGACACAGAACGAGACTTTTACAATGTAGCTCGATTTCCACGTGTTCTTGGGGCACTTGATGGGATGGGACACACATTAGAATACAATCACCATGTAAGTCACTATGAAATTAAATAGGTTCAAAAAATTCACTAGTTCCTACTTACCTATTTTTCTACTTAGGTGCTCAGATTGGAGAAGAATTCCGAAACCGAAAAGGTTATTTTTCCCTGAATGTGCAAGCGGTGTGCAATGCCAACCTGATTTTTATGAATATGGTGGCTCGTTGGCCAGGCTCCTCTCATGATGCCACTATATTCAACTCTTCAGAACTGCGTGGTAAAGTCATGTCCTAATTATCTAATCTAAAAGTACTTGTTTAAACACATAGATAATTTAAATAAAGATTTTTCTTGTTTTTAGCACAATGTGAAAATGGATTATTCGGCAACAAATGGTTGCTTGGAGACAGTGCATATCCCCTGAAGCCTTATCTTTTAACACCGCTACTAAACACACAAACACAGGGTCAATTATTATATAATGAAGCACATATCCGAACAAGAAATTGCATTGAAAGGTTCCTATTTATTTTGCACATTAGGTACCAAAGTACCTAATCTATATGGATATTTAGATTAGCATGTCACTATTTAGGTCTTTATAATTAAGGTAAACTATAGCAAGTAAGTACTACTTCATAATGATTTGGTTTTAGATGTTTTGGAGTTTGGAAACGGCGATTCCCTGTTGTGTCTTTAACTTTGCGCCTGAGTCTCTTACGAGCCCATACTGTCATTATAGCCACAGCAGTACTCCACAATATTTGCCGCAGTAAAAGTTTGGTAGATGTACCACCAGAGGTTGAAATACCTGCTGCAGAGGCTGTTCCTGTAGCTAATAATGTTGATGACATGAATGTTATGGAAAGGGAAACATTGATTGCAGAATATTTTAATAAGTGAGTCCTTGTAATCTTGGAATGATCACATCACAAGTTACTATGCACAGAAAGTTGTTTCATTTGTTTTTATTTTAGAATATTCAATCAAAATTCTTAATTTCTTTACAGTTTACACTAATAAAAACGGACGACAGGAGCGATTTGGTGCTTCTTACTTATACATAAGAGGCCAACCTGCTAGCCACTTTGCCACAGACACCCTTTTCCGTTCACACAGTAATGATGATTAATTTCAAGAATAGGAGAGCAAAATTGACTGCATAGTAAAAATTAGATTAAGTTTGCAATGTAAAAATCAATATTGTATGTAATGTATTTATAGTTCTTTGTGTTTGTTTTGTTAATTGCATGTGTATATTATATTCAACACAATGTTAATTGTTTTTATGAATAAATAAATGATGATGAATATCTAAAAAATAAACAAAATAAAACAGAAATGTAATAAAATGGAGTAAAAGTTTAATTTCTTATTTAACAAAAACTGTTATTCTAATATGGCACAACAAAAGCACCTTACACCTTATATAATATAATACTTCTTTATTACAATACTAATTAATTTTTGGTATTACCTAAAGGTATTTATTTCCTTATTAGCTAACTCTTTGGTGTTGGGAGAACAAGACTCACTTTGGGTCGCTGAGCCGTCGTAGGATGTATATAATAATACCCCTCTTTACGCGAGATATGCATTCCAGAGAAAAACGCGTAAAGCGAATTTCGCGTATAACGGGGTTTGTTAAGTCTGTTATAATAAAACATCAAATTCAGAATCAAATATGTAGTACTTATATGTTTAACAAAATTATCGAAAGCTTGGGATACGGTCGGAGCCGCACGTTACAAACTAAAACTGTACGTACAATGGTTTTTACACCTAAGTTATAAAATAAAATTAAACAGTTACACAACAAGATAAAAAGCAATACGACCACGGCATTACAGCAAATAACCTAACGGCCATAACGCTAAATTCTTAAGGCTAATGTACAAACAAATTGGGCAAGGGATAATTAGTGTGCAATAAACTACATATTGTTCTCTAGGAAGAAAACGACCCGCAATAAAACATTTGGTCCTGCCGTGAGAATCTTAAAGTTAGCGGTACTTTATACCGTAAACGAATATTAACATACATACTAAGTTCACTAAAGTAAATGCTACAGTACATGCCTACATACAGATTACCTATAATATTAATAAAATAAAAATAATAAAATTTTACAATAACTATAGGAAACTTACCTATTCTATATGGCACCAAGTGAAATCTAATACAGTAGATACTTATTATAACAATAGAAATTAATAAACTTTTACAATACCTAACTACAAGAAACTTACCCTATATGGCACAAGAAAAACAAGTAAAATCTAATAGTGCTTATTATAACAATTAACATGTATTATTGCAATTATTTTCCTTATTAGCTAATTCTAATTTAAGCAATTTAATTTCCAAATCTAATTTCTCAGCCTTTTTATCATAATATTTGGCCATTGCCAAATTGAGTTGGTGCCGTCCATCATCCTTATGTTTAAATTTTTTGGCTGAAAATAAAAAAGTTCAGATTAGATTTTATAAGAAAGAGATAAATTGGGTTCCACACTGCACTCACACACCAGCCAGCACACACTGGAGCTTCTTGGTGGAGGCCTATGCCAAGGAGGCAACTTCCTTTGTAGTGGATTAGTACATAGTAGCCAAAAGGGGCTTTTTAATTTATTTCTTTGGCAGATCATAAGCTTACAATAACAGAGTTAATAAAAAGACATAAAACAGAGCTATTAACAGATCCGGGCAGATATTAGCCAAAATAAAGAACATATAATATATGTATAGTAGAAACTGGAACACTGTTTAAGAAATAGTGAAGTGATTTTACCTTTGCTTTGCAGGGACTTGGACATAGAGGCCATTCCATATAAATGTTTGGAATCTTGTACAAAGCCCCCCGAAGTTGCAGCCTGGGGGCTGAAGTCTATTTTCCTCTTGTTTGCTTAAATGGAAAAGAAAAATTACAATCCTGTACGCCTATCTAAGTACAATATTAATTTAATAAAAAAAACATTTATGAAAAAAATACATAGAAGGCAATAAAGAAGGAATAGCAAGGTTACTTACTTGTTTTTAGAGGCAAAGGTGATGCATCAGGGGTGTTAACTGTTGCACTTTCTGACAGCAGTTGTTCTGGAGTTAGTATTTCATTATCTGCTGCATTGATAACTTCGATTTCAATACTGGCACCTACTCCATCACCACCAAATGGAACATCAAACCCTGTACACGTGGATCCCAATACACTGGCCACTTTGTCCAAGGTTTCGTCTGGTGGAATAAAGTCATGTTTGCCACCTCCAGTCTACAAAAAAAATAATAAATTTATTGGTATATTTGGATAATTCCATGTTCCATTTTAAAGCCTCAATGGTTGAAGAGGTTTTCATGAAACTGTATCATATAGAATAATTTTTATGCAGACATTCCCATGGAAACGGGATCCACATGACTAAAATTGTGGGGTATGGCTAATGTTTTGTTTACCTTTTTAATATGAAAATAATAACACTATAGTACCTAGGTAATTGATAATATAAAAAAATTACCTGCAAATTGTTCATTCTGATTTTTGCATCTCTTTTACGAGCTGCTTTCTTCAAATTGTCCCATTTTAATTTAAGTTGATCTGGTTTTCTTGGTATTTGACCACTTTTTGCGTAGAATGTGTTGGTCAACGAGGCCCAACATTCCTCTTTTAATTTATTTGTGGAAGCATTCGTTTCCTTGCTGGTATTAACGGGGTTGCTCTGTACGAGATCTACAAGCAGGGCAACCTCGTCCTTGCTCATAGCCTTCTTCGTTTTCTGTAATAGAAATATGTTTGAATTAAGAGTTACCGCAAAAACTAAGCGGCAGACGCTTTAGAGAAAGAAATAGGTATAAAGGCGTACTCACCGACGGCGTAATATCCATTTCAAAAGACTGACTAGGTATAAACAGTCGTATTGATAATAAATTTACACTATTTTGTTAATATACCTACTCGACTCGATGAATTTGAATTGACTTCAGACCCCGCCTGATCTAACCTACAAAAAACCACAAAAAACTACTTCCTCCGTAGACAGAGAATAGATATAGACATGCTCTTAGAATAATAATAATTGTTAAAGTAAGACGACGCATATGCAAAATGTCTATGTGTGAGCAAGACGCAGCATAGTTTTTCTATCTCTATTTGCGTATCGGTTTTTGTTGTCTGCCATCAGTAGTCATTGGTGGCAAACAAATTGTGCTGTCAGCGTATTTTCGTTGATAGAAGCTTATTTTGTGTGATTTACTGCTTTAGTGATATTCCAGAAGGTATTATTAAAGTGTGTAGTGATGGTGAATTGCAGTATTTACGGCTGTAAAAGCCGTAGTGAACGAAATCAACCAAACATAACCTTTCATCGGTAAGTAGCATTTTTTATCTATTACAGCAAGTAAATCTATTCTATTCTATTTTTTATTTATGGCGCGCAAAGCCGATGTCGACTATTCTGCCAATGTCTAAAGTGGGTTGGAGAAGCAAGTGTGCAATATTTTACTGCTAGAGAACTTCGATTCCTGCAGAAACGATTTAGATTCGTCAATCGATACAGTTGATTACTTGTTGTGTTAGTACTGGACTGAAACAAACAAAGAATAAAAATACATATATATTGTTATAATTGTTAAAAACATAAATATGCATGCCACCGCGATACAAATAACGATTTGGAGTTGTGAACGGCTTATAGTTTTATGCTATTGTGGCGGATGAAAGTCATCAACGCCACAAGCAGGTCTGGGGAGGAAAATGTTAGAAGAGAGGGGAAATTAATTGGGAGCGGAATTTTAAATTTAGGGAGACGACCATATAAGTCAAGTGGGGGGATGTTGTTTGTACATTCAAAAAATATATGATCTAAGGTACCCTCTCCTAATCCGCACTCGCAGAGAGAGGAGTCACGTATGCGGAGTTTATGTAGAAAAACGGGGGTACAGCAAAAACCTAAACGGATTCTGCAGAGAACAGATACAACAGTTTTGGAGACCTTTCTGAAACCAAAAAACCATGGTTTTGGGTTTATAGTGGGTTGAACAGCAAAGAAAAACCTACCTCTCTTTTTGCTGGACTCATTCCACTGCTCCTGCCAGGAACAGCGGAGATTCAATTTTGAGAGCGCCAGCAGGTCGTAACTTTGATGGGAATTGTGTGAGAGGTCAGCCGTTGCAGATGAGCACGCATCTTTAGCCAGGGCGTCGACACAATCGTTACCCTTAATACCACAATGGCTAGGTATCCAAACTAGCTGAACATCCTTCCGACAGTTGGCACAGGACAACAAAGATTTTTTAATTTCAAGAATAAGGGGACTGTGTAATTTATTTTTAAAAGGATTTTGCGCTAACGCCTGCAAACAGCTAAGGGAATCTGTAAAAATAACAGCCTTCTCGATGTTAGTGTGCGACTCTATAAAACGACAAGCTTCTAATATAGCCACACACTCACCAGTAAATACGGAAGACTCTTTAGGGCATTTAAACTGAATTATGATTTTAGAGCTTTGGTAATAAACTGCGGTTCCAATGTTATTGGCGTCATTTAATTTCGAGGCGTCCGTAAAAAATAGCTGGTAACCTTTCCATCTCTCGCCCACAGCCGCATTGAAGGCCGAATTCGCTGCAGAGGATTTTTTGGAAATACCAATGTTATACACAATTTTTGGGGTAAAGCAAATAACTTCGTAAGCAAAGTTATAAAGGGGTAGTTTAGGACATTGAAAGATGGGACACTCTAAATTTTGGGATTGACGGAACGATTTTAAAATTAATGGTAACTCTTTATTTCTCCAGTAGTTTGAGCTTCTGCATAGAGAATCTAGCTCATTCAGTTTTTCAATGAGAGGATGGGATGATTTGGAAATTAACCTGAACAAAAAACGGGATGCTAGATACTGCCGCCTAAGGGCCAGAGGGGGTTCAGCGCACTCAACCTGCAATGCGTTAGTGGGAGAGGACTTCATACAACCGGAGATGATCCGAAGACACTTGGACTGAACTCTATCCAGCCCCGCCAAAGCACCTTTATTACACGGAATCAGGTGATAAGTTCCGTAGTCTAAAACGCTACGAACTAAAGCATTGTATACTAATTTCATGGTGTAGGGGTGGGCTCCCCACCAAACACCCGCAAGAACTTTTAAAATTGAAATAACCCTTTCACATTTTTGGATCAAGAAATTTATATGTGGTTTACCTGTTAATTTGGAATCCAAAAGTACGCCCAAAAATTTAACTTTAGTAACTATAGGGATATTGTGACCTGATATGCTCACTGAAACCTGGGGAATCTGTCTTTTTCGAGAGAAAATTACTGCCGAGCTTTTTGGAGCGGAAAGCGAAAGGCCATGGCTTAAAAGCCACTGATTCAAAGAATCCAAAGAGAGGCATAGAGAAGCGGCAGCGTTGACAATGGAGGACTCTGACACATACAAAACTATGTCATCGGCGTATTGCAAGATCTGGCAATTATTGTTAAGGCAGGACCCAATATCGGCCGTGTATAGATTGTATAACAACGGACTGAGGACAGAGCCTTGAGGAAGACCCTTCCACGTCAGCCGCTCGTCAAATTCCTCTCCCTGAACTCTCAGAACCAAAGACCGTGACACAAGGAGTCCACATATACATTGTATCATCTTAGCCGGAAGACTCAGCTGTTGCAATTTTTGCCTGAGAACGGGAAGAAGTACGTTGTCATATGCGGAGGAGATGTCAAGGAAAGAGGCAACAACGGATTGGTTTTTAGAAAGGGCCACACGAATATCTGTAACCAGGACACCGACACTGTCCATTGTGCTAAGCCCTTTTCTAAAACCAAATTGGGAATTCGGCAGTAAATTTCTTGATTCGACTATCCACTCCAGACGATTTTTAATGAGATGTTCCAGTAGTTTGGCTAGGACTGATGATAAAGCAATTGGCCTTAGGCCATTCGGATCATCTGGGTGTCTGCCAGGTTTTACTAGGGGAATAATGATTTGTAATTTCCACTGATCTGGTACCCAGCCATGACTATAACAACAATTAATTAAGTCCAAAAAGTAAGTTTTAGCCTTATCACCTGCACGACAGATAAAGGAATATGGCACTCCGTCAATACCAGGAGCTGAGTCCCGGACATGACTAAGAACCACATTCAGTTCATGCAAAGTGAATGGCGCATCAAAGGGATCGTCTGCTATGCTAAGAAGGGACACGTTTTCATATTCAGATGGAAGTGGAACATATGGTGGTGCGATTTTGTCGAAAAAATGTTCAGCTGTTTCCCTAGTTATAGGAGAAGCGATTGAAGGGGAACACCCACGCCTAAATCTATTTATATTCTTCCAGACAACTGAAATCGGAGTGGAGGGAGATAAGGAGGTGCAGAATTTCACCCAGCCTGCACGTTTCTTCTTTCGAAGAAGACGTTTGGCTCTGGCATTAACCTGCAGATATGCCAAGAGGTTTTCGGTGGTCATAGCTGCATTATAACACGTCTCGGCCTCATTCCTTGCTTTAACAACCGACGTGCATTCTGGATCCCACCATGGAGGTGAAGGTATTTTATTTTGGGCACTGTTTTTTAATGGGAAGCAAGAATCTGCACTGGAGGTAATGGCTGAAACGAAACACTCATAGCAGCTCTTGGCTTGGTGGTGATCAAAAGGATCTGGTAAACATGAATTTAAATTTGGAAGATTTTCAATTTTGTCCTCCAATAGTGAAACAAATTTTGTCCAATCTGGTTTGGACAGGTTATATTTCAAAAGTGGAGGGGAAGTTTTTTCTAAATAAGTCTTGTTAGCTAAAGATATAACTATGGGGTAATGATCACTACCATGCGACAAGGATGTACATTCCCAGTGAGCTGATGCTGCCAAGTCAACTGAACAGAATGTAAGGTCGACACAACTCTTCTGCTGACCGGGAGGGGACCTACGAGTTGGGCAGCCGTTGTTCAAGATGCAGAGATCCAAGTCATCCAAAATCTCCAGTAGAGCCACTCCGAAAGCATCACAGCGTTCTGATCCCCATCTGTAGTGATGACAATTGAAATCACCCATGACGAACATTGGGCCATGAACACTAGAAAAAATGTTTTTCAAAATAACTAAATAGTCAGGGTGAGGGTGGGCAATATAAATAGAGAACACTGTGATGCCTTCTACCTTTCCCGCTGTAATGCTCAAGTTATCCTGGAGTGAAGGCAAGGGTATGGGAGAAAAAGGGACACGATTATTAATGAAAAGTGCCGACCCTCCATACCCATCAGATCTATCGCATCTGAGGGTGTTATAATGTGGCATGCGGAAGCTAAGATTTGGGGTGAGCCAAGTCTCAGCTATGGAACAAGCCAATGGCTTGTACTTGTTTAAAAGGAATATGAGGTCGTGCTTTTTATGCCACACGCTCCTCACATTCCACTGAAGGAATATTAGGCGAGACGCCATTTTTAATTTGTGAAAGAAGAGTTATTAGTTGGTTGGCAACGTTGGACGGTGATTTTGAAGAATTAGATGATGATGAAATTATTATTGGAATAAGTTTAATTAAAAGTTCGATAATAGAAGTAGTATTATTGGGGGGGACATTGTTATTAATTAGACCACAGCCATTTGGCTGTGAAGGTTGGGGAACACTAACAATTTCTTGATGGGCAACTTTATCATAGGACGGTGAAAGTGGAGTATGGGTCTTGGGCTTGAGAGAAATGGTTTTCCTATATGAGATGGAGTTTTTAGTGACATTAGCATAATTGCTTGATGTTATGGGGACTACTTTGCTAGCGTCAGCATAGGAGATACATTTCTCAGCCATAACTGTCTTAATGGCCTTCTGTCTACCATGCTCCGGGCATGACTTGCTATTAGCAAAATGATTCCCCGAACAAAGCACACAGAACGCCTCGCTCTCAGCGATGTTGCAACCATCACCGGGGTGATCATGGCCACATCTACTGCAGCGTGGTTTCGACCTACATAGGTTAGCGACATGACCAAATCGACAACACTTCCGACATTGGATGGTAGGATAAATGTATTGCTGTACAGGAAGGGATGTGTAACAACAGAAAACTCTCTTGGGCAAAACTTGACCATCGAATGTTATTATGCAAGTTTCAGTAGGTCTCCACTCTGCTATATCTTCTCTCTGCACCTTCCTGTTAATACGACGTACTTTTAATATTTTACCACATCCTGTGGGAACAGACAAGTATGTTATGGCCTCTTCTTCTGTAATATCACAAGGAACACCAGTTACCACACCCATCCTTGTGATATTATAAGTAGGGATTGATGCTGTATAGCCATGTTTTGACAGCAGACTGTTAACTAAAAAGGAGTTGGCATCCTGAGGGGATGTGAACTCCACAGAAACTCGATTCCTACCTACTCTGTTTACGCCACCACGGACTACGTTCGCAACGTGATTAAGGATCAGGAATTTGCCGAAGTTAACAGGGTGTAAAGTGGTGCCTGCATTAATTTGTGTTTCAATACGAGAAACATGAACCAAGTACGGAGCCTTATCCAGCACTGAATATTTGATTCTGCCAATTTGGCTTTTTGGCTGCTTACTTGGAGGTGAAGGCGTAATAATTTCCTCTTGGCCGGGACGTTTACGGGAGTTTTGATATGATTGTGTCACTTCCATGTCCGTGACACTACAGACTACCTCAGCAAACTGCGATAACGGGTTCGGGGTGGGAGGAAAAGGAGTTAGGGAAGTTGGGATGTCGGGAGGATCAGGATCGGGTGGTTTATTTTTATCCATTTTGGATAAAACTAACTACTAACACTACACACCTAGTAGCGAACACAAGGACAACAAACTTAATCTAACACAAGTCCCAAAAGTATTAACAATAACACGGAAAAGCTAAAAAAAACCTCGAAACACACGTGCTACCCAGAACACCCGTGGCGAGCAATAGTCAACGAAAAAACTCAGCAAGTAAATCAAAGATTATTGTACTCAAGACTATTTTCTGTCAATAACAAGCAAAGTTTATTGATAATTAACGTCTAAAAAGACGATAAATCCTAACTTGTTTTTCATATTAGCCGGCCAAAGTGTGAGGCAATTTATGTTAGGTTGTTATCTATGTCACTTCATGTCATTTGTAAATTGTCGGATAATAACTTGACGGGGATACCAGCACTTGATTATTTTTACCCCTAAACGTATTTTTCTTTTTAGGTTTCCGAATGATCCATTTTTTAAAAATAAATGGATTGACTGTACGGGCCGAGTTAACTGGCATCCAAGTCGTTACTCCCGTATTTGCTCACGACATTTCGAAGACAGTTGCTTTCGACAGAACTTAAATCGTACCTACTTAAATCCACGTGCGATACCCACACTTTTCATCCAGGTAAAGTAAATATATTACTTAATTTGATATTAAGTAACTAAACATCAAAAAATTTCAATATACTAACTCATCTTCTTGATTACATTAGCAGTTAAGGCATTCAGTTCGCGCGCGAACACAATCAAATAGTAATAAATACATACGTTACCCCTTATAGATGTTAAAAAAAAAACGTGTTATTAATTTGATATGAATTACATTACTCGTAGTAGACGTACAACCAAAATAATAAGAACGAGATTACCCACACAATGGGGGTAAAAGTCTAAGTATGGCAATATTAAATGCACGAAGTTGTAATGATGTACTTATGTCGAACTATCGCTATCCCTTACCGTTATACGCTGAGGACTTGTCTATATCTATTCTCTGTCTACGACTTCCTCGCATTCGCATCGGGCTGTCAGTCATTAAAAACGCGTTTTGTTACTTTCGATACAAATGACAAATGAATGATATTTTTTTATAAAAGTAAATATTTAACATGAAGATATAATAAAATATTAATTATTAATATCTACAAAACACAAAACGTCAAATAATAAAAAAATTACATCATTTTTTACTTTTAACAAAAATAAGCTTCTTTGTATTAACAAAACGCAGAACAACGCCAGGGAGGGCTTCGGTAACAAACAAACGGATGACGGCTCGTAGCTCGTAGCTCGATGCAAAAAATATAGGAACGCCAATTACGGCTCGTTATTGGTAACTAGAAAAAGGATGGTATATTTTACGTATGACGAGTCGTTTGTTATAGGAAACGGGCATTAAAGGCCTTAATAGCCAAGACAGCAATACTTTAAAAAAATCTGCTCATCGCTGCTGATTCGATAATTCGAAAAAGTTTCAAAATGTCGGTTCAATACAAACAAAACAATTGAAAGCTTACAATTTAAAACTACAAGTTCTGAATGTTAGTTATTTTAAGTGATAATTTTATTATTAAATGTGAAATGATGGCAAATAACCGAGTCGGGCCGACAGTAATTGCCAAGATGTCATAGTGCTAAAAGTTGTTTATGTTGTAGAAGGCAAAATACTCGAATGGAATCATTGTGACTACGCATACGCTTATATTAGAGACCGATGATATGATGATACAGAGACGATGACCTGTTCAGACGATGAGCTGTTGAAAACCATTAAGCAAATTCACTTTGATTAAAATTTGATCCCATAATTCCAAGTGGAATGGATACTGCAATTAGGTGAGTAGTTATTGCTTAAATATGAACTTAATGAATAGGAACACTTACATAAAACCATGTAGATCATGCATTGAACTCCTAAAAAAAGTTATAATTCCAACCTTGGAATAAGTAATATTGTTCCATGTGATGGATGGATTTGGATCAGACACTGGTAACATGCTGTGTGTGTGTGTCTTTGCTGTATTAATAAAAACTAAGAACTGCATTAAATTGAGGTATTTCAATGATAAACGAAGCAGTTCCAAGGTTTTTGAGAAATAGATTTGAATAATAATGATTAATGTTTATGCATTGTTTTCAGCTAGAGGCAGTCGGCTAGCTTCTATCCAGACAATATGTTAGCTAATTTTGCTATTGGCACCATAGCAGAAATTTCAGAATGTGAAACCTGGCAGAGGCAGAAGGCTCAATCTAAAAGATGTATTACTATTTTTTTATTTGCACAAAAATTATTAAAATTGTAATTTTGCCTGATATTGATTTATTTCTGACCCCACCAAGCTCAAAACTTAGGCAGTATTGTATAGATCTGAATAAAGTTGATAACTAGATTAGTGACTATGGGCCTAAATATGTAGGTATGTACATTATAAGGTTTTAATTTTGTGCAGCTATGCAAAACTAATTAGCGACTAAGATTGTGTTGCACAACCATGAAGCATTCATTATAACTTTAGATAATAATAAAATCCTTTTAATTTGTACTATTATATACCACAACTTGTGTGGTGGAAAGATTCCTTCCCCGCACGACCATGCCAAGTTGATGAAACGGAGATTGTCTAAAAAATTTGTACTTGTTACTGGTAAATTACATTGGCAGTTATTGGTTTATTGGTAATTGAGTCCTTGCTGTGCTTGTTCGATAATTTTGAGAAGTATAAAATTTCTAATTATTGGTATATAATAGTACAAATTAAAAGGATTTTATTACCATCTAAAGTTTTAATGAATGCTTTCATGGTCTTGCTAGGAATTACCACACTCAATGACCTACTGTCACAATAAATTATTAATAAGTGGCTGATTAGTGTAAAAAAGTTGCTAGAATAGAAAGAAACTAGTCAGTGAGTCAAATTAATGTTCTTATTCTAAAGATTAGACTGTGCCAATTTAATTAAGTTGTAATGGAGGCCTTCTTAGCTAACATGAAGGTGAAAATGGGAAATAGTAAATCATAATTTATTGAAGTAATAGATAGTGAAAATTCTTTATTTCAAATAGGTATGTACATTCACGGTACACTTGCATAAAAACACAAACATTACCTGCTAGCAAGCAATCAAAATTAAGGATAGGCAAATTATATTGCACAAACAACGGTTTTGCAGCTTTTTCACATTCTAAACAATTTCTTAGGAGTTCATAAATTTAGCCAACTGCACTAAATTATAAATTTTGTCTTCAATAAGCACGTGCGGACGATTAATGTTTTTTCTTCACCACAATAAAGTGTCGTCGTCTAATTTGAGTCGGTTTTCTTTTAATCGTCAATGCTATTTGTCATCAGTTCAGCCAGATCGGAATGAGAACTTTTTGTTAGTGGTAAAATCTGGAAGCTGGTTTTCACTTCAACTTGCATATTACGAAGTAAATAAACCTTCGTTACAACGCCACAAATTTAACGAAGACCCGTTTATACCCTGCTTCCTACAAAATATTAATTTTCAGTCTTATTGTAAATTATTTTACAACTCTCACGGTTTGTTTTGATTGAAGTGTGGCTGTCAGAGCGTTCACTTGTTTTTATGGTCACACATGGCTCACACTTCGGCCGCAGTTTTATGAAATCGGGCTTTTTTATTAATCACTTAAACATAGGTATGTGTATCAGCTAGATTTGTATCTTTGCTAAGTTTGCATGATGTAGCACACTGATAGATACAATAACAAGTTTGTCTTTAGATCCGTACGTTTACACCAACCACATTATTCAAAATATCCTCAATTCCTCAATACCTTATTACTCTATAGTTTGTTCACGTACCGGATGTAGTATCTATGAGTTTGGGTGATCGCAGGTACAGACGCCAGCCAGCACATCAAACTGCCCGAAACTGTAAAATTTTCTCAATCAACCTTGAACCTAATTGCTTCAGGAATAAGGTTGAAAATTTATTGAAGATATTTGACATTTTGTTGTACATTGATCTGCTGGCGTCTGTACATTTAACTGTCAGTGTTCACCCGAATTGATGGACATGGCATGGCCATACATGGCGAGTGTACCGAAATATAACATAGGATGCTGGCTAGTGCTCATGATGTCATGAATCCTTCGCCATATTGTAGGTACTGGTGTGCCAACATATTTTACTGTTGAGACGTATTAATAGTAGTATATCAAACGGACGTGTGTGTGGACTTTGAGGTTTTTTACTGTATTATTTATAATATTAGCGATAATGATTGTTGTAAACCATCACAAACGCTTTTCTCAATATAGCGTCAAGTTATGACGTCAACGTACTGGCCAGTATATTTCGGAACGAATTGACAGTATGGCGGCGTCGGAATTGGATTCATGTCGACATGAGCACTAGTCAGTATACTAGGTTATATTTCGGAACACTCGCCATGTATGGCCCATGGCAGACCATCAAAACGCGTGACGAGTGACAGTTCTATGTACAGACGACGCCAGCGAATCAAGTTACGACAGACTGTCAAATTTCTTTAATACATTTTCAACCTTAGCGCTAAAGTGATTAGGTTCAAGATTGATTGGGAAAAATTTACGGTTTCGGGCAGTTTGATGTGCTGGCATCTGTACCTGTGATCACCCAAACTATTAGACACTACATCCGGTGCGTGAACAAACCATAGAGTAATAAGGATATTTTGAATATTGTGATAGGTGTGCCTACACACACGGATCTAAAGACAAACTTGGTATCAGTGTGCTACAGCATGCAAACTTAGCGACGACACAAATCTAGAAGCTGCTTTTAATATGGCTTACTGATACACATAGGTTAAAATGATTAATAATAAAGCCTGATTTCATAAAAAGGCGGCCGACGAGTTTAATTATTCCACTGAACCGAGTTTTATAATCTTATTTATTTTGTTTAAGCACATTAGGTACCCCTCAATTTATTGATTACCTACTTTTGGAAAAAAAAATGAAGTCAGGCGCAAAAATGACTAATCAAAATATAAAATAACATTTAGGTACTACGTAAATTATCTGAAAGCTTTGAATATGAAATACTTCAATACTTTCAATTATTTTAGAAATGCCCGCGCTGTCATCGGTGGGTGAAGGGATAGTTCGCGTGTTCACCTCACTTGCCTTAAAGTCAGCGGAATACAGTGAAGGGAACACTTCACTCGTTCGAATGATCATTTAGCTATCAAGTAAAAATCAAAGTTTAAAAAAAGAATTCCCGCGGGGAACGTTCGCGTGTTCACCTCACTTGCCTTAAAGTCAGCGGAATACAGTGAAGGGAACACTTCACTCGTTCGAATGATCATTTAGCTATCAAGTAAAAATCAAAGTTTAAAAAAGAATTCCCGCGGGGAACGTTCGCGCGTTCACCTCACCGTCCCTAAAAGTCAGCGGAATACGGTGAAGGGAATAGGTACTTCACTCGTTCAATTGCCACTTAGCTACCTACCTTTCTACACAAGCGCAAGGCAGAGTGATATTAGTTAGATACCTACTCATGTTAGATACCCACCTATGAATCTGTCCGCGATTCAAAAATGTATGGTTGGAATTGTGCACGTATGCGCAAAATGAGGTTTGCGTCGTTGGCCTATCAAGTTTCGTTTTAAAATCGGTTTATTAATTTCCAAAAGTAAGGTTTAGCCAGTATGAAATATTTTGAGTATTAAACGATCTTAATTATTTATTTTTAGACTCAGAAATAACAGTTTTTAATTAATGTGAAATTTTCTATAGCTTTAGCATAAAATATATATGAAAATCAATTAATTAATTAAATTGTTGATAAATTCTATTGTCGATGTCGATAAGATTAGAAATGTAACGTTTCGTACATCCCTAGCGTCACTGACAGCTCACTTAGCCACTCACTTCGCCCAAGCCTTCACTTCGACATGTTTACAGAATCGACCGGCTGAGCATGTTTGCGCTGAAAGAATTCGTGTTATCTTTGCGCACGCGACTGTATCACTTGTTGTGAGTTAAATTAAATTATTATAAAAGTTCTATTTCATTAGTTCTACACTCACCTAATCATGACATAGGTCCTACCTACCTATTACTCATGAAGTAGGTATTTGTTAGGTTTTTAAATAAGTCATGGGGGCTATCAGGATGATACTAAAGCTAAGTAAGGCTTTTGAAGACTTAGCTTCATGAGCAGCATGATCGACCACCCTTCCACTAAATAATTATTTTGTAAGAATCCCAGAAAAGTTAAACATAATATTGTAAGTGAACACCAGTCACACAGATTACTGCGCCAGGCAATACTCCCTGTTACCGTTAATACAACGTAAATAACGGTTTTATTGTCTCAGAGACTCTATTTTGCAAACTTACAAACCGTCGCATTGTCTTGTCCTGACACAAAAGGGTTGCTCCAAGGTTGGTCCTTTGCGAACGTCGCACAATGCGGATTATACAATTTGCATGTTGAGTTTGCAGGGTTCGTTCCGATAATGTTGACTTGTACTAATAATTAAATAAGTAAATGCGTGTCTGAGCCAAATATGGGGTCTCGGGATTACCCGTTACCTGAGTATGTCTGACGACACTGAGAACACCCAGGAATTGTACAAACCCCCAAACTTTACTTTATTTGAATCAACAATGGAAGCTATCCTTGCGAAACTTACAGCAGGTAACAAGCCTGCGATTATTTGTGGGCATTTTTAAATCGTTTAATTTGTCTAATGTGTTAACAGAACCAACTAGGATAACACCAACTTCTTCAACCTGTGTCGATAATGCATTCTGCGATCGTGAATATTTAGATAAAGCAATAGTTAATTACCTTCCCTCTGATCGAAGTGGTCAATTGGTAACATTTAAGTTTAAAGGAGCCTTGGAATAAAATCATATACAATATAGGCCAATTGCAACTGGCAAACTAGCCTAAGTCAATGGTATCTTACAAAATAAGTTAAATGTTCTAGGCCATAACATTGAAGATGCTCATAAATTTTATGATAAAATTTATTTCCAGTGGTTCTAAAGGAATTCAATGCAACTTTTGAAAAGAAGTCTAAGGATACTTTCCCTAAGTATGTATTTAGTGACTGGGCGACTAAAGGCATTAGCATAAGTAGGGAAAGACTATATGAGCTATATGACCTTAATTCTTTTATTAACACTGAATCGTTTTATAAGCTTGTAAAAAAATATTCTAAAGTGTTCAAAAAAGACCTTGCAAGTACAAGGTAGCTAAAGCCAAAAAATAAATATTAGCAACAAGATCAAATCGTCAGAAAATAAAATAAAAACAAATTAGAAAGTTATAAATAAGGAAACAAATAGGAATAAAGCACGAAACACTGATTATTTACTGGAGACTGCACATGGTGCCAAAAGCTCTAATTTAGAAGTCGCTCCAGGTTGTACGGTTAAATTCCAGTTCAAACATATCAACCCTGTGACAGTCATAAAAGCTTTCCGGCAAATCAAAATCAAATTAACCGAAGACATATGGGGAATGTCTATTAAAGTGTGCACGTCCATAATTGAAACTATAGCACCATACTTGGCTTTAATATTTAATTTATGTGTGGACCAAGGAGACTTTCCGGATATAATGAAATATAGTAAGGTTATACCACTATTTAAATCGGGCGACAGCAAAGACACCAATAATTGTAGACCTGTATCTGTATTGCCGGTTTTTCTCAATCAGATTCTCAATCATTTTAACATCAATAAAATCTTACTCGATCAACAGTATGGTTTTACCAGGGGTCGTTGTACGACTGACGCTGGTGCCTCGTTGTTAAAACACATATATGCAGCGTGGGAAGAGGCGCAAGATGCCATAGGAATCGTTTGTGACCTCTCCAAGGCCCTTGATTGTACAAATCACGAAACCTTGCTCCTAAAGCTAGGACATACGGACGAGGTAAACTTGCAAGTCAAGTAAAATCTTACTTAAATAATAGACAGCAGTAAGTTCAAGTAAATGGTCCTTTTCTCTTTCTAGTATACATTAATGATCGACCCCATCTTTTAAAAAAACAACCTCAAATGGTATTATTTGACGTTCTTTTATAAATCTTGACGACGTAAATAACGCCAAATTGAAACATAAACAACAACACGCATTATGATATCTAGACTCATGTTTTATATGAAAATTTATGCAATAGAATAACACTTATCGTATAGAACGCAACTTAGAATAAATGCTTGTATTGCATAGATTTTACCTACGTAGTATTACTTTGCATACGTTGCGTACGTGGGACCAGTTTGTTTCGCGAATGTCATTATCTGTTTCAACCATTGTCATCCCGTTACTATGATATAGCATGAGACTTCGACTCTATATCTCACCTAATGTCTAAATCTATTAAAAAATCAGCTTGGTTTGCTGGAATCGGTTCCGTTATTAAACAACTGTTTGGTAATATGGATGAAGATGACGCTATAAAATACAGTGATGCCATCCATACCTTAGAAAATGATCAAGCTAAGTTAGCAACCTTGATGAAAGATAGCATGTTAGTTACAAAATCTACGTTATCGTCTCTAAAGGAAATAATTGACCAAATTAGTGCAAATGAAGCTAGTTTAAACCATGCTATCGATACCCTGAATCAAGATGTAATTAACATCACTTTAGTAACAGATAAGTTACTTATGAGATCTAAGATATCAGGATTGTCAGATATCTTAGAAAGTACTATGTAAACATTATCATTTAAGTTAGAAGATATTATTAGTGCTATTATGTTTAGTAAGTCCAATATATTATATCCATCTATTATTACTCCTAAGCAACTTTTTGCAGACCTTTTGATAATTATAGTTTTCTACCTAGTTCTAAGCAATTACCTGTACCTCTATTCTTAGATAATATCCACATTTTAGAAAACATATCTGATGTTTCTAGCTATTATGCAGACAACAAAATAATATTTGTGTTACAAATACCTTTAGTAAACACAAAGGAATTTGATTTATATAACACTATACCTTACCCTATTGAACTTAACGATGTGAATAGTACACTATACTCGACATTAATACCATCCACGAAATATATAGACATAACTAAAGATAAGTCATCTTATTGTAAATTAGATTCACTTAACTCCTGTAAAGTTATAAGTATGCAATATTATATTTGTGAAACACCTAGTGTGTATTCCACATCTGCTGTTCCTATATGTGAAAGTGAGATTATTTCTAAAGCTCTAACTTCTGTCCACATATTTGTAATACTAAATTCGTAAACGGTAATTTTGAAACCTTTCATAAATTACATAGAAACCAATGGATATACGTAATAAGTCAAAATTCTAAACTCACAATAGAATGCAACAATCAAGACTTATCTGAGTTCTCTATCCATGGCACTGGAATATTAACATTACCAGAACATTGTATAGCTTATTGTAGAGATAATAAGTTGATACCTCAACATAGTATTGTGATTAAAACAAAACCAATAATATTTCACTTTGAAATAATAAATGATACTTGTTGTAGTCCTACTACCTACCTAAAAGACAATATTAAAGTTCCCTATGTTAACTTAAAAAACGTTAATAATCTGGATTCACTTTTATTAAATTATAATAAAATAACTGATGAAATTAAAACAAATCTCGATGAAGTTATTGAGAAACCTCATATTGTCCTTTACGGTAATTTCTATTCTTATGTAACTATTATAATAAGTTTAGTTACAGTTATAGCTATATCGTATAAATTGTACTGTTGATTTAAAGCATTTAAAACTTCTAGATGTAAACCCAAACCAGATAACTCCATAGAAATGTCATCTCCTGATCCCGAAGACGTACCTGTTCCTCGACTCCGAATGACCTGAACCTGGGAAACCTTCCTAGACCTGGAGCTTCCTTCTCTCCATCGTCAACTTACCTTTCCACCCGTAAGTTTCCTCTTAATCGGGGGGCTGTTATATTCACCCATTGCACCCTTTCTGGCTTAGCCAGCAGCTTACGCTGCATTCCCGTCAGAGTGCTGACACATCACTCCTCCACTACACATACATCCATCCTACTCATCCAGTCAGTCGTCTTCCATCCTTCATCCCGTGCACTCGCGTGTTGCACTCGCGATAATTATTGTAAAAGTTAAATAAATTGTATTAGTTCCTTACAGCTAAAAATATTTCCTTTTTAAAAAGAGTGACCTAAATCGGTTTCTAACAGTTCCCACCAAGCTTCAGTTTTGCGTGTACTCTATCTGATCTGTGATTCTATGAAGACCCGATATAAATCACCACAATGCCAGTACTTATTAGTTTACTGAGCAATAAACAGTCGGTACCTACTCCCTAAAACATCGAAATGACTTGACTCTGTTTGGTTTCCCTCGTCGTCCATACAATGATACACTCTATCTTATCTGTGATTCTATGAAGACCCGCCAGTACTCATTAGTTTACTGGACAATAAACAGTAGGTACTTTGTTAAGTTGCCGTCATTTATTGCCGTATTGTTTCACATTTTGTTGTTTTATGGTCGAGCCCGCATTTACCTCGAGTGTCGGCATTCTTTTAACTGTCGTGATTACCTTGCACGTGGTAATTTCGCCTGCTAGACTCTTGTTAGGATCTATACGTTACTACCTGTGCAACTTCATCTGCGTCAGATAAGAGAGAGAGAAGAAAAATAAAATTTTCTCCGTTTTTGCAAATGTTTCATTGATGCTTCGCTCATAATTGTCTGACTATTTGTCCACACGTGTCAGAATTGCGAAGGGGTACAATGAGTCAGCAGATCCCTCGCTGACTGAAACTGCGATCGGTTCCCGTAATCTAGACCATTCGGCCAAGCGGTCATGCCCATTCACACTTGTGTGCATTGTGCTGTACTGAACAATTTGCCTTTATCGCTATCAAATCGAATTTGACTAAATTGACTGTAGAATTGATTTGAAAGATACGACAGCGCCGCTAAATGGTCCTCGTGGCAGCAATTTGTTGGATTTACAAATTGCGATCGGTACATGAACTGTCGCCGAATTGCTGGCTAATATCCTTTCGTTTGAATAGTTAGCAATGATTTATTTTTCTATACAAATACGATGACAACTTAGGTACTCTATTACAATCTTGTAAACCATTCTCAAAAGCTCAACAGTAGAACAATAATTTCAAGAGCCATAAATTATTGTATTCCAATAAATCACTAAAAGTTCCTACACGCTTTGGAAACGTAGTCTAAATCATCAAGTTTTTATAAAATTCAATTCAGCATCGCATAGGCTTCGAAAGGACAATACAAATTAATCCGTAAAACTTATATATTCTCTTAACAATAAATCTAACTGTACATTAGCTTGTTATCCTTTGCCACAATTGTATGTCGACAATAACCACAACGCGTCACATAGCCCTGTAGCCATGTAGGCGGAACACGTGAACCCCGTGGAGAACGTTCTCAAACAAAGCCCGGAATCAAAGCCTTACCCTCGGTCGCCTCACTTCAGAGCCGGACCCGCTCCAGCAAACATTGCTTTTTTATTTAGGTCTTAACGGAAGTGGCTACCGACAATGTCTAATGATTGTGGGTCATCTTCATTTGTGATCTTTTTGGAGGCAAACCATACACAGGTACCTACAGCCGAAAATAGAACCTCCTCCTTTTTGAAGAAGTTGGTTAAAAAGAGCAGGTACTGTCGTGTGGACCACGGCCTGTGGTCCAAGTGATGCGTTGAATGTCATAGATGCGTTATTGATTGCGTAAATATTTATGTTCTGTTTATTTCTAGTGATTTCCCGATTTTTCTCCGGTTGTACAGCAGTCCCTTCTGTGTGCAGTATGAGAGTAGTTCGTAGTTAATCAAGAATGTCAAATTTCTTATCTGTTAATTGCACGAATTATTTAGATCGATATTAACAAAATGTTTTTTATGTAGATTCTTTTTAGTTTTAATTAGTTTTTTCAGCTATTTCAATTGATCTCTGATATCCTAAACATCCAATCTCCCTTTACAAGTTCAAGTACTCAACTCACTTCTTGCTCTCCCTTGCGGCATAATGTTTGCTTGAATTAGCAGATGCAAAGTTGTCAATGCTCGTCATCGTCTCACGGGATCTGTCGATCATTTACATAAATGATTTGCCAAAAGTGACACAACAACAAATGATTTTGTTTGCAGACGATAGCACTGCCGTAGTAAAATGTTTGGACTTAAATACTTATCAAATTGACATTAATAATACTATTACTGACGTAATAAATTGGCTTAATATACATAATTAAACTTAAGAAAACCAAAGAAATGAAGCTCAAAAAATTTGTGTCAGTTACGATGGCAACGAAATCGAAGAAGTGAAACTAAGTGTGTTTTAGGTATCCATATTGACAATACACCTTATTGGAAAGCTGCTAAAGCATAGAATAGTTATTAAAAAAAAAAAACTGACTGAATCATGCGCGTTTTCAATTGGCTTGAAAATAAGATATAGACGCGTTACTTGTTGCTTATTATGTTCTAGTAGCCTCACTTCTACGATCATCATCTTCTTCCTGCTCTTATCTCATGTTACTTGGAGTTGGCGCTACACGTTTTTTTCTTCCACTCTGCCCTATCTGCCATCAAACTATCACTAAGTCCCTTTACTTTCACATCGCTCCTCACACAATCCACCCATCTTTTCTTTGGCCTTCCTCTTCCTCTCCATCCATTTACATTTATATTCATTATTCGTTACATGTATTTCATCCCTTCTCTTCACATGACCATAACAAGCCTCACTTTTACGATACGGAATTGTTTTTTGGGGTAATTCCCCGGGTCAAGGATTACTGTTCAAGGCACAAAAAAGGTGCATTAGAGCCATGTGTGGTCTGAAAACAGATAACAGCTGTGCACCACATTTTAAATCATTAAAAAGCTTACGCTACCGGCGATTTCCATATTAGAAATTAGTATCTTTGTCAAAACAAATCCCAACCTCTTCGAAAAAATGACAGTACAAAAATTCTTTGAGTAATTAATTATAAGTGTAAAACTGCATTATTAAACAAGAGTGTCCTGAGTATGGCTCCACGCATTTATAACAAAATTCCAGACTTAACTCTTGCACAATTTAAGCAAAAAATAAAATTGTTCTTAATTTTATCAATTAAGAACAGTTTTATTTTTTCAATTTATGTTCATTATTGAAGAATACTTAAACGACGAAATTAATTAAGAATTACAATGATAAATACGAGAACTATTGAATTATTATTGTTTTGTTATTTTTGTTATATTGACTTAGATTCCTTTTTAATTTTTGAGGTTTTAATAATTCCTTATTTAGGTCTGACATAATTGGAGTATTAAATTATTCACCGTGTAAAAGACATCGTAACGCAAACTTCGGGAAAAGGCACGATACGATATGGCTACGCCGTGGCGTATCGTAGCATTTCCTGCCGGCTGAAGATATCGCGCTAAGCTGTGGGTTGCGGTATTTTTGACTAAGTCTGTCCGTCTGTCACAGCTTGATAAACCAAGAACAGTTTTAGATGACGTTTGTTCAACTATTTTGCCAATAAGGAAGAAATAAAAATGCCTATTTTTTTTTTGCAACAGCGACTGAATGCAGTTCTTAAAAACTCAAAGTGGTGGGCCCACTAGGGCATGTGGAGTATTATATGAAAGCACGTTATTTGCACATTTAAAAATTTGTCTGCTTGTCCGTGTGTCAACGTTGATTTTCTCAGGAACAGGTGGACCTTGAAAGTTGAAATTTATACCAGATACTGAGGTCTATAGTCCCTATTAGGTCCTGAGTGAGCACGATAAAAAGATATGGGCAAATTTAAACTATCGCGAAAACTTTTAGTACCAAAATTTACCTTAATTTTCAACTTTTTTTTTTCGTTATTATCCTTTTCTTTGTGCTATAAAACCTTGCTTTAAACCAAAGTTGACAATTCTAGGTCAGCCGATCATCCAGAAGTAGTTCCCGTTGACCTAGAATCACGATATTTGGCAAGTTATACCGTCTTATTCTAAAAGTATAGGGAAAAGTCTGCAAACTATTCTATGTGATACAAGTTTATGTAGAGATTACAGGAAAAATAAAATCGTATCTCTAAATAGCACACTTTTTCAGAAATCAGCAACAAAAATTACATTAGTTCCACTAGCGGTCAAGAGATGGCCCTGCTCTAAAACTGCAATAAACTCCGCAGTGTTAAAATTTGAGTAGAAGCTTCACCGATGACAATTTAAAATCATGTCATGTTTTATAGGTTGGAACGGAACACTCAGTGCGCGAGTCCGACTCGCTCTTGACCGTTTTTTTTGTATTAAAAGGTATTGCAAGGCTCGCGTTTGACCACTATCTCATCCGATGTAAGCGGTTATGTGGCCGATGATGAAGGACGCTTGCTTCATCATCATCGCCGAAAGACGTCCACTGCTGGACGGAGGCCTCCCCGCGCGTATCGCCACTACAACTGGTCCTGTGCGTCTCGCATCCGTCGGCTACACGCAAGCAAACAAACAAACTCTTCAGCTTTATATATTAGTAGGTATAGATGCTCTCATGATATTCCGAACATTAGGTATCTTTACCAACATTTATTATGAAAT
Source organism: Lacanobia oleracea (assembly GCA_950371165.1). NCBI lineage: Eukaryota > Metazoa > Arthropoda > Insecta > Lepidoptera > Noctuidae > Lacanobia > Lacanobia oleracea. Next base: position 25,580,460 of record OX493396.1, read on the forward strand.
TGATTTTACCATTCACTCCACATGCTCTACAAAGATTACAAACTGGCCATCTACATTGATATGTCAATCAAACCCCTGTACAAGCACCTCGTAACTCGCAGGCTTATGCGAATCGAATCGTGCGCCTCCACGATGCTCACAATTGATACAATGTATTACGGCAACGTCGCGAAACCTCCTTTAATACCCAATACTGTTAAGTATTGGGTATGTACGTTTTATTTTAGCCCTTTTTGATCCCTCAGAACAAACAACTTCTTTTTTGTCGCCCATCTTCTTAACTCCAACGTCATAAGACTCAACATCGTATAGCATTGTGTTAAGTTGTGGTGTTTTCGAACCAAATCTTCATTGAAAAGTTAATCCTGTCTGATAATATGTCCTTAGCACCTAATTTTTATTGTGAAACTTGGGCATTTTGAGTTTGTAACGATATTTATTTATTTTATTTGGCTCCTCAACAATGAGTACACCACAACATTTCCAAAAAATCATTCCATACCCAAGTTTAAGTGCCTCATCACTTAAAGAGGAGCACCACATGCACTATACTGCACTGCACTGATATGCAAAGATGACGTCGATATTTTAACAATGCTGCACTGTTTTATACAAGATTACTTTTGGAAATGGCCCATGAAATAACTAGGTTAGGTACGGATAAGCAACATGGTTCCATAAAATATGTTTTTATGAAATTATTTTTCTGTTGAAATATTCAGCAAAGTTTTCTAGTACTCTAAAGGAAATCAGAAAGAAAACATCTTCTCTACATAAACATGTTTGTAACATGACATCGCGCCTGTACTCCCCAAAGTTAAATCACAGAGTGTTCCATCACCTAGTACCCACACGCATTTCGCCGCTTTAAGCCCCATGGACTAGGAGGCGAGCCATTGCAACTAATTTAGATTCCTAGCTGCTACTGAGAAATTCCTAATGGATAATGTGATTTGAATTTGGAACTCAACTTGGAGACCGACGGGACCTCTCGCGGCCACCTCATTTCATGACTTGCCAACTAATTTATCGCAGTTGGTGTGAAAAGTAAAGTAAGCTCCTCAGGAATGTAGTAATAATAATGAAACTCTTTATTATATAGATAATAATAGTTATACGAGTACTAATAATGATTGACACCAACAACGTCCATGTCTTAAAAATAAATCGGCTCTATGACCGAATTGACTCAGTTTGAAACTCGAAACAATTGGTTGAGATTAAAAACTAAGCTTTCTGCGAACTAAGCTAATAAGCTGCTGAGGTAGGTAGGTAATCCGATACGGGCAAATCCTAACTTTGTAAAAATTAGGTAAAACTACAACCTCTCGTTATATTTCAAACCAAAATATATAAAACGACACATCGTTTATTTGTATATCTTGCCGTGTGACATAAATATAGCATGAAGAGTCACGCTATATGTGCGAGCAGTCGCGCGCGCTGTCCAACACGATCACAGTCCTATTGGATGACGCACTCGCGGCGCCTGCGCAAGCCACGCCTTCTACACGCGCGGTGATAGCTTTGTGAAGAAAACGGACCGGGACTGACTTGTATAGTGGAATTAGCGATAGCTACCTTATTGTCTCATTGAAAATATCTAGCAGTGACGATTTTAACAGTAACGGAGTTCGGCCGCCGAGCCGACTGAAAAGTTGCAACCGTTGTTTTTGTTGATGCAGCGTGGCCGCTCAACGGTCATCTTAAACCAAAATTAAATAGAACTGCAAGAAATGTTATAGGTTGTAGTATGAAATGTTTAAGTGCCTAACTAAGCAGTAAGTATTCAAAACCTCAATCAGAGTCCATTTACTAAAAAGTTCAGTTAATATAAATTATATGTAACTAGGTACACGACTACAACATAACATAAACTTAGCAACATTCTCTCGACCAATCACGTGGCTGAGAAATGTACACGTTGTGCAACGAACGAGCCTCAAGTGTAGGAGAGGCGGTGTGAATGGAAGCTGTGCAACCAAACCTAAAAGGAATTGCTATAAAAAGGCCCCAAAAGAGAGGATCCCGAATATGGGCTTGTTTTTGGTTGATATGAAACTGCTTCGTTGCCTCGCTAGAAGAACCAGATCTTGCAATAGCTTGGTAAGAGGTACTTAGGTGTTAATTTCATAGTAGCAGCCTGCACCAAAAGCCAACACAAAAATAGCATATTCCTTCACAATTAAAAGGAATTTCAGAACTAGTGCTTCTTATGTTTAAAAAAGACAGCCGCTCGACTAGGTACCTGAAAACATGCATTGAACGCTGTTAATATCTATAGGTATAGATTTTCTCTTTGAAAATGTGCTTAGGATTTAGTGAACCTTCTAAAAGAATTGTGTAGATAAGTTGGAATCAGAATTTGTGAAAGATAAATGAGCGAGATATGGACCCAGAAGTTGAGTTCTCAATCCTCACATAGAGGATTGTGGGCCCACCTGTATTTGATAAACTATGGACGCCACAGAAAAATCTTTCTGCCAAAATCTAAGCTAATGCCAAACAAAATTTGTGAAAACAAGATATTATCGCAAACACTGTCTACAATCCAAAATGGGCCCTTAATCCTCACACATGTAAAAGTTTAATACACAAATAAAATGAAACTATTAAATTACAGCTGCTGTTTCAAGTTCTATATGCTACTAAATAAATTGTGAAAATTTGTGAAAGCAAGAACAGGTCACCATTTCTTGTTATTTCGGACCCTCAATTCTCCTTTTCTTTTTGTTTTCGTTTTCGTTTTATTACGATTAACGTAGGTATGGCAGATAAGACAAACACCAAATGCTCTCTTCTTGTGAAAAATTTATGCAACAAATTCGATACTAGTAGGAAATTGAAAATGAGCTTTATTCGAATCGACTTTTTTCTCAGGTGTCTACGGTCGCTTGAAGCTGTGAAAATACAAAGTTTTAAGTTAACAAAAAAAAATACGGACGCTCTTATGATCCAAATACGTATAGGTACTCGTACCTAATGTAGGTACTAATTATTCTGCTGAAGTTGCCTTTTTGGACCTGCTGTATCTTTAGACATTGAGAACTTTTCTTTTAAAGATTTCTGTATTTTTTAACCGACTTCTTCGAAAAGGAGGAGGTATCATTTTTTTTTTTAATTTCGGTAGTCGGTGTTCAAAAACGAAAAAACCAACCAAAAACACCGACTTCCTAAATTAAAGTTATTTTTTATTTTGTAGTGTTTTGTTTTTGGAAGTCTGTTTTATTTTTTTGTTTAAAAGTTTTTCTAAATTCCTTTATGTACCTACTGTGCTGTCATTTATTTTTATGCTATAGGTACTAGGTCCCTTAGGAACATACTCCCGGGATAAGAGTAGCCTTTGTCCTTTCTCAGGCACAAAGATATGAAAAAGCACAGATAGTCTAGAGACTATCTCTGTACCAAATTTTATTTAAATCAGTTCAGTAGTTTTGGCGTGAAAGCGTACAGACAGACAGACCGACAGGTAGACAGAGTTTTTTTTATGGATGGGAAATCATCAAATAACTCCTCCCGCTTTGGGTGAAGCAAGAGGGAGTGTCAGACTCTTACTGACTAACCCATCCGTGTTCCTCCTGGTGCCCTTTGCGTTCCAAGGCTACGGCACCTCTTTCGAACAGATTCCGCAGCCCCAGCAGGCACCTGCCCTAGCAGGCCCCGTCTTCCACGCTGACTTATCTTTGAGGCGTGCTGGGATAGATAGAGTTACATAATTATATAAACGTTCTGAAGTGACTTTACTGTCCACTCGGAAAGGTAGATTTTTATGAAGAAGAATGGACAAGAAACTCCATAATGGACAAGAAACTCCTATTTTCAAATAAATCTATTACAATATTTGGTAAGTATACATTTTTTTTTATATGTGAGGTTTAGGTAATAACATTATTTTTATTTGTTGTTACTACATAAGTACTTGCAGTCTTTAACTTAAAACTACTTCATAATTTGCAAATTGTTTCTTAAATGAATAAAAAGTAATAACGCGCACAGCGCGGCGCACGCGCGGGCTGTTGCCCAGCACCGCGCCGTCATTCCTCTCCACCATCACTCGCAGCGCGTTTCGGGAGAACTCCTTGAAGTCCGGTTCGTCGGAGAGGGTGTCGTGACGCTGTCGTATGGTGCGGCGGCGGAGGAACTTGAACATACGACATTTGATACGAATTGGCCTTTTTAGAGCCGCAGTACAAACTGAAACAAATATGTATTTCATTTGGATTTGGTAGATAGGAGTAAAGTTTACATCAAGTTTCGCATTTTAGAAAATTTCTATCGTGACAAGAGATAAAAACATCGACGATGTTACTTGTTGTTATCACAAGCAAAATAATAACATTTACTCTATTTCAATTAGGTAATGACTTTGTTGTTCACCTCATATTTAGTTATCTGTGCAAATGACCAAGTTAATCATAACCTACCTAGAGCTAATTCTCAGTAATGATATACAAAACATTTCGCCCAAATTAATTAGTTAGTTAAGTAATCACTTTGTTTTTCACCTCATTTTTAATTTTCAATGCAAATGACTTAAAAGTTAGCTCTAGTAATTATCTATTTGTTTTGTAAATCCTTTCATGTCCTAACATCTGAGGTCGTAAACAAGTTACGGTGTCAACAATATTGTGTTGTACCAACTGAGCTTTGAAGATGTTTTGCTAATCATGTTAAGAAAGTTGCTGGTCACAAGATGCGTGACTAAAAAATTTGAGGTTTATAATTTGATAATACAAAGTTTTCCTTCTGATAGATATCCTAAGTCTAGGGTGTCAATGATATCATGTCACCGGGTAAACTAATTCATTTTCAATCATTTGTTTATGACAAAGTCGTGATTATTTATGTAAAACACCCTTACCTACGTGAAACATGACAACGTCGCATTTTCTTAGCTTCAATATGAATGATTGATTTGAATGAACATGATTTACTCGTAATTGTCAATTAAACTTAGATACGTCACATGGAGAGTCTAGTTTTTGTAGTATATCTTCGAAAATATCTATTTTTGGAACAATTGTTCTAGGACTTTTTGTATTACCTACTGTTACATGTAGAATGTAACCTTAGTTATAGGATATCAAAAGGAACACGTTCTATGCCGACTTATATACTAGGTAATGACATTGAAATAGGTACCGGTTCTTGTTCTTAGGTTTGGTCCTTTAGTAGCCGTATAAATATATAGGAAGGGAAAAGACACTGACATAAAAACATTTCTATAAAATAAACCTGTTTTCATTTAGATCCGTGCAGCCATTCTGACGTGGTTTAGTAACAAACATCCATCCAAACTCATCATCATCATCATCAACTGCCTTTTCCCAACCATATTGGGGTCGGCTTCCAGTCAAACCGGATTCAGCTGAATACCAGTGTTTTACGTGGAGCGGCTGCCTACCAGACCTCCACAACCCATTAACTGGGTAACACGGTACTTCTTGGCAAGACTGGAGTCAGATTTACTGGCTTTTGACAATCTGGAACGACTGCCAAAGATCTATCTGGTATATTAAGATGGTCACCCATCATCAGACCAACCTTGGCAAGCGTTGCTTAACCTTAAAGATCGACCCGTGCGGCTGTTATTATTTAGCCATGAGCTCCATCCAAACATCCATCCAAACTGTCGCATATTATGTATTACAACAGTACAGACGCCAGGCGCCAGCACATCAGCTACTCGAACTTGTGAAATTTTCCCAATCAACTTCGAACTTAACCGCTTTAGTGATAAAGTTGGAAAATTATTTTGACAGATTGTTATAGCTTAATGAGCTAGCGGCTGTACAAACTGATACAAATCTTTACTTGATTTAGTTAGAAGTAACGTTGCCGTCGCTCGTTCGATGGTCGAGAGCGCCGAGTCATGGAATGCGGTGAACTCTTTTTGCGAAATCGTGATTTCGCAGAAGGAGGCTGCGGAGAGGGAGAGGGAGGCCGTGGCCACTCTCCCGTGCCGCAGCAGGCGAACCGGGCGTTGGCGGAGGGCGGACAACGTCCTCTTCCAGCCCCCGTAGAAAGGTCCGGAGAGACGGTGGACTCGGGGTCGTCCGCCGTCCCCAATCCAGCAGGACCCGAGACGGTGGCGCGTATTTTTCCAGACGCGCCCCTACTCGACGATGCGGGGCGACCTTGCTCCTCCTGCGGGCCTGAGGTGGCCCGCGAATGCGGGCACTAGCCGGGGATTATGGAAGGCGTACTAGCTCTCACAATCCTCGGTCAAGTGTGAGATGGAACACCGGGGTGGTTTTTAGTCAGTAAGAGTCTGACAGACCACTTCGCCCACCCCATGCGAGGGACATCCATGAGGATTTTCCACCCCGGCAACAAAGAAAAAAAAGAGTTATTAGCGTTAGTACCTAACATTAAGAGCAAGTCCCGCATTTTAGTAGATAATATTCTAGGTATCGTGGCAACAAAAATGCAAAATATCGTCGATTTTGCTTTTCGCTATCGTCTGACAAATATTTGCTTTACTCTTATTAGCTAAGCACTTTGTTTTTCACCTCCTATTTAATAATCGGCGCAAATGACTTTAAAGTTAGCAATAATTAACTTTTAATTCGTTAATCAGGGACGTAAATAAGTCTTGATGTCGACACTCTTTGTATTTCGCTAATCATGTTTCGAAGTTGCTAATCACTAACAGAATTAAGTGACGCATGAAGAGCTTACGTGACTACCTCATACATATGAGGTCATTCGGGCGCACATACATATGTGGCGGAGCGCAGCGCAGAACATATTCCACTGTTGAACTATTATCGACATTATTATCATTGAAATAATATCTAAAATCAATTAACACAGCAAATATTCTAGAAGAGCATCGAACCGACTACGTATTAATTGATTTCACATGTTTTTTGAATGAAAATAAAGGCGATAATAATTTGACGGTGGAAAATTCTCTGCGCTTCGCTTATTGCGCGCTGTATCAGCGCTTCTCACTATTAGTGAGATTTATGTTTCATTAAAGAATCAATAACAAAATCAAATATTTAAAAATACGGATAGATATTAAGGATAAGAAGGCAAAGTAGCTCTCTCTGCAGAACTTTTGTTTCAGACTCACAGTCCATGAAATACCTACTTACTAATAAATAAGTTTTAGTTGTAAATATAAACGAAGGTATTATAGATCAAATCCCGATAATTTGACCCTGTAATAATATTAAATTTAAAACTAGCCATTTTTTTAAGGATGGGAAATCATCCAGTGACTCCTCCCGCTCTGGGTGAAGCAGGAGGGAGTGTCAGACTCTTACTGACTAAAACTCATACATGTTCCCATCCGTTTTCGTGTGAACAAAGTCCGCAGCCATAGAAACATAGGCACATCAATTTGTACAACGACGAAATTCTCACACAAACTCGTACCTACGTAATGGAACTACTCTCCAAACGCAATGTGGACACAAACATCAACATAAAACGTTTGGGTAAAGTAGCAACATACTAACAACAAAGGCTCGCGCCGACCACAGCCTACCTGAAGTCAGTGCACCAAGCGACCAGAAACGCCCTTTTACAATACGGGTGCATTATGTTTAAACGAGGTAGGTAGCCATTTTTATGACTCCTTTAAAACTTACAGACCTTTTTGGTGATAAGGATGTTTGCTCAATTGTATGGCCATGTTTTATTGCAACTGCTTGTAAAGGTGGCAAATTAATTCCTTCTTTGTTTTAGTTTTCTAGAAAGTGGCAGGTTCGGATTATTTGTTCACAATCAGGAGTTTGAAATGCTTTGCTCAATGTGTTTCGGTGTTGCTAAAGCGTTTCCTTTGAAGATTAAATCTTTTTTAAGACATTTACTACAAAAGGGAGAGTCGAGCAGTTCATGGTCCCAACAGCATCAAATGTTTTACGGTTTTTTTTTCAACTTTATAACGGAAAACTGTAATAAGCACCTAGTAACGAGACAGTTATTCCCGCTTTAACCTCCATCACAATTTAAAAAGTCATAAGCAGACAAAAACAAAATCCATTGATTAATTAAAGTAGCATATCCCCATTCACGGGACCACCGTGACATCATAACCGCAGTAAAGAATTGCATGCACAATGTGACTGCCGGACGTCAATTGCGACATTATTAGCACGGCCGCGTCTTAATTATATCGCTGTGTCGGGACATGCGCGTTAGTGCACCACTGACATGTTACGGAAATGATTTCTATGAATAAATAATTTAAGTAACGACTGTGTCTGTCGGTTGGTGAATATATTGGAAATCTGCTGTCCAGTTAAATGTATTTTTTGGGTAATTGGGATTTCCTTGAATCTTATATTTTATGAAAATGTTAATGTTTACTGGTGGTAGGCTTCGTCCGATGGCTTGTGACCACCTACTGGACAAAGACGTACCGCCAAGCGGCCTAGCCTTGTTCCGGTATGATGCCCAGTGTAGCCAGTACAGAGGAGTTGGGTTGAAATAGTTGTTCCAATGCAGGCAGACCGACCAGGCTCGCGTTGATATGGGCGTATCGGGAGACTAGTCGCGGAGGGTAGCGGGATCCGAGGCACGGTGCGCCGCTGGCCGACCGCAGTTAGTTGGGGGCCCAAGTAGTGTGCTCAGAGCGTGCCTGAGGGTAGCAGTATGGAACCTCATTTCACTTCCTTCTCCTCTCCTTCCTTTACTCAAACTTATGGCCAAAAGGAACAAAAGAAGAAAAGTCGTACAGCGGCAGCACGTCCTCCACCACAAAGTGTACCTCAGCAACATACGAGGCCTGCACTCAAATCTCGCCGCAGTCCTTCACCACCTGGAGACTGAGAAACCAGCACTCTTGTTCCTTTCCGAGACGCAGATCAGATGTCCGTCAGACGTGTCTTACCTTTCGTACCCAGGGTTTACCCTGGAGCACCATTTCAACCCACGTGCGGGCGTATGTATGTACGCCCGTGACGACATCTATTATCGGCGTCTCCGTAATCTCGAGGACTCCAGGTTCTCAACGCTGTGGTTTTAGTGGACACAGGCCTGGATAAAATTGTCTACGCTTGTGTCTACCGTTCGCACAGCGGTGATTTGGAGACAACTGAGCTCACACAGCACCTGAGTGAGGCGGCGAATGCGGCTCAGCGACGGTACCCTTCTGCCCAATTGGTGTTACTAGGGGACTTCAACGCCCACCATCAGGAGTGGCTCTTCCCTTACCAGTGCACAGACCATGCTGGACGAGAGACGCGAAAGCTAGCGCTTGCGTTAAATCTTACCCAGCTGGTCCAGGGGGCAACGAGGGTGCCGGATGTTGATTCGCACACTGCCAATTGCTTGGACCTTTTGCTGACAACAGATCCAGACCGCTATTCGGTCTCGATTTTTTCGCCACTGGGTAGTTCCGACCACTGTCTGGTGAAGTCTGTATCCGTATACTCCCCGCCCGATCCTAGCCCAAGAGGCACACGGCGGGTATGGCCATACAGGTCAGCTGATTGGGATGGCATGCGATCTTTCTTCGCATGTTATCCTTTGCAGCCTACTTGCTTTTCTCCGACTGACGCTTCGTCGTGCGCAGACGCCGTGACGGATGTGTTGCGGAGGGGAATGGAGTATTACATTCCGTTCTCTGACATAACAATGTCTGACGAAGCTCGTCCATGTTTTGGTGCCGAGTGCAATCGCGCTGGTGCGCTTAAGCACGCGGCGTACCTGGCATGGGTCGACGCTTGCACGCGCAAAGCAAATGACGTGACTCGGAAGAAGAGAGCCTTCAACAGGGCTGCCAAGTCCTGCAAGAAGATGTTGCGGGGGGCACAGTTTGACCACATCAGCCGAATAGGGAACAAACTTGCTTCATACCCATCAGGTAGTAAGGCTTTTTGGTCCCTGGCTAAGTCGGTCGAATCGAACTTCTACCGCCCCTCACTACCACCACTGCTGAGACCTGACGGGACGCTTGCCCACTCCGCTGAGGAGAAAGCGAACTTGTTTGCGGAATCTTCGCATCTGGATCCTGGTGGCGCGAGGCCCCCTGCTTCTCCTGGTGGATGCAAGTCGAGCATGTCGAACATTCGCATTCATCAGAAGGACGTCCGTAGGGTACTGCGTAACCTAGACGTGAACAAGGCTAGTGGCCCCGACGGGACACCGGCAATTGTTCTGAAAACTTGTGCGCCTGAGTTGTCTCCGATCTTGACACGCCTATTTCGCCTTTCGTTTGAGACTGGAAAAGTGCTTTAGGCTTGGAAGCAAGCTAACGTGCAACCCGTGCCCAAGAAAGTCGTGCTAACCCGTCGAGTTATAGACCCATCTCGGTAACGTCCAAACTCTGTAAGACTTTGGAACGCGTGCTGAATCATAAGCTCCTGGCGTACCTAGAAGCGAATGATATCCTTAGTGACCGACAATACGGGTTCCGCCGAAATCGGTCAACTGGGGATCTTCTAGCGTATGCCATTCACATCTGGAGTGAAGCTATAGAGAAGCAAGGGGAGGCACTAGCGGTCTCCCTTGACATCTCGAAGGCCTTCGACAGGGTCTGGCACGACAGCCTTATAAGTAAGCTTCCTTCCTTCGGTCTGCCCGCCGGTTTGTGTGATTAGATCGCAGATTCAATACATTCATAATGCGTACAGCTAAGGAGTGGAATTCTCTGCCGGAGTCTGTGTTTCCCGATAGCTACAACCTGGGAGTCTTCAAGTCAAGAGTGAATATGTTACTTCAAGGCAAGCGTGCTCCATCTTCGACCACATCATCGCTTACCATCAGGTGAGATGGTGGTCAAGCGCGTGCCTATTAATAGTAAAAAAAAGGAAACGATTGCAAACCATTCTGAATTCAAGCGCTAGTTTTCCAGAGATCGATATAGCTATGTTTTTCGACCTAACCAGCTTTTCAAGCTATTTCATTTTTTTAGGCGTGAATAAGCCTGTTGGGGTCCTTCTTGACATCTTTTATACTACATGGTCGTAGCGTAAAAAATGGTAATAACTGTGGCCATAATTGGTTTTGTTTCAGTTATGGCCATAATTATTGCCATATTACAGTAAAGTGGCCATAGCGTTAGAGGATATAATGATCTTGACTTGATTAAACTCGTAGAGGTTTCTTAAAGTGTTCCTACTATTAAGTTCTTCAACCTAAACGGTTGATCTTTGTATGATCACATTCGGAACTACTACGTATTTTTAACGATTTAAGGGGTTCCGTTCCGAACATCCGTAAAAAACAGAACCCTTATAGGATCACTCTCCGATCATCCGTCTGCCACAACCGATGTTTTTCCGGATCTACTTTTACGGACCAATTCTGTTAAAATATGATCCAAACACGGACGCGTTACATAAATAAATATTTTTACTATGGTTCATTTTTAGGGGTAAAACCCGAAAATTAAATGAAAAAGTTTGAAACTGTGTGTCAAATCAAATGGCATACTGCGAGGGTTTTAATAATATATTTTTTACATCATTTTCAAATAAAAATGTTGAAGTAATTCAAGATATTAGACCAAAAATGACCGATCCCCTTTCGCTTATCTCCGGAACTACTGAGCTTGATGTTAAAAAAATGCAGATAATATGTAGTTATATTCCTAAAGATTACAGGAACACTTTTCTTATTACAAAATGTTGTGCAAAAATACTTCAGATAAACATCCATCCATCGTAAACTTTGTCTCTGTCATCTCTGACCTAGACTAGAGCCAAGAGCCAGTCCATCACTAATAAAAAAACGGCTATCTTAATTCACAATGTGCCATTAAATCAATAAACGTTTTTACAAACTGGAACTTCTGAGAAAAATAATTACAAACATGTGAATGAACGCAGAAAAATGTAGCATTGGGAGATTCGAAAAGCCGAGGCCTGTAGCACAATGTCGTACCGTAGCGCTACGTTGCTACGCCGTAGCACGATGTGGCTACGCCGTGGCGAATCGTAGCATTGCGTGCCGGCTGATGATATCGGGTTAAGCTGCGGGTTGCAGTCCGTATGAATGTCGTTTTTGACTAGGTCTGTCCGTCTGTCACAGCTTGATATCTCAAAAAATGCTAGTGCTATCTACTTAAAATTTGGAACAGTTTTAGATGACGTTTGTTCAACTATTTTGCAAATAAGAAAGTAATAAAAAAGTCTATATTTTTTTTTGCAACAGCGCGTGAATGGGGTTCTTAAAAATTCTAAGTGTGGCCACTGGGGAGTATTATATGAAAGCACGCTTTTTGCACATTTTAAAACATTTTACTTTTTTTTACGGTACCTAAAAAGAAAAAAAGGAACCCTTATAAGATTACTCTCTTGTCCATCTGTTTGTCTGTCCGTGTTTCACCGTCGATTTTCTCAGGAACAGGTGGACCTAGAAAGTTGAAATTTATACCAGATTCTGAGATCTATAGTCCTTATTAGGTCCTGAGTAAACGCGATTCAAAGATATGGACAAATTTAGAATTTCATGAAAACCTGTAAGTACCAAAATTTACCTTAATTTTCAACTTTTTATTATTTTTCGTTTTTTTTTCCTTTGTTTGTGCTATAAGACTTTGCTTTTAACCAAAATTGACAATTCTAGGTCAGCCGATCAACGAGAAGTAGTTTCCATTGATCTAGAACCACGATATTTGGCAAGTAATACCGTCTTATTCTACAAGTACACGGGAAAGTCTGAAAATATATATTTGTAATTTAATCAAAAAAATAAAGTGTTTATTTAAAGTAATTTGTAGCTACAAATTTGCACGGAACCCTCAGTGGGCGAGTCCGACTCGCACTTGACCGGTTTTCGACTTTTGACGAAAAATTGTACCACAGGCCCTTATCTCCGAGGTTTGCATAAAGAAAAAACTGAAATTATTCTATGCGATACAAGTTTACCTATATCATACCTCTAAAGAGCACACTTTTTCAGAAATCATGAACAAAAATTACACACACCATATGAAACTGCAATAAACACCGCAGTGTTAAAAGGCTTCGCCGATGAAAGTTTAAAAACATTTCATGTTTTATATGATTGTATGGAGCACTCAGTGCGCTAGTCCGACTCACTCTGGTCATGGTTAGTCATAGAGAACATTTCTAAAAAAAAAATATTTTTTTGCAATACCTTAATGTACCTACTGTGCTGTCACTTAGTTATAATGCTTTATTTAATACATTGCAGATTGTAATACTTTTACAGCTTTAGGGTTCATTGAAGATAACTTGTCTTATAGAAAGTGTAGAGTGTGTACCTATGTGTAGTGGTGTTTAGGGACTCATAACAAGAAAAGATAAAGTAAGGTAATAACATTATTTTTATTTGTTGATATTACATTAGTACTTGCAGTCTTTTACTTAAAACTACTTCAAAATTTGCAAATTGTTACTTAAATTACATATCAGTCTGTACGTATCCATAAGTTACATACCTATTAAGATCACTGCACAATATAACTACAGAGGTAGATACAAGTTTTACAAACATTTGTACTAAAAGTAACCTAATCTATTTACATTACTACTCTGTCAAGAAAGTACCGGGAAAAGATCAATAATACACAAAATATCTGTTATTCATCCAAATTTATTTTATCACCTTCAAAGTATGCTCCTTTAGAAACGATACACTTGCGCCAACGAATAATCCATTCATCAAAACATTTTTTAAACGCTGCTTCCGGAATTGAGTTCAGTTCTCGCCGCGAATTCTCCTTTATGTCTTCTATCGATTGAACACGGGTGCCACGAAGTGGTAATTTGAGTTTAGGAAAAAGAAAAAAGTCAGCAGGAGCCATATCTGGTGAATATGGTGGTTGCTGGATGGTATTTGTTGAGTGTTTGGTTAAAATTTCGTTCACAATGATAGCCTTGTGCGAAGGCGCATTGTCGTGGTACAAAATCCAAGAATTTTCTTTCCACAAATCTGGCCATTTTCGTCGAATTTGCTCTCTTAAACGCCGCATAACGCTCAAATATTATTCTTTATTTACCGTTAGACCTTCCGGTAAGAATTCAGAGTGCACAACACCGCGATAGTCAAAGAAAACAGTCAACATGACTTTGACTTTTGATCGACTTTGGCGTGGTTTTTTCGGTTTCGGTTCAGTTGGAAGGCGCCACTCCGAAGCTTGTTGACTAGTTTGCATGTCAAACTCGTAAACCCACGTCTCGTCACCAGTAACAATGCGTTTCATGAATGTTGGGTCCGAACTGACTCGTTCTAGCATGTCCTCAGCGACTTTCATGCGATTGAGTTTTTGGAGAAAATTCAGATCTTTTGGGACTAGCCGAGCAGCAACATGTTTCATACCCAAATGATTAGTTAAAATGGTACGGATCGACTCGTGAGATACAGAAAGTTCGGCGGCTATCTCTGTCAGAGTTGAATGGGGATTTTCAGTCACTATTTCCTTCACTTTTGCGATGTTAACTTCAGTTGCAGACGTTGACGGCCTACCAGAGCGAGATAAATCTTTCATCACATCTCGACCGCTTTTGAACGCTTTGAACCACTTATAAGCACGAGTTTTTGATAAAGTCGATTCACCGTAAGCCTTCTGTAACATTTTCAGTGACTCCGAACACGAAATTCCATTGGCGATGCAAAATTTAAGACAAACTCTTTGTTCGATATTTTTGTCCATTATGAAATTCGCAATACACACTATATATGATATTACTAAAACCAGCACTGTATTTAATATAAATAACAGATGCAACTCAAACTCCGTGCCAAAATGGAAAACAGTTGTGCCAATCTAACAACTACAAAAAAAATCAAAAATTTGAATTTGGAACCATAAACAAATCATCCATTCCCGATACTTTTTTGACTGAATGTACAATGCACAGTCTTTTAAATAGGAACATAATTTTCAAAGTTATTCTAAAAAGTCTCGTGTAGGTGTGATCGTTAGACCTTACTGCCCACACGATAAGATTAATAAGATATAACATGAAGAAGAAAGTCTTAAGATAAGAAGAAGGAGGAAGATGAAGGAGATCCACGAGGCTCTCAAAGTGTCTTTCTTGAAGAAACTTAGGTACGATAGTGTCTGGTCGCTGTCAGCACAGACACGATTACTGACAGCGACCACACACTTTCGTACCTAAAGCTGCTTTTAGCGCAGACAGTTCTTTTTTTAAGGAGGTCACTTCTAGAGCCGCGTGGATTTCCCTCATCTTCCTCCTCTCTCGACTTTGTCTGGCGGCGAGGTTGTTCCACTCGCGCTGGCGGCGGTAGGCGTCGTCCACGGCGTCTCGAGCGCGGCTGGAGCGCACAGCACGGCGCATGCGTGGGTTGCCCTGCGCACCTAGCAGCGCGCCGTCGTTCCTCTCCGCCATCCGGGAGCATCCCTCGAATTCTGGATCGTCGGATCCACTATAATGTGGATAGTTTCTTGGCGCTGGCAGCTGCGGCTGAGGCTGCGGCTGCGGTTGCGGCTGCGGCTGCAGCTGCGGCTGTGGCTGCGGCTGCGACTGCGGCTGCGGCTGCGGCTGTGGCTTCGGCACTTGGGCTGCGTTCTTCGTTAAGTCCAATGGGACTTCGGCGTCGTCTGCGTATGGTTTCCACAGAGGCATGGTCACGTTGGATTTCCAAGAGAGTCAATCGAGGAATGGTGCTGACGAGGTGCCCCCCCGCTTTTATATACGAGAGGCGAGGCTTAGTGGAGGGGGTCGCGTGGGACGCACCCCTAGCGCCATAGTGGGGACTGAACAATGGCGTGAATATTTGTGTGCAAATAAGTTTGTGGTGCAATTCATTGTATTATTTAGGTATATATCTACTGTTATAAATTTCGGTTGCATTTATGTTTTGTCTTGTACTGGGAAATAGGTAACTTATCTAGAAGTAATAGTATCTTTATCCGGTCTCCAGCTAATTTAAATCAAAAGGTCTAGCGTTTATGTTAGTTATACCTACCAATAAAACTACCTATGGGTACGTGTTAGATACATAACAGTTTAGGGCCAAAACATTTTCATTTCAATGTAAATGTATTTCTATTTCAGTATAATTGAAATCTGCACTACATAAAGAGGAAAGAGTTATATTACTTGTAACGAATAGGTGAACTCAAAAACAACTAGGCCAATTTCAAAAATACTTTTACGTTATTCCTGAGTTACATAATATACTATAATTTATTTAGGAAAAAAATAGAAATCTCTATGAAAATTACAATACTAAATCCAGGTACATACGTAGATAACGCATATAAAAACAAAAAAAACCCACATCGCTGCCAATGGCAAAACTGCCCAGAACACTGGCAGCATTGCCGCGTTGAATGGCAATAATGATTCTTTGGTCGAAGAAAAGCCCAGCAATGTGGATTATTTTTTATGTCCAATGATTTATTTTGTTTTATACACGTTTTACATAATGCAGGTATTATTAGTCTAGTAGTTTGTTAGTATACCTATGTATGTAGAGCTCGTGTATTTCTTGTTATAAACAGTCCATAGAATTCAGCGGGTCTAAAGAGATCACTTTAGTAGTTCCTAATATTTATGACAAACAGTCAAATTCCATTTTCGACTTAATACCTAAAGCATTAGGTTCAAGGTTGATTGGGATAATTTCAGTTTTGGGTAGCATGATGTGCTGGTAGATAGAAGTTAAGTTTAAGTACATCAAGTTTCGCGTTTTAGATAATTACTATCGTAACAAGAAAAGAAAAACATCGACGATGTTACTTGTTGTTATCACATGCAAAATAATAACATTAACTCTATTTCAATTAGGTAATGACTGTGTTGTCACCTCGTTTTTAGTTTTCAATGCAAATTACTTAAAAGTTAACCATAATAATTATTTATTTGTTTTGTAAATCCGTTCATGTCCTTACATCTGAGCTCGTAAACAAGTTACGATGTCAACAATATTGTGTTGTACCAAATGAGCTTTGAATATGTTTAGCTAATCATGTTGAGAAAGCTGCTAATACTAGATGCATGAAGAGCTTACGTGACCAACAAGATATGAGGTCTAAAATTTCATAACACAAAGTGTTCCTTTTGATAGATATCCCATAAGGGTATCAATGAGACAATGTCAAAGAATCACCGGGCACATTAATTCGTTTCCAATCATTGGTTTTTCACACAGTCGTGATGATTTATGTAAAACACCCTTACCTACGTGAAACATGACAACGTCGCATTTTCTTAGCTTCAATATGAATGATTGATTTGAATGAACATGATTTACTCGTACTTGTCAATTAAACTTACATACGTCACATCGAGAGTCTAGTTTTAGTATTATCTTCGAAAATATGTATTTTTGGTAAAAGAACACGTTCTATGCCGACTTATATACTAGGTAATGACATTTAAATAGGTACTGGTTCTGCTTCTTAGGTTTGCTCCTTTGGTAGCCGTATAAATAAATAGGAAGGAAAAAGATACTGACATAAATACATTTCTATAAAATTTAAATAAGAAATATGTGTTAGAACAATACAAAAAGTAACCAATCTTTCATTTGATTGGTATTGGATTGGTAGGTAGGAGGGTTCGTAGCAAGCTCCGCATTTCAGATAATTTCTATAGTGACAATAAATAGGTATGCAAGACTAGCTTATTCCGCGTGTATATAGGAAGTAATCCCGGGGGCACATACTCCCGGAATAAGTTACCTGTATGCTACACAAGAGTTCATCAATATCCGTGAAGCTATTCTGACGTGATTGAGTAACAAACATCCATCCAAACTGTCGCATATGTATTACAACAGTACAGACGCCAGGCGCCAGCACATCAACCTACCCGAGCTTGTGTAATTTTCCCAATCAACTTTGAACTTAACCGCTTTAGTGATAAAGTTGGAAATGTATTTATTTAATTTGACAGATTGTAGCGGCTGTACAAACTGATACAAATCTTTCACTTGATTTAGTTAGAAGTAACGTTAAGAGCAAGTCCCGCATTTTAGTAATATTCTAGGTATCGTGGCAATAAACATGCAAAATATCGACGATTTGCTTTTCACTATCGTTTATCAAATATTTGCTTTACACTTATCTTATCACTTTGTTTTTCACCTCATAGTTAGCTATCGGCGCAAACGATTTTAAAGTTAACAATAATTAACTTTTAATCCGTGAATGACCTTACATCTCGGGGACGTAAACAAGTCTTGATGTCGACAAGCTTTGTATTTCGCTAATCATGTTTAGGAGTTGCTAATCACTAACAAAATTAAGTGACGCATAAAGAGCTTACGTGACTACCTCATACATATGAGGTCATTCCGGCGCCGTACATTACTACAAACTTTTATCGACAGTATCGTCATTGAAATAACATCAAAAATCAATTAACTCAACAAAAAAGTCCTGAAGAGAATCGAAGCGAATAGGTACGTGTTTATTTATTTTAGATGTTATTTAAATGAGATTAATGTCGATAATAATTTGACAGTGGAAAAAGCTCTACGCTACGCTTCTTGCGCTCTTTACCAGCGCTTTTCACTATTTGTGAGATTTATGTTTCATCAAAGAATCAATAACAAAACCAAATATGTAAGAATACGGATAGATATTAAGGATAGGAAGGCGAAGTAGCTCTCTTTGTAGAACTTTTGTTGCAGACTCACAGTCCATGAAATACCTACTTACTAGTAAATAAGTTTTGTTGTAAAAATATCAGATCCCGATAATTTGACCCTGTAATAACTTAAAACTAGCCTGGCGCACCAAAATTAATACAAAACATAGGTACATCAATTTGTACAACGACGACATTCTCACACATGTCTACGTAATGGAACTACTCTTCAAACGCAATGTGGACACAAACATCAACACAAAACGTTTAGGTAAATTAGCAACATACCAGAAACTTCCTTTTACAATACGGGTGCATTATATTTCCTTAAAAACTTACAGACCTTTTTGGTGATAAGAATGTTTGCTCAAATGTGTGGCCATGTTTTATTGCAACCGCTTGTAAAGGCGGCAAGTTAATTCCTTCTTTGTTTTAGATTTCTAGAAAGTGACAGGTTCGGATTATTTGTTCACAATCAGAAATTTGGAACCCGCATTGAAAATACTTTGTTCAATGTGTTTCGGTGTTGCTAAACCGTTTCCTCTGAAGATTAAATCTTTTTTAAGAATTTTACTACAAAAGAGAGAGAGTCGAACAGTTTATGGTACCAACAACGTCAAATGTTTTATGGTTTTTTTTTTACTTTATAACAGAAATTTGTAATAAGCACCTAGTAACCAGACAGTTATTCCCGCTGTATCCTCCATCCCAATTTAAAAAGTCTTAAGCAGACAAAAAAAATCCATTGAATAATCAAATTAAAACACATCTCCATTCACGGGACCACCGTGACATCATAATCGCAATAGTTGGGAAAAGGCTAGGCAGATGATGACGATGATGATGAGTAGTATGGTTTGCGTATTATAGTGAGTTGTTTGGTATTGTTGAGGTCACAGATGCAATGAGAATGATTTATTCGACAGTTGATTGTTACTGTTACTGTCACGTGTGTCGCTCACGCCTTTTATGGAACGGTAAACGTGATCTGCAGTCTGCAGCTGTGATATATGTAGAACAGTACCGTTTGGAGACAAGGGTGGTGGCGAATGTACCTACTTATATTATAAAGCTGAAAAGATCCCCGAGAACGATTAAGATACTTTTTCCCTCGGCGTAATTTTCGCCGTTCAAGCGGGCGAATCCGCGGGCGGCAGCTAGTCTCTTGGTAACGTAATAAACCAATTACATATTTAGTTGACTATTGTATGCATAGTCATAAAGTTCATTCCTCTTTGAATCTCCTGTATCAAAGACAGCCGAAAGCAAACTTTCAAGACGTTATTATACCTACAAGTAAATAATCTACAAGAGTTTGAGATCTCACTAGGTGTACTGGGTGATTGCTGTGGATCTAAGTATGCTATAACTATCAAATGTATTAGTTGAGTAGATATGCGCTACTTCTGTCTGCACGGAATACGGGAGGTTTTCCATTTCAACCCTGTCAATGATACGCAGAGTGTGTGTAATTTAATAATATGACATTCCCAGCTAAGTTATTCTTAAAACGTTGAGCACATGCGGAATGAGCACAACAAAAATAACAATTAATTAATAAGTATTTACTTACCTACCTAGTGTACAGTTTTAGCAAAGGGTTTTGTTAGTTAATTTAGTGTCATCTGTAACTTAAACTGTTGTTTAATTTAAGAGCTGAGCATAAGGGCTGTTCCAACAAACATTTTGAACAAATATTTTTGTATATTACCGGGTGCACAGTGGCCTTCCTCATAATATTCTGTAGAGTAATATTATTATGAACGATAATAAAGCAGCATTATTTACAACAGACAGATAAAAATTGGAAGCGAATCTTCACATTTTCTAGAAAAGTTTAGGTTGTGTTAAAGAAAGGTAAACAATCTTGATATGTCTTGTTATTCAAAAACTCGATTTAAAAATGAAATGCAACTAAAATATATGTAGGTTCATACAACAATAACAATTACCAACTAAATCAATTGAACCATCAGTTTAAGCGGTTGTTTATTTGCTTGTTTATAAATAGGTACGTATTTCTGTAAAAAGTCACATCAAGATTTTTTACTTTTATTCAAATACCTTAATCTTAGGTAAGTACCTGCTTAGGTACTGGTTATATGTTTTAGCTGAATCATCAATAATCGTGTCAAACAATAGCAACATTCTCAGCACCAATATTTATGGCCTGACCTCATAGGACATTATAGATAGGATTTATTTAGTTTGCAAATTAATATAATAGAAGATAAGAAAACTGCACTTAACTCGAGCAATAAAACATTTTGCTTATCATTTATAAAGCCAGGTGCAAGTTTAGTTTTTGTCTTCCGTACTAAGCTGGCTGTTCTTAATACTTTCATTGGTCTCAAATTAAGAGCACCGCGACATCGCTTATAGAATAGCACAATATCGGAAGTAAGTAGTATTGAGTCACACAATACGTCAGCGCTCATATCCGAACCGCGACAGTTGCGACGTTATTAACGCACTGATGATTCGTATGAAAGCGTGCGCTGGACAAGCGATTATTTCTTTGAAGTTATATTTATGGTTTCCGCTAATATGCAGAAATTAATGTCAAATTTTGGAGGAAGTAATACGCTTCTTCGTTAGACTTTGCTTGAATAAAATTGAGCAAAGTTAGGTCGCTCGACCTTTTCACTTTACTATTTTACCCTGAATACCACCAGCCTTATTTACAAAAACTTTTTAACCATATGCGTAGTTTAAATACTAATTAACAGATTTCAGTCCATTTTAAATAGTCGATCTCGCATTCTCACTAGTTACTCGTACCTAACGTTAAAGCGTCACAAGCACTATTTCTATTTACATTAAACTTTATAAACATAGACAGTTTAAATACCCACTGATTAGCAGATTCTTAATTCCAATTCTGCATGGAAAGCTTGAATAAAGAATCTGGTCATCGGTGTTTAATTAAGCATTAATTTCTTTATGAATGAGCCCGCAATTCTACAGTTTCTCGCTACAATATTTATTTATTCCATTGCAAAAATAGGTTTTGAGCTCAATTACTCAATCATAATATATTATTATTGTTACACAATTCATACGTGAATCTAGCTGTAAAAACATTGGTCGCGTGGCGGCCACATTGTCCGATGGCGGCCACCGCGGCGGTGACGGGTTAAACTAACTGAGCTTGTTTGCGCTGAAAGGATTTGTGTTATCTTTGCGCACGCGACTGCATCTCTTGTTGTGAGTTAAATTATTTTTTTATAAAAGTTCTATTTCATTAGTTCTACACTCACCTAATCATGACATAGGTCCTACCTACCTATTACTCATGAAGTAGGTATTTGTTAGGTTTTTAAATAGGTTATGGGGGCAATCAGGATGATACTAAAGCCAAGTAAGACTTTTGAAGACTTAGCTTCACGAGCAGTATGATCGACCACCCTTCCACTAAAGAATTATTTTCTAAGAATCCCAGAAAAGTTAAACATTATTTTGTAAATGAACATCAGTCACACAGATTACTGCGCCAGGCAATACTCCCTGTTACCGTTGTTAATACAACGTAAATAATGGTTTTATTGTCTCAGAGACTCTATTTTGCAAACTTGCAAACCGTCGCATTGTCTTGTCCTGACACAAAAGGGTTGCTCCAAGGTTGGTCCTTTGCGAACGTCGCACAATGCGGATTATACAATTTGCATGTTGAGTTTGCAGGGTTCGTTCCGAGAATGTTGACTTGCACTAATTATTAAATAAGTAAATACGTGGTTTAGCCAAAGATGGGGTCTTGGGATTACCCGTTACCTGAGTAAGTCTGATGACACTGAGAACATCCAGGAATTGTACAGACCCCCAAACCCTCAAAATTTTACTTTATTTGAATCAACACTGGAAGATATTCTTGCGAAACTTGCAGCAGGTAACAAGCCTGCGATTATTTGTTGGGATTTTAATATTAATATTTTAGAAATTAATTCAAATAGCAGCAGATTTATAAGCCTTTTTAAATCGTTTAATTTGTCTAATGTGTTTACAGAACCAACTAGGGTAACACCAACTTCTTCAACCTGTGTCGATAATGTATTCTGCGATTGTGAATATTTAGATAAAGCAATAGTTAATTACTTTCCCTCTGATCATAGTGGTAAATTGGTAACATTTAAGTTTAAAGCAGCCTTGGAAAAAAATCATATACAATATAGGCCAATTACAAGTGGCAAACTAGCTAAATTCAATTATACCGGACGGACGTGATCGACTGGAACGGGGGTGTGATGGGATAGGTCTATCCTTCTTCAAATCCTCCGATGTGAACTGTGACCACCCGACTGCGTCCAGTCGCGCTGACGTCCTGTACCGGGATCTGAGCTGTCTTCGGGGTAGATTGGGGTAAGGGATGAATGCTTACCAGGGTTAAATAATATGCAGGAATTTGCAATACAACAACAATGCAGCTAATGGTTTAAGGGCAAATTCGCGAGTACTTTGATTCTAGTTATAAATTCTATATTTCTTCTGCCGGTGACTACGAATTGCTATTTTTCGTCTATTTACTAAGGTACGAGGTTACTTTACTGAAACGAGGCCCAAAAACCACTAACTGTTTTAGTTTATTTTAACTGTTGATTTTAACTACAGTTCTATTACATTCCTCGTTATATCTAGGTCTATTCTAGGTCTGGATAGGGGTTGATACACCTCTCTGTAAATCCCCCGAAATAATCCGTCGAACGGGGTGAAAACCAACCCTTCAACCCTGCCCACTAGTGGACTTGTTGCATTTAACTGTCGAAACTGTTTACAAGTGTGAACTTGCCTACTATTAAGGGTTGATTTCCCGAAAAACTGTGCCCCATGTGCTATCAAACTATCTGTATTAGGGTAGGTGCCTCATCCCTCTATCCAGATACACAACTTTTGAGGCCACCCCTCTAAGGCTGGAGGTACTATTGGTCAGGAAACCGGAAGGGGAAAAAATCTGTGATTTTACATTTTCCTAATTTACGGCTTTATGCCTTGCCTGACCATAAAGATGTGTACATATCTGGATAGGGCTTAGTGCCAGGTTTCCAGTGCTTATTATTTAAAGCCTATATACCTAGATTTTCTGTATGTTTTGTAACTGAAGGTGTCTGTAAATGGTGGCTTTCCGCCATCCACCCTATTACCTTTGAGTAACTGTCCTGTGTAGGTATGTGTGAAATGTTCATTATCTGTGTACCTTCGTTACCGTTGATTTTTATCAACCATCTAAACCATACCTTTTAGGGCTTACCAGGAATGTGTAGGGAAAATGTGTAGCCCTACCTATCTATTTACTTTAATGAAAATAAGTTTACCCAGAACATCTTTTATGTGTCCGGGGAAAAACGACAAAATATATGTTTTTTAATGAATTACATAGCCTCTAAACTACAACTATGAAAGCACATAAGCTCCTAAGTATTAAGTACATAAGCTTATAACTATAGGTACATGGGCGTTATCGATGCGAGTTATAAAATGCTAAATGCTTCGTCGCGAACATCAATGGTACCTTAAAAAATAAGTTAAAAGTTCTAGGCCATAACATTGAAGATTCCATAAATTTTATGATAAAATTTATTTTCAGTGGTTCTAAAGGAATTCAATGCAAGTTTTGAAAAGAAGTCTAAGGGTACTTTCCCTAAGTATGTATTTAGTGTGGGCTATAGGCATTAGGATAAGTAGGGAAAGACTACATGAGCTTTATGGCCTAAATTCTTTCATTAACACTGAATCCTTTTATATGCTTGTAACCAAATATTCTAAAGTGTTCAAAAATACTTGCAATTAGCAACAAGAACAAATCGTCAGAAAATAAAATAAAGACAGTTTGGAAAGTTATAAATAAGGAAACAAATAGAAATAAAGTACGAAACACTGATTATTTACTGGAGACTGCACATGGTGCCAAAAGATCTAATTTAGAAGTAGCTCAAGAGTTTGTATTTTTTTCACCAATATACCAACAAAAGCTACGGAATCTTTAAATTCTTCACCTGAGGCCTCATATAATTTATTAAGAGCTGACGTCCCAGGTTGTACGGTTGAATTTCAGTTCAAACATATCAACCCTGTGACAGTCATAAAAGCTTTCCGGCAAATCAAAATCAAATTGACCGATGACATATGGGGAATGTCTATTAAAGTGTGCACGTCCATAATTGAAACTATAGCACCATACTTGGCTTTAATATTTAATTTATGGGTGGACCAAGGAGTCTTTCCGGATATAATGAAATATAGTAAGGTTATACCACTATTTAAATCGGGCGACAGCATAGACACCAATAATTATAGACCTGTATCTGTAGTACCGGTTTTTAGCAAAGTGTTTGAAAAAGTAATGCTCTATCAGACGCTCAGTCATTTTAAAATCAATAGAATCTAACACGGTCAACAGTACTATTTTATCAGGGGCGCTGTATGACTGACGCTGGTGCCTCGTTGTTAAAACACATATATTCAGCGTGGGAAGAGGCACAAGATGCCATAGAAATCTTTTGTGACCTCTCCAAGGCCCTTGATTGTATAAATCACGAAACCTTGCTCCTAAAGCTAGGACATACGAACTAGGTAAACTTGCACTCAGTCTAGTAAAATCTTACTTAAATGATAGACAGCAGCAAGTTCAAGTAAATGGTCCTTTTCTCTTTCTAGATCTTTTGAAAAATCAACCTGAAATGGTATTATTTGCTGACGATACGTCCTTAATTTTTAAGATAGATAGACGTTCTATAAATCTTGACGACGTAAATAACGCCAAATTGAAACATCACTACACGCATTATGATATCTGGACTCATGTTTTATATGAAAATTTATGCAATAGAATAACACTTATCGTATGCAACGGAACATAGAATAAATGCTTTTATTGCATACGTTGCGTACGTGGAACCAGTTTGTTTCTCGCTTCATGCACGACTACTCAATAGTAATATCGGAGTGACAATGTGAATTTCAAACATTTTTAGTATATGTAGGTAACTCATTGACATCGCAACATTTCGTTCCTATTGAATGACTTTTTTCATGAAATTACCATTCCGGGTTTAAATGAACTTAGAGGATTATATTGACGATTAAAATGGTGATGATTCTTCAGTTAAATACGCGTTACGGCCGCGAATCGTATTTTGTTCAACATACAGCTTCACACTGACCGGCAAATTAGAAAAAAAAAACATAAAAATATTTGAATTTCGCAGGCTACCCTGGCGCTTCCACCTTAAATATTGATATTACCAATTCGATTTCATTTTTTTTTCAAATGTCTTTAATAATACTGAATAGCGTAATTTAGAGGTTCATAGTAGGCCTCCCGTAAAATGTGTAAGTATTTGTACGCCAAATGGTAAAACATAGAGAAACTATAAATTAACCATTGTGACATCTTGCACACTATTGTAACCTATTACCTAAACTATTGTAACAAATAAAGACGATTGAAAAAAACATACGGTTAAGTGCGTACAATCACTAGCAGTTGCATATTAAACAGGAAAAGCGGCCAGCTGCTAGCCACCCCCGCGGCCAACCGCTACTGCGTAGGAGGGCTTCGTGCTGTTTAACGTGGGTGTGGCGGTACTCGATTGCGTTAGCGTAAACATTCACTTATATCAAATTGCATAGAAAAAAAAAAGTTTTCCGTTATTATCACCAGACGTAGCTTATTCAGTGTTAATACAAACTGTCGTTTACGCGATCGCAATCACGAACGTTAATAAACTCCAGTTTATCTATTGCTTGGATCTTTATTACATCGATACTGGACCTATTTATTTAGTATTGCAAATTTAATTATGTATTCTGAATAATTATCATTGCTCGCAAAAGCGCTCTAGTTGAAAGTTCAGCAGCTTTTTTAATATTATTGGTTGGACAACTCTTAGCTTAAGAAACTATTCAAAACATCCATCAATCAATCATCAATCAATATTTATGATATTCTTCCGTTACTGAGTGAGCGAGTGACTGACAGACAACGCACAGCCGAAACTGCTGGTCGTAGGAAGCAGAAATTTAACATGTACTTTCCTTGGAGAGTGAACGGAAAAATACGGATAATGCGCGTTTGAAGTCGCGGGCAAAAGCTAGTACTCAAATAACTGCCACAGGGCCAGTACATTGTAACATTGTATTATTCAGCTCTCCGTGAAGTTAGTCAACATGTGTTGAGCGATGTTTATGTAACATGCAGGCGACAGTCGGCACAAACGCAAATGATACTCAAAAATATTAAATGCGCCGATTAAAGCGACACTTTTTGCCAAAATCCGAAAACTTTCGATAGCATCACAAACAAGAACATGGGCAATGGCACATAACTGTCAAATATAGCGGACTATAGACATCTGCATCTCAATGCAGCTGCAACCACCCCTCGTGCAAAATAGAACCTTAACGCGTTCCCACCAAGCTTCAGTTTTGCGTGTACTCTATCTGATCCGTGATTCTATGAAGACCCGCTATAAATCACCACGATGCCAGTACTTATTAGTTTACTGAGCAATAAACAGTCGGTACTCCCTAAAACATCGAAATGACTTGACTCTGTTTGGTTTACCTCGTCGTCCATACAATGATACACTCTATCTTACCTGTGATTCTATGAAGACCCGCCAGTACTCATTAGTTTACTGGACAATAAACAGTAGGTACTTTTTTAAGTTGCCGTCATTGATTGCCGTATTGTTTGACATTTTGTAGTTTTATGGTCTAGCCCGCATTTACTTCGAGTGTCGGCGTTCTTTTAACTATCGTGATTACCTTGCACGTGTTAATTTCGGCTGCTAGACTGTTGTTAGGTTCTATACGTTACTACCTGTGCAACTTCATCTGCGTCAGATAAGAGAGAGAGAGAAGAAAAATAACATGTTCTCCGTTTTTGCAAATGTTTCATTGATGCTTCGCTCCTATTTGTCTGACTATTTGTCCACACGTGTCAGAATTGCGAAGGGGTGCAATGAGTCAGCAGATCCCTCGCTGACTGAAACTGCGATCGGTTCCCGTAATCTCGACCATTCGGCCAAGCGGTCATGCCCATTCACACTTGTGTGCATTGTTCTGTACTGAACAATTTGCCTTTATCGTTATCAAATCGAATATAACTGAATTTACTGTAGAATTGATTTGAAAGATACGACAGCGCCGCTAAAGGGTCCTCGTGGCAGCAATTCGTTGGATTTACAAATTGCGATCGGTACATGAACTGTCGCCGAATTGCTGGCTAATATCCTTTCGTTTGAATAGTTAGCAATGATTTATTTTTCTATACAAATACGATGACAACTTAGGTACTCTATTACAATCTTGTGAACAATTCTCAAAAGCTCAAAAGTAGAACAATAATTTCAAGAGCCATAAATTATTGTATTCCAATAAATCACTAAAAGTTCCAACACGCTTTGGAAACGTAGTCTAAATCATCAAGTTTTTATAAAATTCAATTCAGCATCGCATGGGCTTCAAAAGGACAATACAAATTAATCCGTAAAGCTTATATATTCTCTTAACAATAAATCTAACTGTACATTAGCTTGTTATCCTTTGCCACAACTGTATGTCGACAATAACCACAATGCGTCACATATCCCTGTAGCCATGTAGGCGGAACACGTGAACCCCGTGGAGAACGTTCTCATACAAAGCCCGGAATCAAAGCCTTACCCTCGGTCGCCTCACTTCAGAGTCGGACCCGCTCCAGCAAACATTGCCTTTTTATTTAGGTCTTAACGGAAGTGGCTACCGACAATGTCTAATGATTGTGGGTCATCTTCATTTGTGATCTTTTCGGAGGCAAACCATACACAGGTACCTACAGCCGAAAATAGAACCTCCTCCTTTTTGAAGAAGTTGGTTAAAAAGAGCAGGTACTGTCGTGTGGACCACGGCCTGTGGTCCAAGTGATGCGTTGAATGTCATAGATGCGTTATTGATTGCGTAAATATTTATGTTCTGTTTATTTCTAGTGATTTCCCTAATTCCCCGGTTGCTGTACAACCGGGGAATTAGGGAATTGTTTTTTGGGGTAATTCCCCGGGACAAGGATTACTGTTCAAGGCACAAAAAAGGTGCATTAGAGCCATGTGTGGTCTGAAAACAGATGACAGCTGTGCACCGTATTTTAAATCATTAAAAAGCTTACGCTACCGGCGATTTACATATTAGAAATTAGTATCTTTGTCAAAACAAATCCCAACCTCTTCGAAAAAATGACAGTACAAAAATTCTTTGAGTAATTAATTATAAGTGTAAAACTGCATTATTAAACAAAAGTGTCCTGAGTATGGCTCCACGCATTTATAACAAAATTCCAGACTTAACTCTTGCACAATTTAAGCAAAAAATAAAATTGTTCTTAATTTGATCAATTAAGAACAATTTTATTTTTTCAATTTATGTTCATTATTGAAGAATACTTAAACGACAAAAATTAATTAAGAATTACAATGATAAATACGAGAACTATTGAATTATTATTGTTTTGTTATTTTTGTTATATTTAATTCGATTTGTTTTTAATTTTTGAGGTTTTAATAATTCCTTATTTAGGTCTGACATAATTGGAGTATTAAATTATACAGCGTGTAAAAGACATCGTAACGCAAACTTCGGGAAAAGGCACGATACGATATGGCTACGCCGTGGCGTATCGTAGCATTTCGTGCCGGCTGAAGATATCGCGCTAAGCTGTGGGTTGCGGTATTTTTGACTAAGTCTGTCCGTCTGTCACAGCTTGATAAACCAAGAACAGTTTTAGATGACGTTTGTTCAACTATTTTGCCAATAAGGAAGAAATAAAAATGCCTATTTTTTTTTTTGCAATAGCGACTGAATGCTGTTCTTAAAAACTCAAAGTGGTGGGCCCACTAGGGCATGTGGAGTATTATATGAAAGCACGTTATTTGCACATTTTAAAATTTGTCTGCTTGTCCGTGTGTCAACGTTGATTTTCTCAGGAACAGGTGGACCTTGAAAGTTGAAATTTATACCAGATAGAAACTGAGGTCTGTAGTTCCTATTAGGTCTTGAGTGAACACGATAAAAAGATAAGGGCAAATTTAAACTATCGCGAAAACTTTTAGTACCAAAATTTACCTTAATTTACCTTTTTTTTCGTTATTATCCTTTTGTTTGTGCTATAAAACCTTGCTTTATACCAAAATTGACAATTCTAGGTCAGCCGATCAACCAGAAGTAGTTCCCGTTGACCTAGAATCACGATATTTGGCAAGTTATACCGTCTTATTCTAAAAGTATAGGGAAAAGTCTGAAACTATTCTATGTGATACAAGTTTATGTAGAGATTACAGGAAAAATAAAATCGTATCTCTAAATAGCACACTTTTTCAGAAATCAGCAACAAAAATTACATCAGTTCCACTAGCGGTCAAGAGATGGCCCTGCTCTAAAACTGCAATAAACTCCGCAGTGTTAAAATTTGAGAAGAAGCTTCACCGATGACAATTTAAAATCATGTCATGTTTTATAGGTTGGAACGGAACACACAGTGCGCGAGTCCGACTCGCTCTTGACCGTTTTTTTTGTATTAAAAGGTATTGCAAGGCTCGCGTTTGACCACTATCTCATCCGATGTAAGCGGTTATGTGGCCGATGATGAAGGACGCTTGCTTCATCATCATCGCCGAAAGACGTCCACTGCTGGACGGAGGCCTCCCCGCGCGTATCGCCACTACATTTGGTCCTGTGCGTCTCGCATCCGTCGGCTACACGCAAGCAAACAAACAAACTCTTCAGCTTTACATATATATTAGTAGGTATAGATGCTCTCATGATATTCCGAACATTATCTTTACCAACATTTATTTAGGAACGTTCAGTTCTAGCCGCGATTCTAAGCGGACGTGTTTTGTGTTATTTGTCATGAATTGCCTCTAAATAATTACAAATATTACTTAACATAAAAACTTGTGGACTCAGTCTTAATGAGTAAAGTGTGTCGCGCGTGTTAATTTTGCAAGTTACAACTTTTTCACAGTGCACGATGAACTAATTACTTTTATACACAAAAATAGTGCTGTGGTAGTTATGTCTAACCAAGGGTTTAGCCCCTTTGGTCGTAGCCAACTAATGCGGCGAAGTCCACCACCTCCTCCATCAACCTCTGACCAAAACCAACCAGTTGAAACGGAACCCCCCCCATCCACGGAGGATAACTTACTGGCTGATGTCATCGCTACGCCGGAGATCCAGAAATGGTTAGGATCCATAGAGACCTGTTTAAATGAAGTTTGCTCTACTGTTGCCGAAGGAAAAATGAACTCTGACCAGAAGCTCCGCGTCACCAATCTTTGTAGAAAAGTCGCACATGGGACATCTCAAATGGCTGTCCTATACCAATCCCTGAAACAAAAATCTATTCAGGCCTACAGCACTATCCAGTTCCTTCAAGAACAGCAGGTCGTTGCAAACACTCTGCACCAATTCAAAGAGGTCGTTGATAAAAAGATAACGCAACCAGACCCTAGTTCTTATGCCAATATGGTTAAAAAGGGTACAGATAATTTTATTCGCCCAGCTAATTTTAGTTCCGTTGCCATCTATCCTACCGATAAGAAACATTCAAGTGACGATACAAAAACACTCGTACAAAAAATTATCTCGCCGGAGGAACTAAAACTTCGAGTCCGTAGCCTAAGAAAAATTAGGAATGGAGGCGTTATTATTAGCACGGATAGCAAAGACGACATTGCTTAATTAAAAAGTTCGGAGAAACTGGTCTCGTCAGGCCTTAAAATTGAAGAACCGTCAAAACGCCGCCCCAGGATAGCAATAATTGGTGT